>CAVLJG010000004.1:111426820-112113102 GCA_963669975.1 Acanthoscelides obtectus | reverse complement strand
GAGGAGAGAAAAAGTGGCAGTGTTAGTGTGCAATTTAAGACACCAGGTCAAATCAAAAGTTTGTGTCTCACTGGCCGATCAAGCAAGGCGGAATTCTCTCTTATAGGTGAAACTTTGAGCTTTAGTATACAGGGTTTTCCATAAAAACACCGCAGAGTGACACGGAGGTTGATTGGCTTCAGGTCAACCAGATAAAATCAATATGACCTTGGCAAAAGATTTCTAGTTTTAGAGATATGGCCACTTTATGCTCCTTTTTTGCCTGTTATGGCTATAAAGAACTTCTAACTTATGATTTGTTTCATGGGGTACCATTAATTGAAAACTAGCACAATATGCTAAAAGTTCCTCGTGGTGACATAATGCTAAACGACCGAACAGTGAATGTGAGAGCGAGATAGTCAATGACACGTTTAGGTCGTTTCATTCCTCAGTGATTTGGATACAAAGGACAGGTGCACTTATTTTTTATTATTAGTCGCAAGTATACTAAGTGACATATAAATCCGAACACCCAGTTTAAATGGTTTTATTTTAATAAAATTTTGTATAAGTACTTAATGAAGCATAATAAGTAAATGATAAAAATTTCAAAATGATTGCACTACTTTAAAGCCCTTTGACCTTTAATAATGTGTGGATGCACCCTGATGTGCTACGCATTCTCCAACGCGCCTAGGCATGCTTCTGATCAGCTGGTCAATGTCCTCCTGTGGTATCTCATTCCAGGCAACCACCACCTCCTCTCGAAGTGCTTCTAGAGTCTGAGGAGGACGTTGCAAATTGAGCAATCTCCTACCCATTATATCCCACACGTGCTCAATTGGGGATAAGTCGGGAGATCTTGGTGGCCATGGTAACAATGTGACATCATTATGTTGAAAGAAGTCTATTGTGACTCTTGCAACATGTGGTCGGGCATTATCTTGTTGGAAAGTTGGATCTTCCAGGGTGTCAAGATAGGGTAAAAGATGGGGTTCTAGAACTTCGTGGATATAACGCTGCGCGTTCATGTTACCTCTGATGAAGATTAAAGGTGACCTGGAACCATAAGCTATAGCACCCCAAACCATAACTCCAACAGTGTGATGAACATGTCTTTCAACAAAAAACTGAGGATTCCTCCTTTCACCACTTTGCCTTCTAACCCTGGCACGACCATCGTTCATGCCTAAACAAAATCGAGACTCGTCACTAAAGACAATACTGTTCCATTCCTGATCCCAGAGTGACCGTTGTCTGCACCACTCTAGGCGATTACGTCGGTATTCTCGAGTTAAAGGGAGGACCCAGTGTGGCCGGTATGAAAACAAGCCAAAACTTCTCATTCGTCGGTAAACACTTCTCCTGCCAATAGGTCTTCCGTGTTCTGCAAACCATTCATTTGCAATGGACCTGGTAGTGGAGAAACGGTCCCTTAAGGCCAATAATCTTAGGCGGCGATCCTCACGGTCTGATGTTCTACGGCGGCGTCCAGTGCCCCTTGCTCTTTGCGTACGGCCTTCTCGAAGCCATGCCTGACAACACCTAACCACAGTGTCTACACTTCTTTGCACTCTAACTGCAATTGCCCGAAAAGAAAGTCCAGCTACCCGAAGTCCCACTATACGGCCCCTATCAAACTCACTAAGTTGACGAAATCGTACAGGTCTCCGTACTCTAGGCATCGTAACCGATCGTAAAGGATATCAAGAACCAAAATCCGCCAACCTTGATTCTTTGCTGCGGCTGAAATATTCATTTTTAGAGCGTTAGTGAATTAAAAAAAAGCAGTACAAAAACCGGAATGTCCAACTGATAGGGCTGAAAATTTTTTCTCTTGTTATTTACAGTAAGATAAATACATTCACCAACTTTTATTAAAATAAAACCATTTAAACTGGGTGTTCGGATTTATATGTCACTTAGTATATTTAAAACTGTAATGATTTATACGCGTGATCAGAGCATGACCACCGCCGGGCGACGGAACGGCGGTAGAGAGGCGTCAAGCTAGAACAGGGTAGTATTCTAATCTCCGATTTACACATTCTAAATCATAAACATTTTATTCGGGTAACAATATGTCCCACAATCATCTTGATAATCTTTGAGATATGTCAATAAACAGAAATTGGGAAAATATGGGCCTACCATTTTGATTCATGTCTTCATTACAATTGTAAATTTTGTATTATGCTCACGACATCTCATTCACTTTTTCATTTATATGTCACTTAGTATATTACGAATTCAATAACAAAACTTGGAATTATTCAATTTTTAGTAGATAGAATCTACTATTTCTAAAAGAGCATCAAATAGGCAAGTTTTTAGGATCATCTGCCGATTCCGTCTGTTACTTTTTTTTTTCGCAGTAATTAGTAAAACTTTAGTTAATGTTTTTACGTTGCAACACAAAATGTAATAATTATTTTTTTATCATAACGTCAATGAAATGAATACTCGGTTATCTCAACCAACTACTAATGGTTGCTCAAGAAAAAAAATCATAAGTTAGAAGTTCTTTATAGCCATAACAGGAAAACTAGGAGCGAAAATTAATTGGAAAAACTGAAAAACTGCATTATTTCGAAAACTAGTAGACTTTTACTAACGTCATGTTGATTTTATCTAATTGATCTGAGGCCAATCTACCTCCCCTGTCATTCTGACGTTTTATTTCTGGGACACCCTGTAGATACTTGGTAACCTGAAAAACACTAACGTTTTCAAGCAATGCCCATGTTTAGATAACAAATTGATTTTAGCTCAAAAACGTTCAATGTCACAATGGAGCGTTCTAGATAATTGCATTTCTTGGACTATGCTGCCCAAACCGTATTTGCGTTCACTCCTTACAAGCAACTATTCGCTGCAATGCACTACTAACAAAATCTTTCTCAGAAAAATTTTAAATGCATAGACAGCTTCAGCAATCTGTAATATTATAGCTCTTAGTATCACGAGCAAAGAATATTTAATCCAATTCAGTTTTAAAATGCTGCGGTGAAATTCTTTCTTGCTAAGCATGTCACATGCTCTTGAAAGAGCGGTCCTAATGCCTGTCTTACAGTTAGCAAGCTGGTTGCTGCGAGAGCAACTTCATAGATGATAGCCGCCAGGTAAAATAGATATGATTATTATTAATAATTTTTATCAGACTCAAAGAAAACAGCTAATTCTTCCTGTCACTATATAGCAACTGCAAAATTAATCAGTTGAATTTTTCATACAGGTTTGTCAGCAATTCTAGTGGAATGTTTAGTAACTTACAAATGCAGCCTTGTATTCCTCAATCAAAGTTCTTTTTGGATTGCAGCCTAATTATTAGGACCTAAAGTGCCAAGCACATAATAAGCTTCCATCGAATGTTTCTTATGATTCAACTGAGTGAAATGTTTCATCTTTCTTGAAAAACCCGTTCACTTGTTCAGTATGAACGAATGTTACATGATCCCGATGATACAATCGAAGTAAAGATGTTAGTTATAAAGGCTGGAAGATAAAAAACTAACGAACTTTTACAAAAAAAAAGATTACCCATTGCGGTTCATGAAGGAATTAAAACAATACTAAAATGAAAATGTAGATACACCACAAATTTTCATTTAAAAACATTTTGGAAAAATGGAGAAAGCAGAACTTGGCGCTAAAAAAGAGGATCATTCTCGCGAAAGAACATTTGGCAACCCTGATCAGAGATATGTATTATTATACTAAGTGACATATAAATCCGAACACCCAGTTTAAATGGTTTTATTTTAATAAAAGTTGGTGAATGTATTTATCTTACTGTAAAATAACAAGTGAAAAAACTTTCAGCCTTATCAGTGGACATTCCGGTTTTTATACTGCTTTTTTTTAATTCACTAACGCTCTAAAATCAATATTTCAGCCGCAGTAAAGAATCAACGTTGGCGGATTGATAGGGGCCGTATAGTGGGACTTCGGGAAGCTGGACTTTCTTCCGGGCAATTGCAGTTAGAGTGCAAAGAAGTGTAGACACTGTGGTTAGGTGGTGTCAGGCATGGCTTCGAGAAGGCCGTACGCAAAGAGCAAGGGGTACTGGACGCCGCCGTAGAACAACAGACCGTGAAGATCGCCGCCTAAGATTATTGGCCTTAAGGGACCGTTTCTCCACTACCAGATCCATTGCAATGAATGGTTTGCAGAACACGGAAGACCTATTTGCATGCGAAGTGTTTACCGACGAAATGAGAAGTTTTGGCTTGTTTTCATACCGGCCACACTGGGTCCTCCCCGAGAACACCGACGTAATCGCCTTGAGTGGTGCAGACAACGGTAACTCTGGGATCAGGAATGGTACAGTATTGTCTTAGTGACGAGTCTCGATTTTGTTTAGGCATGCACGATGGTCGTGCCAGGGTTAGAAGGCGACGTGGTGAAAGGAGGAATCTACAGTTTTTGTTGAAAGACATGTTCATCACACTGTTAGAGTTATGGTTTGGGGTGCTATAGCTTATGGTTCCAGGTCACCTTTAATTATCATCAGAGGTAACATGAACGCGCAGCGTTATATCCACGAAGTTCTAGAACCCCATCTTTTACCCTATCTTGACACCCTGGCAGATCCAACTTTCCAACAAGATAATGCCCGACCACATGTTGCAAGAGTCACATAGACTTCTTTCAACATAATGATGTCACATTGTTACCATGGCCACCAAGATCTCCCGTCTTATCCCAATTGAGCACGTGTGGGATGTGATGGGTAGGAGATTGCTCAATTTGCAACGTCCTCCTCAGACTCTAGAAGCACTTCGAGAGGGTTGGTGGTTGCCTGGAATGAGATACCACAGGAGGACATTGACCACCTGATCAGAACATGCCTAGGCCGCGTTGGAGAATGCGTAGCACATCAGGGTGCATCCACACATTATTAAAGGTCAAAGGGCTTTAAAGCAGTGCAATCATTTGAAATTTTTATCATTTACTTATTATGCTTCATTAGTACTTATACAAAATTTTATTAAAATAAAACCATTTTAACTGGGTGTTCGGATTTATATGTCAGTTAGTATATATTATATATATTATTATAACAAAGGTCTATCCCACATTATTTGAGATTGTTGGAAAACGTGTAAATCTCGTAGCTACTACGTGAGCGACAACTTAATTTGAAATGCCTTAATAAGAAATGGAAAACCAAAAAAATCAATAATACGTTCTCCCTCTACCCAAATCTGATAACCCTTTACGTTCTTCTGATCGTCGCCCTATTAGCAAGTCTCTCTAAGCATTTGGCCCTGCATGAGCATCCTTTATTTGTGAAAATAATCTACCGACCACCGCCCAATCTGTCTCCAGAGCATTACATAGCACCACCACTGCGCTCCTGTCTATATCAGAAGATATTTATAGTGTGCCTGATCGAGGGCGGATGCCTTGCTTAGTTCTTTCTGATTTCAGCACATAAGACCAATCCTCCTTAGGGAGGTTGGTCACGCTTTTTATGCTGCTTTCTTGTGACCGCTGATTGGATTTTTGTGATCGTCTGTGGTGGTACATGCTTAGTAACGGTACTATTAGGTTTTGTACAGAAATTTACAAATTTTTTTGGTCCAATCTTTTTATTCTTATTTCCATACTTTCTTGAAAAATATCAACGCGACGAAGATCAAATTCCGTGTCTACATTACATAAGAGTACGTTAATGTCACGAGCCCATTGATTTTAAAAAATTGTCTTGTTGAGCAATATTATCTTTATACAACCATCCCTCTTCCGTCAGTACGATGTCATCCTTCCAGCCCTGGACCTGCAATGTGGAATACACGAGCCAATCAGCGCTGGCTGGCAGCCAGTGCATCCGACGTCGACGACCTTATATCACTTCAAGGGATTAAGTTCGCACTCGCGCCGCTAGAGCGCTGTCAATTTATCGGTGCGGTCCATCCACCTTTATTACCATAATAGCCTTACTCCCAAGCCGGGAAATCCCCTGGTGCTCTCAAAAATGGCGATTAGCCGTAGATAGTAACAGGTACACCATCGTAAATCATCGACGACTATTGTTCAGCCCTCCACGTTGGCGAGCACTCAGATAGCGGAGGAGTGAAATAACGGGTGACCTTGCAGTATCTTTCAGTAGATAATGGTTTCCAACTATTTTTAAGATATTGATAATTGAGCTTGTTTAGACATCATTTACCTACTTTTTGTAAAAAAACCATAGCAATGCATTTTTTTAAATAACCATTTAAATCGGAATATCGAGAAAAGCCCTCTAGCGGTCACATGCGAAACTAACAAAACTTTCAGCTACAAAACTAATTTTTTCATTTCAAAATGAAGGATTTCAGCCATACACAAAGCATTGCTACAAAATGTGATACAAGATCAAGACTAATATGGTAGCAATTACTGAGTATTTTACTGAAAATAATAGTGTCACAACCAATGACGTCTTACCCAAATAGATCTGGAATGTTTACAAAAGTTTCTTCCCACACAACAATAACTCTTTTTTGCGATGTTGCCAAATAAGTCGATTCGACATTGGCCCATGGTATCCACAACTCGCCAAATGAAATATTCTGTTGCAGAAAGGTTCTTCTAGAAGAAATTTATGTATATTCTTTTGTACCTATAATAATTTATAGAACAAGTGAAGAATACGCGAATGTTAATACAAATCGGGGTATAATACAAACCAGAGTATTTTCTGCATATTTGTGATTAACGTTTATATACGGCAACGCTGCACTTGGTTGTAGAGTGTGTCATCGCCTGTCATTATTGTTTGAATTTAGCTTTTATTCGTGTGATTTGCTTGTATTTTTAAGTGTTCTTTAGACTTTTATTAAATTATGGTGAGATAAAAGTGTTTTTTGTGTAAGGTTGAGGCTGTCAACGCAGGAAGTGAAGGGATATCTTTTCACAGGTAAGGTTATGTTTACGATTCTACTCATTGGCGTTGCGTGCGTCATTTTCCCGATCCACTCCGTATTTTATAGTTCTTTTACATGTGCAAAGAATGTAAAAAATACTTTAGATTTTTTGACAAAACGACAGGCATACATAATAAAACAAGAAATCCAATAACAGTTTTAGTTAAGGAACATATAGAGTTATACCCTCCAAGGTATTTGCATCTTTTTGAGGACGACCCATTAGATGGCCATGCAACAACTTTGGTGAAAATAATAGTAAAAAAATATTTTCAGGTTAGGTTTCAAATCGACAAAGATCTTTTTGCCATACACCCCATAAACGATTGGACTGTGTTTCTGTTTTCTGTTCTTTGCAAGACTGCCATAGATTGATTCCTTTTTCCTAATGAATTACCATTGGAGCATTAACTAATGCATCTCACTTATATCTTGTTAGACAAATATGAATAATTGAGCATTTTATTCAATGTTTCATAGATGTTCATATTTAGCTTGTATGGCCGGCCAAGATTTTGTGTTTCAGCAAGATGGTGCAGCGTGCCATACCTCAAAAAAGGCTATAACATGGATGGAAGAAAATAATGTACCACTTTTGAAATGGGTTTCTAGCAGTCCAGATCTATCACCTATTGAAACTTTGTGGCACGAGATGAAAAAGGTTCTACGACCACATCCTGCTCGTACAATCACCGAACTGAGACAAAAGCTTCAAGAAATATGGGATTGTTTTATACCAATTTTTGCCAAAACTTGTTTAACACTATGCCCCAAAGAATTGCATATATACATATATATATATATATAATAAAGGTATCCATATAACGTATGCTTCTTCACGAATCTTATAATTTGAGAGGTATTTTGTAGGTAATCAACCAAATTCATCAGACATACATACTGTCCTCTCACTTTGGTACCGTGGTAAGTGTCCACTAGGCTGCGTGGTGCAACTAGAAGGCGTTTGTAGATCCCTCGCGAGTTCGACTTATTTCACTTGAACACCGCCAGATGGGGCGTCAAGCAGCTTGAAACAAAGAAATAGTGACGTGGCAGGATTGGATTGTCTCTAACAGTCGATCCCGGAAGTTGGTTGACAGATGGTGCTGTAGACTAATTGGTTAGGTCGGCTCCAAGGAATGGAGAGGCGGGTTCGAATCCCGCCGGCGCCCGTTATTTTTCTTTAAGTTTTTTTTTAATGAAGACAGTTGGTGTCGTGGAAAAAAGTTTCATTAAAAAATTCGTCATTATTGTAAAGCTAGACCTGTGAAATTTGTTTTGATACAATGTCCCTTTTACCAGTTCAAACCTTGAGGTGTTCTCCGCTCATGTTTGGGACAAGCCCAAGATACGCAATAATTTCCTTCAAATTTATTATACTTAAAGCCTAACTGGTCTTTTTATACGAGTCTTCTCGCAGGAATGGAAATAATCGGAGGAAGGCAAATATACGGGAGCCTGACTGCGCCTCCGTGCGACGGTGGTATGCTAAAAACGATCGGGAAATTTAAAATGAAAAGGAAACCTTTACGTGAAGAGTTACTGAAATATTCAGTCGTGCTTCGTGGGATCATATCTGAATTTCAGATTAAACAAATACAATTTCATCGAACGCGCCAGCTATCGCGGCTGATCTTGATACTGAATGGATTCCTTGAGGGATTCGCTAGGCAGGGGCGTGGGTACACATCTTCCGAAGAACAATTGACGGTAATGCGCGTGTGTCGTGTGCTGATAGAAGAAGGTATAAAATCTCTGGCGCACCACAGAGCATCAAGATAGGCGATTCAGACTACTACTAACCCTACTACTCTGATACAGCTAATCCAGGAAGCTCGAGTTACTTGGACAAATTATTATTTTTTTTTCTTATAACTCGTCAATGATATTTCGTGAGAATGCTATTGTCTCATTCTTGATGTAAGACTAGCTCATTGCCAAAAAATCAAGTTAAACAAACTATTTTTTCTGGATGTAACACTCATAATATCTTCTTTATCCTCTTGCCGGATGTTTTCATAATAAATGGCGTCAAGTAGCTTGACTCCACAATTCCCACGCAACACCGTCATAAAGGATTATGTTCAGTACAAGTTACAGGCTCTAAGTGAAAGTTAGCATGCATAACAGAGAAATCGAATGGATCAAGTCAGTCATACGGGCCCGTACAATTAGTCCATAGGCATAGATAACTTCAACCGAGACTTACATCGAATGAACTGGGAGCAGGTCTTATACTTTAGTGACGTTCAAACAAAATTGAAATTTTTGATTGACAACATCAATGCCATCTTTGATTCACATTGCCCAATTCGGACAGTGCGTGTCACCAGACCGAAAGCACCATGGTTGACAGCCAGTTTGAAGGTTATTTTCAAGAAAAGAGATAGAGCGCTGTCTAAATTTAAACCCAATCCGTCTGTTCAAATTGGAGTAATTACAAATGTTTGATAAATTATGCATTACAGTCGTTAGTCTGCCTTTTTGGAGCATTTACAAAATCAGAGAAATTCACCTTTATTATACAAATCATTAAAAAATATGCGCGCTCAAGCAATTGAATCAACACCCACAAACCCATACAAAGCCAATGAAGACTTTACCTCAGTTTTTCAAAACAGTGATGAAGCGTGCTTCGAAAAAATACTTTACTACAGAACAAATAACTTTTTGCAAAGAAATTCATTTTCTTTTGAGCTAGTTAATTTAGCTGTGATTAAAACTGTTATCTGCGGTATAAAATCCAATGCTTCTGGAGCGTTACAAATGTTAAAGTAATTGGCATGTATCTGCTATACTACAACTATTTAAAACTGTAATGACTCATACGCGTGATCAACACGTGATCAGAGCTCGATCCCGGCTTCCTTCCAGTACAGCCGTATAGCGTACGACATATGTCGTTTCTGTGGCTTTGCGGTGGTCAACAGCACAGACAGAGATGGAAATAATGGCTGATTGTTCTCCGCCGGTAGAACCAATGAAATCAAAGACGCCACTCGACCGGCAGACTCATAGGCGTCGGCAACGCATTGGAACGTGTTTCGTTGAGCGATCGCATATTGTGTGTTTTTATAAGAATTGTTGTGTGATTGTTATTGTTGTGGTTTCTGTGGTTACTGTTTTGGTTATACTTAACCATGGAGAGTACAAATGGCATGAGTGGAACTACTGAAAGCCAGGGAACAAGTAGACTGCTTTGTAAAGCACTGACGAGGGACGCGAAAGAAATCATGCTCAACGTGTTCAATTATCTGAACAGAACTATGTCGCAGGGAGATGCACTCGCGCGTTGTGAAAGTATGACAGGCGTTCCAGAGTGGACCACTCGCAGGGTGGTGCATGAAAAGAAGAAAACTGGAGCTACTACTGATCCAAAGTTTAATTTGAAGGGACGAAAGACCGTTAAATTGGATGACAATAGCAAAATTGCGTTAAGGCGAACCGTACATTCATTCTTCTTTAGGAATGAGATACCAACCCCCAAGGCTGTACATACAGCGATCAAGGAAAATGGAATTATACCCCAAATGAGCGTCGAGGTAATGAGGAAATCCCTGCATGAAATTAATTTTCGTTACGAAACGCGTGATCGGCAGTCAGTATTGATAGAGAGACCTGAAATAGTCGCCTGGCGTTGAAAATACCTACGCAAAATGATTGAATGTAGGCGACAAAGCAGAAAAATCTACTTGTATTATTTGGACGAGACATGGATAAATGCAGGTCACACAGTTAAAAAAACCTGGATAGACAAAAACGTAGTGAGTAACCGACAAGCAAGCATTGAAGGTTTGTCAACAGGTCTTCGTGGACCGTCAGGGAATGGTCAAAGATTGATCGTAACTCATATTGGTAGCGATAGTGGCTTTTTAGAAGAGTGTGACTTGATTTTCGTCTCTAAGAAAGGAGGTGATTACCATGACGAAATGAATGCCAGCTGCTTCGAGAGCTGGTTTCAAGGGATGCTTCAGCGAGTTGAGCCCAACTCTGTGATCGTCATGGATAATGCTTCCTACCATAGTCGTCGAGCCGAACGTGTACCGACTATGGGATCTCGAAAAAGTGACATGCAGCAATGGTTGCGCGAAAAAGGAATCCCGTTTGACGATTCATGTGTGAAAGCGGAATTGTATGAAAAAATTAAACAGCACTAACCTGCGAACATTAGTTACGTGACTGATGAGATGGCCCGTCAATGTGGTGTCACTTTGCTGCGGTTACCGCCCTACCACTGTGAACTGAACCCAATAGAGCTCATCTGGGCTCAAGTGAAGGGTTATATTGCGCGCCATAACACAACCTTCAAATTACCAGACGTTAAGGTTTTACTTGAGACTCCCATACAGCTAGTAACGCCCGAAGCTTGGCAGAATGCTATCCGTCATGTTGTGAAGAAAGAAACAAAAATGTGGCAGCTTGGCCACCACATCGACACCATCATAGAGCCAGTTATAGTCAATTTCAACGAGGAAAGCGATAGCGACAGTTTATTACTGTCAGATGAAAGTGGAAGCGACGATGAATAAAGGCAATTCCCAAATTTTTGACTTACAATATGTTTCAAACCACTCTTTATTAAGCATGTGACAAATCTAGTTCACCCATGTTAAACATTCATACCCCGCCTATGAACTGCCGACTACTGGTAGTTAAGTGATGTTCACGTGAACATCGATGAGTCATTACAGTTTTAGATAGTTATAGTATACATGTTATTAATGTTTGCTTGGAAACTGGATACTTTCCTGACATTAGGAAGACAGCTCTGGTGACTCCTCTGCCGAAATTGTCTAATCAGATATTCATCGCTGACCTCAAGCCAAGAAGAATATTGCCATTAATGTATAAAATTTTAGAACGAGTACCTTATACACAGATTCTAGATCATCTCAATACACTTAATATAATCCCCACCCATCAATCAGGCTTTTAGAAACGCCACAGTACAACTACAGCCTTGTCTTATCTCATTGATAGCATCATATCTTCCATCGACAGTAAAACCATGAGCGTGCTGGTACTGTTAGACTTTTTCAAGGCCTTCGATACGCTTAACCATCGACAGCTTATTGTCAAGTGCCACTACTATGGCTTCGCTGAAGTTGCCTGCAACTTTATTAGGTCATATTTAAGGGAACGGAGGCAGGAGTAAATATCAGACATCAAAATACATTCAGTCAGGTGTTCCACAAAGCTCAGTACTGGGACCATTGATGTTTTTACTTTACACTGCAGATTTACATGATAACTTCAAGAATGGACATGCTCAATTTTTTGCTGATGATACGCAAGTGTCGACAATGTCCAGGATGATAGTAAGTGCCGATCTTCATAGTGTTAATGGGTTCTGCAGCTCTCACAACTTGAGACTAAATCCCTCAAAATGTTCTGCCATATTATTTGGCGATACAAGATTATTCTGCATAGAAGCTTCAAAATTAAATTGTGTCAAAGTTTAGTTATTTCTTAAGTGTTATATGGCTTATCTATGTATTGCCCATGTCTGACTCATCATTGAAGATAGAAATGCGACAATTCGCGAGATTGAGGCGTCCTTGAAGATCTCAAAGACCTCAATTCAAAAAATGTTACATGAAGAATTAGGAGTAAGAAAATTAGTTTCTCGTTGGATACCCCACCTGTTGACTGACGAGCAGAAAGCAGCCAGGGTTAATTGGTGTCAAATAACGCTTGACCGTTTCAATTCCGGAAACTCAAAAAATGTGTTCAGCATTGTTAGTGGTGATGGATCGTGGATTTACTGTTATGAACCAGAAAATAAACGTTTGGATGTTCCAAGGTGAAGAAACGCCAACAAAAGTCATCCGTTCTGGCAGTGTTTCGAAAAAGCTGGTCACGACATTTGTGTCAAAAGCAGGTCATATTGCAACAATTCCTCTTAATGAGCAAAAAACTGTTACTGCGGATTGGTATACCATCATTTGTTTGCCAAAAGTCATCACCGAGCTTCGAAAAATCAACCCCGAAAGAAGAGTCATCCTCCACCAAGACAATACAAGCTCGCACACAGCCCAAAGAACAAGGCAGTATTTAACGCAAGAAAACGTGGAATTATTGGTACATCCTCCATATAGCCCCGATCTAAGTCTTAATGATTTCTTTGCTTTCCCGAAAATTAGAAACAGACTGCGTGGTCAAAATGCCGTTTGTGATCTGCCAGCAGACGAGTGGAATAAGTGCTTCGAAAATTGGTTCGAGCGCATGCAGATGTGTATTAATCTTCGTGGAGAATACTTCGAAAAACAATAAAGTCATTTAAAAGTACCTACCGTGTTGATTTATTTCCATATGCAAAGCTTAAAAGACATCCCTCGTATCGTAATCTTGCATGGTTATGCGTTCAAAACCTTTTCAAATACTCCATTCTCAGCTTTACTCACAGGCTCATACTAACGTCATCCCCTTAATACCTCTGCTGTAAACTTGTTCCAAGGGCGTCTGTGCATAATCTTTAGGTTTGTAACAGTTCCACCTTAACTATGCCCATACATCGCACAACACTTTTTAGACGATCACATACAATGCAATTTTATATTACAATAGACCAGGATCGAAGACTATCCGTCTTCCCGGAGTTTTAAAACTCAGTTAAAAAGATACTTACAAGAATTGCAAAACAACCGCTAGCTTAGAAGTTCTTTCAATTTCATACTTTTTCATCTTTGATTAGTTATTTTTCCGTTTCTTCATAACCTATTATCTCTTCTTCTTTTTATAGCTAAATTGGCAAAACTCGTTCTATTATACTGTGACTCAATCTTTGTAGTTTCACATTTTTTGTTTTTGTATAACTTGTTTTTTTCACTTTTGTACGGGGTTAGATGGTGGAATAGCAGGTGCTAAGTCTCGCCCCTTGTAATGTACCATGTTTTGGTCAATAAAGACGATTATTATTATTATTATTATTTTTCTTTCTTTGTCCGACCGGTGGTAACTTGCGGCCTTTATTATTTTTAAACATTATTGATGATTTGTCGCTAAAAAAATTTATCGCAACTAACGGGTGATTTTTTAAGAGGTATACGATTTGATTTTATAAAAAAACACAAAAAAATTTGAAAAAACGATTAAATCTTTATTTGAGTCGATAGAACGGTCGATATAATTTAATGTTTAAAGATTATTTTATGTATATGTTGGCAGCGGCTCCGCTTTAGATGGTCCATGCGCAAGGTCCAATTTTGGCACACTCTCTCCAACATATCAGCCGCTATCTCACGAATAAATGCTTCAATATTGGCTTCCAGTGCGTCAATCGTTGCTGGTTTATCCCTGTAGACATCAGCCTTAACATGGCCCCAGAAGAAATAGTCCAACGGCGTTAAATCACACGATCTAGGCGTCCAATTGACGGGCCCCAAGCGTGAGATAAACTGTTCACCGAACTCGCCTCTCAATGGGGCCATTATTTCGTATGCGGTGTGGCATGTGGCAGCGTCTTGTTGAAACCACATGTCAGCCAAGTCCAGTTCTTCCATTTTGGGCAAAAAAAAGTTTGTTATCATCGCACGGTAGTGCTCGCCATTCACAGTTACGTTCCGGCCATTGTCGTCTTTGAAGAACTACGGCCCGATGATGCCACCGGCCCATAATCCACACCAAACAGTGATTTTTTCGGGATGCATTGGTAGCTCTTGCAATGCTTTTGGCTAGTCTTCACTCCAGATGCGGCAATTTTGCTTGTTAACGTACCCATTCAACCAGAAATGAGCTTCGTCGTTGAACACAATTTTTCGATAAAAATGTGGATCTGCCTCCAACTTTGCCAGCGCCCATTCACCAAATTGGAAACGTTGTGGGAGGTCGCGTGGCTTCAATTCTTGCACCAGCTGTATCTTATAAGGTTTTACACCCAAATCCTGTCGCAAAATTTTCCACGGTCATCACTAACACTGGCGGATACAGCCGCAATATTTTCTTCAGTCCGCACTTTACGTCTGCGTGTTGGTGGTTTAATGTCCAATAATGTAAACTGGGTTCGAAATTTAGTCACTAGCTTCCGAATAGCTTCCTCAGTAGGCCGACCAAATTGCCCATAAATTGGAAGCAGTGCTCGATGCACTCTCTTAACCGAGCATGAATTTTTATAGTAAAATTCAATAATTTGCAAGCGTTGTTCATTCGTAAGTCGATTCGTGGTTCAATTATAGACCAAACTGACCAAGTTTGACAATGACACAAGACACGATTAACGCGTCATCTGTCAAAAACAGTGTTGCCAAAAAAATACTGGCAAAAAATCACCCATTACAATGCTTCCTTGCCAGTAGGCGTGGGAAGTTATAGACACAGAATTTGAATGGTCCTTCGTACAAAAGAAACGCGATTCGCCAGCACTGCGCTATTCCGAAAACGAACCTGCCACCCGTATTTGCTCTTGAGACGATCCTCCTCCCTCGAGCACTTTTTCTCAGAAATTTTGATTCAAAGGTGACATCCAATTAAGCTTTCTATCAGAAGGAGTTTTCTTCAACTCAGCCTAATGGAGCAAACGGTATAGCGGCCCTTCAGAAACTTTCATTATCTCACTCCAAAAAGAATATTTTATCCTTTACGGAGCCGGATAGGATTTTATTTTCGCAACGATTAGGGGTCTGCCTTCTCCTTTTGTGCTCCTTGCGAAATATAAGAGAACGGGTAAATAAGGGGATAATTCCTCGGCAAAAATAGATTTTACTTTGCTTTCACGAACAGCGAGATAGCTTCGGTACATTTATTCGGGGATAACTGACATCGATCATTGTCCGGGTTTGTTAGGAGAGTGTTTGCTGCAAATGGATCACGAGAATAGTTGTTTTGAGGCGAAAGCACTGATTGAGGACGAGAGAATGGAAACAGGAAGCTCACGAAGCGTAGGAGTACTTATCGCCATTACAAATCTTGTTTCTAATCCAGTCTAGCGAAAATCGAATGAACTGTATAGGAAGTGGACAAATCATTTATTGTTCAAAAAATATGTAAGATAAAAGTTGCAGGGGTTAATCGACCTCAAGGTTATTTGAAGACCTCGGTGCAAAAACCAGGTAAGTCCATTTTTTATCAAAAATGGCTTTTTTCGAACATTCTACTTATACAGGGTGCTTCAGTTTATTGTTGCATAACTTTAAGATTCGATAGAACTTTTAAAATTGATGCATAAAGTCTATATAAACATGGGTCGAAAAATGCGTGGCTTCCGAAATACAGGGCGTTTAAATTTACTTTCTAAAATAGTTTATTTTAAATATTTCGAACAATGTTTGATGTATAACAGTGAAAATTGGTATACAAGGGTTTTTTGGTACGACAAAACGAACCATGGGCATAGTTTTACTATAGACGCTAGATGGCGCTCTCTACTGTACCTGTAGTGTATTAAAATGACCGAAAAATTTTTCTTAGTGCAATTTTTTGCTTTTTGAATAAAAAAAAATTATTCTTCGCACTTTTCAACATAAAAAGCTCTCCTGTGAGTTTTCGTTATAGTTAGTCGTTTTTGAGTTATTTCGATTTTTAAGGTTCGATGCATTTTTAATTATTTATGGGAAAATAATATTTTTTTTACATTATCGATTTGGGTATTACAAGTAATTAAGATGATCGTTTCTATTGTGTTTTTAAACACAGCAATAATTCCTAACTCCAAATAAACACAAAAAAACAGAATATTAATTTGTTTAATTTTCCAATATTATTTTTAACAAATTAAATTAATTACTTACAACTAAAATGCTATTGGATAGTTAGGACAAACATACAAAATCTAAAGTAGTTGCTCGAAATGTAAACCCAATTGTTCAATACACAATTCACATCTACGAATGATCAAACGTGGTATAGCATTATTCAAATAAGGCCTTATTTCATCACATGCATTCCTGATTCTGTCTATTAGCATATCTCTTGTGGTTATGGGATTTTCATGCGACCAAATATGTTGATTATGAAAATTTACCACTCCACGTCTAGTGAAGCATGACTCATCGGTCCATAAAACGTTACTTAAGAACTCCCTATTATTATCAGTTCTATCAAGAATCCACTGACAAAATTTGATTCTTCGTTCTCCGTCCCCTGGCTGTAGTCCTTGCACAGGTTGCAAATGGTAAGGACGTCTATGGTCATTTCTAAGAACACGGTAAACATGGCTTGCTGAAATTCCCAACGCACCACAAACTCTGCTAACACTTGTGGTTGGATCTCTATCAAAATCACGCAGAATCATACGGGTAAACCTGCGCTGACGAACAGTTATGTTTTGATCCCTTTGGAGATTTCCAAAACCATTTTCAATTATTTGGCGATGCACTCTTACAAATACTGAGCGAGTTGGATGTCGTCTGTTTGGAAATCTTCGTGCGTATTCTCTGGCTGCTTCAGCTGCGTTACCATTTACAAAGCCATACACAAAATGAATATCCGCTAACTCTTGATTGGAGAATAAAAATGGCATTTTTATAAAACTTACAAAAAAAAAAACAGGTAAAAGAAACTAAATTTCGTGCATTCACAATTGCAAAAAAACGTTTCAGGTTTCAACAGACAATAAAACTAACTGTCAACTAATTGACGTTTAACCTTATTCTGCTTTCAATTTCAAAATATTTGCAGGCACAGCCTACTTCTAAAAATTATCGAGATACTGACTTTTCAACGTTATTTTATCATAAATAACAAAAATGCATCGAACCTTAAACATCGAAATATCTCAAAAACGGCTGACTATAACAAAAACTCACAAGAGAGCTTTTTATGTTGAAAAGTACGAAGAATCAGTTTTTTTATTCAAAAAGCAAAAAATTGCACTAAGAAAAATTTTTCGGTCATTTTAATACACTACAGGTATAGTAGAGAGCGCCCTCTAGCGGCTACAGTAAAACTATGCCCATAGTTCGTTTTGTCGTACCAAAAAACCCTTGCATACCAATTTTCACTGTTATACATCAAATATTGTTCGAAATATTTAAAAAAAACTATTTTAGAAAGTAAATTTAAACACCCTGTATTTCGGAAGCCACACATTTTTCGAACCATGTTTATATAGACTTTATGCATTGATTTTAAAAGTTCTATCGAATCTTAAAGTTATGCAACAATAAACTGAAACACCCTGTATTATTACGATCGTTTGCTACCAAAACCAAGTCAGTCCAGCGTTTCTAATGTGAAATAGCCTAGGATTTTACTTTTCGGGGGCAAGTATTGGTAGCGTAAATCAGGCGAGTCTCCCCTAAAAAAGGCAAGAAGTGCACACGCTGTTCTGAAAAATGGCCATATCCATATCCTCTACGAATGGAAAAAGCTTGTACGTTCAACTTCATGAAAGTTTAAAGTTGTAGACGTCGATCAGACCATCATCATGGATTTTGCAACACGTCCTAAAGCTTTTTTAAAATCTGATTTTGTTAGCAATGAAAAAGACAAGTTTAGCATTTGAACCTACCGACTTTTCCAGCATCAAAAAGGATTCAGATATGTTGAATGAAATTTTTTATCAAGGTGTAATATTGAAAAATATGTGGTATTGTGGTTTATGTTCACATATGGTACAACCCTATCCTCTTCTACTTAATGAAAAAAGGCTGCTGATGTTAAACTTTTATCGGCAAAATACGTACCGGCCGCCGATCTACGGTACTATCGAATCGGAATATATTCGAGTTCCACAACAAGCAGTTGGTACACGTGATGACGCTTATGACTTCGATTCATCATTTGTCTAATTGAAGATTAGTTTTGTTACCCCTTTTTAAGTCGTTTGGGTTTCCTTCTCTTTGACTATTATAATTAATTTATCCATTGTTTCGATATAATGTTCGGGGCAAAAACCAAGGAAGTCCAAATTTTCAACGAAAACATTTAAGAGTTTGGATTCATGTTTCTATCTTATTTCATATTAAGCAGGTTATTACTTCGTCTATATCCCAAAAGTAAAAATGTTTTGCTTTCCATATTGTTAAACCAAAATATTCAGTTTTTTTAATTTCTCAAACTTTCGACAATGTGATATCTAGTTTTTGCTCCGAGGTCTTCATTTCGAAATTAAGTCAAGTTTTTTTAACAGACAACCCAGAATTTTGACACCGGAAATGAAGAGAGCGCAAAATTGTATGTCTAGATGATACCTTGACCTCTTAAAAAATTTGACCTGCTTCACCATGACTTGACCTTCCAACGTTAAATATTTCGTATGTGAGCGTATGATTTTCCGCTTTTTTTATTTCTGGTGTCGTACTTGCGGCTTTCCATGGTTCCAGACTTCAGGATGACTTTTAGCGCCTACAACGTTTGTCTACTCTTCAAGATACCCTACCTAGCACTGCTTGACAGTGAACTGACTTTCCAAGGTCAAATATTTCATTAGGTCAAGGTCGCATCTGGATGCACAATTTCTTGCTCCTTTCATTTCTGATGTCAAAATTGGGGGTTGGAATTTAGAAGAATGGACTTTACCTCGAAATGAGCTTCAAGGTCAATGTCAATCTGGATTTATAGTTTTTTCATTTCCAGTGTCATACTTGGGGTTTCCATTTAAAAAATGGACCTGACCTTGGAATGATTTTGCTGATCAAGATAGAGGTCACCCTCAGCTGGCCTACAACTTTTGTCCCCATTTGTTTGTGTCACGTCCACTGCTTGACAGTGAATTGACCGATTCCAAGGTAAATTTTTTCAAAAGGTTAAGGTCTTACCTGGACGTACAATTTTTTGATCTTTCACTTCTGATGTCAAAATTGGGAGTTGGCATTTAGAAGAATGGTGTTGACCTTGAAATGACATTAAAGGTCAAGGTTAATCTGAACGTATAGCTATCCGTTCTTTTCATTTTCGGTATCAGACTTGGGGCTTTCCATTTAAAAAATGGACCTGACCTTGGAATGGCTGTGCAGATCAAGATAAAGGTTACCCTTAGCTGGCTTACAACTTTTGTCCCCGTTTTTATGTGTCACGTCCATTTTCCAAGATACCCTGGCACTGCTTGACAGTGAATTGACCGATTCCAAGGTCAATTTTTTCAAAAGCTTAAGGCCTTACCTGCACGTACAGTTTTTTGCTCTTTAATTTCTGATGTCAGAATTGGAGGTTGGCATTTAGAAGAATGGTCTTGACCTTGAAACGACATTGAAGGTCAAGGTTAATCTGGACTTATAGTTATCCGCTCTTTTCATTTTCGGTGTCATACTTCGAAGTATCCATTTAAAAAATGGACCTGACCTTGGAATGACTTTGCAGGTCAAGATAAAGGTCGCCCTTAGCTGGCCTACAACTTTTGTCCTCATTTTTTTTTGTGTCACGTCCACTTTCCAAGATACCCTGGCACTGCTTGACAGTGAATTAACCGATTCCAAGGACAGTTTAGTTCAAAAGGTTAAGGCCTTACTTGGACGCAAAATTTTTTGCTCTTTCATTTCTGATGTCAAAATTGGGGGTTGGCATTTAGGAGAATGGTATTGACCTTGAAATGAAACTGAAGGTCAAGGTTAATCTGGACGTATAGTTATCTGCTCTTTTAATTTTCGTTGTCAGACTTGGGTGTTTCCATTTAGAAAATGGACCTAACCTTGGAATGACTTTTAAAGTCAAGATCAAGGTCACCTTCAGATATCCTTACATCTGTTGTCTCCATCTTTTTGTGTCACGCCTACTTTTCAAGGTACCCTACCTGGCACAACTTGATAGTGAATTGACCTTCAGAAGTCTTTTTTTCGAAAAGTCAAGGTCAATAGTCTTGACCTTGATATGACATTGTAGGTCAAGGTCAATATGGATGTATAGTTTTTAGTGTCATACTTGCGGGTTACCACTTAAGAAAATGGGCCTGACCTTCGAACGACTTTGAAGGTCAAGATCAAGGTCACCCTCAGATAGCCCTACAACTTTTATCTCCATTTTTTTTTGTTTCACGCCTAATTTTCAAGATACCCTACCTGGCACAGCTTGACAGTGAATTGACCTTCCAAGATCAAATCTTTCAAAAGATCAAGGTCGCATCTGGACATACAATCTTTTGATCTTTTCTTTTGTGATGTCAGCATTATGGTTTGTCGTTTGTAGAAATAAGCCTGACCTTGAAATGACATTGAATGTCAAGGTCAATCTGGACGTATAGCTTTTCGCTCTCTTAATTTCCGGTGACATACTTGCGGGTTTCCATTAAAAAAAATGGGCCTGACCTTGGAACGATTTTGAAGGTCAAGATTAAGACAGTCCCACAACTTTTGTCCCTGTTTTTAAATGTCACGTCTACTTTTCAAGATACCCTACCTGGCACAGCTTGACAGTGAATTGACTTTTTAAGGTCAAGTTTTTCGAAAGGTCAAGGCCGCATCTGGATATACTATTTTTGGTTCTTTCCATTTTTGATATCAACATTATGGGTTGTCTTCTATAAAAATGAACTTGACTTTGAAATGGCCTTTAAGGTCAAAGTCAGGATAATTCCGTACAACTTTTTTTGAGCAATGTCTACATTCCAAGCTAATCAACCGGGACCCTGTATACTTAACAAGTAATGGTTCGGGTAGCTAGGAATGCTTTACGTTTGATTCGTATGCCAGGTGAAGCATCCCAAGGGTGTAGTCAGGATTTTATTTATACCAGATGCTAACTAAATAATGGCAAAAGGGGGGCGTAGAATGGGATGGCATACGGTACGAGGTGTTACGTGGCCCCGGAAAATTCATTTCTGATTTCAGATGAGCCAGTTAGTTACGAAGCGTGGGGAATCAGTGATATATGTTTTAATTATCTAAATTGAAATGTGATGTGGGACGAAGCCATTCAGGAACCCCTCAGGTGGAGCAGATACGCACAGTGTTGCTCAATCGAATAGGAATAGGTCGCTTTTTTAAAACTAAATCGAATACGTAACAGCTCTGTAAACGTGATTTATAAAGCTCATTTGGCAATCTTTTCTCCCAAATGTACATGATGGTCAACTAAGAATGCCTGGTACTGTATCTGGGAAACTATCCATCTTGAGGCTCGCTGGACTTTTTGTACAATAAATTACCGTTGTTGTTTCTAGGATGTGCCACTGGAAACCGGATTCCTAACGCAATACGTAACATAGCGATAGGCATTTCTGATGATCAGCATTTCGTGCATTTACGGAGGCAATAAAAACCTTTAGTTTCAATTTAATTATTTATTCAATTAACTGGTTCTTAATAATAAAAAGAAATTCCAAAAAAACTATTATAAAAAAAAAAAAATAAAAAATTTAAGGGATTTTCGTATAAAATTTAAATTGGCCTAGTTGCGGTTTTCACAAGCTTGTTTAGACATCATTTAGCTACTTTTTTAGACAAAAAGATTATACCGATGCATCGACTTTTTATGAGAAAATTAGCCATTTCTGTCGGAATTACGAAGAAAGCTTCCTAGCGGCCACATGTGAAACTAAAAAAAACCTTAAATATCATAGCGTGTGTAGCCCAACATTTCAACTAGCCCAAGTTTGTTAAAATCGAATCTGCTGCTCTAAAGAAACTTTGGATATCCCCCGATACTTTATTTTTAGAGATACAGCAAAAATTGTCAAACAAAAAAGATCAGGTATTTCTTTGTTAGGTTAATATAGCGGAGTGCACAGAAATATCGCTTTTTTAGATTTCAGTTATGCCCTCTAGCGGCCATTCCAGAAACTTGAATATATTTTCCAGACCTAGTGCGTCGCTTTCTTAGTTGGTCACCCTGTACAAACAACAGTGATAGTCGTGTTGGATTACAAGGGGCGCCGGATTATATAGGGTCCAGATTACCGCGGGCCTACTGTATTTCGTTATTCTAAACCATTGATTCCCAAAGTGGTCTATATCGACCCCTAGGGGTCTATGACAACCTGCAAGCGGTCTACGTCAGCGAAAAAAAATTTGGGGGTCCATGAAATGAATATGGGGGTCCACGATAGTGGATCTCAACACATACACTGATAGTACATAACGTATTTACTACAAAGATAAATTTCAGAAGAGACCTACACTGGACAGAATGTTCGCTTCGACGTCACAAAGAAATCATGATGGTTTGCGGGCGTCTTACAATATCTCGTTACTTATAGCAAAATCCGGAAAACCGCATACTATTGGAGAGAAGTTAATTTTGCCAGCCGTTGATGAGGTTTTAAAAACTGTTTTACACAAACCTGCATCTGATATCGTTAAAAGAATTCCCTTAAGCAACAATACTTGAAAGACGTATTGATGAAATGAGTTCTGATATTGAAATCTTCTTATGTAATTATTTGCAAACGATCCATTCCTCTATACAACTGGACGAGTCAACTTGACCTGATAATGCAGCATTATTATTGGCATATGTTCGTTTTATTATGAATCAAGAAATCTACGAAAAACTGCTCTTCGCAAGAACTTTGATAACCGACACTAAAGGTGAATCAATATTTCATGTTTTGAAGGATTACTTCATTGAAAAAGCAATTTCTTTATCAAATATAATATCAGTAGCTACAGATGGAGCACCTGCCATGGTTGGACGTTATCGTGGATTTATAAGCTATTTAAAACAAAATGTGCCAGGGGTGTTAGCAATACATTGCGTCATCCATCGACAACATTTAGTTGCTAAAAATTTGAGTGTTAGATTGCATGAATCACTTCATTTGGTCATTGGTGCAGTAAACCGAATCCGAAGCAACGCGTTGAATACGAATTTGCGCAGTTGTGTGAAGAAAATGACGAACACTTTCATCAATTACTCCTTCACACTGAAGTACGCTGGCTGTCGGAAGGCTTATGTTTGACAAGATTTTTTGCACTTTTTGAGACTATTTTTGAATTGCTGGATACTAAAGATAATATTTTAAAAGAAAATTTAATGAAGAGGAAAACAGACATCGCCTATTTAACAGATTTGTTTACAAAATTTAATATGGTTAATTTGCAATTACAAGGCGACAGTTTAAATTTGATTAAAACAAAGTCCATCAGCGTTTCTTGCCAGAGTTAAACTAACGAAGCAAGATATTGGAATTTTCTCAGTTCCCCAATTTGTCACAGACAAGCTGCCAGGAAGACGACGTTTCAACTTACGATCAACATTTAAATGGCATCTATTCAGATTTTGAATCTAGGTTTGAGGATATTTTGATCTTGGTAATACCACCGTGGATAATTAGTCCATATGGTGACATAGAAGAAACGAATGTCATAATACAAGAGGAACTGACTGAACTAAGTACAAACGAAGAACTTATGGTTCAGTTTAAAAACAGATATCAGCAATTCGGGCTGCAAAAGGACATACCGGTTACTTATCCCGTATTATGGAATATAGCGAGGAAATTTTTAATTTCCTTTCCATCGTCATACCTAGTGGAAAGGGGGTTCAGCGCTGTTACCAATCCCCTAACGAAAAAAAGAAACATACTGGACATCATTAGCCGAGGAGATTTAAGATTAATCCTTACAAAATTGACGCCAAATGTTGATAATTTATTATTAAAGCATCAGGTTCATCCTTCTCACTAAAAATATTGACTTATTGCTTATGTTATTTTATTTATAGTTTATTTTATGTTTACTGGTGTCTGACCAATAAATGCCCGCATTGGGAATAAGTGCCCGCATTGATTTTTTTAAAGAAACTTTATAGGAAATATTTTTTTTTCAATTATTCTGAAAATTCAAGGATAGGTACACACTAAAATTCGTTAATTTTTGGCCTATTTTTAGATAACTTAAACGTATAAGAAGCGGAATTTAATCAAACTAACAGTGAAACTATTGTAGAACATACGTTTATGTTATAATTAATAAACGAACTCGCTTATTGTACTATTTTAAGTAAAAAACTTTTTTATTATTTTGCACTTTTCTTTATTTTATCCCTCTAATTTTTTTTTTCAATGCGGGCACTTATTGGTCAGACACCTGTTTATTTAATGTTACGTATATTTTATATAACAGATACAAAATTTTATTTTGAGTAGTTTTAATTGAAATTCAATTAATAAATGTATAAATTAACATGTGTTTTTACTTTAAGTTTTTAACACTAAACTTCACTACAGTTAGAAATTTACAGGAAATCAATATCAGGTAAGTAGGGGGTCTACCAACACTGAAAAACATGGCAAGGGGTCTACGACACAAAAAAGTTTGCGGAACTCTGTTCTAAACGAAATACTATAAGAAATACCTAGTTATTTTATGCGATCAGATATGTGTCAAGTAGCTGTTCTGTTTGATGAATGGTTGACCCTTGTTCTACCACTGAGCTACTGATACGGTCACCGGCTTCAAACAATTCGCGGCATAATTCGCTACCGCTTTCAGCGAACAACGAAATATCTAAAAATTGCTTTTCATCGCTTAAACCGAGGACTGCTCACATAAAATGAGGGTGCGAAGTAAAAATGCGCTTTCTGTTCTGGTTTGCATAATGAAAAATATAGCTAATGAGATACTTTTAATGGTGGACGTTTTACTACTAGACGAACGATAATACTTTAGCGGATCTGGAACAAGATTTTAATTGTCCCTCCACACACTTACCAGCAGCGGGGTAGTTCCGGAGGTTGATGTCACAGCGGACGGTTAGTGGTTTCGTTCGAGAGGCGACTCAGTTCAGTCGGCATCATGCATTGAAGCAGTGAGCGTACTTTTGTCGTTCAGGCCTACATTCAGACAAGTTGCAAGATTTGAAGCTCAACATCCGGGAAGAAATTACCAGCATAACGCTGACAAGAGTCGTGACATATGCCGGAAATCGGTTTACCCAGTGTATCAGGAATGAAGGACGCCATTTATGTGACTTAATCTTCAAAACTGCGTAAAAAAACTTAAGGGTTGCACTATATAAAAAAACAAAAATGTTATTCTTCATACAATGGATTATACTAAGTTTTGGATATCGAAGTTGCCGCAACCTGTATCTTATCTATGAATATCCTACCAGGAAGGTTTTCTGACCAAGTTAACCTTATCCCCAGAGGGCTTCGTATTAGTCCTCTAATGAATCTACGTCCTAGTTGTAAAGGGTGTCTCATAAATATTTTCTTATTTTATGCCATAAATAAAAATACTTAGAATATTTTTACAAAGATAAATTTATTACCAAACGAAAGCCTAAACATTAATTTTATTTATGGAAAAGAGTATCGGATAAATGAGCACCGTTCATGTTTTCACACTCTCTTAATCTCGAACTGAAGTTTTCGATCACTCTCCGAAGCATTGCTCGAGGAATGGCGTTTATTTCATCTGTTATTTTTTGCTTCAACTCTCTCAAATCTTGTGGCGGTGGGGTGTATACCTCACTCTTCAGGTATCCCCATAAGAAAAAATCTGCTGGTGTCAAATCGGGACTTCTCGGTGGCCAGTTAATGTCTCCTCTGCGACTGATGACCCTCTCTGGGAATAACTGATGAAGAGCATCCAAGGATTCATTCGTGACATGAGAAGTCGCTCCATCTTGCTGGAAAAACGTGTTTCTATTGTAGCCACCATGGTTCTGTATAGCTGGAGTTAAAAAAGTCCTAATCATGTGGCAGTAGCGCTCAGATGTTACAGTTTGAGCTTGGCCACGATTGTCTTCAAAAAAATACGGGCCAATGATTCCTTGCCCTGACATAGCAGCCCAGACGATAACTTTAGGCGAGTGTAATGGCGTCTCATGAAGATTTTGCGGGTTCTGCTCGGCCCAATATCGGCAGTTTTGTTTATTAACATGCCCGTTAATGTGAAAATTCGATTCATCAGAAAACCATATGTTGTTGTAACCGTTAAAATGCTCTCTCATTGTTCTACAGAACTCTAATCGATTAGCGGGATCTTGTGGTTTTAATTGTTGTGTAACAACAATCTTGTATGGGTGAAAATGCAAATCCTTGCGAATAATGCGATGAACAGTTGACTTATGCAAAGTTAGAGATGCTCCACGCAGTCTTAATGATTGCCGGGGATCCTCGTTAACGGACTGGCGCACACGTTCAATATTTTCGTTCGATCTTGCTGACCTTGGCCGTCCAGGCGGTTTACTAATACACGTGTTTCCAGTGCTCTCGAACTTTCTTACCCAATATTTAATTAAATTTGCGCTTGGGACATCTCTCATTCTTGCTATGTTATAATGATTTCTGTACAAACCACGTACAAGCACATAAGAATCCTTGTTTTTATAGAACTCGCGAACACAAAAAGCACGTTGCGGCCCTGTAAAACGCTCCATTGCAACTAAAATTTAACAATGTTGCCAAACGTTTGTCAACTGTCTCGTTTCTCCGGAGCATGCGTATTCCGCCAGAGGACTGATCTAAAAACGAAAATATTTCTGAGACACCCTTTATTTGAAGAAATGGAGGTTTGGTGTCAGACGAACAAGTTGATCCTGAATAAAAACAAAACCACCGGAATCAACTTTCGTATCATAAAAGCCAAACACCCAATTACTAAGACAACACCAAATGTAGAGTTTGGTTTACAGTTAGTGGATAGCGTGAAACTCCTTGGTAGCTGGTTCGATGCAGATCTCTCTCCTTCAGCACCCAAACTGAGAATGTGGGCCTGAATTTAAGTACAGACTATTATGACATATTTCTTATGAAGCAGAACTATATTATGCTCTCGTATTTACCTTATAACATCCTTTACTGGGGTAGCGCTACAAGCATCAACAGAATTTGTATATTACAAGATCGAATAATCAGATTGTTGTTCAACCTTAGTTTTGGTGAAAGTTGCAAAAACACATTTATTCAAAATTCTTGCTCTTGACAGTTCCATGTATTCATCTATATAAACGTGTTAACTGTGTAAAGTGAAACATCAACGATTTCAGCTTAGAAAATGAACATCACACCTATGTCACAACCGATTAACGATCAATCTGATGTCATTACGGAGCTCAAATCTCTTATAAGACAGCTGCAAGGCGAGAACAAAGAATTAATCACATCTTTTGATTTCTCGAGTAGCCAGTGGGAGGAGGAAAGGAAAAGGTCCAAGGTATTGGAAGAGACGGTTGGAGATCTCACTCTTAGCAAAGAGGAATCTAAAAGGTTCGTTAATAATTTGTCTATTACCGGTCTTGTTACTAAAAATGATGTGGGGAAAACATTGGCGTTATTTTCTTTTCTGGATATACCTATCTCTCGGAATGATGTAGCTCATTTTAAACAAGTTCCAACCAAAAACGGCGTAAAGGCTATAATTACCTTGAAGCCTGAACATAAAAAGCATATTCTTACAACTCGTTCCAAAAAAAGGGAAACTAACACTTAGGAACACTAAATGTTACCAGTTATTCAAACGCTCAAGGCAACTTAAGGGTGTTGGCTACAAATATGTGTGGCATCGAGAGGGGAAGATTCTAGCTCGCAAGAATGATGGCTCTGATATTATTTTCATCCGGAATGTTAGTCAAGTAAATGACCTACTTAAGTAGCCTTTTATCTCATCTGCTTTGATTGTTTTTTTTATATACAGGGTGACTTCGAAGTCATTTATTTTAACAGTGAGTAGATCTGATCAAAAGAAACATGTTTTCCTTTAACATTTTTCTGGTAAAATTAAAGTAACAAAGTTATAGCCCTTTAGAAGTTTGAGTACCGCCCTGTCTCAATAATAATATTATGTGCTCGTGTTTGGCAACAACGGATATAATCCGCCTTATCGGTTCATAGCATCGGAAACAAAAAAGAGAAAGAATTTGAAACGCTTATCACGATGTTTTTACTACAATTTTATTCAGTTGTATTCAGTCAAATTGTCAGTCGGTAACGCGTGAGTGAATAGTGGTCTTTGCTGCGAGTCTCAAACGAAATAAAAAATGGCACATGTTTACGAAAATGATGAACTTGTGGACATGATTCTTATTTACGGGGGGGGGGAGGAGTCTTTACAAAATGCTGCCGCCCTCATGCCTTTGTTAATGTAGTACAAAGGGCTCGTGAATCAGGTGACTGAAGACCTCACAGGGGAGGGCATGCCGGTGCTTCAAGACCTCACGATCAAATACAGGTCCGCACTGAAATACTTGTCGGGAGGATACTTTATGAAACAAGGTAACATTTTTTTTTTATTTTTACACACATATTTTGGTTTATCTTCCTTCTACAATCATTATCTGAAAATTAATGACTCAACTTCAAAGTCACCTATATTTTCCATTTGTTGCTTGATTTTTATAATTTATCATGGCTAGTACGAATCTTGAAAATAATTTAAGGATAGGACATATTAATGTACGATCACTGATACCAAGTTTGAACGAAAGAAAGTCTTCGATAGATAATTTGAAATTGGACATATTAGGAGTAACTGAATCATGGTTAACTGTGAACAGGAAATTAAAATAAACAATTTTAAGTTTTATCGCGTTGATCGTGGGTCTCGGGGAGGTGGAATGGGGGTTTATGTTCGATCTGATATTACAGTAGTTGAGATAGATGTAACTGAGGACCAGAGTTGAATTTTTGAGCATCAATGGCTTATTCTCAAAATTAGCAAAATAAAATTGGGGTTGGGCATCATTTACCGTCCTCCTCGTTTTAATGTGATGACTGCTTTACGCCAACTGGAAGAATCGATAGCTAATTTAATTCCAGTGACAGATGAATTGATTATAATGGGGGATATTAATATTAATCTATTAAGACATACAAACATAACCAATCAGTTTAATAATTTGCTTGATACTTGCAACTTCAAGTAACTAACCCAACTAGGTACTCCCGAGACAAGGCCAGTTTGATTGATGTCATCATGCTGTCCGATGATCATCTCTTAAGTGGCAGTGTTCATCATCAGGACTCGCAACAGCATTCCGATCATCAGCTCATACAATAAATATTAAGATCTCTGCCGTTAGGCCTAGTTATTAAATATCGTAACTTTAAACACTTTGACATTTATAGCTTCAAACAAGACCTTACAAACCTGCCGGTTGTAGACTGTGATAATGTGAACCAGAAGACTACAATTCTCGCAGATATGATATTGACTCTTTTTGATTCTCATGCGCCAATATGTGAGAAAAAAGTTACCAGGCCACCTTCCCCGTTGTTTACTGATGCGTTGCGTACGATGAAGAATCACCGTAACTATATTTTCTCTAAATACAAACGTACTAAAAATTTACGGGATTGGGCATCCTACAAAGAAATGAGGAATTTTTTTACGTCAGCTGTTCGACAAGAAAAGAGAGCTTATATTGATTTTATCAGTCGTACTAAAAAATCCAAAGACATGCGGAAAACCCTAGACCAACTCAATATCTATAACAGATCTAAAAAAAATATAGAAATTCCTAACCATCTTAAAAACCCAAATTTAATTAATCAACATTTTATCGACTCGGAGCGACAAATACCTAGCACTGTCGATACGAATACTATACTAAGTGACATATAAATCCGAACACCCAGTTTAAATGGTTTTATTTTAATAAAATTTTGTATAAGTACTTAATGAAGCATAATAAGTAAATGATAAAAATTACAAAATGATCGCACTGCTTTAAAGCCCTTTGACCTTTAATAATGTGTGGATGCCCCCTGATGTGCTACGCATTCTCCAACGCGCCTAGGCATGCTTCTGATCAAGTGGTCAATGTCCTCCTGTGCTATCTCATTCCAGGCAACCATCAACTCCTCCCGAAGTGCTTCTAGAGTCTGAGGAGGACATTGTAAATTGAGCAATCTCCTACCCATCATATCCCACACGTGCTCAATTGGGGATAAGTCGGGAGATCTTGGTGGCCATGGTAACAATGTGACATCATTATGTTGAAAGAAGTCTATTGTGACTCTTGCAACATGTGGTCGGGCATTATCTTGTTGGAAAGTTGGATCTGCCAGGGTGTCAAGATAGGGTAAAAGATGGGGTTCTAGAACTTCGTGGATATAACGCTACGCGTTCATGTTTCCTCTGATAAAGATTAAAGGTGACCTGGAACCATAAGCTATAGCACCCCAAACCATAACTCCAACAGTGTGATGAACATGTCTTCCAACAAAAAACTGTGGATTCCTCCTCTCACCACGTCGCCTTCTAACCCTGGCACGACCATCGTGCATGCCTAAACAAAATCGAGACTCGTCACTAAAGACAATACTGTTCCATTCCTGATCCCAGAGTGACCGTTGTCTGTACCACTCAAGGCGATTACGTCGGTGTTCTCGAGTTAAAGAGGGGACCCAGTGTGGCCGGTATGAAAACAAGCCAAAACTTCTCATTCATCGGTAAACACTTCGCATGCCAATAGGTCTTCCGTGTTCTGCAAACCATTCATTTGCAATGGTCTTGGTAGTGGAGAAACGGTCCCTTAAGGCCAATAATCTTAGGCGGCGATCTTCACGGTCTGTTGTTCTACGGCGGCGTCCAGTGCCCCTTGCCCTTTGCGTACGGCCTTCTCGAAGCCATGCCTGACAACACCTAACCACATTGTCTACACTCTAACTGCATTTGCCTGAATAGAAAGTCCAGCTTCCCGAAGTCCCACTATACGGCCCCTATCAAACTCACTAAGTTGACGTACAGGTCTCCGTACTCTAGGCATCGTAACCGATCGTAAAGGATGTCAAGAACCAAAATCCGCCAACGTTGATTCTTTACTGCGGCTGAAATATTCATTTTTAGAGCGTTAGTGAATTAAGAAAAAGCAGTATAAAAACCGGAATGTCCAACTGATAAGGCTGAAAAGTTTTTCACTTGTTATTTACAGTAAGATAAATACATTCACCAACTTTTATTAAAATAAAACCGTTTAAACTGGGTGTTCGGATTTATATGTCACTTAGTATATTTCTAAATATCTTAATTCCAAATGTACAACCGCAGAATTTGAATTGAAACTCGTTAGTGAAGATGACGTTTTCTGGGCAATATCGGAGATTGGATCAAACGCCTCTGATGCAGACGGAATTAGCCTTGACATGGTGAGGTTGTGTTGTCCAACGATCTTATCCGTGCTTGTTAACCTATTTAATTCTTGCACACAAAAGGGCATTTTTCCTGCGCAATGGAGAACGGCTGTCTAAAATTAGCAGCCCTAAGGATGTCTCTGATTTGCGACCAAAAGTATTTGAAAAGCTTATTATATTTATAGGCAAATCATTACTTATTTCACAGATAATAATTTATTACCCAAGTTGCAGTCTGGATTCCGTAAAGGGTACTACCACGGCACTGTTGAAGGTTCTAGATGACATTCTTTTGGCTGCGGACATGGGTGAAAGTTCGGCATTGGTGTTGTTGGACTTTAGCAAGGCCTTCGATACCCTGAACCATGCATTGCTGTGTGCAAAACTTTTCTACTATGGATTTAAACTTAAGACTATTCAACTTATTCGTAGTTATTTGGATGACAGATCGCATTCGGTCTCAATTGATGGGCTTAAATCAAAACCCTTGAAAGTAGATAGAGGAGTTCCTCAGGGATCACATTTTTACTGCTGATATGTCGGAGTGCTTTGGTGATATAAACAATCATAGATACGCTGACGATACACAGATTCAGGTTTCTCTTGCTATTGAAGCGGCTAGGAGGCTAAACGAGTATTTGGATTCAGTTTTTAAATACTCTTTTAATCAAGGCTTGAAATTGAATTCTAATAAATCAGCCATAATCTACTTTGGGCCAGCTAAAGATTGGGCGTCTGTAAACTTGGTGCTAGCAATGGATGGTGTGGCAATACCGGTTGTTGAGGAATATAAAAATTTGGGCGTTATCTTTGATAACAAGCTTAGATTCCGAAGTCATGTGTCTAGGCTTCTACAAAAAGCCTATTTTAATCTTCGCTATATTTACAAAAGTAAAGATATTCTTAGTTTTAAGTTAAAAAGGGTTCTCTGCGAAGCACTGGGCTTGTGTCACCTTAACTATTGCAACTTTATGTATGGTCCTTGCTTAGATGTATTTACTAAGGATAAACTCCAAAAAGTGCAGAATTCTTGCAAACGACTCATTTACCAGCTTACAGTATATTCAGATAAGAGATAGACCGGATGTAAACAAAAGGTTCGGGTGATTTTCACGCTAACGCCGCCGTTTCGACGTAAAACAGGAGCCCTCATTGGTCAATTCGCAATTAAATGCCTATGCCGAGCGGCAGAGCAGTCGTATCAAGGCAGAGTCACATTCAGGTTCAGACGTGTTACGTATGTCGTGTGCATCATTGCAATTTGATATTTCTTTGGACGTTTTCGTTTGTTATCTTAGTAAGTTGTTGAGTTTGTCGTTGTTATTGTTATACCTTGTTATTGATTGTTATTGTTATCAACTGCTTGCGCAAAATGCCCAGTAGTACAGATACTGCCGATGAAGTTGTAAACTCCTGTAGTCCACCTAGGAAACGCTCTAAAAAAAGACACCTGAGTGCAGAAATGAAAGAGGTCATTTTGAATATATATAAGATCGAGCGCGAGGAGAACGAGGCATCAACCATCAAAGAAATTGTTGTGAAGGTTTCTCACAAAGTTGGGGTGTGTCGCGCATCAGTGTTTAATGTGTTAAGACAATACAAAGAAAATCACACCTTTTCTGAGCCAATGACCAGTAAACATCGCAAAAGTATTGTTAAATCATTGGATGAAGCTGATAAGCATGCGATTAGGAGGAAAGTGCATGAATTCTTCTTTAGGAATGAAATACCTACCTACTATAGATAAAGTACTGCAGGAGGTAAATGGAGATACAACGTTGCCAAATTTCAAACGATCAATTTTCCATGCGTTACTGAAGCATTTAAATTTCAAATGGAAAAAACGGGGTCGTAATAGTTTACTACTGGATAGAGAAGAAATTGTGCTATGGAGGAGGGATTATTTAACAAAAATTGGGAAATATAGAAATCAAAACAGGAAGATTTATTACCTTGATGAAACGTGGGTAAACGCAGGACACACTAAACATTAATTCCAGGGGGCAGATAAAACATATTACAAGTAACAAAACTTTTATAACTTTCGATAAAATGCGTGGATGTTTTATTGTCATTTTCATTTGTTAGAACTTTTTTAAGCCATGTTTTTATGTGTTTTCGATATTTCAATAATTTTTAATATAATCTTAAAATATGTCGAATATTATAAACTTAAAAAAAGTTACTAAGTTTTATGTTGTGTACCGTTCCTAATATTTCTAATCATTTTAATTCATACTTTAAGCTTTATAAAGTTATAATTTATTAATATTAATATTTGCGCGTATTTCAGGTTCCTGATCATTCATTTTTTAAAGGTTTATAACTCTAAATTAAATTGTGAAGCGCTGAGTAATCATACGATGTTCAATATTCTTTCTTTCAATATGACTAAATAATCCCAATTATAGCAATCTGATACTCATGTCTCAATGTTTTTTCGCTGAATGTGATGAAAACATTTGAAAAAGGTTCGCTTATTGAAATAAATCTACACCAGTTAGTACTTCGATTTCCAGGTAAAGGGAAAAGGCTCATTATCTGCCATATTGGCAGTGAGGATGGATTTGTTGTTGACGGTCTGTGGTGCTTTGAGTCTAAGAAAACTGGAGATTACCACGAGGAAATGAATGGCGAATCGTTTGAACAGTGGTTTTCAAAAATTTTACCGAACTTAGAGGAAAACGCAGTAATTGTGTTGGATAATGCGCCTTATCATTCTCGAAGAATGGAGAAGGTCCCAACAACGGCTTCAAGGAAAGTTGATGTTCAAAATTGGCTCCGCTCGAAAAATATCAACTTTGAAGAAGCAATGCTGAAAGTACAATTATTAAGAATTGTCAAGGATCACATCACAAGGCGGAATATCAAAAATACGCCATTGACGAAATGGCAGCAAGTCAAAATAAAACTGTGCTCCGTTTAGCTCCATACCATTGCGAGCTCAATTCCATTGAGCTCATATGGGCAGAGGTTAAAAATTATATAGCTAAGCACAATACAACTTTTAAATTTTGTGACCTCACAGGACTTTTCAAAGAAGCACTAGAATTAATAACAGCGCAAAAATGGGAAAACCGTATTAAGCACGTGAAAGACAAAGTTGAAAAGAGAATGTGGGAACTGGACAATATTTTAGAGGAACAAGTCGAGCCATTCATTATTGACGTTGGTGCTTCAGGCAGTAGCGATGATGAAAGCTCATCAAGCTCATCTTTCCAATAAAAGATGTCGTTCATCAAATTCGGTAAGTTATAAGTAATTATAAAGCTACTGTATTTTTTAATTAATTATTAACATTTTTGAACCCATTTTGGCAAAACCTATTCAAGAATCTACTTTCTGACAATGTTCAACCATGCACATTTTTTTACGTTTTGAACGTTTTAATTTGGTTACATATTTACCTAGAAATCAAAAAATATACTAATCAATATTCTAAAAGCAATTTTAAGAGAAATACGATTATTTTTAATTTAGGCTAATTTAAACGCCATTTTGAGATTATATTCGACTGTATTTCACCAAACATCAGGCGGCATCCGAAGCTGGAAATCGAAGCGAAAATTTTGAAACCCTTATGTATATTTACATCTTTATATATTTCTTACCCCACCCCCACATGATCCTATATCACCAATCGTATACTCATCGAATTGAGCTAATTTACTACAAAGTTACGCAAAGCAGCATCTACTATCTAAAATATGTACTGCGTGACTCTTAATACGTCCCTGCCGAATGTTACAGCGTTCGATGATCACGTGGTCTTGTTTATGTCCGGTCTATCTCTTATCTGAATATACTGTAGACGGCACGATCATGTCAGTCATAAGCTTTCCGAACTGAAATGGTTGAATTTTTCGAATCTAGAAAAGCTGGATTTTGCTTTCTTTCTTCATAAATTGATTAAAACACTGTTGCTATGTAATATTCTAAAATCAATGTAATGTAAAACTTGTTTCTTGTCATATTACTTTTCTTTTTGGCTTGTTGTTACTTTTTACATGCTCGGTAAAGTTAGCAGCATAGCTGGCCTTCGCCGAGTTTAAAGTAAAGGCGTCTTTATTTGTTATTATTTATTTATATATACTGTGACTTAACATAACCTGAGGTAGATCGCAGCTTTAGGCAGCTGAACGCATATAACGAAAGTTTTAATAGATGCCAGAACAGCATTGCCATCACGTAGCATTTTCGGTGGCAACAAAATCCTCCCGTATCCATCTCTAAGTGGATAAACGCCCGGCGGGGTGTTCGTTAGGCGTAGGTTTCTCATTTCTTTAGCGCCGTCGGGCCTTCAATCTTCGTCCTTGTCGCGAAATGCTTCGTCAACGAGACAAACGCGGCGCTACGGTCACCGCAGCACGCTACATGTCCCGCACTTCTGCTAAATAAATGATCGCTGTGCCACAGATGTGTCGCGAATAGCAGTGACACCGTTTTACATCGATTCATGAGGAGTCACATACGGGATGGAAGGTAGAATGCATTGCGTCACTGTAAAATGTATGGATTAGCATTCGGTGGCCTGAACGTGCTGTTTGGATAGCTTAGGGCGTATGTTCTCAAACTTATTTCGTTTTAGTATAGGTACGTACATTTTAAACATTTACATAAAAATAAGTTAGCAGTTGCATTGTCTCGCCAAGTCAGTTCACAGAACGTACAAGATAAAAGGGATCAGATTCACGTGGCATGACTTATTAGTGTGCATCCATGTTGCGTGAATAGCGCCGTTGCGACGGCGGGCGCGAAATATCAAACATTATGAAACGCGCCTTAGCGTCCATAATGTAGTGACTCAGGCGGAAGCCTAGGGTGACAGGACTTAGCGAGAAAGCGCGCGTAGTTTTCAAACGTTCCTGTTCCGCGCTTTCTGGCTACATTACGGGCCTAATCAGCAAGCGACCTGACGCGCGGAGGCGGCGGTAACAAACCAGTTCGGTCTTGTCGCTCGGCCTACGAACGAGTATTATTGTATTGTAATGGCGAATACTGAATTGTTTATAAGTGCAATTCAGTCTAAACCACCTATATGGCAAAGTAAACATCCGCAGCACAGCTATTTCACTTAGAATCCTCAAAAAATTTGGCAGGGTATGATCTCAGTTATTCAAGCAACTGGGAAACTTCAACAGTTGTTTCTCTGTTAGTATTTATTTAGTGCACACCACCTCGAATATTCAACACCTCCCATCTCAGTAGCGGACTGTCTAGTAAAATAAATAATAGTTAAAGAAAAACTAAAAAAAAAACGAACTAAAAAGTAGTGGATGGTCGACGAATCAACCATAATTATTGACCTCAATATAAAACTACTTATAATAAAATTTAGGTAATTAACAGAATAATTCAATTCAGACAAACAAAATATCTCATTTTTGAAAGTAAAAACATGAGAGTAAGCATTTTTTTCAACAATGAGAATTTTCTGCCTAATTTTGTAACTCCATGGTCCACCGAATTCTGGGCTATCAACATTTCACTATAATTCGAATAATAATAATAATAATAATGATCACGTTTATTGGAGTATATATACAGGGTGACTTTGAAGTTGAGTCATTAATTTTCAGATAATGATTGTAGAAGGAAGATAAACCAAAATATGTGTGAAAAAATAAAAAAAAAATTAAAAAAAAATTTTTACCTTGTTTTATAAAGTATCCTCCCGACAAGTATTTCAGTGCGGACCTGTATTTGATCGTGAGGTCCCCTGTGAGGTCTTAAGTCACCTGATTCACGAGCCCGTTGTACTACATTAACAAAGGCACGAGGGGCTGGTTGCACTCGATTGGGAAACCGATCCGCATAAACATGTGCCACTTTTTATTTCGTTTGAGCCACGCAACAGATACTATTCACACGCATCACCGACTGACACTAACTGTATGTATAACTGAACTGAATAAAATAATTGTAAAAACATCGTTCCAAATTCTTTCGCTTTTTTGTTTCCGATGCGATGAACCGATAAGGCGGATTATATCCGTTGTTGCCAAACACGAGCACATGATATTATTATTGAGACAGGGCGGTACTCAAACTGCCAAAGGGCTATAACTTTGTTACTTTAATTTTACCAGAAAAATGGTAAAGGAAAGAAGCATTTCTTTTGATCAGATCTACTCACTGTTAAAATAAATGACTCAACTTTGAAGTCACCCTGTATATACACACCAGCGAGCAGTGTCCTTGCCATCGCCAACGACCAGTTTGGCAAGAAATACAATTAATTGCTAATTGGGAAATTGGCAAAATTTAGGCTTAGTACACCCTTTTAACGGTAATCTCGAGCTTTCGGCACGCTATGGTGTCATCATCAGGAGCTGAAAGACAAATATGAAGCTAGCAACCAATACAGAAAAGATTTAAATTTTTAGACAACTTACTCGTCGCTGAGGTTGCATCCAAATGGTGTTTCAAAACGAAAGCGTGGATGAGAGCACTTGTTGCAAATGTAAAACCAAAAGTAGTACAGCATTTTGGGGGAAAAACAGCAGAGTCCCTTCTAACCTTCTACGTCTGTTTCGCGTGGAGACAATGAGCGAACGGGAATGTAAAAATGTAAAAGTCATTGCCTAATTTCAGGTATAGTGTACACGAGGGACGCTCGGAAAAAACTTTTCATATTCCCTAAATTGCTGGATTAGTTTTGTTTCGAAAAAGTGTAATTAATATGAGTGTAAGATGGTAATACACGTTTGAAAAGATGGATTGTATGAAGATATATTAATATTTATTATTGCTGTGAGACATCGAAAAAAACTTTTTTTTGTTAAAATTAAACGCACAAATAATTGGACATTTGTTTTAATTGTGAATGGATGTTAGATTGAGTGGAATATGTAGTCGTTCTAACTATTCGCAATTCAACAAGTAAGAATAAATGACACTAAGCTGTTTAACATCAGCCTTTTTCATTCATACAGTGATCTGTCATGAAAATGTGAGACATTTATATATATATCTGCAAAGAGGAAATTATCATGCGAAGAAAGGTATATAACAAAAATAGGAAAATAATGGACAACATGCATAAAAAGTGGATTAGAGCAGAAAATAGGATAGGTAACCCGAGCGATACGTATTTCTGCTGGTTGCTTTCATCAGACCCGAAATGAATGCACATATGCAACTACAAAGTTCACTTCATGTGTCTTCTGCTCGAATCCACTTTTTGCGGATTTTGCCCATTATTTTCCCATTTTATACAAAACACACAATACCCCAAAAGGCTGGGGGTGGCAATGCTATTTTTATCCTCAGCCTACTAAACTACAGATGTGAAACATTAAAATATTGTGGGTAACAATGTTGAGTATATACAACGTTATATTATTTGAATATAAAAACCATAATAGTAACAGCTTATTGTGAAGAGCCTGCATTTAAGCGGTTGTGGCTTCAATGAACTGCAATTGTAATAGCATTTTTTTTAAATTCGTTTTTTAAAATTATAAACAGAAAATGCTTCGAAAAATTTGTAATAATCATTAAGAATAGATGGTGCCGTGTAAAAGGAACATTTTTTAACTTTAGAAATTGTATGGGCCGTTATAACAATTATCATTGTCGAAGTGATGACCCTTTCTCTAATTCACCAAACAAATACCTAGGGGATTAATATTTTGGAATTGCATAAAGCAAGGTAGCATAAAAAAGCAATGAGCGATATGGGAATTTCAAAACATTTTCTCTGATGAAATATCTAGTAACGTGCCCTTGTCTGTATATATCGCTGTGACAAAACCTCATACAACAGTAGAATTTGGATTTCTGCTTCATTTCCTCTACCAGAAAATTATAATAAATTGTAATTTCATGATCTAGATGTGTTAGAATTAGTGAATTAACTAGTCTTGCTTTAATATATTACTTGACAATAAATTCCTCAAAACCAATTTTCAATAATAATAAATAAATACTCTTATTTAAGCTGCTGGAATTTCACATCGCACTGACTAACGTCTTCTACCAGCCTCATGCAGGTACCCAGTGAATTTAATCTTTCAGTAACCTGTTTAAGGCTGTTTAACAAACAGCGTACTTTTTTTATAGCACCCTCTGCCCCCTAAACAAATTCTCATCTGAGGAAGGACACTTAGCACCTCAGCCCTTCGGTGATTATTCAGTCTGTCGACAATTACAGCGGCAGGAGAGGAGTTTGGCCTTGTTAAATTGCCTCCTGCGCCGCGTCGGAGTGTCGCGCATCCCACCTGTTCGCCCCTTGGGTGCTAACGATGCCCGAATAATGGGCCTTCTTTGGCAGGGGGCCGCGTTATCTGTCAGACACAGACGCATCGTTGTTGCCATACAGCTATACATAGAGGAGCCGAGGCTATTTTCACATTCTACACCGAAAATGTTCTGGATGCAGGATGGGGCAAGGCGTACAAAGGGTCTTACAATGCTTTATTATATTGAGGTGGGTCAATAGTGCACGGGTCACTAATCCTGGGCAATAACGTTTCCAGTAAGCGTTTCCTTTATTTTCCCATGTTTGATACGATAAAATTGAGAGTTTCCAGTTGAAGTCCCTTGGAGTTATTTAGAACCTAATATCAATTCTATTTAGGAGCGGTCTGTATCATTATTTGTTTATATACGAGGGTGGTACCAGAAGTTCCCGGCCTGACCTAGATATGGCGACAGTTGTTTGAAAAATATCATTGTATTAGAAAGTATGCAACCTATTAAGCATATGTATCAAATTTGAAGACGCCACGTTGTTTAGTATTTGTTTGGCAACCATCAATACTACCTCATGCACCCTATTCACCAGATTTCGTGCCCCTTCGGATTATTTTCTGTTTCCAAACTTGGAAAAGTGGCTCAGTGGTCAAAGATTTTCCAACGATGAAGAAGTGATGGCAGTTAATGGCTATTTTGAGGAGCAAGATAGTAAGAAAGTGTATAGTAAAGGAGATTATGTTGAAAAATAAATAATTTTTTTTTACAAAATTTTTGTGTTTTCTTCGTTGGGTCGGGTACTTCTGGGACCACCCTCGTATGTACAGGTTATAGGTACAGGTCTTGGTGGTCATTTTGAGCACTTAGTTTCGTCCCATAACGTCAACGCGGGTGTTCCCCAAGGATCAGTCTTGGCTCCGACTCTGTTCTCTTACATATCAACGACCTTCTTTCCTGCACGATCAACCCAATCCACAGTTTCGCTGATGACAGCACTCTACATGCAGTAATTCAGAGCGACAAGCCGATCTCTGCCGCTGAGATGGAAACAAGAAGACTAGCGACGACTTCATCTCTGACTAGAGACCTTGAGGTTATCACTGCTTGGGGACGCAACAACCTTATACAGTTTTCCTTTGATTCCCATATCATGGGGGTGGCTATGGAAGTTATGAATCGCTAGTTTTCAGGGACATAGTTCACGTGGTTCTACTTTGTCTAAAACAAACGAATTTATCGATCCTTTTTGGAACTTGTCTTAAGGGTAAATCTTTTGGCATCTGATTTGCTAAATATAGTAGGTCATGACGTGACCTATTTGCAGTTGCAGGATTATCTTTTAATTTGGTTAAGAATAATTCCATCTTACGGACTATACTTCAAACGACTTGATGGATTCTTTCATATGAGGTGTCTTGACAGTGCGAGTTGCTCTGGGCGTATCAAAATTTTATAAAAACGAAACGTCCCGTTTTGCACTGACTGTAACCGCTTCCTCTTTCTGAAATCGGAAAGGCAAATTTCATCACCGGATCCACTCGAACATCCTAGGTAGCTGGCGGAATTACCGTACAAAAGGGGGTCCAATTAATATTTTGCTTTTATTTTCATTAGCAGAACGACGAGGATGTCAAACAATTTGTAGCGCGGATGCGAATGCGAATAAAATGTTCCAACAATGTTATTAAATTATCCGAAGCGGCGGGCCGCTCCTTGTTTCGTTTACATTGTCGCGGAATAATTGTTCTGTCGCTTGGTGCCGTTCTGTGCTGCTGCCGCGTCGCTAAATAACGTTTACATACAAATGAATGCACGCACACGGACCAATGGGCGGTAAACGGACCGACGACACGGGCGCCATTTTTGCTACCTTCACGTAGTAGGATAGCAGCCGACACGTTCACTGCGTTACCAAACACATGAGACGTACCACTCAAGGTCATTAAAGGTCATGTTTGAACGTTTAATTTTCCGCTAGTCTTACTACCGGAGTCAAAAATAGGGGTCTTTATTTAAAATTTCAAAATGACCTGCAAGGTCAAATTTAAAATGGAATCCATGGTCACCTTCTGATAGCTAACGAAAAATCCTATAACTTTTGTTTGAAGCATTTCCCCCTAGAATGCATTTCCGAATAGTTATCGATATCCAGCATTAGTGACAGTTTGACTTCGAGGGATCACACAAGGTCATGTTTGAACTTTTAATTTTTCGCTCGTTCCACTATCGGAATTAAAAGTAGGGTTTTACATCTGAAATTTCAAAGTTGGAGTTTAAATAACCTTCAAGGTCACAATCGCATCTTTCAGTATTGAAGTTGACCTCCAAATGACCTCGAAGGCCAAGATCAAGATGGTATCCAAGGTCATTTTCGGATAGCTGAAGAAAAATCCTACAAATGTTATTTGTAGCATTTTCCCATAAATCATTTGGTATTCCGCTCCGACGAACGTCACATACAACAATTACAGATTACAGAAAAGGGATCGGCTGTGAGGGTTATTCTAGGTCAGATTTGAACGTCAAATTCTTTGCGTGCTTCACTGCAGGGAACAGAAATAGGCATTTACTTTGAAATTGTGAAGCTGACCTTCGAGTGACATTTAAGGTCGAGATCAGTATGAAATCCAAGGGCACCTTGTGATAGCTGGGAAAAATCCTATAGCTTTAGTTTGAAGCATTTCCGAAAAGTTACTCATAACCAGCATTAGTGGCAGTTTGACCTTGAGGGAACACTCAAGGTCATTAAAGGGCATGTTTGAACGTTTAATTTCCGCTAGTTTTACTACCGGAGTCAAAAATAGGGGTCTTTATTTAAAATTTCAAAATTGACGTTTAAATGACCTGCAAGGTCAAAGTTAAAATGGAATCCATGGTAACCATCTGATAGCCAAGGAAAAATCCTATAACTTTTGTTTGAAGCACTTCCCCCTAGAATGCATATTCGAATAGTTATCGATATCCAGCATTAGTGACAGTTTGACTTTGAGGGATCACACAAGGTCATGTTTGAACTTTTAATTTTTCGCTCGTTTCACTAACGGAATTAGAAGTAGGGTTTTACATCTGAAATTTCAAAATTGACGTTTAAATGACCTGCAAGGTCAAAGTTAAAATGGAATCCATGGTCACCTTCTGATAGCTAAGGAAAACTCCTATAACTTTTGTTTAAAGCATTTCCCCCTAAAATGCATTTCCGAATAGTTATCGATATCCAGCATTAGTGACAGTTTGACTTTGAGGGATCACACAAGGTCATGTTTGAACTTTTAATTTTTCGCTCGTTTCACTAACGGAATTAAAAGTAGGGTTTTACATCTGAAATTTCAAAATTGACGTTTAAATTACCTGCAAGGTCAAAGTTAAAATGGAATCCATGGTCACCTTCTGATAGCTAAGGAATAATCCTATAACTTTTGTTTGAAGCATTTCCCCCTAAAATGCATTTCCGAATAGTTATCGATATCCAGCATTAGTGACAGTTTGACTTTGAGGTATCACACAAGGTCATGTTTGAACTTTTAATTTTTCGCTCGTTTCACTAACGGAATTAAAAGTAGGGTTTTACATCTGAAATTTCCTAATTGACGTTTAAATGACCTGCAAGGTCAAAGTTAAAATGGAATCCATGGTCACCTTCTGATAGCTAAGGAAAACTCCTATAACTTTTGTTTGAAGCATTTCCCCCTAAAATGCATTTCCGAATAGTTATCGATATCCAGCATTAGTGACAGTTTGACTTTGAGGGATCACACAAGGTCATGTTTGAACTTTTAATTTTTCGCTCGTTTCACTAACGGAATTAAAAGTAGGGTTTTACATCTGAAATTTCAAAATTGACGTTTAAATTACCTGCAAGGTCAAAGTTAAAATGGAAACCATGGTCACCTTCTGATAGCTAAGGAATAATCCTATAACTTTTGTTTGAAGCATTTCTCCCTAAAATGCATTTCCGAATAGTTATCGATATCCAGCATTAGTGACAGTTTGACTTTGAGGGACCACACAAGGTCATGTTTGAACTTTTAATTTTTCGCTCGTTTCACTAACGGAATTAAAAGTACGGTTTTACATCTGAAATGTCAAAGTTGGACTTTAAATAACCTTCAAGGTCAAAATCGCATCTTGCAGTATTGAAGTTGACCTCCAAATGACCTTTAAGGCCAAGTTCAAGATGGTAGCCAAGGTCACCTTCTGATAGCTGAAGAAAAATCCTACAACTGTTATTTGTAGCATTTCCCCATAAATCATTTCTGAAGAGTTATCGATATCCAGCATTAGTGGCAGTTTGGCATTGCGGGATCACTCAAGGTCAAACATAATGGTCATTTTGGACGTTAAATTTTCCGCTCGTTAAGTTGCCGGAGTCAGAAATATGGATCTTTATTTAAAATTGTGGACGTTCAAATGACCTCCAAGGTCAAAATCAGAATGGAGTCCAAGGTCACCTTCTGATAGACGAGGGAAAATTGTAGAACTTTATTTGAAGCATTTACCCCTTAGATGCATTTCTGAAGAGCTATTGATATCCAGCATTAGTGGTAGTTTAACCTTGAGGGATCACTCAAGCTCATGTTTAAAGTAATATTATTTGCTCTTTTCATCACCAAGTATGGCTTTATATTTGAAATTTGGGTTGGGTTGGCGGCCATTGGCTTAGAGACCTTTAATAATACCAACTTTGAAGCAGATGTTACATCACATCAGAGCCAAACATAATGACGTTTAGGCAACATGTACAGCTACGGAACGAGTACACAAGTGTACAACACCTAGTGCCAAGTTGAAATCTTGTGGTACAATCTATATAATATCACAAAACAAGTATATAAAAAGGGACATAATGCCAATTTTCTAGATACGTAACACCCCTGCGGATTTTGCTCGTCTATGAGTGTTTGACTCATCGTATCTCGTGGCTACCTCTAATTTCCGGTTACCCCGGCAACGGGTAAAGCGATTAGCTATTAGATTCTCCTCTAAATCGACACGTAATAAAAATACGGATATCCTTCCGTGGCTCTAGGCGGAAGATAATAAATTGATAGGATAAAGTTGCGGCAGCCTGGTAAAAGGGATGATCTTTAATTTTTTACTGCTTACGTTACACTTTAAACTAGCGTTTCCACTATCCGAGCAAGCTTTCATATTTAGTTCGAGTTTCATCTAAATGAAAGTATTGTTTGACGGTTTTTACATTGAAGGGTGTTTCAAGGTCAACACGAAATTTGAACGCCTCTCCAATGCCGAATTTTAAGAAACTTAACAGCTTTGGTGGTAACATTGATTTTTATTGTATTGTAAATTCAATCCACATAACTGCTATAATATATTTTGTGCTAGAAACATGTATGACCTATACTCAATATTTGATGTCGTTCTACTTATTTCATCACATTTTCAAGATATACAATCACTATATGTACATGTTGAAAAGACAATTCACTAAATTATATACAGGGTGCTTTTAAAGTTGAGTCATTTATTTTAACTATTTGTAATTGCATAATAAAAGAAATAGTGAAAGATTAAAAATTTTAAAAATAACAATGTTATTATACAGATTTTTTCATATTCTCGAACACTGCCGAGAAAAATCTTAGCGTTTTTTGTTTACTGCTATTATCGGTTATCTAAATTTGGCAAACTTTTTGTGTTATTTCAGTACGAGTCTTTGGTTCGATCAGTTGTATCAGTCTTTTGGAGTGCACAATTTCCTTGGCCTGCTCGCTCCCCGGATTTAACGCCTCGCGATTTTTTTGTGTATCATGATGGAGCAGTACATCCTCTGCAATAATTTCAATAGCACACTGAAAATGTTTGTGATTTGATTGATAGGCACCAGGATTTTATTTTGCGTGAATCGAACAAATGGGGACAATTTTGAACAGTTTTTGTAAAAACGGTATTCGTTTAACTTATAATGATTTTCTTATAATAATTTTCAATGATGTAGACTAATTCTCTTATTGCGCAGTTTTTATATAGGTGTAATAATTTTAGTTGCCCTGAATGATATGTCGGATGGCTCACAGAGCTGTGTGCTGGGATTACAGTTGACAACTGACGTTTGGACTTCTAAAACTGTTATTTTCAATCTAATGCATTTCCGTGGTACTGTACATTGCAGAATTGTTAATGCGACAGATTTAGAATAGCAAGATATTTCACTTTACTAACGTTCACGAAATAGATACAGAAATTGTAAATTAATATGCTTCCATATGTCATGGTTTCTGGACAGTTTCTCATAATTGCTTCACTTGGAACGTATGTCGACACCATATGACCACGTCTTCTGTTATTATTGTTATGACTTGTGCTTTCTGGTGAACTATATTTCTGTGCTTTCGTGTTTCTCCAATTTTAGATTTTTCAAAAGTACACAGTACCTTGTTATGCGGGATTAATCGGGATGATTCGACCGACGATCGTTCAGACCTTTTTGCGATGTTGCCGGTTGTCGCCTGGTGCAAAAATGTGTGCACGGACTTTCACGGAACACTGTATTCGGAAGCTTCATAACAGCAGCCACGCATAGCCATTTATACATAGAACAATAGTGATCTGTGGCTATCCAAACATTTAACTACCTACGATGCAAATATCGTGGCGGTACCGAGGAATAGGCCTTTACATGAGATGATCCAGCATTTCATAAAATGGCCAACTACGAGTAAATTTGAACATATCGCTAAATCGTCGTCTTGGTCATCGTTGTGTAAGGTAAGAGACAATGATAATTGAATGATAAACCTGAAAACATAAACCCGCTTCAGAAGTACCACCTTGTACCATTTTGCCTTTTATTACAAGAACAGTACGTAAGCAATATGCACCGGATTTTCGGGGCCAACACATATCATAAAAAATGATTTGAGTACCACCCATGTTCATTAAGTCGTCACAAAGACAGGGACAGACTAGGAGTCGTCACACAGACTGACCAGGAGTCGTCACACAGACCGAATGGGACTCGTTACACAGACTGACCAGGAGTCGTCACACATACCGACTAGGAGTCGTCACACAGACTGACTAAGAGTCGTCACACAGACTGACTAAGAGTCGTCACACAGACTGACTAATAGTCGTCACACAGACTGACTAAGATTCGTCCCACAGACTGGCTAGGAGTCGTCTCACAGACAGACTAGGATTCGTCACACAGATTGACCAGGAGTTGTCACATAGACATACCAGGAGTCATCACACGGACAGACTAGGAGTCTCCACACAGACTGACTAGGAGTCGTCACACAGACAGACTGGAAGTCGTCACACAGACTGACTGGGAGTCGTCAGACAGACTAGAAGACGTCACACAAACTGACTAAGAGTCGTCACACAGATAGACTAGTAGTCGTCAGTCAGACTGACCTGGAGTCGTCACACAGACAGACCAGGAGTCGTCACACAGACTGACTAAGAGTCGTCACACAGTATGACTAAGAGTTGTCACACAGACTCACTAGGAGTCGTCACTCAGACAGAATAGGATTCGTCACACAGATTGACCAGGAGTTGCCACATAGACATACCAGGAGTCATCACACGGATACACTAGGAGTCTTCACACAGACTGACTAGGAGTCGTTACACAGACAGACTGGGAGTCGTCACACAGACTGTATAAGAGTTGTCACACAGACTGACTAGGAGTCGTCACACAGAAAGATGAGGAGTCGTCACACAGACTGCCCAAGAGTCGTCACACAGACAGGCTAGGAGTCGTCACACAGACTGACTGGGAGTCTGCACACAGACTGACTGTTTGGTCGCTTGGTGTCTGGGTAGACATGCCGAGTTTAACGATTGTAGCAGTACAGTAACCAGGATATTACGTTGTGTCAATATCCCAAAGCTCTGACGTTACTCCTAAATCCACCTGCCATGTAATCCTTTCAGACTCCAGCGGTTGCCAAGAGAAGATATTTAAGCAGTCATTCAGATCTAGGATGTCACATCGACCTAAGCCATCGTGACAACATCCCAAGCGCTCCGAAATTTCCACGGGCAGAGGAAACCGAGCAGCAATTAACATAACTACCTCAACCAGCAATCGGGCTTCGGAAGTCGCATAACAACACCCAGAACCTGGAGGCGTCCCACCTGCGGATATTCAATAACAATAAATAGTAAAGTCGTCGCCACAAGTTAAAATTTTAATATTAAAACCAAGCACAGTTATGGCTGACATTGCAGTTTGTACCGGCACGTTTCATGATGGTCCGAAAAAAGCCATAATAATGCCTATAATTAAAAAAGGGTGACGAACAAGACACTGATAATTATAGAGCAGTGTCATTGCTGAGTAACTAGTACTCAGAGATCGATTTTTCACATCAAGGGCAGTTGCGAACCAGGGGTTTGGTGCTGTCAGAAGGGCAATAACAATGAGGACAGCTTATCGCCAAATAAAGAGCTATATATATATATATATAATTAACAATTTGGAAAAACGTGAACTTTTTCTGGAATATTGTTAGGAATAACCATGCTGCCTTTGAAAAGAAAAGAAAATGATTGAATTTAATATGGTTAGATGCCTCTGTCCCCATTGATTACAGAAAACAACTGAAAACTGCAGCAGACATTAATTCCCATAACTATATAAAATATATATTGTAAGCAACGAGAATTTTCGGGAGCCGCTGCCGGTCACGGGGAGTACTGCTGCGTTATCTGCTGTTATCACTTCGACCAGCCGTCGACAGGCAGTCTGAGCAGAAACGTTGGGCGGTGCGCGTCGTGCCCGGATTCCCTGCCGCTCAGTTATATCGATAAACAATATTTGTTCGTAATAAAGGTGTATTTAACCAAAACTAGTGTTTTTCCACATTGTTTCTAACAATATTAAGCTATTTATGTTTTTATTGTTGACATTTTTGATATTTGTCAATGCCACGCTACATTCTAAGCTCACTAGATTTCCACATGATTGTCTCCATACGAACACGTCCCTCCCTCACGTAGTTTAACTTCCTATCTCCAGTCTTCATGGCTGAAACATATATAATAGCAGAGTTTTCTCCTCATATTGTTGCCAAGTGAGGAAACCTGTCAATTACCTTCAGTTCCCCATCTTTTTACGGAGTTAGCGGCAGTCAATTACACAGGCGTTCGAGAGACAGCTATAGAAAAGCAGCGGAATCTTCCCTGTCGACCCGTATAGACAAATCTCTTTATGATTAGGGGCTGGAACAGGGAACGTTGTAAGGATGTCCTGTCAAATACGAACGAGCAGATAATAGCGAGGACGATAGGGGTACAGCTGGCGTCTGCGACTCTAATCAGACGAGTCTGTCGAATCCTTGTCTTCTCCGCGTCGAACATGATTGCTCTGGATGTGTACTGAGCTAAGGACAATGAGGATGATGACTGCCTGTCGACGGCATAGGGTATCTCAAATATGGATGTTCTCTTCCGAGACCACAAGGAACTTTATAGATGCATGGCGCGCACCACTTTGGCTGGGTGTTCGCGTCCTTAAGAACCCGTTTTCAAAATGATGAACACTAACGAATCATGTTGAATATCTTAATGGCTCTTCACGCTTTGCATAATCTCAATATACACCTATACGTACATGGTTAGATCTATCTCTCGTTGTATTTTTTCCTTTTCGCCTCTGTTTCTATTCTGTCAATCTTTCCCTTTTTGTATATGTATTAGTTACGTCATTGTTTTGAAACTGCTGCTTTTAATTGAATATTACACTTGTATCTTATCTTTTCAAACTTGGATTCAGATAAGTTAGTTATGGGCGTTTTGTAGGTTTTTTTATTTTTTTTATACTCCAACTACCACGAAGGCCTAAGGCCTAAACACCCATGGGGTACCGTGAGGCTATAGGGGATATAAGGAAAAGGGGGGGGACCCCACATGGACTCTGGCGAGGGAACACGTATATGCAACATGCACACATTCTGGCCTCGCCTACGAGATCCGCCGGGTGGTACCTCCACGTTCTACCGTCAGAGACCGTCTATCACATTCGATGCAGATGGGACCAGCTATTCCTCTAGGAATTAAAGCTGAACTTCGCCTTTCCCGTCTTTCAATTATTATATTATTGCTAATACGTGAGGCTATCTGTATTGTTTGGTATTATCACAAATATTTTTAGTTAGTTACTAACCGTCTAGGAAACGCTCAGCGATCTGGTCGCGAAATGTTCGTGGCACTCTACGAATTCAAGTAGAAGAAGCCAGTCGGGGAATTGTTTGTATCCTAATTCTCATGATCTGTAGTGAGGATAATAATAATAATAATAATATTTATTCACTCAATGTACAAAGATAACAAACAATATGAGTAAATAAATATAAAATCAAAACAGGCCCAATAGAAGGCATCGCCTGTACATGGACCAATAAACTTAAGTTGAAACTGTAGAATGCAAATGACAAAAAAGGACAAAAAATTAGCTACAGTAGATTATGTATTTAGTTGATGTTCGTATTTATGAGTTTATGAATTTCAGTCCTAGATATAGAATGTAGCCACTTTTTTAAATTTCTTTTGAAACAATTTCTGAAACGTAAATCTTTTAAGTCTTTAGGTATAATTTCATAAAATTTAGGCGCGAAAAAAGAGATATGATCGCTGCATTATAGATTTATGCGGTTAAGGAACTACTGTGCCACGAATTTTGTACCTGGTATAATGATTATGTTTAATTTTTTGGTCGGTGTTTACAAATTTATGGTAGTGAGTGATACTGTGTAAGAAATAAAGCTGTTTTATATCATACATTCGAACATCTGCGGATAATTTTTCAGTGGGATAAAGTTTCGGTTTTTTAAATATCATTTTTAGAATACTTTTTTGAAAAACATCTAAATTATAGATATGTGAGGAACATGCAGCTCCCCATGCTAATATACCATATGAGAGATGAGGCTCAATCAGTGCATGGTATAATGTTCGAAGATATTTTTCTGTCAATATATTCCCAAGGTATTTAATTTTGTAGGATACAAGTCTAACTTTCTTTAAAATATAATTGGCATGGATGTCCCATCGTAAGTGAGGATCCAAGACCACTCCAACGTATTTTATGTTGGGCACTCTATTAATTTGCATTTTTTGATCATTAATATTGAAGAAGAAATTTGTGTAATTTGGCAGATGTCTAGCATAAGATCCAAATGGTAAAAAATGTGTTGTAGAGTAGTTAATGCTTAATTTTCTACTGTTAAACCACCGAATAATTTTGATAAAATCATTTTCAATTACATTTTTCAGATCAGACCAGTCAGTGCCTTCATATAATATTGCAGTATCATCTGCAAAACTAGTTATTTTGCCAACACAATTAATTTGGAAAATATCATTTAAATATATATTGAATAACAGCGGACCTAAGACAGTTCCTTGTGGGACACCACACTTAATATACATTTCTTTACTAAATGATCCTGATATCTGCACAGATTGTGGGCGATTTGACAAATAACTTTCGATTAGTGAGTACGCGTTTCCTCTGAAACCAATTCTCTCCAATGCTTCTAATAATAATTTGTGATTAAATGTATCGAAAGTTTTCTTTAAATCAACAAAAATGTAGATTGAAGGGATTCTGTTATCAATATTTTCCATATCCATATTGATTTTCACTTAAAATTTTGAATTTTGTGAGGTATCGAATCATTCTAGTAGATAAAACTTTCTCAAAAACCTTTGCTACACTGGATATTATTGATATTGGTCTATAGTTGTTAACGTCTGTTTTTGTTCCTGATTTATGTATCGGTATTATATTACCTTTTTTAAAATTGAGGGATATATGCCAGATTCAAAGCATTTGTTGATTAGGTAAGTGAGTGGTTCTGTTATGTTCTCGGCTATAATTTTCAAATGCTCGCTTTTAATACCATCGAACCCAGGACTTTTCCGATTTTTTAAGGACATAACAGTGGTGTATACTTCACATTGGTCGACTTTATCCAAAATAAATGAGTTCAAAGTTCTTTTTGGAGGCTGAGTATTTTGTACATTTGCTTGTATATTACTTGCTAAATTTTCGTCTATGTCAGTAAAGAATTGTACAAATTCATCGCATATCTTTTGAGTATTTTTTAATACTGTTCCCGATGTTGTATTTAACTCAGTGACACACACTTTAACTTTTGTTTTCCCAGTAATCTCATCAATAGTTGTCCAAAGCCGCTTAGGATCATTTAAGTTATTATTCAATTTATTTAGGTAATGTTTTCGTTTGGTTTGCCTTACAAGCTCTATAAATTTATTTTTATATTGGTTGTAGCAGTCGGTATTCTCTGTAGTTGGTGTTAGTTTCATTACATTATATAGTCTTTCTTTTTCTATTGCCGATGTTATTAATCCTTTGGTAATCCAGGCATTTCTGCTTTTCTCTTTGTGACTAATTATTACTTTATTGGTACTAATATCTATTAGTTTTTTTATTTTCTCTATGAACAGTCCCGTTGCCTTGTCTATATTATTTATAGAGTATAATTGTTCCCAGGATTCTTGTTTGACATTTGATATTAGTTTTGAATTGTCGACAAAAAAATTGTAATTTTCCTGGTTGTTACTAACGGTAGGGATGTTAGAATGTTTTTCATTTGAAGATATCAGTAAAATAGTGGAGAAGTGGTCAGTAATATCGCTTTCTAGGATTATTGGTATACAAGTAATTTTGTTGGATAGGTCTTTCACAAAGCAGTGATCTATACATGTGCCACTGATGGACCTTGTAGGTAGGTTTATATAGGACAGAAATCCGTTACTTGATAGGATATTCAAGTATTCATTTGTGATGGGATCATCGTCCAAAATATTTATATTGACATCTCCCAAGAAAATATGTTGCTTTAAATGAACTTTATTTTGATTTTGACAAAAAAATTCGATATTCTTTAAAAACTCGTGGGGTTCTGAACATGGCGGATGATAAATTGCAGATACCTCAATTTTGTTATGGTTAATTTGGATCATTATGTTTAAAATTTTGATTCCATCGGTGAAAGTGAATGTATCATGATTATATTGCAGTTTATTTCTTACAAAAACTATCACCCCATCGTTTTGGTTATAAGTGCCAAAGTTATAAAGCGTGTCATATCCCTGCTGATCAAAGTACATACCACAAAACATATCATCATTGACATTATTTGTCAAACGTAGATATAATCTTTTTTTTTAAATAACATATGATTAATTTACTGACTGACGTCGACTTGGTCTTAGTAGGTGTATAATGAAAAACTACACATATCCTTGGCACCTAGAAATATAATTAGCCTGGGCTATTGGGACCTTTAATAACTTCAAAAAACTAATAGGAAACGTCGGCGAATGAATTGTAGCATTAAATCAAAATCAATTGAAAGCGTTTCTATGGTTTGACGATTACCTCCACATACTGATGTCACCGTTCTGAACACATTCTGAACGATATTAGCGCCCCACTGATCCCGGAAACGAGTTCCGTATGAGATGTGGAGGTACACTAATAGCACTCCTTTCTAGTGGTATAATTAAACTTTCTGCCAAGGTAAATCGATTGCCTTAGATTGAGGAAATATATGACATGTCGGCGACATCACTTACAGACCTCAGTTGCCTTTCATTTTATAAGCTGAAAGCTAATAGTTCCGTATAGTATAGTTTATCGGTGATACACGCTCAAGAAAAGGAATCGCACAGCAACCCTCTGTTGCATGACTCAGTGGACTACACGCTGAGCAAGTTAGTGAACATACAAGGCACGGCTCGCACTGTGAAGCATCCTAGCACTCAACCGGTTTCGATACAAGTCCGAGTGCTACCAAAGAGCCGCTCACGTCGGCTGGTCGGAGTCCAGATCACCGAGGACTTGATCTGGCACAGACACATCTTGTCAATAGCGGCAGCGGCTGAGAAAAAGCTAGTCATTTGTTTAACGCTAAGAAGTACCTCTCTCACTCTCTGTAAGGCCCTGATAAGACCTAACCTCGAGTACTGCTCACATGTTTTGGATACCAACGATCTCAGCGGAAACGTATGTAAAAGAGGAAGTCACTATTCCCGGCTTCTTCCCCCCAACTCTTCGGAGCTTAGTTTAGCATCCTGCATGCCTGCATGCAATGTGCAAGTTTTGCGCTACAGTATATTTGGATAAGAGATAGACCGGATGTAAACAAAAGGTTCGGGTGATTTTCACGCTAACGCCGCCGTTTCGACGTAAAACAGGAGCCCTCATTGGTCAATTCGCAATTAAATGCCTATGCCGAGCGGCAGAGCAGTCGTATCAAAGCAGAGTCACATTCAGGTTCAGACGTGTTACGTATGTCGTGTGCATCATTGCAATTTGATATTTCTTTGGACGTTTTCGTTTGTTATCTTATTAAGTTGTTGAGTTTGTCGTTGTTATTGTTATACCTTGTTATTGATTGTTATTGTTATCAACTGCTTGCGCAAAGATACTGCCGATGAAGTTGTAAACTCCTGTAGTCCACCTAGGAAACGCTCTAAAAAAAGACACCTGAGTGCAGGTATGAAAGAGGTCATTTTGAATATATATAAGATCGAGCGCGAGGAGAACGAGGCATCAACCATCAAAGAAATTGTTGTGAAGGTTTCTCACAAAGTTGGGGTATGTCGCGCATCAGTGTTTAATGTGTTAAGACAATAGAAAAAAAATCACACCTTTTCTGAGCCAATGACCAGTAAACATCGCAAAAGTATTGTTAAATCATTGGATGAAGCTGATAAGCATGCGATTAGGAGGAAAGTGCATGAATTCTTCTTTAGCAATGAAATACCTACTATAGATAAAGTACTGCAGGAGGTAAATGGAGATACAACGTTGCCAAATTTCAAACGATCAGCTTTCCATGCGTTACTGAAGCATTTAAATTTCAAATGGAAAAAACGGGGTCGTAATAGTTTACCATTGGATAGAGAAGAAATTGTGCTATGTAGGAGGGATTATTTAACAAAAATTGGGAAATATAGAAATCAAAACAGGAAGATTTATTACCTTGATGAAACGTGGGTAAACGCAGGACACACTACAAGTAAAGTATGGGTTGATGATTCTGTAACTTCATCCAGGAGGGCCTTTCTAGATGGACTGTCCACCGGATTAAAAAATCCAGCAGGTAAATACGAGTAATAGACAACAATCGGATGTTTTTCAAACCTTGGGAACAAGGTTCTAAACATTAATTCCAGGGGGCAGATAAAACATATTACAAGTAACAAAACTTTTTTAACTTTCGATAAAGTGCGTGGATGTTTTATTGTCATTTTCATTTGTTAGAACTTTTTTAAGCCATTTTTTTATGTGTTTTCGATATTTCAATAATTTTTTAATATAATTTTAAAATATGTCGAATATTATAAACTTAAAAAAAGTTACTAAGTTTTATATTGTGTACCGTTCCTAATATTTCTAATCATTTTAATTCATACTTTAAGCTTTATAAAGTTATAATTTGTTAATATTAATATTTGCGTGTATTTCAGGTTCCTGATCATTCATTTTTTAAAGGTTTATAACTTTAAATTAAATTGTGAAGCGCTGAGTAATCATACGACGTTCAATATTCTTTCTTTCAGTATGACTAAATAATCCCAATTATAGCAATCTGATACTCATGTCTCAATGTTTTTTCGCTGAATGTGATGAAAACATTTGAAAAAGGTTCGCTTATTGAAATAAATCTACACCAGTTAGTACTTCGATTTCCAGGTAAAGGGAAAAGGCTCATTATCTGCCATATTGGCAGTGAGGATGGATTTGTTGTTGACGGTCTGTGGTGCTTTGAGTCTAAGAAAACTGGAGATTACCACGAGGAAATGAATGGCGAATCGTTTGAACAGTGGTTTTCAAAAATTTTACCGAACTTAGAGGAAAACGCAGTAATTGTGTTGGATAATAATATATATATAATAATAATAAAGAATGGAGAAGGTCCCAACAACGGCTTCAAGGAAAGTTGATGTTCAAAATTGGCTCCGCTCGAAAAATATCAACTTTGAAGAAGTCAAAATAAAACTGTGCTCCGTTTACCTCCATACCATTGCGAGCTCAATCCCATTGAGCTCATATGGGCAGAGGTTAAACATTATATAGCTAAGCACAATACAACTTTTAAATTTTGTGACCTCAAAGGACTTTTCAAAGAAGCACTAGAATTAATAACAGCGCAAAAATGGGAAAACTGTATTAAGCACGTGAAAGACAAAGTTGAAAAGAGAATGTGGGAACTGGACAATATTTTAGAGGAACAAGTCGAGCCATTCATTATTGACGTTGGTGCTTCAGGCAGTAGCGATGATGAAAGCTCATCAAGCTCATCTTTCCAATAAAAGATGTCGTTCATCAAATCCGGTAAGTTATAAGTAATTATAAAGCTACTGTATTTTTTAATTAATTATTGACATTTTTGAACCCATTTTGGCAAAACCTGTTCAAGAATCTACTTTCTGACAATGTTCAACCATGCACATTTTTTTACGTTTTGAACGTTTTAATCTGGTTACATATTTACCTAGAAATCAAAAAATATACTAATCAATATTCTAAAAGCAATTTTAAGAGATATACGATTATTTTTAATTTAGGCTAATTTAAACGCCATTTTGAGATTATATTCGACTGTATTTCACCAAACATCAGGCGGCATCCGAAGCTGGAAATCGAAGCGAAAATTTTAAAACCCTTATGTATATTTGCATCATTATATATTTCTTACCCCACCCCCACATGATCCTATCTCCATCACCAATCGTATACACATCGAATTGTGCTAATTTACTACAAAGTTACGCAAAGCAGCATCTACTATCTAAAATATGTACTGTGTGACTCTTAATACGTCCCTGCCGAATGTTACAGCGTTCAATGATCACGTGGTCTTGTTTATGTCCGGTCTATCTCTTATCTGAATATACTGTAGATTGTGAGTCTCACTGAAATTCACAGCTTAAGGAGGCGTCACAGATAAAGCGGTCTTAGAACAGCTATACAAGCGGAATGGGCACACCTAATAGGACACTTCAGTCATTTAAGAGGTTGTATAAGGGCTGCAGGTAACAGTTATAAAACAAAAGTGTAAGCCTCTTGCAGCCGCTATAGGACATTTGCGTCAGTGCAAGATTCAGTGTTTGTCAACTATACAACTATTCTGTTCCGTGATTCTACTTTATTGCAACCAAACTATTTCTTATGTATTGTATAGACGAAGTGAAGAATATATAACTAACACATTACAGTCATCTTGTTTACTTACATATCGGCCATTGTGAATTTCATACACAGGTATATGATAAACTTCTACACTTTGATATAGGGCTATTGAATTACTTGCTCAGCAAATTTTATTGTAATTATCGTGCAAATTAGTTATATAATTTCTACGGGCTTCGTATTTGATTCATATTTTGACAATGATCAAAAGTATGTCTGGATTTTTAAGATGGAAAACTGAACTTATCTGCGTTAAATCTACCACAAATCCTATATTTAGACACAATTACACTAATGTTTATCACTTTATATCTGTAATTTCGAACTCAAAAATAATTATTTAATATTAAATAGAGGAATAAATGTTTGCCCAATATGGCGGGTGGTTGTGTACAATCATGGCATCATCTTTAGGTTATTAGAATATTTTGGTGTTGCCTGCAGGTGTTATACAACAATTTGACAAATGTCTAAAATGAAATACCGACAGAGTCGAATGATTTACCCAGAAATTGTACCAGATCTCTATCTTCTGTTTGATCAGTTGATAAAACCTTTTGAACCAATATGCATGCGTCGTTTGTCTTAAAACATTGGTTATGACATTTTAACAAAAACATGACAGCAGAAAGTTAGGTTATGGCGAAGTTGTTTACCAACATATTTAACATAATATGTACAGCCTTTAACAGTTACTAAACAACAGTTGTATAAGTGCTTCCGTTGGGAGCAATTTGTTGGCTAAGGTAGTAAATTGCACAGCAAAACAACAAGGCTCGGGTTTATTTTATAAACGTTACCATCGATGCCACAACACAACCATTTTGACTAACTTGAAAATATGCCGTATAAAATAGTTGTATAAACGTTTATGCAACAGTTAAAAATTTGCCCTATAAGGCAAATATGTTTCAGAAAGCAAATTTGCATTCCACACAACATTAAGCCAGCATTTTGGTGTTCCGGCAACAATGATAGAGAGCTTTTATGGCTGAACGGTTCTTTTACCAAAAGCTTATACCACTACTTTGCTAGTTGGGGTGCGACTTGATGGAATATATTTTGACAAACACTTGTCTGCTTTTAGTTGACATCCAAGGACAAAGCTTTTCCTCACATTTCGGATACCCAACTTCTCTCGCCGTTTGCTCTAATTCCGAACTCTGCAAGTTGACGTTGATCCTCTGCACACGTGCCTGCTCTGGTCCACCGTAATTAATGACCGAACATCAATTAGTCAGTCGGACGCGAGATTTTAAATTGGTCCGCTAGTTTAACGCCATTAATTACTGCGCTTAATCAATTATATTTATAATAATTCGCGGGTGCTGCAACTATGCTGGGCCAGCAATGGCCGGCGTAGCGACAAATGCATCTGACGTGTGATTTGTGATACCCCAACCCCTGGCCCTAAACAGGGGGCCGGCTACATTTTATTACAATTAATTACCGTTGAACTGCATGCCGTTTTTCGGCTACGCTCGGATGAAATGTCGGAAATGGGCTTTTTGCACAGTGCCTACACTTTCGGTAGACTTGGATTGAGTGGAAAAGTCCATCCCGTGTGTGTGATATAACTTCGAAGTTGAGTCATTTATTTTAACAGTGAGTAGATCTGATCAAAAGAAATGTCTTTTTCCTTTAACATTTTCGTGGTAAAATTAAAGTAACAAAGTTATACCACTTTAGAAGTTTGAGTACCGCCCTGTCTCAATAATAATATTATGTGCTCGTGTTTGGAAACAACGGATACAATCCGCCTTATCGGTTCATCGCATCGGAAACAAAAAAGCGAAAGAATTTGAAACGCTTATCACGATGTTTTTACTACAATTTTATTCAGTTGTATTCAGTCAATGTGTCAGTCGGTAACTCGTGAGTGAATAGTGGTGTTTGTTGCGTGGCTCAAACGAAATAAAAAATAGCACATGCTGCCGCTGCATCACGGATATATGCGGATCGGTTTCCCAATCGAGTGCAACCAACCCCTCGTGCCTTTGTTAATGTAGTACAAAGGGCTCGTGAAGCAGGTGACTTAAGACCTCATAGGGGAATGTTACCCGCACGGGTATTACGTATCTTGAAAAGTGATTATGTCGATTTTTTCGACATTGTATTGGTTTTTTGTGACAATATGTAGGTTTTTCTAAAAGACGGTAACTTAGCACTAGCTGATGGACACGTTGTAAACTCGTTTTGTAGTTGTACGAGTTGCCCTAAAGTCATGTTTCTTCAATTGTCAATGTTTGGCTCTGATGTGATGTAAAATCTGCTTCAGAGATGGCATTACTGGAGGTCTAAGCAGTAAGTTCTATACTAGTACAGCTAGAAGGCAATGCATATTTGCATAGTGAGGGTTTGTGTGCTAATAATGTGTGTTGATGATATTGGACTCTTGTCTCAAATACACCGCTTGAGATTCAAAGTACAAGTTAGTTGCGCATCCACTTTTTCTTATTCATTCTGGAAATTAAATACGCAAATATTCTGAATTTCGAATATGAGAGAGATAAGGAAATATTTACGAAAGTGAAAAGGTACATTACTTTTTCTTTCCAGTCATTTTAATTTTGTAGACATTTGTTTTGCGATGCCGATAGAAAATACAAATCAGCGCCTAGCTGTGAGGCATTGCGAAAATGATTGATGTGTGATGAGTCATTCCTAACTTTTCTGTGATGTGGCCTAATTACACACAACGCGAGCGCGGTGGCGATTTTCCGTAATGCTCCTCTATTTTCAAAACACAAAAAAACTTAAACGTCAGCGAACATCAAACATAGCGAGCAAACGAGTATTTCCACACTAAAAACTACCTAGTCTGCAAGATGACATTTCGTCGGGTTATTTGACGTTTTTTTAGGTTTTTACATAGTACTTAGTCCTATTTTTAAGAATCTAAACATGAACGGTTTGGTTGACTTATACTAAGTGACATATAAATCCGAATACCCAGTTTAATTCTATTTTAATAAAATTTTGTATAAGTACTTAATGAAGCATAATAAGTAAATGATAAAAATTTCAAAATGATTGCACTGCTTTAAAGCCTTTTGACCTTTAATAATGTGTGGATGCACCCTGATGTGCTACGCATTCTCCAACGCGCCTAGGCATGCTTCTGATCAGGTGGTCAATGTCCTCCTGTAGTATTTAATTCCAGGCAACCACCAACTCCTCTCGAAGTGCTTCTAGAGTCTGAGGAGGACGTTGCAAATTGAGCAATCTCCTACCCATCATATCCCACACGTGCTCAGTTGGGGATAAGTCGGGAGATCTTGGTGGCCATGGTAACAATGTGACATCATTATGTTGAAAGAAGTTTATTGTGACTCTTGCAACATGTGGTCGGGCATTATCTTGTTGGAAAGTTGGATCTGCCAGCGTGTCCAGAGAGGGTAAAAGATGGGGTTCTAGAACTTCGTGGATATAACGCTGCGCGTTCATGTTACCTCTCATGAAGATTAAAGGTGACCTGGAACCATAAGCTATAGCACCCCAAACCATAACTCCAACAGTTTGATGAACATGTCTTTCAACAAAAAACTGCGGATTCCTCCTTTCACCACGTCGCCTTCTAACCCTGGCACGACCATCGTGCATGCCTAAACAAAACCGAGACTCGTCACTAAAGACAATACTGTTCCATTCCTGATCCCAGAGTGACCGTTGTCTGCACCACTCAAGGCGATTACGTCGGTGTTCTCGAGTTAAAGGGAGGACCCAGTGTGGCCGGTATGAAAACAAGCCAAAACTTCTCATTCGTCGGTAAACACTTCGCATGCCAACAGGTCTTCCGTGTTCTGCAAACCATTCATTTGCAATGGACCTGGTAGTGGAGAAACGGTCCCTTAAGGCCAATAATCATAGGCGGCGATCTTCACGGTCTGTTGTTCTACGGTGGCGTCCAGTGCCCCTTGCTCTTTGCGTACGGCCTTCTCGAAGCCATGCCTGACAACACCTAACCACAGTGTCTACACTTCTTTGCCTCTAACTGCAATTGCCCGAAAAGAAGGTCCAGCTTCCCGAAGTCCCACTATACGGCCCCTATCAAACTCACTAAGTTGACGAAATCATACAGATCTCCGTACTCTAGGCATCGTAACCGATCGTAAAGGATGTCAAGTACCAAAATCCGCCAACGTTGATTCTTTACTGCGGCTGAAATATTCATTTTTAGAGCGTTAGTGAATTAAAAAAAAGCAGTATAAAAACCGGAATGTCCAACTGATAAGGCTGAAAATTTTTTCACTTGTTATTTACAGTACAGGTACAGGTACAGGTAAATACATTCACCAACTTTTATTAAAATAAAACCATTTAAACTGGGTGTTCGGATTTATATGTCACTTAGTATATTTTCATTACTTAAGTCTATATGCCATTCAATGATATAATAATGTGTCCTCAAAGCTGGGACTGTCCTGAACAGAGCACATAGGTTAGACAATATTAAGCAAGTTTTTTTAGATAGATATATACCGGAGCATTAATTCGGTTTCAACAACAATAAATTAGCCAGTACGAACCGTTGCTCGTCCTCGATGTTTCTTTCCACCAGAGCGACATATATTTGTATCGTGACAGAGCCGTCTAGGTGTTTTGGAATCGAGTAGCGACAATTTTAAGCAGTGTGACAGAACAGTACATGAGATTACTTATCAAATTAGTGGTGAGTATTTTTTTTCGGTGCTGTTTTGGCGCAAATCAGTTTTGATATTGCGAATGCAGTTGATGTAAAAAAAAGTTCCAACCTGCATGTTCGTTCTCATCCCTAATTACATCTCGGGTGCATGTAAATAAATGACGCACAAACTCAAGCTTTGGCTCAACTAATGAATATAGTTTGTGATCAGAAAAAAGAGAACTATTATGCTCACTGAAAGTACACGGACTAAAACTTGACTAGATGGAATTTCTCTAACAAGGCCAGTATAGAAAAAATACACTTACTGAAAAACTACGTAATACATCCTATAACTTTTGAATAAAACTTAATTTGAGCGCTCATACAAAATATTTAAATGAAAGTAAATTTATGTAATGCTAACCGTATAACCACCAGATACGGGAATTTGTATCTTCCAAACTACACCAGCTAAATTCTCTATTAGTGACAATCTTGGAATATTTCTGAATACGATTTCATATAAATCGTCTCCCTTGAGAAATATCAGTAAGACTGTTCCTTTTGGGGACAAAAATCTTAAATTTGCTATACTTTAAATTCTCACTCTGTAATTAGTGAAGTTTGACAGTCGAAATTGTGTGTAATACATAAGGAAACTCATACCATTGCACCTCAATGCTAGTTCAACAATATTCGTGATTAGTTCCTAATTGAACTCATCAGAGAAATAATGTTAATTGGTAATGGGACATATTAGAACCTGTCATTTTTGGCTGCATGTACTTTCTGTTCTAGAGAAAAAATGCTCAGTTATCTTCACCATAAAACTCAATGTGTATCACTGAACAAACAATGTCATCTACGTCGTTTATACCATCGGGTGTGCCACATGGCTCTATACTGAGGCCATTATTAATTTTGATGTATACTAGCTTGAACAAAATTTCCAAAATTTTTTTATACAGCCTTATGCAGACCACACCCAGTTATTACATTGTTTCAATCTTGTGGAAACGTCCAGCACTGGTGGAATTTTGCAACATGATGTTAACAACTTGGTAACATTTTCTCCGAACCATAATCTAAAGGTTAATCTAAGTGAATCCACGATTCTTTTGTAAAGAATAAAAACAGCATCGTGCTTCCTAACTTAAAAATCACTATAGACAATAAAATTTTAGAGTTCACGGATTCCGCTAATATTCTTGATGTGGTTTTTGATACTAAATCGAGTGTTATCGAACATGTAAACAGTATCTGTCAAAAAACTTATCCTCGGTTGCGTACTTTAACCGCCCATAGTTACTTCTAAATTTTAAACTAAGTAAAAAACTGTGTAAAAATTTAATTGCACGTATTTTAATTTACTGTAATGATTATTATTCATCGTTATATCATTTTACTAAAAACATCGTTCAAGTTATTCAAAATAATTGTGTGTGGTTTATAATCAGATTGCGTAAAGTTGACCACGCTTTGGCTAAATATCAGATACTTAAGTGGATGGAAATGAATGATTCAATAGGATATCATTAAATTTCACGCATAGACTGTTGCTAATATCCAAGCCTTGTTACCTTAGAGAAAAAATATCCTTTAATAAGGTTAATACATGGCAAATGTGTAATAAAAAAAATATTAATAAACCACAACATTGCCAAACCCTGTTTAAGCGTAGTTTTACGTAGAGTGTTGCCATAAGGTATAATGGAATCCTGAGGCATATAAAAAAAATCGCTTCCCGTACTCCATAGAAAATTTAAACATACAATATATTTTCATAAACATCGTTGCAGCTATGTACCTTTTTTTAATAACCATTGGTTCGATTTTTCTATTTTAGACAATTTTGTGTTGCCAATGCGCCAATTAACGCATGCTGCGGCTGATTGATTAAGTGTTAGAGTAGCAAATGCTAAACGGGCAGTAATTTTGTACTTCTATTAATAAAAACGTCTATAATTATTATTATTATATTGCCGCTGCTTTTCGATTATCCTTTTGCAAAAATATAACAGCCTTAACCACATCACATGATCGTTCATCAAATATAATCAGAAATAATTGTAGGCTAACACGCTCAAAAAATATTACGGACACACCCATCGAGCGATAAATTACAGCTCTAGAAGCAAGTAAAAAACCATTCAAATTCTCAAATTTTATCACCCCGAGTTCTTCCTTCATTTGAACCTAAGAAGTGGAACAGCACTTCCAGTTTACGACATCATTAGTAAAAGACCGACTTTGCCCAATCTCAAATGACAATGCGGACTGACGATGCGAAAAACCGCGCATTTCTCCAAACGATTTCCGTCATTCTCCGGGTTCCGAATAGGACCGCCGTCATCCACATTCTTGCCCAGTCCGAAAACGGAAGCGTCCTTTCAAACTTCCAACAGGCCGAAATAAAAGCCAATGTAAACAATAAGATCTATACCTCCGCCCTTCCGTCCCTCTGCTCTTCCGCCAGCGTCAAGAGCGGAGGTGCTGGTGGTTTTCGAGGGTTCTCCACTGTTTGCTATTTTTTATGGTACTTAGCAGGCCTAACACCTGAAAGTAAACTTTGATGTTCGCTTTAGTTAACTAAATCTTGGATCGTCACTTTTTAAGGGCAGAAAAGTATTGTATTTGGATACAGATTCACTAGTATTTATGGCGTTAGTAGAATAATAATAAGGTATACACGCTTACGTCTGGAAGGCAATAAATACCTCTATGCGAAAATGACAATGCGTAAACAAAGAAATAGCATTAATATCCTGTTCAGGTTGGTAAATATACTTATTGGTTGCGACTTCGGTCAGAGGCTGTTGATCAAGTGTTCCTTGATGACCTTATCGAATACCTCGCCGTCCAGATCGACTTCCTGAACATCAATCACCCCGCTTCAGAGGTAGTTCTTCTCGGTGATTTCAATGCCCATAATGAGCTTTGGTTGGGCTCAAATAAGACCGATGCAGTAGGTCGTGCAGTCGAAGCGTTCGCTCTTACTCAAGGGCTGACCCAGCTGGTAACGAGCCCTACTTTTTTCCCCCGCGTCTCGTCACACGCCAGTAGCCTGCTGGATCTCTTTCTGACCACGCATCCTGCCCCTTACAGCACTGCTGTCCTGTCCCCCCTGGGTAACTCAGATCACGGTGTTGTGGAGGTTAGGTTTCGGTCAGAAGCCGCTGTGGCAGCAGAAACTCGCACAGGCCGCAAAACTTGGCATTACGGACATGCCGACTGGGAGGGGCTCAGAGACTTCTTCTCTAGCTTTCCTTGGAGAGATGTCTGTTTCACTGACGCGGATGCGTCGACTGTCTGTTCTTCAATAACCGAAATTATCCACGTCGGAATGGAGGAATACATCCCTCACACAGCGAAAGTTCCTAAACCAGGGTCCAACGGCTGGTTCAACAAATCGTGTGACACTGCTCGCCAGCAGAAGATCAAGGCCCACAGAACCTACTTACAAAACCCCACTGTAGAGAACAGACAAGCCGACGTCGAGTCCAGAAACAAATATAACGAAGCGGTTCGCAATGCCAAAAACCAGCATGATATAAAAGTTAGGCACAGGGTAATGTCGCAGCGCAATGGCAGTCGGTCTTTCTGGACGCTGGCCAAGCAGATTGGAAAGAACTTCTCACACAGTAGCCTTCCACCACTTACGTGTCAGGATGGAACTATTGTATTCGACTCAAAGGCCAAGGCGGAAGTGCTAGCCAAGATCTTTGCTGCCAACTCCACCGTGGACGTCCCCACTAACGCCCAAGTGCCGCCAATTCAAAGGGTTCCCCACACTATGCGGGAGGTAACATTCAGGCATAAGACCGTAAGACGAGTGCTCTTGTCGCTCGATATCAACAAAGCTTCTGGTCCGGACTTGATTCCTGCCATTGTACTGAAGAGATGTGCAGCGGAGCTCCAGTTCTTTCGCGTCTCTTCCAGATATCTTATGAATCCGGCACCTTCCCAGAAAACTGGAAATTTGCTTATGTACAGCCCATCCCAAAAAAAGGATCTTAAACCGACCCTTACAACTACAGGCCTATAGCTCTGCTTTCTGTTATAAGTAAAGTGATGGAGAGGTGCATAAATCGCGAGCTTCTGGAGTACCTCGAACTTCACAGCTTGATTAGCGACAGGCAGTACGGTTTCCGGCACCAACGATCCACAGGGGACCTCCTAACTTACGTCACGCAACTGTGGAGTACACTCATCCAGTCTCATGGTGAGGCTCATGTCGTTGCTCTTGACATCACGAAAGCGTTCGATCAGCTGTGTCACGCTGCCCTCTTAAGCAAACTTCCATCCTACGGCCTTTCAGAAAAGCTTTGCAGATGGGTGGCTGACTTTATCTCTGGCCGCAAGATATCCGTCGTAATTGACGGATTCTCCTCTTCATCCCACAACGTCAACGCGGGTGTTCCCCAGGGATCGGTCTTGGCTCCAACACTGTTTCTCTTACCTATCAACGACCTCCTTTCCTGCACGATCAACCCAATCCACAGCTTCGCTGATGACAGCACTCTACATGCAGGAATTCAGAGTGACAAGCCGATCTCTGCCGCTGAGCTGGAAAAAAGAATACTAGCGACGACTTTTTCTCTGACAAGAGACTTGGAGGCTATCACTGCTTGGGGACGCAACAATCTTGTACAGTTCAATGCTTCCAAAACACAGTACTGTACTTTGACGAACAAAAAGCGTCCTAGCGCTCATACAGTTTCGATGGACGGTCGAGTTCTACCAAAGAGCCATTCATTTCGGCTGGTCGGAGTCCAGATCACCGAGGACCTGATCTACCACGAACACATCTCTTTAATAGCTGCAGCTGCTGGGACAAAGCTAGGCTATTTGTTTAGGGCTAAGAAGTACTTTTCTCCGCATGATCTTCTCACTCTATACAAGGCCCAGATAAGGCCTCGAGTATTGCTCACACATTTGGGGTGCTGCCGCCCCGACTACATTGTCCATGCTCGATGCTGTCCAGAGGAGGACGGTCCGACTGATCGATGACTCTTCTCTAACAGACAGCCTCGGGGCTCTTTCGCACCGGCGGGCCGTCGGCGATCTAGCTCTTTTCTATCGCTACACCAACGGGCTTTGCTCCTCAGAGCTCTCTTCCATGATGCCGCCGCGCGATGTGCCTGCCAGACAGACCCGCCTGACTTCGGCGTCCCATCCTAACCGGGTCAAACTTCGTACATCCAGAACTGGCCGATACGACCGCTCCTTTGTCCCGAGGGTGTCTAGATTGTGGAACAATCTACGGGAGGAAGCTTTTCCCAGTTCTACTAACCTTAGGCAGTTCAAAAATCGTATTAACAAAATTTCTTTGGGATCACCATAGCAGCCGCGGTGTTCCGGCATTTAGGCTTCTGCCTGCGCGGCTGTTTCGATATAAAAAAAAAAATAAATTATGAGCGCTACAGCAAAACTTTGGATGCCCCTTCAGTACGCTCGTGTATTTACCCTCTTCAATTAAATACCTACGACGGCAGTAAGGCCCTCGCTGTTCTCGGGAAGGCTGCTATTTTAGCAACTTTTACAAGGGAAGCATTGTCTGTGAAAATTCGTTAAGTAACATCATGAAAGGATCTCTTCGAACAAGCGACTAACTTGGACATCAGTCTCTATTCCTCCTCTGCGGTCGCCCGAGTTGTTTCTACAACTATTTCAATTAGAATTTGCTACCAGACGACTACTTCAGCGTTTCCTTTACAGATTATTTTCTCTGAGATAAGATATGTACACAGTTCCACTTTCCACTTTCCTTACCAGGGTAATACTTATGTCAGATTTTGGCGTACGTTGGTATTTAGCTACACTTAGGGATGAATAACAAGAATAAGGCACGTACAAAGAGGCAGTTAGTTTCCAAAGGCCAGATGAAAACGAAAATTTGTGCGAGCTGTGCGTCAAGACCGTTGATAAATCAAACGCTGCTGACGATGAACGTGGTTCCACCTATTGACCTCTTGGTTAGGAATAGGAGATAAATCGATGGAGTCGAAGCTAACGGTGACGTTAATGTGATGGGTTTTATTTGGTAGCCCAGAGAACGGGAGATGATTCACAACAGAAACCATTGTGTTAGAGGCTGGATTGACAAAGTCTAGCATGACCGTTCATTCTTTTGTAGGACTAGGATTATTCGAAAACGACCTGGCATGATTAGGAATGAGGTAGTACATAGGCTGAAGGTGTCGTGGCGGCAAATGGGATATTATTGGTACTCTATTCGAATTGGTGAACAACAATCATGAAAGCAAAGTGGGAATTGGAAAAAATAATAGAATACCATCATTAGTGGGGGCTTACCTGCAATAAGAGCTCTTTCCCAAGTACATACTTTGAATTTATATAGAAGCAATATATTTCTGTTTTTCATTGTTTATATATCACTGGACAACAAATTTTAGTTTTTTAATTGTATCTTGTGGGAAAAGTGCACTTCTTTGTTAATTTTGGGGCGCTGAATCCAAAAATGACAATGAAATAAAAAAATTAGTTGCGGTTTAGAAAAAAAACTTTTTATTTTTAAGGATATATTAAAAAAGTAACAAGATTCATATACTTATAAGAATCACTATATGCGCTGTCTTTTTGCTGTTATTTTATGGATCGTTTCTGGAGCATCTCTACCAAGAGTCCAACAGTAGTCTGCAAGCATGGAAGGATTCCACTTTCCGTGGTACCTTTTTTTCATTGTTGAAATATCCTGATGAAAACGTTCGCCGTGCTCATCACTTACGGCTCCGCAATTGTCAGGAAAAAAGTCCAGATGTGAGTGTAGGAAATGTATTTTAAGAGACATATTACAGCCCATCTTTTGATACGATGACAGCATATTTTTGACAAGGGTTTTATAGGTGTCAGCTTTTCTATTTCCCAAGAAATTAGTGACCATCAGACGGAAATCATTCCAAGCAGTTTTTTCAATACCTGTTAAAGTGTTTTCAAACTGTGTATCTTTCAAAATATTTCGAATCTGTGGCCCAACAAAAATACCTTCTTTAACCTTTGCCTCACTTAGTCTTGGAAATGTCTGACGCAGGTATTGAATAGCTGACCCATCTTCATCTAATGCCTTGACAAAGTTTTTCATTAGGCCCAACTTGATATGCAGTGGTGGTAATAATTTTTTTTTCGAATCTACTAATGGCATATGCTGTACATTTTTTTGACCTGGCTCTAGGTATTGACGAACATGCCAGTTTTGTCTGGTGTAATGAAGTGCCTTTGCCTGACTGTCCCATTCACACGAAAAACAGCAAAACTTTGTGTATCCTAGCTGCAGCCCAAGTAAAAGTGCAACAACTTTCAAATCGCCACAAATATGCCATTGGTGCTCATCATATTTTATGCATGTCAATAGGTACTTCATATTGTCATATGATTCTTTCATGTGAACTGCATACCCTACAGGAAGAGATGGTAAAATGTTTCCAATATGCAATAACACTGCCTTTAAACTCAATGTTGAACTATCTATAAACAATCTCCATTCTTCTGGGTTATAGTTTATATTTAAAGCCGCAAGTAAGCCGTTAATGTTACTGCAGAAAACCAAGTTATTCTCCATATTGAAAAATGATTCTAAGTCTTTGTGGCGTTTACGAAAAACACATACCGAAGCATCGTCTTCTAACACGTTCCACTGCTGCAGTCTTGATCCAAGTAACTCTGCCTTACATTTTGGAAGTTCTAAATCTCTTACAAGATCATTTAATTCTGACTGTGTTATTTTGTGCGGTTAGTGGCATGACGTGCTCGGTATAAAATCAGGATCTATTGACGTTGATGGCATATCTTCTTCCTGACGAATCACTCGATCGTCATGATCTGATTCGCTTTCTGATTCGCAAGTGTAGGATTCTGGGGGTTTTGGAATAGGATTTTCGTCACTGTGAGGCACAGGTCTCATAGCACATGCTATGTTTGGGTAGTTAATAACCGATTTTTTTTTCTTGGACATACCTGTGGCTTGTCTAACACAAGGTACCATGCAAAAGTAACAATCATTAATATGATTTGTAGGCTCTCTCCAAACCATTGGGACAGCAAAGCGCATAGACCGTTTTTTGCCATTTAACCAGCTCCTCAGACTTGAAGCACATGTATTACAGCAGATGTGGGGTGCCCACTGTTTGTCTTGATCACCTAGTTTACAACCGAAATAAAGCTGATATGCCTTTGTTATTAGTGGAGTAATAGACCGTCTCTGAGACGCAAAAGTCACATCACCACACACGTAACAAAACTGATCTGGATTGTTTACACACTTTCGAGACATCTTGCATGAACGCTGTCAGCCAACTGAGGAAAAAATGGCTAATATAAAACAATATAATGTACACGTATGTATAACGTAAGACAATCATGCCGATTACATCATCTTTCCTTGCCGACTATAAAAATGTAGCACGTGCATTCTTGTGAATTACAGTATATTAACACTGTCACAGCAGGAACACATATAATTACCGTATCTCTAAAACTTGAACTAATATTGAAAAAATAAGTTTCATTCCGGTTTTAACACATTAAAAATAGTAATATTTTGTTGATTTTTTTTAGGATATTTTTTGGCTGTTGATCAGTGAATCGGCTGTAAATAAAAAATAGAACAGCCTGCCCCAGTTCTATAACAGCGTTTCGCAAAAAACAAAAGACCCGCGAAACCCTGTTGTCGCATCAATCATACATCAGTTGTAGGAGCTCTCTAATTGACGCTACCGGAGGGGCTCGGATGCTCTTAATTTTTAACTAGACCGTGTCTGCCGGACTTTAAACAACTATTTTAATTATGCGTGGAAACTTAATTGAAAAAGTAGTTTCCGAACTCCCACCGAGTCCGGGTAGAACTGGCAGAGGAAGTAACAGCAAAAAAAAGAAAGTTCTTATACGGCAAGAATACCAGGATTGGAGTCGTTGTGCCGTGTCGGAAGCCCAACGAATTTTAATACTTGTTTATTCAAATCCGGCCGGCATTATGTAAACTTTTACTGAACGGTTTTACTTTTAATTAAATTCAGAAAAGTCGTAGGTATCCGTAACGCATCCCAATGGCTACCTTTTATATCTAGCTAACACACACAAAGTGGGATTTGAATCTATGTTCAGCTTGTGCAGTGCTTTGGATTTTTTAGCGAGTTATGTTCTTAGCCCAACAGTTGCGGTTCAGATGAGGATCGTTAAATTGACCGAACGAGCCGCCCCCCTTTCTATAAACACTCAGAAGAGATGGGATATTTTGAATAGCAGAAAGCTGCATTCTTGGGAGCGCATTTATATGTCGTTGAGAAATTGGGTAAACACCAACGTATGTTTATTAGAATTCAAGAATTTTTTAAAATATCGATTTATCTTGTCATCAACAACAAGTGGTACAATGATCAGGTTGTTTTTTATATCCTTACAATATTTTAAGAGTACAGGCATTACTTCCCATTGATTTTCCAAAAGATTATACAAAATCCGCAATTTGAATAAATGATTCTGTTCACGGACGAAGCTAATTTTTCTCGAAATGCCATTCAGAATTTCCACAATAACCATTTGTGGGCAGAAGAAAATCCCTATGCTGTAACCGAAACCCATTTCCAACATCAATTTTCGGTTTACGTATGGGCAGAAATTATTGGCAACCACTTTATTGGTCCATTCTTCTTGCCGGGACGACTTAACGGTCAGACTTACCTCAATTACAACAGTTACCTTTGCTGCTTGATGATGTTCCGTTAGTAATAAGAAACATTATGTGGTACATGCATGATGGTGCACCAGCGTATTCCAGTGTAGCGGTTCGTAGTTATTTACAAACTGTTTATCCAAATCGTTGGATTGGCCGCGGTGGGCCACAGGAATGGCCACCAAGGTCCCCAGACCTCAACAGTTTAGATTTCTTTTCGTGGGGCTATCTTAAGACACTAATGTAAAGTCCCATTAACACTGTAGAGAAATTAAGAGATAGAATAGTTGCAGCTTGTGATATAATAAAAAACGGAGGGCGGAAGCATGCATACTACCATTTTCAGCAATGTTTGAAATCATTTCTTTGGTTATAATGTTATGTTTATATTGTTAGTGGTTGTTGTTCATTTTTGTAAGGTAACATTTTTGGACTATTTTTTATAAAGTAAACTAACATTAATTTTTCACGTAGATTGGAACTTTTTAGGCAATGCATGATGGTGTTTTTGAACTTTGTTTTGAAAATGTATCCCTTTAAAACTAAAGAACGACAATAGCGCTCCAGATCACTTAGGAAGCAAAACGTCTTACCCTATACCTAGTGATGACGAGCATTTCACAATCAGGAGTTAAAGGCATGGATTTCAAAGGAAATAATTATAAAAATCCAGATTTAAGATATTCGGTAACATGGTCGATAAAAAAGTTCCCCTCATTCTACAAACAATATTTGCTTGCCGTATTCACGAGCACACGGTTCAAGAACTAATTACTACTTGGCTTCTAAACGGCCGAGGATCTTTTTAATTAGCACTTGGTCCTCTTCGGCCCGCATTTAGAAAGATTTAAAAGAACTGCAGCGTAAATTGGAACGAACATCGCACCGAAACTTGTACAGGACACCACTGAACACTGTTGCCATATGTTCATAGTTTGAAGCTTTCGGTTGTGAAACTTGATATAATAGGGATAAACGTATTATTTAGCTATAATGATGCATTTTTATTATATAGGCAACCCTTTACAGTATCAAGCGAAATATTTTCTTGACCATCTTCGTAAATATGAATACTTACGAGGGATGTCTCTTAAGTTTTCCATATCGAAATAAAACAACACGGTAGGTAGTATTAAATGACTTTATTGTTTTTCGAAGTATTCTCCACGAAGATTAACATATATACATCTGCATGCGCTCGAACCAATTTTTGAAGCACTTATTCCACTCGTTTGCTGGCAGATCCAAAACGGCATTTTTGAATGCGTCAACTGCTTCTTCTGGTGACTGGAACCTTTGACCACGCAGTTTGTTTTTAATTTTCGGGAAAGTAAAGAAATCGTTAGGACTTAGATCGGGACTATATGAAGGGTGCTCCAATAATTCCACGTTTTCTTCCGTTAAATACTGCCTCATTGTTTCGGCAGTGTGCGAGCTTGCATTGTCTCGGTGGAGGATGATTCTTCGTTCGGGGTTGATTTTTCGAAGCTCGGTGATGACTGCTGGCAAACAAATGGTAGTATACCAATCCGCAGTAACAGTTCATTGCTCATTAAGAAGAATTGTTGCAATATGACCCGCTTTTGACACAAATGTCGCGCCCATCTTATTCGAAACACTTCGAGAACGGATGACTTTTGTTGGCTTTTCTTCACCTTGGAACACCCAAACAGCCGACTGTCGTTTATTTTCTGGTTGTAACAGTAAATCCACGATTCATCACCACTAACAATGCTGTACACATTTTTTGAGTTTCCGGAATTGAAACGGTCAAGCGTTTTTTGACACCAGTTAACCCTGGCAGCTTTCTGCTCTTCAGTCAACAGGTGGGGTATCGAACGAGAAACTAATTTTCTTACTCCTAACTCTTCATGTAAAATTTTTTGAATTGAGGTCTTTGAGATTTTCAAGGACGCCTCAATCTCGCGATGTGTCACATGTCACATCTTCAATGATGAGTTTGCGCACAGCATCGACGTTTTCCGTTTTTGGTGTACCCACCCTGGGATCGTCGCTAAGACTCACCCGTCCACGTTTGAATTCTCTATTCCAACGGGAAATTGCCGACTGATGTGGCGCTTCGTTACCGGAAATAGTCAGTATCTCAGCAAGGCATTCTTGTTGAGATAATTGTCTCTGAATGTTGTAATGAATTATGGCGCGAAAACGTTCTCGGTTTAGTTCCGTTTTTCTAATGACTTGGAGACACTTAAAAATTCACTGTAGTGACAACACTGCACGTATTGTTATGAAACGTTGAATTTAAGTTTATTGTAGGCGGCTGTATGTCCGATAAGCGTGCGATTTTGAAGGGGGTACCGCAGGGCTCCATACTTGGCCCAATTTTGTTTACTTTGTATACGTTCGACCTAAGTCGTGACATTAAATATTGTTCTATTCAGTCTTACGCTGACGATACCCAACTGTATTTGTCTTACCGTCGTTTCGATTTCCTGGAGGCAAACAGGAGAATGTCTTGTGATCTAGATCGTGTTGCAAAGTGGTATAACGATCACGGGTTACTTATCAATTCAAACAAATCTGCTGTCATAACTATTAAGTCCATACAAAGTAATTTCGATAGTAACTTGATAGAATTACACCTGGAAGGTGGAGACTTGCCTCATATAAAATCCGTGAAAAATTTAGGAGTAATAGTGGATGAACATCTCACGTTTCACGATCACGTTTCCAGGGTTGTGCAAAATTCATATGCTAAGCTCAAGACAATTTACAGTTATAAACACGTATTATCTAGTCAAACCAAGATCAAGCTTTGTAACTCTTTGATTCTCAGCAAACTCGAATACGCTGATACGGTGTATGGTCCATGCCTGACACAGTCGGAAGCTTATAGGATACAAAAAGTGCAAAATAGTTGTATCAGGTATTCATTAGGTGTTCCGAGAAGGGAACACATTGCTAGATACATTAAGGATGTCAACTGGCTCACGATGCGTCAGAGATGGATTGTACACTTGTTGGTCATAGTACAGACAGTCCTATTAACCAAATATCCAGCATATCTGAGCAGCAAACTCTCATTTAGAAGTCAGCATCACTCGGCGAACTTACGCTTTGTAGGTTATACCCTCGATATGCCCCCCCATAAATCAACACAATTCACAAAGTGCTTCTCATACATAGCGCCTTCCCTTTATAATTGTCTATCATCAGATCTGAAAAGTTTGAGTAACAATAATTTTAAAGTTAAAATAAAGCAATTTGTTCTCGATAATACCTAATTCTATACTAAGCTTTCATCTTGTAACTGCTGTGATTCTACATTAAGTGTCTGGTTGTGGTCTTTTTTTTTCACTATTTCTGTTTCAGTGAGTGTGTGAGTGAATGTGATTTAAATCTGTCTTCACATTTTACACACTATTATGTTGTATTTGTCACTTTTCAGTACTATATGTCTTGATCATTATTTTTTGTATCTGTGATTTTTTTTATGTTTGTTAAACTTATGTAGCCCTGGTTGGTACCAAAAGCAGCTATTAGCTGATACACCCGCCAGGTAAAATAAAGGCATATCATTATTATTATTATTATTATTATTATTAAAGAGTGATTCAGTACTGACGTTCGATCCGCGCGGCCTACTATGTTTCTATATGCAAATCTTAACAGACATCCCTCGTATTGCTATGAGATTGTAAACTATAGATGTCCATACCTTTCTCCAGTGGCATAATATTTATTTAATTTACCGTTCGACATTAAAAAATAATGTATAGGATTCGTCGGTTATCGCAAAAAATACCAGAATACGAAGTATGAAAGGAACAGAAAGCACATTGACAGATTTAAAAGCTAAGAAGGTTAAAAAACAAGTATTTATATACATATACATATAAAATCATCGGGATAATACAGAGATTTATCAACAACTTCACCTTAAAGAAATTTAAGCTTGTTATCCTTTTGAAATCATCCGGTAATTTTATAACGATTCTTGGGCTCAGGATTTTAGGAGACCTTAGGTAAATTTGTATTTCATAAAAGGTACATGTATATTAAGTTGTCGTGCATTGATACCATGTAGTCTTTATCTATTTTAAAGATTTCTTTGCCATTTTTTAATAGTCCTTTGCATCTATGTGCACCGTCAGTTCACACCAAACACCAAGTGACCCTCTTTTGCTCAAAGATGCCGGAGAGACCCAAAATCATAACTTATATCGCAGGCGAGACTCAAATTGTGCATATTACAACAAAAATAACTGGTTTTCATTAAGAACTGATCTGATGTTCTTAAACATTACTGACAGTGTATTCCTCATCCCACCTAAGGATCCAATGACCATAAGGCAGCAGCGGTGGCCGCAGTAGTAGACTCTTCGGTCTCCTGATCAGTCGCCGTGCTCTGTGCGGGTTCGAGTCTCTTGGCTATGGATGTTGTGATTGTCCGTAAGTGGTAAACGGTCTCTGACTTTCCCATGTATCCCCCTATAGCCTCACGGTACCCAATGGGTGCTTAGGCCTTAAGTCTTCGTGGTAGTTGGAGTATAAAAAAATGACTAGCAGAGTGACAGTGTGGTCTGGCCAGAGCCTGCTAGGCTGATTGAGGAGCTCCTGATATTTGGTCCGTTTTTCCTCCTCCTTCGAGACGATCTTCACTTCGGTCGGAGCCGAAAATTCAATAACCATCGGCGCCTTTCGTTCTTGGTCGATAAGGACTATGTCGGGCTTACTCGCCTGCACCAGCCGGGATTTCTCATTCTCCACAATGGTCTCAATATCCGCTGGGGCATAGGGCAGCTCAGGTGCTTCTTCTAAACGGTACTAGTGCCTCAAATGAGTATACTATTCGCAGAGCTGCGTTGTACACTAGTATTACACACAAATTTATTATCATTGTTATTTCGATTGTATGAATTATGTAACCATATACGCATGACACCTTGTGAAGTTGGTTGCATAACACCAAAGTATGTTCTGTGGAGAGGAATTTTATCACAATTACGTTGATTTTACCAATTTTAAATAATGAATCAGGAAACTCAATAACACGATATACCCATCCGAGATTGGTGTTCCACTTTCTCCCCATCACCAGCATCACCCTGCTACCATTTTTATCCAAATCTACGATACAGGGTCGAGTTAACCCGATAAGGAAAGATATCTGCGCATACACAGATGGCCGAGGTAGATGTTGGAGCTGGTATCTTCGTGCCGAAGCTAAATATTGAAAAACCTGTTAGCCTAGGAACCAGTTGGTCGACTTCCTCAGGAGGTCGGAGCTACTGGGAGAAATATAGAAAGGTGTGAGCTACACGCAGTGGAGGATCGTTATTAATGCACTCACAAAAAACCGAACCTAACCTAAAGTCAAGTGTCGTTGGAGCTTAAGCCTCGTACAGACCGAAAATTCAATGCAAACGAATGCAAGCACATGTCACGTCGGCGCTCGCCCACACGTCATCGACACCTAAATTTAGTTTCGTGTTGGACCGCGTCGGGTTAAGTTCAGTGCTAATGACGAGCGACGAGGACGATTTATTGCTGGCAAGTGCGAGGTTTTCAATAATACATTCTCTAATAGCCAAGAAAAAGAAGGAACATCCTAGACGTTGGTGGGTAACAACATCATTTACAAATAAGGCCTTGTAAAGTGGCAGTCACTTACTAGAGAAAGTGAAGATTGTGGGCATTTTAAAAATGTCTCTCCTCTTATCGAATGCCGACAAACGACTAGAAATACTAGTAGCGCAACAAATCCTGTCCAGACCAAATCAAACCTCCCTTCGATGAACCGATCAAGGAGTGAATGTACACACCGATTCGAACACCTCCAAATCTGTAACCACATTTGCCTTGGCTTGCGTCGGAATCGCGGTCCGTACGTGGCTTTCGTTTGTATTAAGGCATAATACACTTTCTGTTTATTTTTCTAGTCACACTCAAAATGGATCTTCACTAATTTCCTTCGATATCACCTCCACTGTAAACAATCCATTAACACTCTACGCTGCAGGTAAATGTACTATACTCGCGACAACACAAACCTCGCAACAGAATATTTCTGAGTGAGCATCAGAAGGCAAACAAGGCCGCTCAAACACACACTGCTCTACACACACACTCTACGCTGGCTCTGAGTATAGTAATTAAACGTCAGGCATATCCGTTTCGCTAGCGTATTTGTACGGAATACTCCAGCTTAATGCCCTTCCCGTGTACCCGTTTGTGTACAGTCGAATCGTCGAAGCAAGGCGCAGTTAGACGGCAGTTCTTCATCTGGGGCGGAATCACCCCTTTTGAACCACTTGACACGTGCGAGTTTCGGTATGAGATGACTTAATAGTTTCAATAGGCTAGTTGACATTGTCTTTGAGTAGGTTAATATTTGCTCTATTAGACCAAACTATTTAATAACTTAAAAGACCGTAAGGCTTCAATATAAAAATAATCTTCCTCTTAGGAAGGCGAAAACGATGCCCGTCATGTTTGCCCCATATCTTAGTGTGCTTGTAAACAGCAGCTGACAGCAGCATAACCTCTCGAACTTTCAAACATATAAGCATGCCTCCTACTAGTTCATGAAAAGTAAAGTAATTATCATTTTTGCACAGTCCGCGAATGTAAAATACATCGATAAAGATGCCAAGAAAGTTGTAAATACACAGCAACAAAAGAGCTCTGGAGTTGATGAAATTAGAGCTGAGCTGGTCAAAGAAATAGCAGAACCACTTATCTATATTATCAACAAATTCTTTCAATCTGGAGTATTTGCATCAGCTTTTAATAATAATACGGATTTCACTAACTATCGGCCTATTTCACTTATATCAAGCTTAGCTAAAGTTTTTGAGAAATTCCTCCTTAATCAAATGAAACCTTCTTGATAGATTCAAAATTTGAAATCCTAATCAATATGGTTTTATAGCGGCCAAATCTACAGGTGGCGTATAGTAGATGAAATTACCCAAAATATGCATGAAAAGGTACCATCGATATGCGTATTTGTTGATTTAGGAAAAGCGTTCAACACAGTTAACCACAATATACCTTTAGAAATTTCAGAAGGAATAGGTTATCGTGAAAAGATGTATACTTTAATGGAGCATTATTTATCAAATAGACGGCAATCAGTAAAATTGTTAAACTCATATAGTGAACAAATTTTTGTGGTGTACCACAAGGTACAATTCTGGGTCCTCTGTTATTCAATATTTATTTAAACGATATATCCAAAATTAACAGTACTAGTAAAATAGTCAGTTTAGCGGGCGATACTGCTGTACTCTATAAAGGTAAGGATTGGAACGACGTAAGAGATGTTTATCCATGATCTTTCTAAACCTATTCAGTGGTTTAGTAACCGGAAATTAACAATTAACTTTACCAAAACTTGTGTTTTACCATTTTCATCACTATCTAATCATCTACCAAGGTATAACCACCTTCGCTCTAAGGTAAATGATAAAAATCTGAAAATCAACAGATTTAATGGTAGAAAATATTTAGGAATTTATCTAGATCCCCACATGAGATGGGACGTTCATATTTCTTTCATACTAAGGAAAATTAGATTCATAGCATATACGATAAAATTTTAACTCGTATATTAACTGAATATTATCTAAGAATAATATATCAAGCTTTAGTCGATCCGCACATAACATATGGTATAGTAGTATGGGGTCCTGCATGCACGATGTACCTTAACGATTTAGATGTATTTCAAAGAATGATTTTAAAATCAATGTTTGGCCAATCAAAGTGATACCCAACTGATGACTTGTATACTAAGTATAATAAGTAAATTATAAAAATTTCAAAATGATTGCACTGCTTTAAAGCCCTTTGACCTTTAATAATGTATGGATGCACCCTGATGTGCTACGCATTCTCCAACGCGCCTAGGCATGCTTCTGATCAGGTGGTCAATGTCCTCCTGTGGTATCTCATTCCAGGCAACCACCAACTCCTCTCGAAGTGCTTCTAGAGTCTGAGGAGGACGTTGCAAATTGAGCAATCTCCTACCCATCATATCCCACACGTGCTCAATTGGGGATAAGTCGGGAGATCTTGATGGCCATGGTAACAATGTGACATCATTATGTTGAAAGAAGTCTATTGTGACTCTTGCAACATGTGGTCGGGCATTATCTTGTTGGAAAGTTGGATCTGCCAGGGTGTCAAGATAGGGTAAAAGATGGGGTTCTAGAACTTCGTGGATATAACGCTGCGCGTTCATGTTACCTCTGATGAAGATTAAAGGTGACCACCTGGAACCATAAGCTATAGCACCCCAAACCATAACTCCAACAGTGTGTGAACATGTCTTTCAACAAAAAACTGTGGATTCCTTCTTTCACCACGTCGCCTTCTAACCCTAGCACGACCATCGTGCATGCCTAAACAAAATCGAGACTCATCACTAAAGACAATACTGTTCCATTCCTGATCCCAGAGTGTCTGCACCACTCAAGGCGATTACGTCGGTGTTCTCGAGTTAAAGGGAGGACCCAGTGTGGCCGGTATGAAAACAAGCCAAAACTTCTCATTGGTCGGTAAAAACTTCGCATGCCAATAGGTCTTCCGTGTTCTGCAAACCATTCATTTGCAATGGACCTGGTAGTGGAGAAACGGTCCCTTAAGGCCAATAATCTTAGCCGGCGATCTTCACGGTCTGTTGTTCTACGGCGGCGTCCAGTGCCCCTTGCTCTTTGCGTACGGCCTTCTCGAAGCCATGCCTGACAACACATAACCACAGTGTCTACACTTGTTTGCACTCTAACTGCAATTGCCCGAAAAGAAAGTCCAGCTGCCCGAAGTCCCACTATACGGCCCCTATCAAATTCACTAAGTTGAGGAAATCGTACAGGTTTCCGTCCGTTGATTCTTTACTGCGGCTGAAATATTCATTTTTAGAGCGTTAGTGAATTAAAAAAAAGCAGTATAAAAACCGGAATGTCCAACTGATAAGGCTGACAATTTTTTCAAACCCATCAGACACCCTCAGTGAACTAAAACTAAGCTTACATAAAATATCGTATACATATACATATATTACATTATTGAATACTTTAATATTTTTTTTATCTTCCGATATTGTTGTAACAACATACACTGAGTGAGTAGTTCTAATTATGAGCAATAAACTATTGATTTAATTTTTTTAATAAAAGGAGTATACATAATTTAACATTTACTTACGTTTAATTAAAACTGAAATCAAAATTAAATTGAAATTATACCAGAAATGATATTGGAGGTGATAACTTGAGCTATGTAAAAAAATAAAATATTTCTATTTTAGTCTGCCATAAAGCTGTAATACTCACACTATAAAGCCTTTTTCAGGAAGGTCAAGCTAATGTTAAATAAATTTATATTACAGAAATTATTATGATTTTTTTGAGTCATGACCAAAGGGGAATTAAGCCCAAGATTAGGTCTACGGAACGGTATTCTAAACAGATGATAGGTTCTAAACGTTCTATCAGGAGTGTTAAAGTTCAAGTTTGCCAAAAGATCCGGACAGTCAGTGAGGCCATTCAATAATTTATGAACACAGCAAATGTCAGAAATCGTCCTTCTATCTTTTAAGGAATTCATATTGAACTGTTTCATAATTTGCGTATAATGATGATCTCTAACAGGTTGGTGAGTTTTATATGCTAACATCTTCAAACATTTGTGTTGAATTCTTTCTATCCTGGCTATATGTACATTGTAAGACGGATTCCATATTACTGATGCAAACATCAATTTGTTGTGTATATAAGCGTAGTACAATGAAAGAAGCGTTTTTGGGTTCGTAAATTCTCTGCATGTCCTGTTTATAGACCCTAGTGTTCTATTTGCATCATTCACGATGTGCTCTACGTGAGTGATGAATGAGAGTTTCTCATCAATGTATACCCCTAGGTCTTTTACTACATGAAGCTTTTCCAGTTCTGCCGTCCCTATCTTGTATCTGAAATCTATAATGTTCGCTATGCTTCTAGTAAGCCTCATGTAATGACATTTTGTTAAATTCAGGAAGATAATGTTTCCAGTGCAATACTTTTGCAGAGATTCGAAATCGCTTTGAAGTTTTACACCGTCATTTACATTTCTAACAATAGTAAATATATTTAGATCATCAGCATATAACAAACATTTCAATGAAACGATGTCACTTGTACTTAGCTCCAAAATTGTATGAACATTTACTAAATAACTTGAAACAATTACGGAATACATTAAATTTAAAAAAAATTTAAAATGTATTAACCCGACTGGGAGAAATAACATTAATAGAATAATCTCAAATATTACACAGTAAATGCTATCATTCTTACAAATAATTATGTTTTCTTCCCTCTCTATTCTTTTTTTTATCTTTGCAATTCAACATACATATGATCGATGCACAGGCATTGTCCTATGGATAAATTATATTTATTTACTCGTTTCATATTCCCTGTATTTTAGAGTAAACGAATATTACTACTACTACTATGTATTGCTTGAAATATACCTTATGTTCAGGACGTTTTACATTTTACTCTGCACAATTTATTGTCTCTTTTAAGATGGTCGTTATCTACGGCATCATCACCGGCGATACCCATGCAGACGTGTAAGAAGAAATACAATACTGGATAAAATTATTTAGAGGTTATGAGGAATGAGCTTTGTTTTGAATGACTTTTGATCTGCGCATGCGTGCAGTTTCGGACTTACTCTTTGTTGGTTCGGGCACTCGGCACAGCACATCGGAGGCAGATACTTTTTCAAGGTAGTGCATTCTCACCTTGTTCACTCCTTATACATGCGTAGCTACTAATGTGTCCAGTACAACAAAACATAAATTTCAATCTATTTATTTTACGGAACAAAATTTGGTAAGCAGCAAAGCATTGAATTTACAGGCGATAAAGAAGGAATTCAATACGATCAAAAAATTTGAAATTATTGATTATAATACAAATAACGAATATGAACCAAAAATAAAAACCTAATTGATGAATCAAACTAAAAAGTTAAAAACAAATAATAGTTTGACAAAACTAAAAAACACGCTCTTATAGTTAACCGAACTATGTTATTAACAGAATAATTCAAATCAGCGTAAAATGCGTGGGATGCTTGATGTATTATATGTAAAAATATAGTACCCCACGCTTTTTAATCTGAATTGAATTATTTTGTTAACAACTTAAGTTTTATTAAAATTTTATTTTGAGGTTATTAATTCTGATTGATAGTTCGATCATCTACTACTATAATATAAACTCTTTGTAATTTAAAATTATTTTCTACTTTTTACATAGAAGTCTTAATGAAGTCCGGGTTGAAAGCAAAAAATTACCAATAACCAATCTGTCGATCTTCGGCAAATTTGTGCATTCTGCTTTTGCAAATGTAACATCCGTGATTGGTTTTTTGAACAAAACGGAAAAACGAAAACTTTTTATTTTGATTGCACGTTTCTTAGAAATATTTAAAGTATGCAGCGTTAGCTCACTTGTGACATACGGATGACGCTCAGTGATGTACGAAGCAATACAGTATTTACATCCCTGGCAGGAACAAGAAAAAGCTTCAAAGAATCCCTCCTATACTGCCTTTATAACCCGCCACTGTAGCTCATTATTTTGGAAGAGCTGTCTTATTTCTTCTCGACTAAATTGCCACTAGGTAGAGAGACGTTTTACAGGTTGAAGGTAGAAAGGCGATGTTCGACTAGACACATATAGCTCAGAGGGTAGACAGGAGCAAATAAACTCAAAAAACAATCCGATGCTGAGCACAATAAGGGTTAGCTGCGTTTGCTGGAAAATGAGAGCGGCAGCCGAGGATCTGATTAGCTCCGTGCGACTAGGCAGCATATATTGGAGACGAGATCGGGCTGTAAATCGTCTACCAGGGTATCACTAAGAGGTCAAGTGCTAATCTACGATATTTTTTTCTGTGGGTACCTGAAGCAGTATGCTTACTGTAGGCAATGATCACATTTTCTGACAGGGGAAAGCCCTTATAGCAGTGCTCGCTATTCTTTCCAGAGTGTTGAGCTGATTTGATGATTTTGGAATAAACCTAGTCGTAAGCAATGTAAGCTAACAAATTATACACATGCGACATACATGTGTTTATTTTACTAATACTAATAAATACCAGTAAACCTAAATAAACTAATAACTAATAAATACTACATAACTACATCCATTCCAACCAATCATAGGTGTTTGAAAAATAAACAAAATTTTTCGTCAGCTACAAAGGCATGTTACATACGATTTAATAAAGGTAACTGAAAATAAAAAAGCAACGAACTATTTTAAAGCAAAACATGTCCCTATAAAAAGTACGTATTCAATGAGAAGCCTGACACTCAGACTCACTGACAATTTTTTTAATGTTTCCAAATGTTCATCTACTTGACGATTGCGGCATTTCTTTCAATAAGCTTACTATTTGGAAAAGAAGATTCAGACAAAAATGTTGAACTAAATAACGCTTTAACTTTCAACGCAATCCTACATAAAACTGAATATTTATCTTTACTTACTGGAGGCCAGATATATTTTGTATTTGAGCTAATGATTTTAGAGCTAAGTCATTTTGAAACGCGATCTCTTCCATTTCTGTCGAAGCGATGTCTTTGCTGAAATTCTGAATATAACAGAAGTTGCAAACTGCTCGATATCAATTTCCATGAAGGGTGAAACTACAAATTGCGCCACAATGACAATTCCGTTGAAAACCTTGAAACGATGTTTGAAGTTATTCTTCAAGCTAGAGACTATTTCTACATGATATTTACTGTCATATGATTCTAATGGACTTTGAGATATATTTTCTGAGAGAACAGAAAAATGCCTGGTATCGCGATCGATTAAGTTTTGATCCGAAACCTCAAGCTTTCTGGTAAACGCTTTTACATCAGAAATCATTTCTGTTAGTTGTTTGTCTCTCCCCTGAAGCTGTAAATTAAGTTCATTTAATTTTTCTGTAATATCCGCAAGAAAACAAAAATCTCTAAGCCAGATTGAATTTGCCAGTTCCGGCATCGGTTCATCACGTTGTTTGAAAAATTGAACTATGGCAGATATGATATCACTAAAACGTTTCAGCACTCATCCCCTACTTAACACGTAACTGGTGAGGTTGAGTCTATCAGATTCCGGCAGATATTTTTTTCGCTATAACTACTTTTTGTATCAAGTGACAACAGTGTACGCCTATTTACCTTTAGTTTGGATATGTGAGTCCTGTTTGCCACGGTGGTTGCACCTCACTCTTATCGTAAGTTTTTGTGGTTGATAATTTTAATGTTTGTTTTTACACTTTGAAGTTGAGTCATTAATTTTCAGATAATGATTGTAGAAGGAAGATAAACCAAAATACGTGTGTAAAAATAAAAAAAATTAAAAAAAAATGTTTACCTTGTTTTATAAAGTATCCTCCCGACAAGTATTTCAGTGTGGACCTGTATTTGATCGTGAGGTCCCCTGTGAGGTCTTAAGTCACCTGATTCACGAGCCCGTTGTACTACATTAACAAAGGCACGAGGGGTTGGTTGCACTCGATTGGGAAACCGATCCGCATAAACATGTGCCATTTTTTATTTCGTTTGAGCCACGCAACAGACACACTATTCACTAACGCGTTACCGACTGACACTGACTGTATACAACACAACTGAATAAAATAATTGTAAAAACATCGTTCCAAATTCTTTCGCTTTTTTGTTTCCGATGCGATGAACCGATAAGGCGGATTATATCCGTTGTTGCCAAACACGAGCACATGATATTATTATTGAGACAGGGCGGCACTCAAACTTCCAAAGGGCTATAACTTTGTTACTTTAATTTTACCAGAAAAATGGTAAAGGAAAAAACATTTCTTTTGATCAGATCTACGCACTGTTAAAATAAATGACTCAACTTCGAAGTCACCCTGTATATGATATTTTAGAAGAAATTACGTGCCAGTACATTAAAAGAGACTGTTACAATAAACGGTAAAGACTATGCGAGTACGGTCACGATGGTATAGCAGTGAATTTGTGAGTGACCACGACAGCGACAGCCAACAGACTCCGAATGATGACGAACAATTTCTGCTCGTCGATGATATAACGCAGTAGTCATTTTCAAGTGGAAATAGATTTAACGATTCGACTACAGAAAGAACACACTTTTATGAAAAAAAACATAAATGGTTCTTTATGGAATCGACAAGAAATGTGCGTACAGTCAGCCATAATATAATTCTTACGCTACTTGGTCTGAAATCGAAGCTTTAAATTCAGGAAATGAAGCAAATCCGGTTAAAACATTGAGCAGTTCATTGAAAAAATAAAAGCCATTATCGTAGCTTCTACGAACAAAAAATTGGAACAAAGGCGTCAAAGATACAGCGGCCCAACACGAGTAGATATGAAGAAGGCTAACGATAATCATCAAATTTGATGTTTATAATAAAATTTATAACAAACCAAACATAAATACGTACTATAAATAGACACCAGACTATACCATAAAATTGAAATAAACCAGGTACTACTTCGTATTCTAAAAAAATACTCGGGAGTCTGAGAGACTCCACATCACACTCAACGTGACAAAAGGGGCACCTCACCGGTTACGGGTCAACCATCGAACTTCAGAGTGAAGAAGCAGTTCCCCGTATTGACAGTCAATTTTGTCGGCCAAGGTTTTGAATAATCTTCTTTCTAACGCTTGAGCTCTAATCTTGTTCACAATCTTTACTACCAATTTCATAACGTTGTTTAGTTTTAGAAAATGTCCACATAATGCTTGCTGATGGATAATACAGTGGTAACTGAGAAGTTGCGGAAAACTTTCATCTTTACGACATAACCCCACGAAACTGTTATCACGACTCACCATAGCTGAAGCGTCACCGGTTGTCGAGCCTACCATATTAGATATTGGAATTTTCTCAGAAGAAATAATATTTTTAAAAGGAGTCCTGCCCATTAGTCTGCCCTTTTATATATATATATATATATACAGGGTGACTTCGAAGTTGAGTCATTTATTTTAACAGTGAGTAGATCTGATCAAAAGAAATGTTTTTTCCTTTACCATTTTTCTGGTAAAATTAAAGTAACAAAGTTATAGCCCTCTGGAAGTTTGAGTACCGCCCTGTCTCAATAATAATATCATGTGCTCGTGTTTGGCAACAACGGATATAATCCGCCTTACCGGTTTATCGCATCGGAAACAAAAAAGCGAAAGAATTTGGAACGATGTTTTTAAAATTATTTTATTCAGTTCAGTTATACATACAGTCAGTGTCAGTCGGTTAGCGTGTGAATAGTGTCTGTTGCGTGGCTCAAACGAAATAAAAAATGGCACATGTTTATGCGGATCGGTTTCCCAATCGAGTGCAACCAACCCCTCGTGTCTTTGTTAATGTAGTACAACGGGCTCGTGAATCAGGTGACTTAAGACCTCACAGGGGACCTCACGATCAAATACAGGTCCGCACTGAAATACTTGTCGGGAGGATACTTTATAAAACAAGGTAAAAAGTTTTTTTTAATTTTTTTTTACACACATATTCTGGTTTATCTTCCTTCTACAATCATTATCTGAAAATTAATGACTCAACTTCAAAGTCCCTGTATATAGGTATTTCTCAACAAATTTAGAAATTTCATTTTGCATTTCTTAATAAAAAGTAATGGAAATATATTCTTTTTTTTTGCAGAAATATAAAGTTTTAGTTCAGTGAGGTTCATTGAAAATGAAGGTCCTCCATATTTCTGTGAATAGCATGTAGAAAAATGACTTTTAAAAAACTATGAAATGATAGGATGCGGGAATGATTTTTACAACAAATTGATTTGTTTTGTACTTCAGAGAGCTTAGATAGCTTCTTTCCTGGGCAAATCCTCGTATTTTCATCCTTCTCTAAGAAATTAACAACATCACTCTTAACTCAGCATTTTGGAGCTAACTTTACGAGTACATTTCTTTTTTTACGTATCGTTTTTGAAAAGATGTTTCGATGTATATAGAAATTTGAATCGTTTGTACTAATTGCAGCTTCAACGTTTTGTAATATTTTTTCTTTTCTCCATGTTTACTTCCAAGATCTTCATAGTTACCTTTGAGGTCCGTTGACAGGCTTCTCCGAAAATGAGTCTCTCTCTGACAACGTCTGGAACTTGTATATCCTTTAAAAGCGAAGTCACTTTAGCCGCTGAAGAGTTTGGGTCAGTATTTTTAGTTGTCCATCTCAAACACGTCTTCTTATATTTTTCTATAAGCCTGACTGCCTTCCTTACTTTATTTTCCAAACCTTTAATCTTCGCGTGCAGAATAGTTCGCCGCACATGCTACGTCTATTGAGAGCAAACAGATTCTGTGCTTTGTGCTGTAAAGATGGTGCAGGACTTGGTTGGGGTGTTTCTTCAACTATTCTCTGTGAATTTGTTTATAATGTAACTCGCTCTTACTTATAAACTTTACTATTCTTTTTTCCATTGTTTTCGTTTTTGGCTAGTTTCTCTTGCACTCATAGAACTTATTGACTTAACTTGACCTTTACTGTTCTTCTCTAAATACTTTAATCTCTCTTTTTCACGCAAAGCTTCTGAAGACTCAGCCTTATTTCATACCTGTTGTTACTCCTTTTTTTAAATTTTTTCTCTTCTTCACTTAACTTCTTCATTTCACCCATTCTTGATATACATATATCTGTTAAAATTGAAAACACTTGCTATACAACCTGGAGTTAAACAACAACACCCAAACCACAATTTTATATATGCAATAATCATTCCCTGGTGAAGGAATGACCATGAGGGAATGACGGATTTGCATAAACGACACCATAACCAACAGTACATCACCTCAAATTGATTTAGCATTTTATGAATGCATTTTACTCCCCAAACAAACAGTTTAATGACTTACCTTTTAATATAAACAGTGAGGGAATGGCACAGCGAAATGCATTGTTCTAATTATTGAAATCCAATACTTTTTTGCAGCAACTCTTTTCACTATTAAGAAATTCCGCCATATTGACATTATTGTAAAATCCATTTTTTTGGTTATTTTTCAAATGATTTATTTGATTCAATTACTTTTAATGACTGTGGTATGAAGTTATAGAATTTTCGTCCCAAGAAAAAGAGAGATCGTGGTGGAATGGTTTTTGATGTTTGTGGAATACACATTGAATTTTGATCGAATCTTGTAGGGTAGTTATGAATGGTACGATTCAAGTATTTCGAATATTTGAAATAATGTATTAGACCACAATAAAAATAAATGTGTCTGCAATCTAATAGCTGAGCCTCCACATATAGAAAATCACTTGAATAGGTAATCTCCCTATGGACAATCAACTTTAGAATTAATTTTTGGATTACATCAACCTTTTTGTAATTATTATTCATAACTCCCCGCCAAGCCAAAATTCCGTAAAGTAACAGAGGATAAACAAGAGCATAATATAGATTATATAGATATTTCTTATCTAGAATATCTCTGAAGTACCTGAATTTTGGAATAATACATCTCAGTCTCTTCACATGGTACTCTGTATGGGTATCCCATTTTAAGTGTTTGTTGTCCAAAATCACGCCTAAGTATTTTATTTTATCGGCTGACTGAATCTCTTTGAGACCACTGCTTGTATGAACTTCAAGTTTTTTAAATTGTGGTGAGTATGGTAGTATATGTTATTCCCCGGAAACCTAAGTTTTCTAAAGTTTTTAAAAGCGATTCATGAGTAATAGAGTCGAATGCCTTTGCCAGGTCAATATATTATCTAAATTTTTGCTGTTAAAATATTAGTGTAGATACTTACTGATATAATAAAAATGTTAAATTGATGATACATCCATACTTCAATGGCTCAGGACATGAATTTCGAAATTTGCTGAGAAATACCCATATTAGAAACTGCAAAAGATCTTCTTTAATCGTAAAATCACTAAAAACCATTATGACGAACACGGCCATCCGAGAGATGTCAACGATATCTGAGGATTAATCGCTGGATTAATAAAAATGGTGAAAAATAAGCACAGCTATCGAAGCCATTTATTAACTGTAAAACTGCAGCTTCTACGAACGTCTGTTTTATCATTTTTCCATCTTCATAAGGTTTCTTCCTTTGTGTAATTATCTGGAACACCCGGTATGCTGCTTCAGTTGCAATCTTACTTGTGTCGATTGTTTTTAACAACATTGTCTCTTGTCCAATTAACTAATTATTTAATTGTTTCAGTTTTTCCGTTCTGGTTGCAGAACGTAATGGTAATTATTTTTCAAAATTCGAATGTGCAGTTTTATAGTGCCCCTTGACATTATCTTTTCTGGCAACGGAAACAGACATAACAAACATACATTTTTACCTTTGACTTCTTTAAGGAAATATTGTTCTTCCCCTACTGTGCCCTTGAGTTTTAAACCGAGCGCACTGTCGCCGCGCGTTGCATATTTATTCCGTTCAAAGCAATCGAGATCGTTCTCGAACAGATCGCTCACCTCAGTGTTGCCACTGCTTGTGTCTATTATGATAACTTACAAAATTTACGGTCTTTTACACCTTTTTAGAATATATTGTGAGCCACCAGAATTGTCTTTGCGAGCTACCGGTAGCTGGCGATCGTCAGGTTGGCGACCAGTGTATTATAGCCACTCTCAGGCAGAAAAGATAGACAGTATTACCCTGCCGGCCCTTTTTGCTCGAAGTGTGAGATTCTCCACAAATGGCATACTCACTAACACCCTTTAATCGTTTTCCACACATCCCACCACAGTAATGAATTACTTCATAGTGGGTAGCGTACCAAAGGTACTAGTTATCTATTCTCTATCGTACACACAAATACTTTTATACGTATGTACAGGGTGGAAGACTAAGAATGCGAGGAACCTATCCATCGTAGAGGCTTGCAGCAAAAAAAGATTTTACTAAAATGCCCAAGTGCTAAAACATTTTCAAGTTTCTGAAATGGTCGCCGGGCGCATAACTTAAGAAACTACTGGGCAGTGTAAATTTGTTATTTTATAAGTTATTAAAATAAAATTTCAGTGCTGCACTTCACTTCACACAGACTAGCATTTTACGTGTGTTTGAATAAAGGAGAAGCATTTTTATTCACAGATTCGGTATGCTGCTTCCAATAGCAGTTTCTATCAACTAAAAAGGCATATCCGTCTCAGTTTCGTTCTATTCATATCATACACCGATAGATTTAATTAAATCGAGCAGCTGAATGCTTAACTTATTAATGTATATCCTCGCTGGCAGGAGCAGCGTATTACCAGGCGAAAGCAAGCGATTTCCCAACACAAAGCGTGCAGAAAATGAAAGAAGTTTGAGCCAGCAAGGCACAATAGGTCGCCAAGGGATCCCGAATATTAATAATGAAAGGGATATGTGGGTATATATAGACCTGCTGAACTGCGGCGGGATCGCTGGATATAACCTATAGAAAAAGCAGTCAGAGGTAATGCGTGATTCAATTGCTTCCTCCAAGAATTGAGGAGGCGAGTGAGAGGAAGTCTGAATATTTGCAGAGGCGTACTACCACCTCAAATTCAGTCTTTAATCCAGCCATATTAGGTGTTTTACCTCAGAATGAGAGATAATAGGAAACCTTCATTTTATGATCCTAAAAGTAGTCAAATTTCACCAAAATCGGTTTCTTAATATGAGATTTACGTATACAGGGTGTTTCAGTTTATTGTTGCATAACTTTAAGATTCGATAGAAGTTTTAAAATGAATGCATAAAGTTTATATAAACATGGGTCGAAAAATGCGTATCTTCCGAAATACAGGGTGTTTAAATTTACTTTCTAAAATAGTTTTTTTAGATATTTCAAACAATATTTGATGTATAACAGTGAAAATTGGTATACAAGGGTTTTTTGGTACGACAAAACGAAGTCTGAAGATACGTGGTACTTCTATGTCCACAGATTATTGGGACACCTTCTATACGCTTCTGCCCAGTTGTAAAGGAATGCTGATTAAGCCTCCCAATACCCAAGTCTCGTACAGGTATTCTGCAAGTGCATGTGCCACTATGTGAGAGTAAACGTAAACCCATCCGAAGTAGCTCCTTCACTTGCCAATATCCTTACGCCAATATTTGCCTCCTTCGGCGTTATATTTGCGAAGCCCTGCAGATATCCATTTGCTAATTATATACCTACCTAGTCAGTTCCGGTGTAATGCCTGATGTGATTAATGCAGCAAAGTGGTTGGCTAAGCATGCTTAAGCTTCGAAGACAGGAACCTGTACTGTATCACTAGATATAGACATGTGCGTAGTCATAGGTTGATCAATACAGGGTGTCCGCAAAGTTGGGGTTTTCCTTTTCAGAAACAACTACCCTTGAAATAACAAAGGTAATGTGTAGTGAAACGAGGGCGACCAAGTAGAAAAAAAATAAAGAAAAAAGTACTCACTCTCCAGCTGACGAGAAGGGCTAAGTACGTATCTGTCCGAAATCATACCGCTCCAACAGAAAATGAAATCAGCTAAAGCGCTACTGAGCAGACGCAGAAATCACATTGATTGTCTTACACTTAATGGCACATCTTCTAACAAGGAAGGCAAAATGTTGCGTGAAAAGTCTAGATATTGCATCCCGTCCAATCGATTTGGGAGAATAAATGGTCCAATGAGCATACCGTTCACCATGCCAGCCCAAACGTTCCCCGAACATGTTTGTTGAAAATGTGCCCGACGGATACCGTGCGGATTTTCTACTGACCAAACATGAGTGTTGCGAAAGTTATTCACCCCATTACGCGTGAACGTAGATTCGTCTGTCACCAATATGCACTTCAAAAAGTCCGGATTATTGTCATGTTGATGCAATAACCACTCACAAAACCGCACTCTTGCTGGAAAATCGTCAGGTTGAAGGGCTTGTACACGTTGGACGTGAAACGGATACAGCCCCTCTTCCCTCAGCGTTTGCCACACTTTAATTTTTGATACTTGCACTTCTCTAGCTACGTCTCTAGTGCTTGTTGAGGGATTTCGTCTACGCGATTACCTCTACACGCATGACCGTAACCGTCGGTTGAAGGTTGCATACTGACCTGACACACTGACCCCGACCCAGTTCTGTCGTCGGGTTGAGCCAGTGACCTTGTACCAGTCGGTGATGTCGCGGCTACAGGACGGTATTCAGATATTTTTGATGTTGCAGAGCCCTTTATCTCGGTTCCCTTAAGACATTGGTGTATATGGTACTAAGAAAAATTGCTTATGTTTTCAAGATCTACACGTCGTGCTGGATCAGTCATTATTTGCTTTTTATTATCAGAAATTTTGGAAAATCAAAATAGCAAAATACAAATGTGGCCTGTGAATCACCTGTACGCTGTCAATAGTGTCAAACGACTGATCGAATAGCAGCTTGGCAACAGCACAAAACAGAGGGCAAATTGGCAACAGTGTTGAATCCGTAAACGGTTCCAAAGTCATTCGCGGTAAACGAAAATCTCGAACTAGAAAATTACTGGACATGCGCATTTGTGTAATTCTGGATGGTTCAGTTTTAGTTCCGAACTGGTTCATATTTTGACCCGCGAACGCAATTATTATTACAGTCACCCAAACGAGTCGATGGTATGATATTGTCTAACAATGCACATACGTGATCTGGACCATTATAGATGACTGTTAGTTTTCTACGTACGCTTATAGTTTCACAGTCGTGTACAGACATGAAGAGTAAATATTCGAAGAAACAAAGGTTTCCCATGGCGGATTTCCCGGCAATAAACGTGCAATCCATCATTGCTATGCGGTACGCGTTTCGTTCCAAAGATGTCCCGAGTCATCACGTCATCAGAGAGGTCCTAGAAAATACACAACAGACAAACAAACACAACGTTACGATTGGGAGAAATCCTCTTGTATTCCTGATTGCATCCCGTGCTGTGTGCTGTGGAAAATCCCCCATTTTCCCGCGTTAGGCTTTCCCTGCACGACGCAGCGCCGCTCCGGCGTTGCCGCGACCGTCACGCTAACGAACCGAGAGCAAAAAACAAAACGGCATCAAGAGACTCTACTACAGGAATTTTATTGTAACTACATAAGTTACAGACGGACGCATAGAGGTCTAGAACGCCCAAAAAGCTGTCATAAATAGAACTACGAGGGTTTTTAAGGTCGCTGATATCAAATCTGCCGCCAAAAACTAAAACAGAAATTCGATATGGAGAATCCAATACGGCGTCGAATCCTGGAAATAAGTTGATATTATGATGTTTAATAGTATTATAATGATAACCGAATAATAAAGATTCTTTAAAAAGCACACAAAATATATTTCAAACATAAAGCAGGTGTTTGTGTAATTTGCTGTTTGTGATCTCGAATAGGCAAAACATGTGTTTTAGAGTTTTAGAGTAATCATTGCTCAATTTTCCGTTATTAAGCCACTATAATTTTTATATGAGAAATGTCATCACCTTTATAAAGAACTGCTGTGTCATTATTATGCCCAGAAAGTCGATTTGAAATATCTCGTTTATATATATATATAACTTGAGACGTGGTCATTGTCGTCTAGACCAGTTAGGTGAAAAATTAAAGCTTCCGCCTTCGACTCAAATTCTAATAATTTTCTCGTCACGATTTAATAATAATTGTAATTTAATTGCCCATTAACAATTTCTTACATAACATTCCGAAAATCACATCATCTGAAGTGATTTGGCAACGTGGCACACGCCCACAATTCGTTCCATCTTTCTACACAGACATTGACAACCTTCGGCCTTCTGTCAAAGGGTTCTTCTCACTCATTATTCCATGACCACCATTTTGTGCAATCATCAAGTGGCTTCACGATGTAATGCTTTCACGTTCTAAAAAATTTTTAATCTGTTTTTAACTTGTTCTTGTCACACATTTGTGTGTATTTTATATAATTTTGACCATTGTACCATCTATCCAGCTTTCACCATGTTACTGGACGTTTCCCTCATCCTATACGTAAACAACAATTAGCAACATCCTCACATACTACTGTAAGTTGAGTCAATTTAAATTCATTTTACACTTTTGTTGCTACTGTTATCATTGTAATTGCAGCTCCTGATGATGATGGCAAAGTCCATTGAAAGCTAGAGAGAATTAAAAAAGTATAAAGAGTCCTCTTTGCTTAAATTTTGTCGACGTACCTAACAAAAGGCGAAAGCTTTAATTTTTCACCTATATATATACTCAGTGACATTATAAGTAATACACTCAGAAAAAATAATTCCTTTTACTTCTTATTTGGCAACATAATGACTTTATTTAAAGAATGAAAACACTGCAGCCACTGCTGGCACTGCAGGCAGCAGCGGTGGCCGCAGTAGTAGACTCTTCGGACTCCTGATCAGTCGCCGTGCGCTGTGCGGGTTCGAATCCCGTCCCAGGAGAAATTTTTCTCTTGACTATGGATGTTGTGATTGTCCGTAGGTGGCAGGTGGCTTCTGACTGTCGAACGTGGAGGTACCACCCGGCGGATCTGCCAGAATGTGTGCATGTTGCATGCACACGTGTTCCCTCGCCCGAGTCCGTGTGGCGTTTCCCCTTTTCCCTGTATCCCCCTAAAGCCCCACGGTACCCACTGGGTGTTTAGGCCTTAGGCCTTCGTGGTAGTTGGAGTATAAAAAAACTGTCAACGTTTTATCTGTGTTTTGTTTACCTTTGTTAAAATGCTATCTCTTAGTTTTTGTGCAGAATGCAGTTTCTGAGAGGTGAGTAGTACAGATACTTTTAGTCATTGCCCTTTCATTTATTCGTGTTAAACATAACAAAATGCCTTGAGTTCCAATTCGTCAAAATTATCACCATGTTAGCGACTTTGACAGGATTAGAATTATTGCCTATCGAGATGTTGGTTTGTCCTATCGCGAAATTGCCCGCCCTGTTAATTGTACTGCAATGACGGTAATGCGTGTGTGTCCTGTGTGGATAGAAGAAGGTAGAGGAGCACGGAGAAGGGCAACTGCTCCACCAAGGCGCACCACAGATCGTCAAGATAGCCGCTTCAGACCGTTTGGCATGTACCCTGGACTCTTGGAGTAATGGTTCAGGGGGCTATTAGCCGATGGTAGTAGATCACTCTTTGTTTAAAGCCATATGACTCCTGCGCGTTATGTTGATGATATCTTACAAACCACTTTACTGGCGTATCTAGAGGACCGTCGTTTTCAGCAAGACAACACACGTCTTCCTATTGCTCGTCAAACTACGGATCCTCTTCAAGAAGCAGGCGTCAACGTTTTTCCTTGGCCACCTCGTTCACCGGATTTAAATCCCATCGAACATATGTGGGATATGATGGGGAGGAGACTATCCACTTTGCACCGTCCACCACAGGCTCTGCCACGGATAAGTACGAAGTTCAAGTTGCTTGGAATGAGGTGGCACAACCGGCATCAATCATTTAATTTTGTCAATGCCTACACGAATACAGGGGGGTATTCTGCTGTGGCGTCGCCCAACATATTATTAACTGTTTTCTTATTACTTGTAGATAAAATTTCGTGAGAATGTTATCGTTTCATTCTTGATGTAAGAGGACGATCATCATGCTGCACTGATCATTACATCCGGATCTCCAACGAAATTCCCATTTGCTAATTCTCCACGGTTTAACTTTCGGAAAGCTAACTTTCCTGAAATGTACACAGCCTTGCAAGATGTTAATTGGACGGTGGTGATCAGTGCAGTTAATGTTGATATCGCTTGTACCGCCTTGTATTCAGTTATCAATAACATCTTTGAGGTCCATGTCCCTAAATGTAAAAATAAAATGTTTTCGTATCCCACATGGTTCACACGTGAAATTATACTTAATATCAAGCAGAAGGACGTAGCAAGAAGGAACTGGAAACGTGACGGTACTAAGTTTTCTTATGATCAGTTCAGTAATTTTAGGAAGGTCATTAAGAACCAGATCAGTGTTGCCGACTCCGCTTACGTCCAATCGGTTGAGGATGCCATTGTCAATGATCCTAGCAAATTCTTGTCATTTGCCCAGATCAAAAAACAGCAATCTAGAATCCCCCCAAGGATGACGCTTAACGGCAATGTCTGCGATACGCCTCAGGATATAGTGGACAGTTTTGCTACCTTCTTTTCAACAGTTTTTATCCCGTCTGGTCTACTAGGGTCATCTCCCCCAACAAATAATTCTACCGATATCACTTCTTTAAAAAATATAAATGAAGAAAACGTGATTAGGGCTTCGAAAAGATTAAAGAACAAAATGACGTCTGGATGTGACGGTATTCCAAGTTTTTTCGTTAAAGATTGCATTCATATACTATCGAAACCGCTGGATTCCATATTCAACCTAATTCTAAAATCAGAGACATACCCAAATATCTGGAAGACCTCTAAAATATGTCCTAATCACAAAAGTGGAGATATCTCTGATATTTCCAACTATCGCCAAATAGCAATCCTGTGCAATTTCAGCAAGTTGTTTGAGATCCTCGCTTATGAAACGGTTTACTGCTCGGTCAGGGGTGCAGTCTCTATTAATCAGCATGGGTTTATGAGAGGCAGATCTACGGTCACCAACTTGGCTCTAATTACTCAGTACATTTCTGAAGTACTGGACGGTCAAGGACAAGTTGATGTCATCTACACAGATATTCAGAAGGCGTTTGATCAAGTTGACCATTATGCACTTCTGGATAAGCTTAAAACAGTGGGTATGTCTGATGCAATGCTGTCGCTCATGAATTCATATTTGAGGGATAGAAGGTTATTTGTCGAATATGGTGGTCATAGGTCGAGTTACTATCGGGCCACGTCTGGGGTACCTCAAGGGTCAAATCTAGGTCCATTATTGTTTTTAATATTTATTAATGACTTGCCTTTTGAACTGAAGTGTTTCCATTTGTTTTTCGCTGATGACCTTAAAATCTGCACGTCAGTCAAGACAGTCGAGGATTGCGTCATGTTGCAAGATGACTTAGCTCTAATTTCATCATGGTGTTCACGAAACTGTCTCAATGTTTCGAAATGTAAAGTTATGACTTGTTAACTAGTTAACTATTTAATTTATGATAATTATAACATCAATGGTCAGGTTATAGACAGATGCACCTCTTATAGAGACCTTGGAGTCATTTTTGATACCAAGCTAACGTTTACTGAGCATATACTCAATATCTCGTCGGCTGCCACTCGACTACTTGGTTTCTGTATCAGAAACTGGAAGGGTTTCTCCAATGTTGATACGTTAATGACTTTGTTTTTTACTTTTGTCAGGAGCAAGTTGGAGTATGCGACTCTGATCTGGTGTCCTATATACCAAAATTCTGTCGTGATCCTTGAGGCCATTCAACGTAAAGCTTTAAAGCATTTTCACCTTAAATGCACAGGTTCTTATCCAGAAAGAGGTTGTGACCATAGTGCCCTGTTAGAGTTTTTCAATTTGGATTCACTGTCAACAAGACGAAACATATTTGCTTTGTCGTTTTTGTATGGCCTCATTCACAATAAAATTGACTGTCAAAATTTACTTGAAAAAATATGTTTCCGCGTTCCAAGGCTAGGGAGTCGACAACAAACGGCATTCTATTGCCAGGCTGGCCATACAAATGTTATGACAAAATCGCCAACTAATCTCATGTGCTGCATCATGAACAGTGTTACTGAATCGTGTGATATTTACAGTGACAGTTGTGCATCGATTATTAACTGCTATAGATCATCCAATCTTATTTAGAATGTGTGATACTATAGATTTAAGTCCAAGAACCATGTCTCTTTAATTGTTATTTTTTTCAGCGTTTCCTGTAATTGGGTTTCACCTGTTGGAAATAAATAAATAAACAAACAAATAAATAAATAAATAAATAAATAAATAAATAAATAAATAAATAAATAAATAAATTAAGTTTATGGAAAAATCCACGTTTTAGTTTCACGGCAATCGATAATGATAACAATGAAATTACCAACAACTTGACAGAAAAAATTAACGAGATTGATGTAAAGATTAAAAAGTTATTCCAAATTTAATTTTGTTTGTCTGGTTAATTTTGCGTGGCACTGTAGTACCGGTTTGTGGTATACCGCGACGAAAGCTTTTCATAGATCGACTAGAAAAATGCAGTTTCGTCTGTAACTCAGCTACGTCCGTCCCCCGGTTTGCCTTTGCAGCTACATCCGACAAAATGGCAATGCTCTCAGTCCACGCACGCACGGTAAATATAATTACCTGAAATAGCGGCATTTTATAGAACCAACAGGTCGAACTAACGCTATTAAGCTTCCTACAGAACACTAATTTTATTAAATGTCTCTAATATCGACGGCAGCTCTGATGAAAATTTAATTTGGCGGGCCCGGTCCGCGCCCCTGACGAAAAATCGAGCTTTGTTTTACCTGTGACGCATTTAGATTTGACTTCAAAGCGGCGAAGCGCACCCGCTCAAGTACTCTCGGATAGGGATAGAGCGTAATTGGTTATTTCGCTAGTTACCTTCAGAACAGAATCGAATTTCTACATTTCAACGGTCGGGTAGAACCAGGGATGCCTTCATGTATGAGCCCGTTCCTACTTCAGTTGGCACACTTGAAGATTTGTACCAAAATATGCCTTTTTAAACGAAACTATTTACTTCTAAAACAATTTATTTTCTCAAAAACATTTTAGATATACTCTAGTCGTAAAAAATACCTATTTTAAATCACTTAGACCTGTAACTAATAGAACATCTGAACAAATAAACAATGTGTGAATAAATGCGCGAAGTTAACAAAGCAACAATTGAAAGATTACAATTGGGTAACATCACCTTTATTTTTTATTACGGCTGAAATTCTTTGGGGCATAGTGTTAACCAAGTTTTGGCAAAAATTTGGTATAAAACAATCCCATATTTCTTGAAGCTTTTGTCTCAGTTCGGTGATTGTACGAGCAGAATGTTGTCGTAGAACCTTTTTCATCTCGTGCCACAAAGTTTCAATGGGTGACAGATCTGGACTGCTAGAAACCCATTTCAAAAGTGGTACATTATTTTCTTCCATCCATTTTATAGAGTTTTTTGAGGTATGGCACGCTGCACCATCTTGCCGAAACACAAAATCTTGGTCTGATGTCAAACATTCTTCCATCACTGGTAAGAGCGATTCTTCTAAAATAGCCAAATATTTGTTTGTATCCACATTTCCATCAATAAAATGAAGTTTTCCTACTCCTTTTGATGACATACTGCCCCATATCATAATTCGTCGCTGGAAAGACAAACAGGCGTAAGTTGGAAAATGCCCATTTGGAGTGAGCACCACCAGAAATCTCTAAGGGTGGGTATCTATAATATGACGGAGTGGCGTATCGCTCCTCCTTATAGTTAACGTAACATGGCAAATCAGTATGTGGACGGATCTCCTATTCTTACTAGTGCTAAGAGGACAAACGGGCGTATATCGCGTCTTCTGTAAAATAGCTGAATTGGAGTTACGCCTCTTTGTCTTTCCAGCGACGAATTGATGCTGGAAATTTCACTTTTCTCTTCAGACAGTCAACATGGAGTGCTTCATTTTTTTTGCGAATAACTCTACTGCGACTGTCACCAACACAAACTTCGAATCGGGCCTCATCACTCCATTGTATTGCACACCATTGTTGAGGTGTCCAGTGTCTATGTTCTTTAGCCCATCTAACCCGATTTATCTTTTGCAATGGAGTTAATAGTGGCTTTTCTTTGGCCTATAAACAAGTTGTGCAACTTTAGGATTTTTACTTCACTTTTTTTATAAGAAAACTTACCTTGCAAGTGATAAATCCCAGTTTGTGGGCCTCTCTATGAGTTGCGGACCTCGAAATTCTCCTTAAAATAGCGTCACTCCACAGAGCACTTAATTGTAAGTAATTGGCACGCCTGTTTTTCACGATTATTCTTCTTAATGCTCTTCGGTCGGCATTTGTGATATTACTGTTTTTCACATATGGTGGCTTAATATTAACTGAACCGGTTACGTTATATCTTCTAACATTATTCCTCAGACTGTACCGCGATAAGTCTAACAAAGTTGCAATTTCTGAGTTTGATTACCCAGAATTAAGAAATTTAATTATCAGTAACCGAATTTTGTCAATAGTAACCTTTCGTCTACCCATTAACCTTAACTACCCAAAACTATTTTAAACGTATTCGGACAGCTGTGATTAATAAAAACAATTGTCATGGCTTTAATTTTTCACAGCCACCTATGCGTTATAGACTTATTTTGCATTGAAATGAAAATAGGTTGATATGCTGTAATTGCAACATGTGTTATTTTTATGCTGCAAATTTGATTAGGGAGTGATAAAGTTGGTGTTTTGTACTATATTTTATCAAAATTTACATTGTTAATATTTAAAACCTATATCACCCTGCTACATTTTTATTATTTGCGTTTGATAAGAAAAAAACTAAGATTTCAATAGGTGGGCCAACTGAAGTGGGAAGGCGCTCGTATATGCTTAGACATGTTTTTAATAATGGCGGTTCTAAGCTAGCAATATTTGTTGTGCATTATGGTCTAATGTCCCTTTTCCAGCTGTTTTTTTAACTGCCCGTTTGGAGCAGTGTTCTAAATCCTTTTTATAATCACCAACATTTTTAATTTTTGTTTGGCAAAAAATGCATTTTCTGTGCATTTTTTCCTCAATCGTAGCTTGTTAATAGATATTATTAGCTCTGAAATTGCATGTGAATGCAAATGTAAAAATAAAACGGTTGATTAGTTTATTATCACTTCTTCTCTTTGAATCTGTTGGAACCTCATTTTGTAGCAAAACTTCACTTGTGACTACACTGAGAAGAGGAAAACAAGCATACGTGGAAACCACCTACGTTCAGAAAAAACCAAAATTGAATATTGAGAAATTCGGTGAAATGCAGTTAGTTACCTGAACACCTTGAAGACGATTCTTTCATTACTGTTTATAAACAGCCTGTTGGTAATAAGCGCGCTTGTTTAAATGTCATTTAGCTACTTTTTCATAAAAAAATCATATCAATGCATTTACCATCTCTGTCTGAATATCGAAAAAGTCCTCTACCGGCCACAGTGAACCTAAAAAACCTAAAAAACCCAAGGATAGCTTCTTTCAACCTGCCTAAGTTTGTTGAAATCGGCGCAGCCACTTCCAAGTTTTTACGAAAACATTTGAATACCACCCACCACCCCCACCAGGTATTTTTTTTGTCAGAATTCTCAGAAACATCAGTTTTTTAGATTCAAGATTGCAGTTACGCCTCCTAGCGGCCGTTTTGGAAGCTTGAAAATATTTTCCAGGTTTTTTTCTTGACCGTTTTAGTAACAACTTTTTTGCCGCAAGCCTCTGCGATGGATAGGTTCCCAGACACAGTACCTCACATTCTTAGTTGGCCACCCTGTACATAAATTAACAGTGACTTCCACGCCACCTTATTTATTTGATAAACGTATACCTAGAAGAAACACACGTTCTCTAAATTCAAAACGCGGGGATAACTTAAGTATACCTCGTCACCATTCAACACTACTTCAAAGATCTTTATCACATAACGTTGTGAAATTATATAACCAGGTAAATAATGAGATGAAAAATACGCAATATTATTATTCAAAAAGAATATTAGACACATGCTACTGTACTTGACAGTTAGATTTGTTGTCAGTTGAAACCTGAAACGTTTTTTTGCAATTGTGAATGCACGAAATTTAGTTTCTTTAACCTGTTTTTTTTTGTATGTTTTATAAAAATGCCATTTTTATTCTCCAATCAAGAGTTAGCGGATATTCATTTTGTGTATGGCTTTGTAAATGGAAACGCAGCAGAAGCAGCCAGAGAATACGCACGAAGATTTCCAAACAGACGACATCCAACTCGCCTAGTATTTGTAAGAGTGCATCGCCAAATAATTGAAAATGGTTTTGGAAATCTCTAAAGGGATCAAAACATAAATGTTCGTCAGCGCAGATTTACCCGTATGATTCTGCGTGAGTTTGATAGAGATCCGACCACTAGTGTTAGGAGAGTTTCTGGTGCCTTGGGAATTTCAGCAAGCCATGTTCACCGTGTTCTTAGAAATGACCATAGACGTCCTTACCATTTGCAACCTGTGAAGGACTACAGCCAGGGGACGGAGAACGAAGAATCACATTCTGTCAGTGGATTTTTGATAGAACTGATAATAATAGGGAGTTTTTAGGTAACGTTTTATGGACCGATGAGTCATGCTTTACATGACGTGGAGTGGTAAATTTTCATAATCAACATATTTGGTCGTATGAAAATCCGCATGCAGTTCGAGAAAGAAATTTTCAGCATGAATTTAGTGTGAACGTGTGGATTGGTATCTACCGTAATCGACTATTTGGATCCTACCCTTTGCCTCCAAGGTTAAATGCTGCGACCTTCTTGGAAGGCTGAACATGCAAATATGTGGGATGATGTTACGTTAGGTTCAAAAAGATTGGCCTGGTTCCAGCATGATGGTTGTCCAGCTCATTATTCGAGAATAGTTTGTTAGAAACTGGCTGGACGAAAATTATCCAGAAAAATTGATCGGCCGTGGAGGACCAGTCGCTTGGCCTCCACGATCTCCTGACCTAAATTCATTAGATATCTTTGTGTGAGGATTTCTAAAAGAAAAAGTGTACCAGACTCCCGTAACCACAAGAGATATGCTAATAGACAGAGTCAGGAATGCATGTGATGAAATAAGGCCTTATTTGAATAATGCTATACCACGTTCGATCATTCGTAGATGTGAATTGTGTATTGAACAATTGGGTTTACATTTCGAGCAACTACTTTAGATTTTGTATGTTTGTTATAACTATCCAATAACATTTTAGTTGTAAATAATTAATTTAATTTGTTAAAAATAATATTGGAAAACTAAACAAATTAATATTCTGTTTTTTGTGTTTATTTGGAGTTAGGAATTATTGCTGTGTTTAAAAACACAATCTAAACGATCATATTGATTACTTGTAATGCTCAAATTGAAAATGTAAAAAAAAAATATTAATTGCCCATAAATAATTAAAAATGCAGCGAACCTTAAAAATCGCAATATCTCAAAAACGGCTAACTATAACGAAAATATACAAGAGAGCTTTTTTGTGTTGAAAAGTACGAAGAATGAGTTTTTTATTCAAAAAGCAAAAAATTGCACTAAGAAACAATGTTCGGTCATTTTAATACACTACAGGTACAGTAGAGAGCGCCCTCTAGCGGCTACAGTAAAACTATGCCCATGGTCCGTTTTATCGTACCAAAAAACCCTCGTATACCAATTTTCACTGTTATACATCAAATATTGTTCAAAATATTTAAAAAAAGCTATTTTAGAAAGTTAATTTAAACACCCTGTATTTCGGAAGAAACGCATTTTTCGACCCATGTTTATATAGACTTTATGCATTAATTTTAAAAGTTCTATCGAATCTTAAAGTTATTCAACAATAAACTGAAACAATAAAGCCGAAATTATTATGATTACTATTACATATAGTAACTCTGGTCCTGAACATTTTTGTAGTTCGTTAGTGATCTTGTCCGGCCTCGGACTTCTTCAATTTTTCGGTTCATGGCCTACATAAAAATAAGGATACCGGAGCGTGACTCTTTGCCCGACTACACTATAATATACAGGACTGTGACATGTACAGGTACCCATGCGTTCGTGTTTAACAACAATTATCATTTCAGCAATCTGCATTTTAACGACTCTCACCATTTACAAAGTTATTCAAAACATATACTATGGCTAAATAACTGTAATTTTCTATAATTACGCTCAACAAAACGGCTTTGCATATACGGCAGGTAAGGCGTGCGTTATTAGGATTTTGCTTATGGAATTTCAGTATGTACGGTCATGTAATGAATTTATTACCTCTTAGCTCCGCAGTAGAATGTAAAATGCATCTACGTCAAGATAATATGTGATACATGTGCAGAATCGTGAGCAGTGTGTACTTTGTACTCGATAAACAGCGTTAAATGAACGTATGGGAGACACAGATGTATGAACACACAACATTGTGGACAATCCCTCGGATTCGTATAGAACTTTGGAAAGAAGATTAAGGCAGTTAAAAGATGCATATATAAAAAAATTGACTCTTTTTTACAACGAACAGCCGCGCATGCCAAGTCTAAGCTCCGCGGCAGCGCGGTTGCTACAGGTTGCTTAAGGTGGCGCGTCTTTTTTTACCAGTATTTTAAATACCTTTTACAAAAAACAATGTATTATTTTTTTGACATATAATGGATTTATGTGCATTTTATGGTGCACCCTTTCTTTAATCGTAGCTTGTTAACAAATATAAGTATAGCTCTGAAATTGTGTGTGAATATTCCTTTTTTATGGAAGAATGAAACGGGTGAATACTTTTAATCTTCTGTTGATTATTATATATTACAGGCATGTCACTGTCGGCCTGCTAAGTACGTGTTGAATATGTAGAGGTTCCAAAAAGATGTGCGTAAAAGTTTCAAAAATTAATCAATATTCAGTTTTTTCTGAATCCGTTAGTTGTTTTTTGAAAAACATAGCTATCACTTTTTACTCATACATCCAGTTTTTTATCGTTTTACTATGGTCTCATCCACTTTATTTTAAGAACAATTCAGCAACAATCTCGCAGACTTACTTCTGATGATGATGGCATAGATCATCGAAAGCTTTAGTTTTAATGTTAAAATAGTTCACTTTGCAAATTTTCTTCGAGTTTCCAAAGAGATATCAGGCATACCTTCTCCTAGCTAGCTACGACAAATAACTTTGTCTACTGTATCACAGATTATATGTGCAAGTAGCTAAGTTCTAGCACGGATACAAAGATAATAGCTTAGTTCCTTACCTAGTGCCCTATTTTTCTTGTCTGGCTATTATTCTCTAATCCGCTTGAATTTTTCTTTCTATTCTCCTTTATTGGGAACGCGTTTTTTGCGGATGGATTTGTACTTGGGCGAGATAATCTCCAAACAGGTGCGTTCTAGCCGCAATTAAAAGAAATTTAATTGTTTAACACAGTAGTTTCAGAATGTAAACAGCAGTATATTGGAAAAGGAAACAACACAACAAATTAATAGAACAGACAACAAGAACTGCGAGGAAATAATACAAAAAAACCCAATAATATGAGAACTACATCTAATTAGGAAATCAATCAGTTTTTCAAAAACGCGTCATTAAACGTCGTCAAAAATATTCCAACAAATCCCACTGACGATCTTACCTCTAGTTCGAATAGGGCAGATGTTGTTGTATTTATTTACTGATGACGAGTTTGTTGATTTAACTAATTAAAAGCTAAAAAATAAACATCCTTCTGGGCCTGATGAGATGCTAAATTTCACCGTAGAAACTGAAAAGGCGATTTCAGTATATAAAAAAGGGGATTCCCTCTGAGCTGACTAATTACAGACCAGTAACGAAACCATCAACCTTTTCAAAAGTATTTGAGTACTATTATCTGGAAATTGGGAAATAACGTTTTGACTGAGAATTAACACGGCTTCCGAAATGGAAAATCTACGCAACAGCAATTCACAGCTTTTAGGGAACTCTTGTCAAAATGATTGAGTATAGCATAAATGGTCCACAATATCAGTGGGTCTTTTTTAAAGAATAGGTCTCAGTCTGTGAGTATTGGCTATAGTGGTCTGAATGCGCCTATGAAGTCCGACAAGGCTTACATCGCCATAGGCGTCCCTCAGGGTTCTATTCTAGGACCTGTGCTGTTCAGTTTATACTTAAATGACCTTGAGTACAGTTCCTTGGAAGGTAGATTCATTTTATAAGCAGGTGATAGTTCAGTGGTGATATCGAATAAGTGTGAGGCTACCTTATAGAGCGATTGTGGAGTTTTACTGCAAAATAGTCACAAGTGGTTTAGCAGCAATCAGTTCTACATACTTAAATTCTGAAAAAATATCAGTTGTCCAATTTCATAATATCCAAAAGAAACACATGCCATTAAATATCACTTTTTATGGTTCAATATCTCTTGACACGAAAGTAAAATTCTTGGGACTGTATCTAGATACAGGTTCAAATTTTAATGACCACTATGTATACAGAGTGTTTTGTTTGCTATGGTCAGATGAGTTGAGATATACTAAAGTATGCATTATGCTTCTGGGGTTTGTCCAGAAAAGAGTGGTAAGATGTACGATTGGATTCAGTAGTAGGCATTTTCCCATTGGTCCATAATATTAATGTTGGTGAAATCGGCCCTAAATGTTACAATTGAATTTGTTTGTTTTTTTATTAAGAAGCCTAAATAAAATTTAAAAAATGTTCCATTATTATCTATTCACATACCTTTACGAAATCCTTCAAGTAGTCATACACAGTCTCACAAACAATGAGAATCATGATAGATATTGCTGATTGAGAAACTCGGGAGAGATGAGAAAGGGTTCTGTAATTATTACCAGTTGCTAGGTAATTCAAGGTTACTTCCAACATTGTTTCTGTTTTGAAAGCGTCTCTCATAATAGGGTCCTCTCGTTGGATTAATGGAGTTATTAAACCTAACAAATAGTCAAATTTTTCAGCAGACATTCTGAGCATCATTCTGTATTCTTAAGGATCTTCAAATTTCAGCTCCTTGACTTTCTCTCCGTGTAAGCCATTCTCGACAACATATCCTTTTTTCAGGATTTCACTCTACCTCCAAAACTTCTTCCAGTTCTTCCAGGAGAATCTTTGTGAGCGTAATAACCATGACAGTACGACTTTGCACCACGTTTTTAACTGTCGAATTGCACATCTACTGTACTACGTGGAAACGCGCTTTTTAGATTAAGTAAAGTATAAAGCATCCCACAAGCCGGCGCGAAATATTCGCTTTGGCTGCGAAAATTTAGCGGCGATGAATTCGCGATCAGATTACAACGCGGCGGTTTACGGACAGGCTCAGACTTGTGCGAAGCGAATGCGATTGTTCCAGCGTTTTTATCGCGGCGTATTTCAGTTCGCCTTTGACCGCGTTTTTGACGCCGTTCTTCAAAAATTCGCAATGGTAAAAACGAAATTATTGATAGAAATAGTGAAAAAGTATCCTTGTTTGTATGATTTGTCGAACGATGAATACAGGAATGTGAGAAAGAAAGACAAGATTTGGATGGAAATAGGAAAAGAATTAAATACAAATGGTATGTACCTAATATTTTTTATTAACTTGTTAAATAATTTACAGTCTACACAAATGTGAAAACGAACATTCTATATATTGGGCATAGGTATATCAGAATTAAAACAATTTACGAATTTGTCACGAGTAGAAAATGCTAGCCTTGCTGCCCGCCGAGGATCATTTGCTATATCAGTAAAAGCTCCAAGCACGGGTTCTGGGGGATCTAAGAATTGAAAATATTTGTCATCGCCACTTTTACTTCGTAAAAAATTGTGTACGTACAATTAGAATAGTAGTATCTACTTTAGTTTCTAATGGCCTGTAAAATATTCGCCATTTTTGTGACAAAATACCAAACGCATTTTCCACGACCCTTCTAGCTCGACAAAGTCTTACATTGTATTTCTCTTTTCTGACGTCTGTTAAAGTCTGCTTATAAGGAAATGGTCTCATAAGGTATGGTTTTAAAGCAAATGCTTCATCACCAATTAAGACGTACGAGCAGATTTCATTTTGCCCAGGGAGAAATCTAGGTGCAGGGACACTCATTAAATTTTGTTCAAATCGTTTTCCCGTGTTTGAGGTTTCGAAAATACCCCCAGCACTATTTTTTCCGAAACCACCAATATCAACACATATAAATTTATAGTCCGGGCCAACAATGGCCATAAGTACTATTGAATATTTATGTAAATAGCACCAGTAATTGGAGCCACTGTTGTTAGGTCTCTTGATTGTTACATGTTTACCGTCCACGCTGCCAATGCAATTGGGAAATCCCCATCTATTTTCAAATTCTTCAGCACATTTTTTCCATATATTCTCTGTTGGTTCTGGTAAATATAATTGCTCCATATGTCTGCATATCGCTTCACAGACTTCGGTTACGATTGCACTCACTGTTGTAAAGCCAACTCGAAAGCTATGCCCAATGGTATAGAAGGTGTCACCAGTGGCAAGGAATCTATAAAAAAAATCGTTTTTAGGTGATGAAGTAAAAAAAAGGTGGAAGAATATCAGAGACACGTTTGCAAAATATATAAAATCTACCAAACCAAAGACCGGCCAAGCAGTGGGCAACATAAAAATATGGCAGTGGGCTGACTACATGGAACTTTTCCGTCCTTTTTTGGCATTTGCCAAAACGTCGTCTAATGTGAAAGATATTGACGTCATACATTATGAGACTGCCGAATTCAACTCAAATATATATCAGGAAAGGGCTGGAAATGTAGAAACCGAAAATTTGGAAGACCGCGGCCATGGAGAAGATGAAAATGCTGATGTAGATGCAGAAGATGCACAGAACGCCTCGGCAACACAGACAGCACCACCTTCTTCATTGAACACTACAGCAGTGACTACTCCAGGGCACACCTTTCCGCAGACTGCAACTACACCAAAATATAAAACGAGCAGAAAACGCTATGAACCACCATCTTCGTCTGTACAACAGCTCATTAATTATTTTGAAGGTAAAAAACCTAAAAAAGAGAACGAGGCCATTGATTCACTTTTCTTGGCACATGCACAGACTGTGAAAACACTTCTCTTAAAGCGTCAAGCCCGAATAAAACTAAAAATAGCCGAATTAATAGCGCACGAAGAATTTGAACATATTGAAGAAATGTCTTCAGCGTCTACCCAGAATTCTGCAAGTATGTATGATAGTAGTATGTTGTCTTTCCCAAGCGGCACTGGGTTTACTCTAATAATATACCCAACAGAGGAGGCAAATTCTGCCTCGAATTATTTAGCAACATTTAATCCTAGTGGCAACATGTAGTCCAATTATTACAATAAAATATTTATTTCACGATCCCTGAAGTTTTCGTATTCGATAAGCCTACTAATTTTAATACATATAATTTTTTTACCTGAGTGTAATAGCAAATCGTTCTTCTGGCGAAATAGCTTCACGATAATTTGTGTCAGATTTGCGTATTTCATCTTTCACCAAGTTCAATATTTCATCGAAACCCTCTGGAGTCATTCTAAAATATACGTAAAAGCGCTGTTCATCCAGCCGAAGTTGTGGCATCAAGGTATGGTATTCCCCAAATATATTTCGTTCCAAGTTAATATCATGTACCCACTTCCTTCGTTTCCTAAACAAAATTGAAAATATTTGTTTTATGTACTTCGTTAAACTTAATACATACCCAACTATCAAATGGCGTTAAATAAACATAACTTACCGTGCATTTTGTTCCTCTTCTAAAGCAAGAAATAGAAGTGCCTCCTCTTCTTCTGAAGACGAGCTCATTGCAAAAGGCAAAAATAAAATGTACGCAACCTGTCGAAACCTTCACGTTCGCGGAGCGAATAAGACGCTTTGGTATGAAGAAACAGGCGAAACAGATTGCGAATTTCGCTCTGAATTTCGTTGCGAATACTTCGCCGCGACTATTTCGCGCCGGTTTGTGGGATGCTTAATGCAACCACGCAAGTGCGAAGGCAAGTAACTTGACCCGCGTTCACAGCTCCGTGCAGAGCTCTATTCGGTTCAGCTACTTTTTCTTATGTAAGCCCGGCTTTAATCTGTGCCGCTGTGCGCCTCTGTGCCGGTCGCCAGATCGGATCGTGGCGCGCGTAAATCAGCCGGCCACGCCACATAAATCTGGCACCGGCATAAACCACGGTACGCGGAGCACAGAGCACATTGGGCGCTGAGGAGGGGGGAGTCTCTATGAACCGAAGCGACATCTAAGTGACGGCTCATAAACAATTCCACCGCCGCCTCGCCGCCGTTTGAGGTAAATCTGTTCGATTGAATCATCAATTCCGGGGAGATTTATGCCTCGCTGTCGCCATTTTTGAACGAGGTTATTAGACATGTCGCGCGCTGCGGCTTTAGGTGTCTGTTTGCTCATCCAGGTCACATACGTAACTGTACTGCGGTCATATGTCAGGAGTTAGTGGCTTTCGGGTACGTCTGACCAAATTCGAAACAGATTCCCTTGTAGCGGTCAATTCAGTAGACAATTTCCGTTTCTCCACTACCAGGTCCATTGCAAATGAATGGTTTGCAGAACACGGAAGACGTATTGGCATGCGAAGTGAAGTGGGAAGGGGCTCGTACATGATACGGCTTACGACTCTGGAGTGCAAGATATTGCTTTGTCGTATCGAGTTTCACTCTCCAACCTCCTTTCGCATAAAGCCCAGATAAGACGAACATACATGCAAACCGCCTTAAAGTTTATCAAATAGTACTTCATTGTGCAATCCACCTCACACGTGACACACAAAATGTAGCAGGAAGGCCTTAGGGCTTCAGAACTCTCCTAAATTATTGTAACGTATGATACTGTAGGAGATAGACACCTAAGCACACCAGTGTTAGTGGTATTAAGTTTTGTGTAGCATGTTGTCAAACAATAGGCTAAGTATGTTGCCGGTTATGTAAATATTTTATTAGGAGGTTTACTTGCTATGCTACATCTCTATCATTTCAACCACACCTTCAACTTCGATACACTTTACATTACAATATTTTTTTTGGTATCCTCCCGAACGTTCTATTACCAAACTGTTGTTTACAAGGATCCCTAAACTAAACCCATGTCGTTAGAACCAGGCATGGAGGGTTGCGTACTTGACAGCTCCCTTTTTCAAATTTAAAATTTAAGTTTTTGCTCTTATTACAATTTGTTAAACATTAGGCGCCATCCGCGATTCCATCATTACAAGTCTGCTCTTCATTCACCAATCTACCCTTATCAGAGATAGAATTTTTATCTTGACAAAGCTTTTTGTGGGTTACAGATGATACTGATCCATTTGGCAACAGTTTGTGTCGCGGATGCACTATGGAAAATCCCGTTTATATATTCGTTTTTTTCCTGAATTCCAGCTATTAAATGCGGATATCGCTGTTTATTGATGACGGTATAATCTTTATTTATACGTGTTCAGCTGGAAACGGACTGACAAATTAATGACGATTGCGGCCATTTTTCAGGTGCGGCTGCGTTAGAACGAAACCGAAGCAAACCAACGCAGTGGCTCGCAGAACTATAATGCTTACAGTTTCCTCCCCGTGCGCAAGTGAATGGAATAATTTAGATTGAGGTTGGCTTGCTGGTCTTAACGTCCTTTCGTCCCAAATAGATCTATTGTCACCCGAATGTCACCATGACAATTAACAATCTACTCTTAATATACTAAGTGACATATAAATCCGAACACCCAGTTTAAATGGTTTTATTTAAATAAAAGTTGGTGAATGTATTTATCTTACTGTAAATAACAAGTGAAAAAATTTTCAGCCTTATCAGTTGGACATTCCGGTTTTTATACTGCTTTTTTTTAATTCACTAACGCTCTAAAAATGAATATTTCAGCCGCAGTAAAGAATCAACGTTGGCGGATTTTGGTTCTTCACATCCTTTACGATCGGTTACGATGCTTAGAGTACGGAGACCTGTACGATTTCGTCAACTTAGTGAGTTTGATAGGGGCAGTATAGTGGGACTTCGGGAAGCTGGACTTTCTTTTCGGGCAATTGCAGTTAGAGTGCAAAGAAGTGTAGACACTGTGGTTAGGTGTTGTCAGGCATGGCTTTGAGAAGGCCGTACGCAAAGAGCAAGGGGCACTGGACGCCGCCATAGAACAACAGACCGTGAAGATTGCCGCCTAAGATTATTGGCCTTAAGAGACCGTTTCTCCACTACCAGGTCCATTGCAAATGAATGGTTTGCAGAACACGGAAAACCTATTGGCATGCGAAGTGTTTACCGACGAATGAGAAGTTTTGGCTTGTTTTCATACCGGCCACACTAGGTCCTCCCTTTAACTCGAGAACACCGACGTAATCGCCTTGAGTGGTGCAGACAACGGTCACTCTGGGATCAGGAATGGAACAGTATTGTCTTTAGTGACGAGTCTCGATTTTGGTTAGGCATGCACGATGGTCGTGCTAGGGTTAGAAGGCGACGTGGTGAAAGGAGGAATCCACGGTTTTTTGTTGAAAGTCATGTTCATCACACTGTTGGAGTTATGGTTTGGGGTGCTATAGCTTATGGTTCCAGGTCTCCTTTAATCTTCATCAGAGGTAACATGAACGCGCAGCGTTATATCCACTAAGCTCTAGAACCCCATCTTTTACCCTATCTTGACACCCTGGCAGATCCAACTGTCCAACAAGATAATGCCCGACCACATGTTGCAAGAGTCACAATAGACTTCTTTCAACATAATGATGTCACATTGTTACCATGGCCACCAAGATCTCCCGACTTATCCCCAATTGAGCACGTGTGGGATATGATGGGTAGGATATTGCTCAATTTGCAACGTCCTCCTCAGACTCTAGAAGCACGTCGAGAGGAGTTGGTGGTTGCCTGGAATGAGATACCACAGGAGGACATTGACCACCTGATCAGAAGCATGCCTAGGCGCGTTGGAGGATGCGTAGCACATCAGGGTGCATCCACACATTATTAAAGGTCAAAGGGATTTAAAGCAGTGCAATCATTTTGAAATTTTTATCATTTACTTATTATGCTTCGTTAAGTACTTATACAAAATTTTATTAAAATAAAACCATTTAAACTGGGTTTATATGTCACTTAGTATATGTCTATGGCGTTTTCAGGAAAGTTCATGTTAGCTCAAGCAGTTTATGAGTTTGGGTCCTAGGTACAGAATGTAGACATTTCAAATTTCTCTTGAAATAATTTCCAAAATGTAAATCTTTTAAATCTTCAGGTATAAATTCATCAAATTTCGGCGCTAAATAAAAAAATGTGTGAATGATGATATGTAAGGAATAAACTTGTCTTTTTGAACATCATTTATATATATATATATATATACAGGGTGGCGCATCGAAAACGAAACAGGCGCATTTGCTGGCAGCTCAGTTTTTTTTAAAGAACGCTCAGACCCGTCGATTTTGTTTTCGGGGGGGGACACAAGTTTGGCAAAAAATCACGTTAGCACGTGCAGCCCCCTAAGCAGCACCCCCAAAATCTTAAATGGGAAGGGGGGTCGAGTGATACCTTATTTTAAAGGTCTTTCAATTCCCTTTATAATGATATAAAATTAATGTACTTCAGTTCAGCAGTTTTGAAGATTTATTGATTTAAAGCTTAAATAAAACTAATACATCATCATTAGTGCATATCAATACATTTGGCAGCAAAGTAACTTAAAAATGAAGAATGAACTGACCCGTTAGGCAAGTAAATGTTGAAAATGGCCACCATGATTCTCCATGCAATAATAAAGATTTTGCTCAAAACGGAGTAATTTGAAGGCACCCATTCACAATTCTTTGTCGCAGGTCTTCTAATGATGTTGGCTGAGTTGCATAGATTTTGCTTTATAAATGACCCCAAATAAAGAAATCCAAAGGTGATAAATCTGGCGATCTTGGGGGCCAGTCAATGGCACCTCTTCTACCAATCCATCGATCTGGAAACGTCTGATCTAAATATTGTCTAAAATGTAATGGGGCACCATCCTGTTGGAACATCAACCTATTCGCAATGTACCGCCGATCATTCTGATTTTCAATTATGGCTGTTAATGCAGGATCTATGGCGTCTTCCAGTAATTCTAAATACATTTCACCGGTCAAATTTCCAGGTAAGAAAAAAGGACCAACTGTTTTCGCTATACCAGTTTATCTCTCTTCATAACACAAGGCTATACAAATTAATTTCTATTCTGGTCCGCCATTGGGAATACAAATTTAATGCAGATATTTTATCTGTGCCAAATTGTCCCAGCATTCGTTCGGCAGTAACAGCGCCGGTCAATCACGCAGTTATTTATTAACAGCCGCGACAGACAGCGAATAATAGAATGAAAATGCTCATTATCGTTAAACAATTTTGCTTTTTAAGGGCGATGCGCCGTGCTATCGAAAAACAATCGATATTTCATATTGTTGCCGCAGCAGAGGTGTCCAAGCGATTCGACTCAACGGCAATATTATGTTAACCGTTAAGAAACATTCAAATAATAACAATAAAAAAAATAATTCATATTGTCATAACTATTAGCAGATATCTAGAAATGACATATTTTAGAACGATAAACTTGGTAGAAAACCCGCGGAAGCCTAGCTTTGTACTCGGGTATGCATTAGCTTATGAATAATTACATACTACTTAAACTAGAAACAAAAAGACACACGTGATTATCTAAGAAAAGAACAAGAACAACATTAAATAGGATTTTAAAATACATTGTCTGATAAAGTGGGAGTATGGATGGCTTCATTTAATTATAGATCCTTTTTAAGGTAAAATGTCTCATTTAGGGCACAAAGTCTATCTTAGGTTATTAGTGTTTTTGTTTTCTATTCCCTGTTTGGGGGATATATCGAGTATGTTGTCAAAATCGGTGAATATAGCAGGAAATATTGTCTAAATCGGTAGTGTTGGGTATAGGGTATTTTGTCTAATTCGGTAACTTTATTCTAGTAATTGGTTTTCATGTTAAGTGTAATCTTTTTAAGTCAACGATTTCGTGAATTCTCTGTCTGGGCATAGATGTTATCCAGCCTTTCACTTTCCTTTTAAATGTGTGTTTGGAACGTATCATCTCCAGGTCTTGTGGAAGTAGATTGTAACATTTCATCCTAGGTAAGAATACGATCTGATAAATATATTTTTTTCTGGTTTTGGTACCTTTAAATTATTCCTGATTCTTGTTTCATAAGAATGTATCGGCTCTTTGTTAGGAGGACGGGATATGTGTTGCACTATCAAAACTTTTAGTAGGTATGATTGCCTTATGTCTAATATACCAGTTTCTTTATAGAGATGGTCAGTTGGATACAGTCGGGGTTCATGGGATATTGTCTTTAAAATACTTTTTTGAGTTATTTCTAATTTGAATATATGAGTTATGTTTGCTGCTCCCCAAGCTATTATACCATAATTTATGTGAGATTCTGCCAATGCATGACATAGTATTTTTAATTGACAATACTGTAGTATGTTTTTTATTCTTCTTATTCGATATAGAACGGATTGCGACTTTTTCGCGACATACGTTATATGCATATCTGAGGTGTGCATCTATGTAAATTCCTGAATATTTTATATCATTTATTTTATTTATTTTACATTTATTATCCCTAGTGTTTTTTATTTGTATATGATGGTAAGATGGCACTTTGTTGGCATATGATCTGAAGGGAATAAAATTAGTTTTTTCAATTGTTAATAACTTATTAAAAAACCAGTCTTTGATTTTGCAAAGATCATTTTGTACTACGTTTCTTAGATCTATCCAGTTTTCATTTGTATATATCACCACAGTGTCATCAGCGTAGCACACGATGTCTCCTTCAATTTTTTTTTGAACAAGCCTGCCAAATAAATGTTAAACAGTAAAGGCCCTAAGATGCTTCCCTGGGGAACCCCGTACTCGACCGTTGCTATATAATGATGCACCCTCCAAAGCATTTGGATGTTGTTTTTCATTTCCTGACTCTGTATAATAAAAAAAACGTTAGTATTATATAGCTTATTCTACGTAAAATATAATATTACAAAAATATTACAAAAATGTGACATTGACGTAGTCTACGTAATATCGACATAACAAAAAATATGTAAATTGTATGCTGTATATAAAATTCATCTTGATGTAACACGTGTGGTTAGAGAATTATGTCATGTAGATCACAACAAAAAATCGTGTCACTCATTCTGATGGATTGTGTCTCTGTTTGTCCGCTTATCCGTGGCCCATGTAAATTATGGATGTGCAAACAACGAACGACTTTTTAAAAAAGCGATTTTATTATTATACTAGTCACATTGTTTTAGATGCATCTCTTACTTATAACCTAGGCTAGAACAAAGGAATCGAAAAGTGCAAACCTGAGCAACTCTACATATGAGATCATCATCATATCAGTGCCGTAATCTGTATGACTTGAAAAATACTAGTTGGATTGTCACACAAGATTATCATTGTGCTCAGGACAAGAAAGATTTGTAGTTTTGGAAAATCGATCCAGTGGCGGCGAAGAAAAAGGTGAAGAATAAAAAAATAAAAATCGCATAATCTTCGTTTTTTCGCGGCTTGGAGGGTCCAGATCACTTTTAGGAAATTTTCTAGGTGTAAAAAATTGGGTAGTAGAAGTTATGCAGTGGTGAGGGGGGAGAGGGAAAGTTGTGGGGGAGAGTAATTTCAATATTTCGATATTAGTATTAGACATATTTCGCACATCATAGATTTATCCGTACATTTGCCCCTAAAAAACAAGAAATGCTTTCGATCCTAGTCACGGTAAGTGTTCTGTACTTACTGTCGCGTAAAACGTAGTTTTAGGTTATTCAAGAGCAACTTTGTTATCGTGCAGAATTTTAACAAAATCGGTCCCGCAGTGCCTGAGGTAAATCACCCTCTAGAATCGTAAATAGCGAGTTCAGAAAAGGTCTCGGTTCATACTACCTACTATTTTACTATGTCCATTTAACGTGTCGCATGTCCAACAACCTGTGCGGAGGAGTATACTTAATGCTTTTCGACGGATTGTTTCATGGTGTGTACAGACATGACTAGAAACATACTACTTATGATAGTTGGAGCTAGACTGATAACACATCTAGAAGAATATTTGAAAAATGTGAACACCGCCATGGTCTGTTGTCAAATTGTAAAAAAGTATCTGAAAATTCTTACATACAGTGGACCTTCGTCATAGTTTACTATCCTGATTATGATCAATTTTAGCAGATGTGTTGTATCATCAAATTGATGAACAAATATAAGAAAGCTCTTATTATGTACCTACATATAGATGATTTTTCATGTAAATTTACTAGGTATCATGATTATAAGCATCTTTGGTGGATTGTTCGATCCGGAAAAGGAAAGATCTCCTATTTATGAAAATATGTTTGGTATCATCTAACCGTTGCAATCAGTGCACAAAGTCTATGACATATGATTTATAGCATAACCCGCTGCCCTATCAATACAAATTTAACATACAGTTCGCCTAGCCGTGGGGATGCAGTGGTCGGGACGAATATCACGGCAGCAACTGATGATTTGGGCATGTCTGGTAACAACGTATGAAGTGAAACCCCTAACTTCACAAATTTGAAGATTTTGTACAATTACTTTGAAAACGATGAAAGATATGTCTGATTTGGCAGGGTAATATCGCAGCCAAATGGCAGTCACTCTTTCTGACACAGTTCGGATCGAAAGATGACGATACTCGTGAAATGTATTGATACTTCTAAATATAGGATCCTATTGAACATCCTTACTGTCGAGACATAACCCGAGGTACCGACGGAGCTATTTTGCGGCGTCATGGAAATAATTTTAAATTTTCATTAGCATTTCCAAGTGTTGTGCAACGATTTGGGGAAAAATTCCACGAATACTCTTATAAAGCATAGTAGAATATATTTCAACAGTTGGCGGAACTTACTCCACTGGGACCAGGGGGGGTGAAACAGGATATTAATGCACAATCTGGCAATCATGTCTCACCCTCACAAAATGGCCGCTGACAACCACACAAGTCACCGTGTTGTCATTGAATAGCATGGAATTAAACCTTCTTCAGAGATATGTTTTGTGACTGGGACCAAGGGTTGACAGATCCCACACATGTGTCACTCGATGAGTCTTGAAGTGCAATAATCAGCTGTATTCAAATAATGTCTAATATAAATATAACCTAGAATGTGTACTCGTGAAAAAAGAAAAATATGGCAAATTTGTAGTTTTTTGCAGGTTTTAGGTTTGCTAGTAGCTTTAAGGCATATATTTGGGAATTTCTTAATCGCTGTGCATATAGTGTGGATGTTTGTTCAGTTCCTGAACAACGAAAAATATTTGAATTTATGGATGTATGGATATCAAAAGACCTGAATGGTTTTGTGGGAATATCAATCTAAAGTGCCATAATGGTTCTGATGAACGGCAATGCGATAGGGTGAATGTTTGCAAACGAGCAATATCTATGAACTTTTTGGTAGAGTCTGTCATCAAGTAGGTGCTTAATGGCTATCTGCAAGAGGTTTATAGGAAAAAAAACACGGGAGGGGATGTTAAATCAGTAAAATTGCATATGAATTAAAGAAAATAATATAAACATGATTAAAAAATCAACAATAGTAATTCAAACATGAATTTAATTCAAAAAACAAACATTTATTTAAATTATGGCTGAATTATATGTAATTTCTTAATATTCAGTAAGCTGGTGATGTTTCAATGACAAGATGTCAACTCATACTTTGACAGTATTTTATTTTCAACATTTCATAGCTATTGGTTGCTAAAATTTGTTGATTAGAACTTTAAACTAATTTGTTGCATATAACGGACTGTTAACCTATAGGTGGAGAATAACAGACTGTTGATTTCATAACCTGGGTGAAACCCACCCTTAGAAGATCTGTACTGACAAGCCAGTCTGCTTGTTGACATTCCAACCTGATCTTTTGCTCTACTCACCAATTTCTCTAACCTCTCTGCAATAAATGCACGTGGTCTTCCAATTTTTGGAAGATTAAGACATGGTATTCCCTGCGCGTACTCCGCTATTGTTCGATAAATGGTTCTGGAATATTCGACAGATCTCACCATAACATAATCGGATGAAAATGATTTACAATACTGCTACAAGCACGTGTTGCAGGAAAAAGCAAAAAAGGACGTGCGACCTCAAACACCTTGTATACTATGATTGACACTTCGATATTTTTCACCAAAAATGCCAGATTCTAAACTAACGAGGGACGTAACGGAACAATGACAATGACACATAATTTCACATCCTGCAATTCAATGCGTCACGTGCCGTACAAATGGGCAGATCAGGAAACAATTTTTTCTCCGTAAATCATCCAGGTGACTTTTTCCATGCAGCGTCGACATCCAGTAATTGCGAGGTGTGTGGGACCAATCGGAAATTGTTAGGACAAAGGGCCCATCAGCGCTGTTCAATGGACAAATTAGCGTGCGTAAAGGCAACGTACTAAAATTATACGTCTATATTCTATTTTATAGCATCGACGTATGCGCTGGTATCAGCGAATATCGAGGAAATGAAGTGTATGAGCGTAGTTATACGCGTCACGAGTGTGCAATGAAATTTAGCTTCCTCTCAAAAAAAAGAGAAAGGGGACTAGAGAAAGCAAAAGACTGGAAAATCGTAAGAATGCTTGTCAGTTCCTTTTAATGAGCTCATAAAGCATACGTAAATTACTTAGAGATAAAACCCTCAAAATCGTCGGCTAAGAAAATACGTCGAGGAAAAGAGTGCAATATGGTTTCAAAAAGGGAGGGTCTGCCACAGATGCTTTTAGTGCATTTTCCTAGCTGACGAAAGTAGCAGATAGCGGCAGCTATAGTAGTAAGAAGCTTTGCTTTATGGTTGCTTTTGACGTTAAGAATGTCTTTAACAAGGCACAAGCGCAGAAAGTCGAGAATCTAGACATCCCAGCTATCTATTGATCATAATAGAGAGCTACTTTGACGAGAACGCACTTACGGTAGGGCAAAAGTCGATAAAGGTAAATATGGGAGTGCCGCAGGGCTCCGTTCTAGGGCCGTTGCTTTGACACGTGTTCTACGATGGGGTTCTTCGGTGACAGATGATGCCGGGAATTCGCTTGATAAGGTATGTTAGTTGATGAAGTGCCGAATCCCTCTACTTGACTCGATTTTCTTATTGTTAGACCAAGGAATCGCTCTCCGTATTTATCAATCAAGGTCACGGCTCGACGAGAATTTGCACTGCGGAGATACCGTTTTTGTGTATTAACAGGAATATCATAATCTGAAGACCTCTTCCTCCCCTGGTACAGATGGGATGACGGCTGCTGTACTTAAAAACTGCGCTTCAGCACTGGCCCTACCATTAAGCTTGATATTCACATCGTCTTTTAGATCTCATACCCTACCCTCATGCTGGCTTAGTGCTTCTGTTACCCCTGTATTCAAAAAGGGCGACAAATCCTCCGCTAAAAATTATCGACCAATAAGTCTCGTTCCTTTCGCCGCCAAAATAGCTGAAAGAATCATATTAGATAAGCTCCTGTCATTTGCTTTCGAAAATGACCTTATCCCTAAGAATCAGCATGGATTTTTCCCTGGTTGATCAATAATGACCAACCTTCTCCACTCTCTCAACGATTGGACTCAGTATCTGGACACAAAGACTCCTGTTGATATAATCTACTTAGATTTTTCTAGGGCTTTCGATCGCGTACCACATAGAAGGCTTCTGTTTAAGTTGGAATGTATGGGAACAAGAGGCGAGTTGGTACTGTGGATTAAGGCTTTTCTCACCGGGAGGACTTTCTCTGTGCACGTCAGTGATAGCCAGTCTCACCTTCATCATGTAGCAAGTGGAGTTCCTCAAGGCTCTGTCTTGGGGCCAGTGCTGTTCCTTCTGTATACAAGTAACCTGCCTGCATTGATTTCCTCCACATGTTCTGCTTATGCCGACGACACCAAGATTTACAATACTGTCGTAAATTCTGCTATGCTCAACGAGATCTTGATATTGTTTGTCAATGGTCAGTAAGTTGGCTTTTACCCTTAAATCTAACTAAGTGTTGTGTCCTTCACCTCGGGAAGACAAATCCGCGATTTACATACAAGATCTCTGACCACAACATCGAAGCAGTTTCCAGCCACACTGATGTGGGCGTTGTAGTCAACGATTGTCTTTCCTGGTCAGAGCATATTCACCACGTTACATCAAAAGCCAAGAAACTTCTATACATGCTGGAGAGGTCTTTCAAAGGATTCGATGTCAACACTTGCGCCGACATTTACAAGGTATTCAGGCCAATTCTTGAATTCGCTGGCCCGGTATGGGACACTGTGCTTCTGCGCGATAGAAATCTCGTCGAATCAGTACAGCGTCGGGCTACTCGTATCCCTTTTGGAGCACGAAGACCAAGCTATGAAGATCGCCTTGAATTATTCAACCTGACCTCATTCTCTGAGCGAAGACTTCGTGGCGATCTTATAGTTACGTTCAGGATACTTCATGGTTTGATGGGCACCAACCTCATGCATCTATACCGTCTGTCGCGCAGCAATCTACGCGGACACAGCTTCGAAACTCCATAAGGAGCCATTTAAAACAACAGTCCGACAGTGGTTTCTTCCCAACCGCATATTTAACACCTGGAATAGTTTACCTGAAAGTGTGGTTGGTGCTACTTCAGTTAATAGCTTCAAAGTGCAGTATGATAGCTGGAGGAGTGTACAAACTTTATAGCTATGAACTGTCTTTTTTTACTTTTTTCTATTTGATGTATTTGTGTTACGTGCCCGTACACTATATTTACTGCATGAGCTTATAGTACTGTGTACTCTGCTCATTTCAATTATCATAATAATAATAATAATAATAATATGATCCTGCAGCAAACTATATAGACCAGGCAAATTCAATTGTACGCGAAACTGAAGCACCACAAATACGCATAATACCATCAGCTAATAAACTAATGATGAAACAATGCCACAATCAAGGTGGGCAGAGGAAGAATAAATCGCTCTCCGTATTTATCAATCAAGGTCACGGCTCCAAGAGGCTTTGCACTGATAAGACATACCGTTTCTGTGTGTTAACAGGAATATCATGATATGATCCTACAGCAAACTATCTAGACCAGGCGAATCTAATTGTACGCGAAACTGAAGAACCACAGAGACGCAAAACACCATCAGCTAATAAACTAATGATGCAACAATGCGACAATCAAGGTGGACAGAGGAAGAAGAAATCGCTTTGCGTATTTATTAGTCAAGATTATGACTCCAAGGGAATTTGCACTGCTGAGACATACCGTTTCCGTGTGTTAACAGGAATATCATAATATGATCCTGCAGCAAACTATCCAGACCAGACGAATCCAATTGTACGCGCAGCTGAAGAATCACAGAGACGCATAATACCATCAGCTAATAAACTGATGATGCAACAATGCCACAATCAAGGTGGGTAGAGGAAGCGGCAGGAAGTACAATGGGAAGCTGCCGGGGCGGTAAAAGTCGCCAGCCCGGTCGAACCAGAGTTAAATTTGGCAAGGAAACTACATAGAGGAAGCGGATTAGGGTTCGTTACGACGAGATTCAGAGCCGCTGGTCCTTGACTAACTCAAAGGCTGACGATGGTGATGCAGTGAGTAATAACTGTGGTGTGTTCGGCGTGATGTGTACGCGAAAATCTAACTTTTAGTTATATTGTCTGGCATGCCACTCGTTGCATGAAGGATCGGGGTCTATAAGCCATGTTTCGGCTCTGAATCAAATTTCAAGCTGGTGTCAGGGTGCTCCTTAATGGTATGCGAATGTTCAAGGGTGTGAATCTACATGAAAAATTAATGTTAGTTTGCTTTATAAACTATGGTCCAAAAATGTGTATTTACAAAAACTCGGGGTGTTGAAGTTTTAGGAAAAAAATTGAAATTAATTAATATCTTCAGAACCGCTTCAGATACTTCACTGATACTTAGTACGTATTGAAACCCTATAACGTTGCACATCTTCGACATTTTTTAAGAAAAAAATGGTACGCCAATGTTTTTTTGCCAAACAAAAATTATTTTAGAACTCCCAGATTAATTTAAAACAAATGATCTCTCTTGAATTGTTTGCGTTTGATGCGCCATTTTTGAGTAAAAAAATAAAAACCGTTCTATTGTTCAACTTGCAAAATTATTACTAATTTAATTGGAAAAATTAAACACATAAGGGGCAATGGACAACAACAATTGGCAACATAAACATAACATTAAAACCAACGAAATGATTACAAAAATTGTTGAAAATGGCTCCGTTCACTTAGTATGCATGCTTCCGCCCTTCTCATGGAATTGCGTACTAGTTGGAATATCCCTGGAGTGTTTTCTATTTTATCACGAGCAGCAACTATTCTTGCTCTTAATTCCTCTACAGTGTTAATGAGAACTGTGTACACTAGTGTCTTAAGCCCCACAAAAAGAAATCTAAACTGTTGACGTCTGGGGACCTTGGTGGCCATGCTTGGGGCCCACCGCGGCCAATCCAATGATTTGGATAAACAGTTTGTAAATAATTACGAACCGCTACACCGAAATGCGCTGGTGCACCATCATGCATGTACCACTTACTGTTTCTTATTACTAACGGAACATCTTCAAGCAGCAAAGTCAACTGTTGAACAAAATTGAGGTAAGTCTGACCGTCAAGTCGTCCCCGCAAGAAAAATGGGCCAATAAGGTGGTTGTCAATAATTCCTGCCCCTACGTTAACCGAAAATTGGTGTTGGAAATGGGTTTCGGTTACGGCATAGGGATTTTCTTCTGCCCACAAATGATTATTGTAAGAATTCTGAATGGCATTTCGAGAAGAATTAGCTTCGTCCGTGAACAGAATCATTGACTCAAATTGCGGATTTTGAGTAATTTTTTGAAGGTACCATTGACAAAAGGTCACAGGCCTTGGAAAATCAATGGTGAGTAATGCCTGTACTCTCAAAATATGGTAAGGATATAACAAACAATCCACTAAAATTTTCCAAACAATTTGTTTCCTTTTTCTGAAAAGTGTAATATTTTAAGATTTTCTCTTTTTGGTGGTCAACGTTGTGAACTGTTCCATTTAAATGTAGGTATTTTTTTTCTCTTTATAGTTTGTGTCAATGTTCTTTTTTTTAGGTCGGCTTGAAAAACAGCATAAGCTGACACTCCACCTGTTCGTCACTATTCCTCTTAAGCCAATTATTTTGTAATCATGTGACGAATAAAGGCCATTTATTATTATTATTATTTGATGGCAAATATTTAAGTGTCTAGCGATCCTCCTCGTACTCGTTTCAGGACGTTCTTCGACTTCGTGGAGCACTGCTTCCTCAATTTCAGGTGTTCTCACACTTAGAGGTCTACCTTCAGATGTTCCTTTTCGGACAGAACTAGATTCAACAAGACGACGATGAATATTCGACTAAGCGCGATCGGGATATCTCTAGTGATAAATCCGTCTGGCTTCCTCACCATTACCGCATTTCCACCATTTCTGCATTTGAATAATTCACCATTATTAACAAGATTGTAAAAACTAAATAATGAAAAAAATATCACAGCGAACAGATTTGAGTAACAGAGACTTGTCAGATGTCAAATACCAGTGACATATTCCAGAGCAACTAAATATTTATTGCTACATTGCATTTTTCAATTATTACATTAATTTTCTCGGACCATAGAACGGTTTTTATTTTTTTACTCAAAAATGGCGCATCGAAGGAAAGCAACTCAAGTGAGATCATTTGTTTTAGATTGAAGGGGGAATTCAAGAATACTTTTTATTTGGCGAGAAACTATTGGCGTACCATGTTTTTCTTAAAAAATATCGAAGTCAATACCCGTACGCACGGCACTGTTAAAGCTGAAAATTATTTTTGCATTGAAAAATATGTAACTTTATTAACTCTGACTACGTACTAAATATCAGTGAAATATCTGAAGCGGTTCTGAAAATATTAAATAATTTCCATTTTTTTCCTAAAACTTCCACGCCCCGAGTTTTTGTAAGGAAACATTTTTGGACCATAGTTTATGAAGCAAACTAACATTAATTTTTCATGTAGATTCATACCCTTAAATATTCGCTTATCATTAAGGATCACCCTCTATATCATGTTTTTGCCTTTAAGTATTCAAGAACATGTGTATTTTGAGCTTTAATCAACATTTCTTATTTTGTTATAGCAGTTGATTGTCCTTTAAAAGTCCGCAGTTTTAGCAGTGAGCTTATACAGAGTGTTCTAGGAGTCAAGGTCGAGCCAAAACAGGGGACAGGCCAAGTCATATAAATATAAAAAATTTAAAAATTATAAAATTAAAATAATCTAAATCGTGTATTTTTCAAATTATAGGCCATAAAAAAATCTAAAAAATCTGAACAATCTGCACCGTGTAGTGGCAGCAAAACAGGTAGCGCCACTTTTATTATTGCTGTAACTCTTGTAATACCCTGTAAAGCGCTGCGTGTCTGCAACCGAGAAAAAGAGACAACAATAGAAAAAGCTGGTGTGCGGAAACTGAAATCCGTTCCTGAAGCGATAATGTAACGGCACTTTGCAACTGCATTATTTATAAGGCACCGATAGAGCCATTCGCATGTATGTAGGTATATATAGAGTTGGAAAGGGCTTATACGAGTACTAGCACCTGTCCTGACACCCTCGCCCTCGTCCTGTCACAGGATATGCTGTACACCCGTGGATTCTCATAGCTCAACAGTGGCGTGTACCAATTCAATTTATCTCGATAGATTATTTTTTTTGATTAATGGCACTGGGACATAACCCAGCCTATCGCTACACCAACGGCTTTTGCTCTTCAGAGCTCTCTTCCATGACGCCGCCGCGCGATGTGCCTGCCAGGGAGACCCGCCTGACATTGGCGTCTCATCCTAACCGTGTCGAATTTCGTACATCCAGAACTGGCCGATACGACCGCGCCTTTGTCCCGAGGTTGTTGAGACTGTGGAACAATTCTACAAAAGGAAGCTTTTCCCAGTTGTACTAACCTTAAGCAGTTAAAAAATCGTATTAACAAAATTTCTTTGGGATCGTCATAGCAGCCGCGGTGTTGCAGCATTTAGGCTTCTCCCTGGGCGGCTACTTCGATATATATAGGTGAAAAATTAAAGCTTCCGCCTTTTGTTGGGTACTTCGACAAAATTTAAGCAAAGAGGACTCTTTATACTTTTTTTAATTCTCTCTAGCTTTCAATGGACTTTGCCATCATCATCAGGAGCTGCAATTACAATGATAACAGTAGCAACAAAAGTGCAAAATGAATTTAAATTGACTCAACTTACAGTAGTATGTGAGGATGTTGCTAATTGTTGTTTACGTATAGGATAAGGGAAACGTCCAGTAACATGGTGAGAGCTGGTACAATGGTCAAAATTATATAAAATATGACAAGACAAGTTAAAAACAGATTAAAAATTATTTAAAAAACATTAGAGCATTACATCGTGAAGCCACTTGATGATTGCACAAAATGGTGGTCATGGAATAATGAGTGAGATGAACTTTTGACAGAAGGCCGAAGGTTGTCAATGTCTGTGTTGAAAGATGGAACGAATTGTGGGCGTGTGCCAAACGTTGCCAAATCACTTCAGATGATGTGATTTTCAGAATGTTATGTAAGAAATTGTTAAACCGACCAGAGGCAGTTGAATAAACTATATTTTAATTAATGGGAATTTAAATTAACAATTATTAATAAATCGAGAGAAGAGAATTATTAGATTTTGAGTGGAATGAGATTTGTTGGTGGAATCGGCCAAAACACAGATTATATTTATGATTGTGAAAAGTCGAAATTTGGGGAGATATGTAAGTTCTCCAATTTTTCGCAGTTTAGCAAATATGAGTAAATGACACTCAGTTGTTTAACATCTGTCTTTTTGTTGATACAGTTGTTATTCATAAAAATGTGGGACATTTCCAGGAATAAACGTTTGGAAAGGTGTTTTTCTTTATCAAGAACTTTGATACTTGTGTAATTCATAGAATGCCCTGTTGTGTTAACATGAGATGCTAGAGCGCATCTTTCAGGATGAAGCCTAGCATCACTTTTGTGTGATGTAATCCTTCCTTTAAGAGATCTGGAGGTCTGACCTGTGTATATTTGGTTGCAGTTGTTGCAATTGATGGAGTAGACTGTGTTGGTTAAGCCAAGCAGCGGGACTTTGTCTTTCATTTTTGAAAAAATGCAGTTTATAGTGAGGACGGATTTGCAAGCAATTCGAAAGTTCAAAGGACTGCACAATCTGATCAGCTTAGGGGTCAGTTCCTTGATATAGGGCAGGACAGCAAAACCAGGTCTGGAGTCCGGGTTGGTGCTTGTATTGTTTGGATTGATGCCATTATTGGGAATTACATCAGTTCCGTTATTATTAGGGGTTGTGCGACTATTACCTGCATCACCAGAGTTCGGCAAAATATTGGAAGGTGAACTAAATAAGATCTTGCTAATCAGATACTTCGGATAACCATTATTGATGAACAGTTTTGATAGTTTACGTGAATTTGAGGTGTGGAAAGTATTATCTGAGATGCTGATTACCCTTGTTTTCATCTGTTTTACCAAATTGATTTTTATCCCTAGTTTATGGTATGACCTAAAATTGAGAAACCGACCTGAGGCCATAGGTTTCTGGTACCAGTCTACCAATAAATTGTTGTTGTTGGTGCGGATGAGTCTTGTGTCTAGAAAGGGGACAGACAGGTTCTCATCTTCTTTTTCAATGGTGAATTGAATGTAGGGGTCATAGCTGTTGAATTCTCTGACAATACCATCCAGACCTGGAGGGGAGGCATAAAATAATGTCATCTACGTATTTTTTTATGAAGAAGAGGTTATAGGGTAGTGTCGGAATAACAGTGTCAAGAAGATCATCCATGACATATTCTGACAAAATTGGTGATAGAACAGACCCCATAGGACAACCATGTGTTTGAGAATATATTTTGTTGTTGAAAGAGAAATAATTGTTATGAAAAAGGAATGTTATAATGTTGGTGAAAGATTCTAGAGATATGTTGCAGTGTAGACTTATCTCATTCCAGTGTTTATTAATAGTTCTTGTACATGCATCCAGATAGATATTGCTGAATAGCGACACCACATCAAGACTGGCGATAATATGATCGGCTGGTATTGTCAATCTGTTGAACTGACGAGAGACTTCAAATGAGTCTTTGATGTAGTAATCATTATCTGCATGTGCTGATTTTAGTGTTGCCGATATTAATGAAGACAAAGCCTGGGTGGCTGAACCTATTGATGCAACTATAGGTCTTACTGAGAGTACAGGTTTGTGAATTTTCGGAAGTGCATAGAATTTGGGAGGGACAGAGTTATAAGTGGTCAAAGTTCTTTTTTGTTCTTGGGTTATTTGTCCAGTGCTGAGAAGTTCTTTAACAATGTCATTACTTGTCTTTTCCACTTTAGGTGTGGGATCTCTATTAATTTCATGATATGATGGGTTATCATTGATGAGATTGTTGCAAAGATCTAAATAGTGTTGTTCAAGCATTATCACTGTAACACTGCCTTTGTCAGATCTTGTAACCATAAGTTCAGAATGTTGTTTTAGAAATGTTCTAGTTTTGTTTAAAAGGTTGTGATAAAAGGAATGCTTTTTATTAAGATTGTTACTATGATAATAGTTAGTGATGAGGTTAGTGGAACGAGTTGTGAAAATGTTTCTTTCAGTGTCATCACTTATATAATTTTGACCATTGTACCATCTATCCAGCTCTCACCATGTTACTGGACGTTTCCCTCATCCTATACGTAAACAACAATTAGCAACATCCTCACATACTACTGTAAGTTGAGTCAATTTAAATTCATTTTACACTTTTGTTGCTACTGTTATCATTGTAATTGCAGCTCCTGATGATGATGGCAAAGTCCATTGAAAGCTAGAGAGAATTAAAAAAGTATAAAGAGTCCTCTTTGCATAAATTTTGTCGAAGTACCCAACAAAAGGCGGAAGCTTTAATTTTTCACCTAACTGGTCTCGACGACAATGACCACGTCTCAAGTTATATATATATATATAAAAAAGCCAGAAACAAATTTTAAACAATAAGAATGATATATCTGAACCCTTATCGTAGAGAAAGTATCACAAGAAAAACTAATCTAGTATGGAAGCAGAATACTAAATTCGAGGTGTTAGACACACATTCTTCTTCCCTACTCAATCTGCAATACAATATTTTAAGTGCCTTAGATAAGAAAATGGCCTGGCGTTAATCTCGATAGACTATTCGAAAGTTTTAGTTAGCATCAATCATAAACTACTTCTTGCTAAATTAGAGTTCCTAGGACGTGGCAATAAATGAATGAATCTTGAAATTAGAGGAATTCCTGCCACCATAAGGAGCCAGTGCATAGGCCGCTTAAGCGGGCCCTTATGCACCTCTACATTCCTTAGATCACAAGCCTTGCCCTTTTAGCGAAGTTGAGAATCGCCTTGAGTCCAAGCTCCTTGACGTGCTGAGTGTCCAAAGTAATGGACCCCAGTATAGTCTGCCTATAGCACTCAGTGTGACTTTGTCAACCAAGAAATGTCTCCAGCGACAATAATTCCGTCAGGCGTGCCTCACGGCTCTGTACTGGGGCCTCTGCTATTCCTGATATATACTTTCGACTTGATCATAAATATTGATAATTCTAATGTCCAGTATTATGCAAATGCTCCATTATTTTAATCTAGATAATGACAATAATACTACCCAAATTTTACAAAGCGGTGGTTATAAATGAATTAAGGACTCTTCAGCACTCAAACGAAAAAAAAAAAATGCATCACATCCCTTGAACATGACCAAATCTCGCAATTTTCGGGTTGTGCAAAAATTCCTGGTGCTGTTTATACAGGGTGACTTTGAAGTTGAGTCATTAATTTTCAGATAATGATTGTAGAAGGAAGATAAACCAAAATATGTGTGTAAAAATAAAAAAAAAAATAAAAAAAAAATTTACCTTGTTTTATAAAGTATCCTCCCGACAAGTATTTCAGTGCGGACCTGTATTTGATCGTGAGGTCTTGAAGCACCGGCACGCCCTCTCCTGTGAGGTCTTAAGTCACCTGATTCACGAGCCCGTTGTACTACATTAACAAAGGCACGAAGGGTTGGTTGCACTCGATTGGGAAACCGATCCGCATAAACATGTGCCATTTTTTATTTCGTTTGAGCCACGCAGCAAACACCACTATTCACTCACGCGTTACCGACTGACACATCGACTGAATAAAAACATCGTGATCAGCGTTTCAAATTCTTTCGCTTTTTTGTTTCCGATGCGATGAACGGATAAGGCGGATTATATCCGTTGTTGCCAAACACGAGCACATAATATTATTATTGAGACAGGGCGGTACTCAAACTTCTAAAGGGCTATAACTTTGTTACTTTAATTTTACCACAAAAATGATAAAGGAAAAAAACATTTCTTTTGATCAGATCTACTCACTGTTAAAATAAATGACTCAACTTCGAAGTCACCCTGTATATAATATATTAAGGTTCTTTGAGCATGTCAAAAGTCTTTCACAAAAAACCTATCTAAAGATACGTAACCTTATAGTAAACAGGTACGAGTATTAACGAAATATTGCATAAAAAACTATGTGATGCATTGATCATATCTATACGAAGCTATTCTAATACTGTATACTATACATATTTAGACAATTTGACCAAAAACTTTATTTAAGTTATTCAAAACAGCTGTATACGTTTCAGCGTTGGCTTATGTTAATGTCACTATTTAGCTTTTGTTAACAAATTACAACTGACGTCAAAACCCTCTTACTTTAGAGAGAAAATTTCATTTGATAATGATGTTCTCTGTAGATCTCTCATAGAAAAGAATACTATAACACCCCAGCATAGGTCTACACTTTTTAAACGCAGTTCTTCCTACAAAGCTGCTATTGTTTAAATGACCTTAATAAAGTATATGAATAATTTTCGATACTTGGCTTTGCACAAAAATTTAAAATAATAATACTTAACCAAACATATAATTTACGTTATTAATAATTTTTTTTATCCCGTTTTAATAAGATTAATAATTTTTGGGGTACTTGAGTTTGGCAAGTATGCCTCTTGCTTTGTTATTTTTTACTTTCGATGTAACTAACCCTATCTGTTTGTGGCTAGCGTATCGTTGTGAACATATGGTTAGAGTAACAGCCTAGTAAACTTCGCCATATAACTCTGATATTTGATACAATCTAGTTAAAGATAAATAAACGCGTCTATTATTATTATTGCTAAGGCTGTTTTTCCTGCTACCGCCTCTGCGACACTGCAGTACATTAGGTGACGCAGTAGCAGGAAAACTCTCAGCGGGATCCCATTCAGTAACCCCTGCTGCTGCAATTACTCTTTACCACAGAATAAAAATCAATTTCCGACTGATTTCCACCTCGAACTCGCTGTCACCTCGGAAGATCTCCGGCAAATCGAAGTTTTCGTCTTGCCTGGTAGGATGTTACCCCACCATTAAAAACGAGGGGATCTCAAAGTCTGTGCAAGAAGATCGCGGATTATCATGCGATAAGTGTGGTTTCAGCTGTGTCGTTGGTTTATTCGATGCTTTGCAGCCAATATTTAATAATAGTATGTTTTATGGGGAGAGGGAGGTAAAGGAATCAGCCTATGTAAAATTGAACAACAATTGTCTTTCTAGTTCCTCTGTGAACTGTGACCCAATTCAGTTGAATATTCTTGAAGGAAAGATCTAATTGATATTCTCCAACCTAACTAATGGACCGTGAGTTTATTATCAAGATTTTTTCTCATGGTTTGTTGTAGGGTCCCAAATACGCAGATGTTCTGCTTTGCTATCTCAAGGCCAAGCTGTTGTGTCATACTATTTTCTCGCAGAATGAACAACATGGTTCTCTTCAGATGTTGAAGTAGTATAACTCGCGTTTCAGTTGCAACATGATGAACGTTTCTTAAACAGCTTTGAGATTGACGGATCTGGTACATTAGAAACGACAGGGAGCCTCATACTCGCTTGTCGATTTGGAAGGCTGAACGTCCTTCTTTGTGAACGAGACTGCCTATCTCAGGCGGTTCTGGGCTATGCTGGATTTACGTGGTGCCATCTTATAATTCGGACTGTCATTGCTGAAACTTTGAGCTGTCGCGTTTGTTAGTTTAAAGTCTGATAAAAGTTCATATCGCTCTTTCTCACTTGTTTGTCCAAAATTATTTATCATTCAATGTCACTAGTTGTGGTTTCCCTGTGTCTCGACGCCATTATCCACTTGCTTTGGAGTCTCACTTTATTCTACAAGAGGACAGAACAGATGGTACATCTTATGTGACATCTTCTCTAGGCCAGTATAGAAGAGACAATCATTACATATTTTCATTTGAGAAGTATTACAAACAGTGACATTTCGTTGTTGGTGGGTGATATAAATATAAACTTATTGAGAGCACATGAATACAGCAATTTAAGATACGTGAATGTATTACAACGGAACGGGTACATATCTCAGATTAATACACCTACTAGGGTAGATTCTAACTCATCTACGATTATCGACCACATATTTTTGAAGACAAATAGATTTAAGGTCTCTGAAACAGCAATTGAGTGTAAACCAATACTTTTGGAAAATCGTATGGCCGATCATTATCCTGTTTTGTTCAATGTTGGGTATTTGAAAGGAAGTAATAGTATCATTAATAAAAACAGCTATGAATTTAAGAAAATTGATGAGAAAAAGTTGACAGATTATTTGCAACTGGTGACTTGGGACAGTGTTTCTTCAAAGAGCAAATGATAACTTATATAATGTATTATATAAAGGCATAGATTGTTCTACGAATTATTTAAAAATAAATAGTAAGACTATAAAACGCAAGCCGTGGATGACGGTATTCTTACTTCGACCAAGATGAGGGATGAGTTGAAACAGAGTTTGACGAAAGATAATGATAATTTGATATTGAGACAGTCCTATATCTCTAACAGAAACAGAGCAACTAATTATTAAGATGTCTAAAAATCAATATTACACACAAACATTCATTTTACCAGTTAATAACTATATGAAAAGCTGGGATGTTATTCATGAGGAAAATTAAAAAAAATTACGTAAAATCAATTAATCACAGTAATCAGCAGCTGGACGCTCCCACTGATATAGTCTGTGTTTTTAATAAACATTTTGTTGATATAGGTGAGCAAATAACAAGACAGATTGATCAAAACTCATGTCTTGATACATCAGATCTTCATGTCGTCAGCATTGCTCACTCTATGTTTCTAACTGCAGTGGAGAACATAGAGTTACAGCAAATAGCTTGTAATCTGAAAAATAATACCGCATCCGGAAAAGATGGCTTACACACTAAAACTACTAAGATGATCATGAAGTATATCAGTCACCCTATAACTTACATTATCATCCTCTGTTTCAAATCCTCAGTAATTCCTCGCCAATTTAAAGAAAACATAGTGACACCAATATTTAAATCTGGAAGTCAGAAATATGTTCAATTATAGACCTATTTCAGTTATAAATGTATTTGTTCTTTTCTTGAAAAATATGACATAATATCGAACTGTCACTTTGGGTTCCGCAAAAATTGCAATCTCTACAAGAACTTATAGGACAAGTGCTTTAAGATTTCCAAGATGGAAATAAGACTGTTACAGATTTCCTAGATCTTCGCAAGGTTTTCGATTCAGTATCTCATTCAATTTTATTAAACAAACTAGAAAGTGCTGGAGTGCTTAGTGAACTTCTGAGCTTATTTGAGAACTATTTGGCTGATTGGCCGATTACAAGTTATGGTAGGGTCAGATTTAAGCAGCATTCAAAAGATCAAAATAGGTGTGCCTCAGGGAACGGTTTTGGGACCAAGGCTGTTCCTCGTATACATAAATGAACAACTTCGATGCAATTTCAACTGTAAACTGTTTTAGTTTGCACTCGTCATTCATGGGATGACGCAATACGGAATGCTGAGTTATCTTAAAATAAAGTCAAATGCTGGTTGGATAACCTTAATATCTCTAAAAAACTAAGTATGTGGCGTTTTCTCCAACCAAAGCAGGCATCCCATTGCACCATCGAACATTAATTATAAATGATAGTGATGACACTGTCGAAAGAGTTGATGATATTGGATACTTAGGAATCACTGTTGACAGTAACTTAAAATGGTAGAGTCATGCCGAGCTTTGGGCATCGAAACTAAGGAGAATTATTCATTAGTTTTTCATTCTTAGGAATTTTGTAAGCAGAAAAAGTCTTCCCTCAATATATAACTCGTTTGTAGGGTCTCTACTAACGTACGGGATAAGTATATGGGGAGCCGCATACACTAGTACTTTAAAAATATTACAAAGCACGCAAAATTATATTGTCAAGACTATTTTTCGTATCCCATGTAGGTCAAGTTGCAGATTCGTTTACAATGAAAATGATCTTTTGAATGTTAGAGGATTATATATTTTTATTGCTCTGAAGTTTGTTCACTCCAGAAACAGTGTTCCAACCACCCACGCTTACGAAACAAGAACTAAGATGAGTATAAGTTACACTTATACCAGAGTAAATAAATCTGTTTGCCAAAAATGCTTAAAGTTTGATGGTATTAGGTTGTATAATAAATTACCCGTAAAATATAAAATCCTCTCAAAGTATAGGTTCAAAAAAAGAATTAAGAAGTTCATCTTAAATAACTTTGATATGCTTGCATCGATTGTAGCCAGTCATTTCGTTTCTATCTAATGTTTTCATTTCTTTTTTTATATACCTTTGCTCATAATACACATTATGAACATTAGCCATGCATTGAATTTGTATATTGTGTGATACACACAAGCTTATAGCTTAGGTGTCTATTCTTTTGTAGTAAATAATGCTGTTTGGAGTAAATAATATTTGAATTGAACTATTGATAATTGAGTCTGTAGTATTTTGTAATAATTAAATAAATGTATAAATGTAAAAAAAATCTCGGTTCCCAGGCAACGTCACGAAATGATTGGAGGCCGACGGGTGGCCAGCGAATGGCGACGGTAGTCACGGCATTGTTGCCAGATGGTTGGTAATGTCGGTAGGGCAGGGGAAAAATGTCTAGGTGAAATGCAACTGTATGGATTTGATTTTTTTATTTTACATATTCGTAGCTTACTTTTTTCGCAAGGATGCTACCTTGAGCCGAAAATTCTCCTTCATAAGATGAAGTGGAGTTGAAAAATTCAAAAACTTGAGAATTCAACTCGGAATATTGAGAAATTTCCGGACTTTATTTAATGGCGAGTTTGCTGTTTTATTGCTGATCAATACGAATAATTCCGTGTATGAGAAATTTATTAGGGATAGAAGGAAGTATAAGAGAACGATAACAAGCAAAAAATGTGACGTATTTTCTCCCACAAACAGTTCTACGAAGTAGGAGTAAATGTCAACCGAATAAATTACAGCGAGCTGCTTCCTTCTAGATTTATGGAGGGTATTTAATTAAAATAAATTTATTTGTGAAATGTACGTCATGTGCGGTTTTCTGTAATTGCTGTAGGTGCCTTCTTCCCCATGCCCATGAACTGTTTCCGGACTGGTTCACCCCAAAGTATCAACGAGGCGTGTTTAATTGCAATAGTTTGGTGAGTTATCGCTACGCAGAGAATTCAAAAAAAATCTGGATATTGTTACTACTCGTAGGTCCCGATTTTACTAATGACCCGTGGCATGAAAGTTTGCTCCCAGATTGCAAATTTGGCCGATTTTTGAAGTAATGGTTTGAAGCATATGTGACCAATTCATCATGGAGCACTACACCATTAAAGAACGCGTATGTATTGTTAAAAAGTTTTACTTAAATCATGAGGCAGTTGTTGCAACGATTCGGAAGCTACGACAAGATTTCGGTCGAAATACTGCGCCCAGTGTCAAGACCGTTCGACAGTTGGAGCGGAAATTTGAACTTAAAGACTTGCCAAGGTCGGACCGTGCTCGAACTGTTCGCACTCCGGAAAATATCGACAGAGTTCGTGAAAGTGTACTGGAGCGCCCTGAGGCGTCTACAAGACATCGTTTTCAACGACTGGGTATTTGTCGTACGTCACTATGCACTATTTGAAAAAAAAATTGCATTTGCGGCCATACAAAATTAAGTTAACCCAAGAACTACAACCTAGTGACCTTGAAAGTCGCCGACAATACAGTCATGCGATATTGTAACTTAATACCCAAAATAACGACAACTGATAGTGAGCGAAGAAGCCCAATTCGATATGAACGAATTTTTCGTTGTTTTTTATGGGGATTTTTGAAAAATAGGGTTTATACCACCAAACCAAATACTGTAAGGCAACTGAGGAACAATATCACGGAAGTGATTGAAAATATTCCTCCCGAAAATGTAATCAATAGGGCTCAGGTTTGCAAGGCTTCTAGAGGCGTACATTTGTCTGATGTTATTTTTCATACATAATTTCTAGGATTCAATAAAAGATGTAAGATGAAAATATGAACGTATTTTATTTTATTTCACAGATATTCAAGATACAAAACAGTCAGTTACTGCTTACTGTTACTCCCGAAACTAAGTGGCAAACCACAAAATGCTCAAAATTCACGAATTCCAACAAAAATTTTACAAAACTTTCAAAAGACCCCAATCTTATGAATAACTAGCGCAACGTCACCCACCACGATGAAAGGCCGCAAGTATTACAGTCGCAGGATGTGAAGCGAGTTTCAAGGATTTGGGTGGAGAGCAGTTTATAAGAATCTCACACAGGAAAGGCAGACTGGGTGATACTGTCGGGCTTTGCTGCCTGAGAGTGGCTATAAAAATTTCTGAAAAAACAAGGATAGTAAGGTTTTGCATCTGCATATTATACTATACAGAGTGTAAACGTTATGATAGTCATTATTTAAATGGTTGATAGAGGGGGTTGAAAGAAGCATGGGCGTCAAAACGCAGTGTAAAGAAAGATGGAGTTTGTTATTTTTGGCTCTTAGGTATTATCTCATTATTTGATAATGTACTCGTAAAATGCAAACAATTAAAAAAAAACGGACTTACCATCAACTATCTCAGCGCTTCACCTGGTGTGTGAAAGTTTATTGAACGTATTAAAAAAATCCACTTATAAATAGGGAACACAATTTTGATACATACATTGTTTTTTGTTTTTAAAACCCACACTGCACTTTTTTGTATTTAAAGAAGGTGTTCAACATGTCGTCCTCCACTTTCCGCACAAGCTTCATTACGACGAATCAGTTTCTTCTCACTCTAGGTCCTCGAAGTTGTCCATTTATTATTTCAGCCACATTCAATTTTTTTTCGCAAAGTTGTGCTTCAGTTGTTATTGGACCAGCCAGATAAGCAATCCCTTTAAGTTCTCCCCAATACCAGAAATCCATCGGATTGAGGTCAGGAGATCTTGCTGGCCATTTTCGAGTATCAGGAGCATTTCGACCGATCCAGCGATTTGGATAATGTTCATTCAAATACTGAATGACACCTCTAAAAATGTGTGGTGGTGCCCCGTCATGAAGAAACCACAAATTCTGTCTCCGTTGTAATGGCATGCTGTCTATGGTCTGTTCCAAAAGTTCTGGTAGGTTATTGGCTAGAAAGCTAAGGTATCCTTTTCCTGACAACTTTGGGGGTAACTCGAAAGGGAAAATTACCTGAGCGTCAAGAATACCCGCCCAAATATTTATTTTAAGACGTTGTTGGAAATGACCTTCACGAATGGTATGAGGATTTTCTTGGGCCCACGTGTGAGTATTATGGAAATTTAATATCCCGTCTCTCGTAAAAGTACATTGGTCCGTCGTTAGAATGCTTTTAAAAAAATCCGGATTTTCAATGTTTTTGTGCAAAAACCACTGACGGAATGTTGGTCTGCGATGATAGTCTTCTGGTAACAAGACACTCGTTGTACATGGTAGCGATAAAGCAAATTTCCCCGTAGGATTCTATGGACTGTGGTATGCGATAATCCTATGCGGCGGCCTAATTCCCGAGTACTGATATCTGCATCGATTTCCACGATATTTAAAATCTGTTCCTCCTGCTCTACAGTAACCTGTCTTTCGCGAGTGCGAATACTAGTGGGCTGAACACTTCCTGTATCTCGAAGTCTTTGGTACACTTGCACAAATATCCTTCTGTCTGGGTGTACACGCCCGATGCTCTACTCGGCAAAACGATAAAGTAATTTATCTGTGAAAGACGATAACTAACCACTGTTACCGTTTGCGATCGATTGCCGGTTCGATAAGAGTGAATAAAGACCGACGCGCTGTTGTCATGTGTGTTTTAAATATTTAATTTAATGAAATTTACTGACAACAAATTTTTGCTTAACATAGAAAACCTTAATGCCATTTATTTGTTAAGTACTCAATTTAAAAACGTTTTAGATTAGATTATAAAAATTAGTAAGATTGTGGTGTTGTAAACTATAAAGCCATTTAGACAAAAATCTATCGACCTTTGGTCCATGGGTCATATGAACTTTCAATAATGACTGTCATAACGTTTACACCCTGTAGAATAAAGCTGATCAAGGTGAACTGTATTTGGTTCCAGCGACGTATGCAACAAGAGCCGTTGTCGAGTTTTGTATCAAGCTCCACCTTTCATACTGTTAAGTTTTGTATTGTACTGTACATACGAATTGACAACTATCAATCCAAGTTTCGTTTAGTTTGGTTTAAGGACGTTTAGCGAAATTTTTAGTAACGTTAGTTATTTTTGAATTACTATTCAATTATCCATTCACTTTGATTTTGGATTTTCAAAGAAGCCATTTGCTTGACCGTCTAGCGCAGAGTTCCCCAAACTTTTTTGTGTCGTAGACCCCTTGCCATGTTTTTCCGTGTTGGGTAGACCCCCTACTTACCTGATATTGATTTCCTGTAAATTTCTAACTGTAGTAAAGTTTAGTGTTAAAAACTTAAAGTAAAAACACATGTTAATTTACACATTTATTAATTGAATTTAAATTAAAACTACTCAAAAAAAAATTGTGTCTGTTATGTAAAATATACGTAACATTAAATAAACAGGTGTCTGACCAATAAGTGCCCGCATTGGGAATAAGTGCCCGCGTTGAAAAAAGAATAAGATGGATAAAATAAAAAAAGTGAAAAATGATAAAGAAAAAGTTTTTTACTTAAAATAGTTCAATAAGCGAGTTCGTTTATTAATTATAACATAAACGTATGTTCTACAATAATTTCACTGTTAGTTTGATTAAATTCCGCTTCTTATACGTTTAAGTTATCTAAAAATAGGCAAAAAATTAACGAATTTTAGTGTGTACCTATCCTTGAATTTTCAGAATAATAAAAAAAATATTTTCTATAAAGAGGGGTTCTTTGAAAAAATCAATGCGGGCACTTATACTTATTCCCAATGCGGGCATTTATTGGTCAGACACCAATAAACATAAAATAAACTATAAATAAAATAACATAAGCAATAAGTGAATATTTTTAGTGAGAAGGATGAACCTGATGCTTTAATAATAAATTATCAACATTTGGCGTCAATTTTGTAAGGGTTAATCTTAAATCTCCTCGGCTAATGATGTCCAGTCTGTTTCTTTTTTTCGTTAGGAGATTGGTGACAGCGCTGAACCCCCTTTCCACTAGGTATGACGATGGAAAGGAAATTAAAAATTTCCTTGCTATATTCCAAAGTGCGGGATAAGTAACGGGTATGTTGTTTTGCAGCCAGAATTGCTGATATCCGCTTTTAAACTGAACCTTAAGTTCTTCGTTTGTACTTAGTTCAATCAGTTCCTCTTGTATTATGACATTCGTTTCTTCTATGTCACCATATGGATTAATTATCCACGGTGGTATAACCATAGGCAAAATATCCTCAAACCTAGATTCAAAATCTGAATAGAGGGCATTTAAATTTTGAACGTAAGTTGAAACATCGTCTTCCTGGCAGCTTGTCTGTGATAAATTGGGGAACTGAGAAAATTCACCCCGTCCAATATTTTGCTTCATTAGTTTAACTCTGGCAAGAAACGCTGATAAGATGGACTTTGTTTTAATCAAATTTAAACTGTCGCCTTGTAATTGCAAATTAACCATATTAAATTTTGTAAACAAATCTGTTAAATAGGCGATGTCTGTTTTCCTCTTCATTAAATTTTCTTTTAAAATTCTATCTTTAGTATCCAGAACTTCTAAAATAGTCTCAAAAAGTGCAAAAAATCTTGTCAAACATAAGCCTTTCGACAGCCAGCGTACTTCAGTGTGAAGGAGTAATTGTTGAAAGTGTTCGTCATTTTCTTCACACAACTGCGCAAATAACCGCATATTCAACGCGTTGATTCGGATTCGGTTTACTGCATCAATGACTAAATGAAGTGATTCATGCAATCTAACACTCAAGTTTTTAGCAACTAAATGTTGTCGATGGATGACGCAATGTATTGCTAACACCCCTGACAAAATGTGTGTTAAATAGCTTATAAATCCACGATAACGTCCAACCATGGCAGGTGCTCCATCTGTAGCAACTGATATCATATTTGATAAAGGAATTGCTTTTTCAACGAAGTAATCCTTCGAAACATGAAATATTGATTCACCTTTAGTGTCGGTTATCAAAGTTCTTGCGGAGAGCAGTTCTTCGTAGATTTCTTGATTCATAATAAAACGAACATATGCCAATAATAATGCTGCATTGTCAGGTAAAGTTGACTCGTCCAGTTGTATAGAGGAATGGGTCGTTTGCAAATAACTAGATAAGAAGCTTTCAATATCAGAACTTATTTCATCAATACGTCTTTCAACAGTATTATTGCTTAAGGGAATTCTTTTAATGATATCAGATGCAGGTTTGTGTAAAACAGTTTTTAAAACCTCTTCAACGGCTGGCAAAATCAACTTCTCTCCGATAGTATGGGGTTTTCCGGATTTTGCTATAAGTAACGAGATATTGTAAGACGCCCGCAAACCATCATCACTTTGTGACGTCGAAGCGAACATTCTGTCCAGTGTAAGTCTCTTCTGAAATTTATCTTTGAGTGTTTGAAAGTATTTCAAATCTTTCTCTGTTTTATCAGAGTGGCATCTTCTCAGATGATCTTGCAGGTTAGATGGCCCAAAACTTTGTTGCATAAAAGGCACGTAGGCGATTGTTGGTCCGGCAATGATGGAATGAAGTCAAATTTCAAATAATCAACACTGTACTGTCTACATTTCTTTTTAGATTCGGACATGGCATCAGTCATCTGTGGGCAAAATTAAATTATTTAAATAAGACAGAAAATCCAGCAGCTGTATATTAAAAATATTTTTTGATTTTTTCCGAAAACATTCCATAATTCGAACATCGTCTTGCAACAATTAGCTGGAATTACGGAGATTGCACTGTAATTATATTACCGATTGCTAAAACTTTCAAAAAGAAACTATTGAGGAGTACTCGTGTAATTTTGCATGATTGAATATTTAACTACTAATAACTAAAGTCATGATTGGCGTAATTTATTTGTCTTTGCTAACTACGAGTACAAAACTAAAATTTTATAAAAAACAATGTACTTACTTTTCTCCAGCAATCTCAAACAAAATAACACTGACTCACTATAATTTGTGTGATATACTATCTGTTTATATTTTTTTAAATATTTTCTTGGCACTTTCCTTTTCAAGATTCAGGAAACGAATAAACGTATTTGTCCCACATTCGTATTTATAGAGTGACGAATTGAACAAGTCAGTGCAAGGTAGCGAAGCTCTGAGATTGCGACTCTCAGGTTTTTACAAGTTCAAAATGTATTGCGCCCACAAAGCGAATACCAACATCCTACAACTTACACAATTTTGTAAACATATATAATAAATTTTTTACTTCCTGGTACTTTTATAAATAATGTATATGTTTTGATATTATAAGATAGTATGATGTAAGTAAATAGGTACTATCAGTGTATGTGTTGAGATCCACTATCGTGGACCCCCATATTCATTTCATGGACCCCCACATTTTTTTTCGCTGACGTAGACCCCTTGCAAGTTGTCATAGACCCCTAGGGGTCGATATAGACCACTTTGGGAATCAATGGTCTAGCGCCACAAATCAAGTTAAGTTGTATTCAATAAAAGCTTTGAAAAAACGAACCAGCCGCAATAGTAGACGTCGAATCCTTGGAAGGATTTCGAGAAAGCTCCCAAAGTTTGACGTTTTGGTACCAATCTATGCGCGAAGGTGAGAAATGTGACGCGTACAGTTCAAAACGAACGCACACACTCAGGCCCAAAAGCAACTTAGCTCGTAATCCTTGCATTGAGAATTTCGTTTGCCACCGACAAGGCGTAAGGGCCTATTCATACTCAGCCGTGACGAGTCAGTGCTGTGACCGGCACGTGATCCGCCTGGCGAAATTGAAGAAAATTTTCCTAGAATTTGGATAAACTGATTCACACTAGACCGGCACGTGGTAGTGGCCCTGTTCTCGACGACGCCGTACCGCGATCATCGCATTGTTTTGGAACGATATTTTTCGATTTTCACGGCCGTGTTTTTATGCAATTTCGTGAATATTTTGACATAATTGGCTAATTGAATTTGTACGCGTATATCCCGTGCTGTAGATCCAGTCAAATTCAAAATACATGGACTTCCGTTTTCTTCCCGTTTCTTCTTCTTTTTCATCTTTCGTAGGTCGTAGACGGTCTCTGACTGTCGAACGCGGAGGTACCACCCGGCGGATCTCGTAGGCGGGGATAGAATGTGTGCATGTTATATGGCGTCCCCCCTTTCTCCTGTGTTTCCCCCTATAGCACCACGGTACCTCATGGGTGTTTAGGGCTTAGGCCTCCGTGGTAGTTGGAGTGTAAAAAAAATACAGAATTAATGCAATAATTGCAAGTTTATCGTCTGAAAATTTTGCCATCTCGACCTCACGTGAACACTACTGCACTGTCAAAGCGCGGAAAAAAATACTGAACGGTGTGAATTGAAAACAATGTGAGCTCACGTCAGCGAGAATCGCTGGCACGTCACGGCACTATCACGTTACGGCTGAGTGTGAATAGACCTTAACTTGGTTGTGAAACCGTAACGAACGCGGTGGCGTCGGAAGCCAGACGAATATATATGCTGATTACTCATCGGTAACACCCTCGTGATTAATGCTTCTAATCGGACCAGTTGATTAAAATCCTGATAATTATATTGAGAGCAAAGCTCGGCGTGCTGCTTCGCTCGCCGTCCAGAGCTTTGGGAATTAGGAAAAAAGCTGCTTTGCGCTCCCTGATTTATCACTTCATGGTTTCAACTTTAAGTTGTCCGCAAGATTTTTCCTTTTTGCGGGGGATAGTAATTTATATGGCCGATAGTTCTCAAGGGCATTAAATGAGTGCTAACTAGCATTTTTTTTAAGGAGATGCCGCCCAAGGAAACTCTACCTACATGCGTCAAATTTTAGTAATTATACAGGGTGTAAACGTTATGGTAGTCATTGTTGAAATGGGTAATAGGGGGGTCATAACAATCATTTGAAATTATTCTTATAATTATATTTTTTGTTCGTTTTTTAATAAATTTTCTGTTCATGCATTGATTTTTTGTTCCTTTCCTAGAAGTCATTTATCGATATTAGCACTTATATAGAGAGGGTTCCTTAATGATATGCGAATATTTAAGGGTTTGCTTTATAAACTATGGTCCAAAAATGTTTCCTTACAAAAATGGAAATTAATATTTTGAGAACCACTTCAGATATTTCACTGATATTTAGTACGTAGTGGCAGTTAATAAAGTTACATATTTTTCAATGCAAAAATAATTTTTAGCTTTAACAGTGGCGCGCTTACGGGTATTTTTTAAGAAAAAAGTGGTACGCCAATGGTTATTTGCCAAATAAAAATTATTTTTTAATTCTTCGTTCAATTTAAAACAAATCATCTCTCTTGAATTGTTTTCCCTCGCTGCGAGTAAAAAAATAAAAACCGTTCTATTGTCTAATTGGCAAAATTATTACTAGTTTCATTGGAAAAATTAAACACATTAGGGGCAATGAACAACAACAACTGACAACATCAAAATAACATTAAAACCAACGAAATGATTACAAAAATTGTTGAAAATGGACCAGATTCACTTAGTATGCATGCTTCCGCCGTCCTTCTCATGGAATTGCGTACTCGTTGAAATATCCCTGGAGTATTTTTTATTCTATCACAAGCTGCAACTATTCTTCCTCTTAATTCCTCTACAGTGTTAATGAGACTTGTGTACACTAGTGTCTTAAGATAGCCCCACAAAATAAATCTAAACTGTTGAGGTCTGGGGACCTTGGTGGCCATTCTTGGGGCCCAGCAGCAAAGGCAACCGTTGTTAAAGAAAATTGAGGTAAGTCTGTCCGTCAAGACGTCCCGGCAAGAAGAATGGGCCAATAAAGTGGTTGCCAATAATCCCGGCCCATACGTTAACCGAAAATTGGGGTCGGAAATGGGTTTCGGTTGCAGCATAGGGATTTTCTTCTGCCCACAAATGATTATTGTGGAAATTCTGAATGGCATTTCGAGAAAAATTACATTCGTCCTTGAACAGAATCATTGATTCAAATTGCGGATTTTGTGTAATTTTTTGAAGATACCACTGACAAAATGTAACACTCCTTGGAAAATCAATGGGAAGTAATGCCTGTACTCTTAAAATATGGTAAGGATATAACAAAGAATCCATTAAAATTCTTAAAGAATATCGAAGTTAATACCCGTACGCGCACCACTGTTGAGGCTAAAAATTATTTTTGCATTGATGAATATGCAACTTTATTAACTGCCACCACGTACAAAATATCAGTGAAATATCTGAAGCGGTTCTGAAAATATTAATTGATTTCCATTTTTTGTAAGGAACATAGTTTATGAAGCAAACTAACATTAATTTTTCGTGTAGATTCGCACTCTATAGTATTCGCATATCATTGAGGAACACCCTGTATACCGAGTTCAATCGTACCTGCACAAAATTGGCAAGTATACAGAGGACGAGGTAACTCGCAGCTGGCATCCTAGAAAAGAATGCAATCTACTAGTTATCTCATAGTTGGCAGTCAATGTGTGAACATTAACCCTTAAACGCCGATTCGGGGTCCCGCTAGGACCCCAAGTGACAATTTTATCTGATATCCTTATTATTTGAACACATTGGCAACGTTGCTTCTAGGTATGTGTTGGTAAATGCTTGACCAACAATATTTCAGTATGCTGCGGTGAATCGTAGTGATCGTGTCTAGTAATTAGCGTTATAGGTAAGTGGGGTCCCGCTGCGACCCCGGTTCGGCATTAAGCGGTACCAAAGATTTGCGATAATAAATGTATATTTTTCAGATATTTCGCTTAAAATGAACCGTTGGGAGCAAACTAGGCCACTTGCACAGAAAGAACTGGAAGAAATAATCAACGAAACTGATTTTGATGCTGAAATTGGGTGTGGAAGCGATGAAGAATCGGGCAATGAGGAGGATCAAGATTTGATGGTGGAGAATGTGTCGGAAACGGAGGACCACCTAGAAATACACAGTGAAGTGGAGTCAGACGAAGAATATACCGAATCTCAAGAAGCCGCGGGTGCCACATATACTGCTAAATCAGGTCTTCAATGGAATAGTAAACCTTTTGTTAGAACTAGACGACTACAAAAAAATATTATAGATGCACGTCCAGGAGTTACAAATTACAGTAAAGGAGCTAACACATTTTTAGATATTTTTAACTTATTTTTGACAAAGGAAATGAAAGAAATTATTTGTCGTTACACCAATGAAGAAGCTACAAGATATTTTGATGAGTGGAATATCAAAAATCCAAATCGTCAAAAAAAATGGTCGATTCTTGAAGAAGATGAACTTGACAGCTTCTTAGGAGTACTCCTAAAAGCAGGTGCACTAAGGTGTAGAAAGGAATCAACACGAGAAATGTGGTCAACTGATACTTCTATACGCCGTTCATTTTTTACTGCTGCTTTGTCGCGGGACCGATTTGAGCAGATATCAATTTTTTTACGCTTTGACAACAAATCAACCAGAGCAGAGAGAAAGGAACACGACAAATTAGCAGCAATAAGAGATATTTGGGATATGTTTGTTGACAATTGCACGAAGGCATTTGAGCCATACGAACATGTCACGGTTGATGAACAGTTAGTTTGTTTCCGTGGAAAATGCCCATTTAAGCAATACATAAAGTCAAAGCCTGGACGATACGGTATAAAAATTTGGGCAGCTGCTGATGTTAAAACATCATATTTATGCAATCTTCAGGTATATACGGGAAAACCTCGCGGTGGTGTACCAGAAAAAAATCAAGGTTTCCGTGTAGTATCAGATTTGGTAGAACCGTATCACAACAGTTGGCGAGGAATAACTACAGATATTTTTTTTACAAGTGTTCCCCTCGCCAACTATTTGTTGACCAAAAAACTCACATTACTGGGAACTGTTAGAAAGAACAAGCCTGATACACCAGCCCTGCTAAACATAAAATCGAGACCAGTAGAATCGTCCATATTTTTATTCACTAAAGATCTTACAATGGTCTCACATTTTCCTAAAAAAAAAATAGAATGGTACATTTATTATCAAGCCAACATGATGACGATAAAGTATGTGCAGACGTACAAAATAAGCCAAATATGATCATAGATTACAAATGCGAGTAAGGGGGGCGTTGACCATGCAGATCAACTTATTAGAGAGTATTCATGCAGCAGAAGAACAGCTCGATGGCCGTATAGATTATTTATGAACGTGATAGATATTTGTGCTTCAAATGCTTTCATTTTATACAATGAAAAAAATCCTGATTGGCAGAAAAATAATTACTCGAGACGACGATTATTTCTTTTACAATTGGGAGATGATCTCGCTCGGAACAATATGGTGAAAAGATCCCACTACAAAAATCATAAGGACCGTGTAAAAACGGCTCTACGAGACTGCGGAGTAGTAATGGAAGACCAACATATTCCTAAACCACAAGCTCCTGCTAGAAAACGGGCCAGATGTTATGAATGCCCTCGAAAAGATGACAGGAAAGTAAACATAACTTGCGCTGTTTGTAGTAAATTTGTTTATGAACTTCATAGAAAAAAGGAGCAAACTTATGTATGTACCAAATGTTTCTCAACGTGAAATGTTCCGAAGGGTCATTTATGTTTGTTACATAATATGTTTATTATTTAAAATGTGTTTTTTTTGTCGTGGAAATATATACATATAACAGTATATTTTGTTATATTCGAAAAAATAAATGTTTCAGTTTACATCACTTTTTTCTAATTATATCTGTATCGTTTTTATTACCATTGAATATTTAGTTCAAAATACCTTAAAAAGCTTAAATTTTTCTTAAATACATTTGAAAAATTACAGAAACTTATGTTTTTGGTTGGGGTCCCTGATGGACCCCGTACCGGCATGTAGGTTGATGTTATGTGCACAGGCATTTAAGGGTTAAATAGCTAGTTTATGAGGTGATTTACTGATTGGGTCTGGTACATTTCATAGTAATTAGTCAAACTTTAGTAATGATTTTCGCATTGAAACCAAATGTAATAATTTAGTTTTTTTAGCATAAAGTGCTAGTTTTTAAGTGGAATGAATACTCGGTTGTCTCAAAAAACTATTAACGGTAGCCCCAGGAAAAAAAGTCGTAAGTTAAAAGTTCTTTAGATCCATAACAGGCAAAAAAGGAGCAAAAAGTATGCATTTTTTGAAAAAATTTAAAAGTGGCACTATCTGAATAACTATACTAAGTGACATATAAATCCGAACACCCAGTTTAAATGGTTTTATTTTAACAAAAGTTGGTGAATGTATTTTTTACCTTACTGTAAATAACAAGTGAAAAAATTTTCAGCCTTATCAGTTGAACATTCCGGTTTTTATACTGCTTTTTTTTAAATCACTAACGCTCTAAAAATAAATATTTCAGCCGCAGTAAAGAATCAACGTTAGCGGATTTTGGTTCTTGACATCCTTTACGATCGGTTACGATGCCTAGAGTGCGGAGACCTGTACGATTTCGTCTACTTAGTGAGTTTGATAGGGGCCGTATAGTGGGACTTCGGGAAGCTGAACTTTCTTTTCGGGCAATTGCAGTTACAGTGCAAAGAAGTGTAGACACTGTGGTTAGGTGTTGTCAGGCATGGCTTTGAGAAGGCAAAGAGCAAGGGGCACTGGACGCCGCCGTAGAGCAACAGACCGTGAAGATCGCCGCCTAAGATTATTGGCCTTAAGGGACCGTTTCTCCACTACCAGGTCCATTGCAAATGAATGGTTTGCAGAACACGGAAGACCTATTGGCATGCGAAGTGTTTACTGACGAATGAGAAGTTTTGGCTTGTTTTCATACCGGCCACACTGGGTCCTCCCTTTAACTCGGGAACACCGACGTAATCGCCTTGAGTGGTGCAGACAACGGTCACCCTGGGACCAGGAATGGAACAGTATTGTCTTTAGTGACGAGTCTCGATTTTGTTTAGGCATGCACGATGGTCGTGCCAGGGTTAGAAGGCGACGTGGTGAAAGGAGGAGTCCACAGTTTTTTGTTGAACGACATGTTCATCACACTGTTGGAGTTATGGTTTGGGGTGCTATAGCTTATGGTTCCAGGTCACCTTTAATCTTCATCAGAGATAACATGAACGCGCAGCGTTATATCCACGAAGTTCTAGAACCCCATCTTTTACCCTATCTTGACACCCTGGCAGATCCAACTTTCCAACAGGATAATGCCCGACCACATGTTGCAAGAGTCACAATAGACTTCTTTCAACATAATGATGTCACATTGTTACCATGGCCACCAAGATCTCCCGACTTATCACCAATTGAGCACGTGTGCGATATGATGGGTAGGAGATTGCTCAATTTGCAACGTCCTCCTCAGACTCTAGAAGCGCTTCGATAGGAGTTGGTGGTTGCCTGGAATGAGATACCACAGGAGGACGTTGACCACCTGATCAGAAGCATGCCTAGGCACGTTGGAGAATGCGTAGCACATCAGGGTGTATCCCCACATTATTAAAGGTCAAAGGGCTTTAAAGCAGTGCAATCATTATGAAATTTTTATCATTTACTCATTATGCTTCATTAAGTACTTATACAAAATTTTATTAAAATAAAACCATTTAAACTGGGTGTTCGGATTTATATGTCACTTAGTATATAAGACTTTTAATAAGGTTATGTTGATTTATCTCATTGATCTGAAGCCAATGTACCTCCCGTGTCACTCTGTTATGTTATTTCTGACCGGATGCGTGTGGTGGTTATATCAAACACTAGGTGGTTAAAAACAGTATGCGTCTTCCAGGTTGAAATGTATCTACCCCAAATTGACTTAAAAGTTCTCTATCCCGATTCGCACACGCACTACATAATGCAGGATTAAAGGACACAGACCCTCACCGGCGATGGCAATGTCGACCTGGATTATCTTTAATGATAGCTAACTAAGGAAGGCTTGAGCTCCACCGTTAATCGAGATTCCGCATCATCTGTTTATCCTTGGCAAACGAGCTTACAGAAACACCACGAACATCAAGCCTCATTCAAATTCTCCCACAGCCATGAACAATGACGTAGGCCTCTAAACATACAGGGTCTCGCAAACCACCAGCCGTTTTTGATGAAAACATGATTTCACACCCTAGTTTTTGGGTGTAGATGAAAGAAATGGGACCAAAAATGACCGCAAACATGAAAGTTCTGAAATACTTTACTATATAATAAGTTTTTATTGAATGCTTGTTTTCAAAGACTGGCTAACACCACACACAGTCCCCAATTTGCGGGTACTTAGGATCTACATAAACTTGCCCTAAAACCCCCACTTCTATTGCTTCGTTCCTTATGGGATTTTTAATGTTGTGTTTTTTATTGGCAACCAGTTTCCCGAAATTTATCTACAAGTTCTAGAACATATTTTTGTGCACGTTACTGTTCTCATGTCGCTCATTAAATATTTCTGCTGTTCTATTAGCGCACTGATTATTTCCGAAAAATATCTCGATAATTTCAACTCTTTCTGCTGTGGAATATACCATGGTTAATTTATGTAATAAAGCGTTTGATTAAATCAATCGCAAACTATGTACTAAATTCCTAGTTAAAATAAGTACCAGATATTTCCTTATCTTTCTTCAAGAAATAACTTTTTTTGACACAAAAAACGCTCCAATAGCTATTTTCCACAACAAAATGATAAACAAACCATGGGCGTAGTGAACAAAAGCATTTACTTATTAAGTAAATTCTTTTAGTCAAATTTCTTCTGAAAGTAGTACAAACTAATCTGACGTACCTATTAAAGTCTACTTTAAGCTTTAAATCAATAAATCTTCAAAACTACTGAACTGAAGCTTTAAAATAAGGTATCACTCGACCCCCCTTTCCATTTAAGATTTTAGGGTTGGTGTCACCCCCGCCCAGGGGGCTGCACGTGTTAACGTGACTTTTTGCCAAATTTGTGTCCCCCTCGAAAACAAAATCGACGGGTCTGAGCGTTTTTCAAAAAAAAAATTGAGCTGCCAGTAAATGCGTCTGTTTCGATGCACCACCCTGTATATATAGCTCTACAGGCCTGAATGGTCCAACGCTTTATTTATAATTTTTTTTCCATTTCTTCTTATTCTGACAATATGAATTTCTAGTTTTGTACGCCTAAGCTTCTCCTCTTCTTGCCTCCTATGCTTCTGCTAACAATCATTTTCAAAATCCTATTTTCTGCCCTAACCATTTCAACCTTTGTGCTCTTATATATCCTGTGATACTTGATTCTTTATACATATCTGCAAGGTCTTGGTTTGTTTTTCTTTCCCATACTCCATTGTTCTGTTTCCCTCCATAAATTTTCCTTAATACCTTTCTTTCCCACACTTCTAAGGTATTTATGTCTGCATTCCTCAAGATCCATGGTTCACAAGCAAATGTAACTGATTTTCTTATTACTGTTTTATGTAATTCAATTTTTAGTTTATTACTTGTCAACTTGCTTTTCAGGAGCTGGTTCAGGCTATATAAACATCTATTTCCCTTCCCCAGTCTTGCTTTGATTTCTTCCCTTGTGCTCGGTTTTCTTGTGAATGTTGATCCTAAATAGACAAATTGATCGACCTGTTCAGAATTATATATTTTGCCACTGCCTGCTTTTACCTTTATCTGTCCATCTCAGATATCTAGTTTTTTCCTGATTTATTATTAGATCCTTTCCTTTGCTTTCTCTTAAAGTGTTATAAGTACATGTATCAATTCTCTTTTGCTTTTAGCAACAATTGCGATGTTATCTGCGAACGCTAAACATCGGTGCTTTCTATTATATAATAAACCATTGCTATTTAAATTTGCTGCTCTGATTATATCTTGCAATACATAGTTGAATTAAACTGCTGACAACGGATCCCCTTGCAGCAACCCCACTTTCACCTTGAACCTTTCAGAATATTTTCCTTCAACTTTTATTCTATTTTCCGTTTCTTGAAGTGTCAATTTTATTAGCCTCATAATCTTTTCACTATACTGCCGATCTTTGGATTGTACCGTATGCTGTTTTGAAGTCTATAAATACTACATATCTTTCTAATGTTGATAACTCTCAGCCTGAACCTCTCTAAGCGTAAAAATTTGGTCCACCACTACCCTTCCTGCTCTAAACCCACATTGGTATTCTTCTATTCTTCCTAGAATTTTCGATGGAAGTCTACTCTTAATACAGATCGCTAGCACTTAATATCGTACATTCAATAGAGCTATCCCTTTATAGTTTTCATGGATTTTTTTATCCCGTTTTTAAACATTGTGCTGATTAACGCCTGACTCCATTCACGCGGCATTCTTTACGTGTCCCAAGTTTCCCCTATCAAACTGTGCATTACCTCATAACTTTGTTACCTCCGAATTTCGCCTGTCACTTCATCTGTACCAGCACTTTTATTTGATTTTAAGCTTCCTAGAATCTTTTTTATATCATCTAGGTCTGGTTTATCATGCAACACCCTTTCCTGTTCCCCAAAATCGTCTATTCCGTGCTCGTCGTCTTCCCGAAAATTTTCATTCAGCAGTTCCTCTTAATAGTCTTTCCATCTTGCTAACATTTCGTCTTCATCTGCAATGAGTTGTCCATCGTTACTCTTTGTAAATACTGGCTTTGCTTCGAAACCGTTTTTCTGTCTTTTTACACCTTGATATAGATTTCGAATTTCCCCATTTTTATAGAGTTCTTCTATTTCACAAAGCTGTCTTTCTTTATATTTCCTCTTCTTTTCCCTAAGCAGTTTCTTTCATGCCTTCCGTTGTTCGGTATACTATAGTTTATTTGCATCTGTCGCGTGACTTCCTCTCTTTTAATTCCCTTTCGCACTCCTCATCGAACCATTTATTTATGCTTTCATTCCTTTTTGCTCACAACCTGACACACATTTTTTCATTTTCTCCTTTATCAAATTCCATCTTTCATCGCCACTGAACAATTCCTCTATATTTGCTGCCTCTAGCTCTTCATTTAATATTCTCTTATATCTATCTCTGTCTTCCTCTTTTTCTAATCGTTTTGTCTTTATAACCGTTCTTTTTTAATCTTTTCCGGTCCTGCACACATGCAATGTCGGTCTAAATTTTACTCCCACCATGAAATGGTCACTGTATGCATCTGATCCTCTATATGTCCTTATATTTTTCATACTCCTTACCTCTTCCTTTTGTATCAAAACATGGTCTATTTTGGTTTATCGTTTTTCCATCTGGAGATTTACAAGTTCCCTTATATATTTATTTTCTTTCGAAGTCTGTGCTTTTGATAACCATATTGCTATGAGAATATCTCCATTCTCTGATGTAAGACTATGTTTACTATATTTGCCAATCGTTTTTCCATGTATTGCTTCTTCACCTATTTTTGCATTTGCATCTCCCAATACAATTTTGACGTCACACTTTGGGATTTTTCAAATTCTTCAATTAGCACATTATAAAATTCCTCCTTAATTAATATATTTTTCTCTTCTGATAGGGCACGGAAATTCAGTAGGCTTATTTTCTGAAATTTTCGTCAAAGTCGTAAAAGACATATTCGCCCATTAATTGCTTTAAAATCTACTATATATACTAAGTGACATATAAATCCGAACACGCAGTTTAAATGGTTTTATTTTAATAAAAGTTGGTGAATGTATTTATCTGACTGTAAATAACAAGTGAAAAAATTTTCAGCCTTATCAGTTGGACATTCCGGTCTTTATACTGCTTTTTTTTAATTCACTAACGCTCTAAAAATGAATATTTCAGCCGCAGTAAAGAATCAACGTTGGCGGATTTTGGTTCTTGACATCCTTTACGATCGGTTACGATGCCTAGAGTACGGAGACCTGTACGATTTCGTCAACTTAGTGAGTTTGATAGGGACCGTATAGTGGGACTTCGGGAAGCTGGACTTTCTTTTCGGGCAATTGCAGTTAGAGTGCAAAGAAGTGTAGACACTGTGGTTAGGTGTTGTCAGGCATGGCATCGAGAGGGCCGTACGCAAAGAGCAAGGGGCGCTGGACGCCGCCGTAGAACAACAGACCGTGAAGATCGCCGCCTAAGATTATTGGCCTTAAGGGACCGTTTCTCCACTACCAGGTCCATTGCAAATGAATGGTTTGCAGATCACGGAAGACCTATTGGCATGCGAAGTGTTTACCGACGAATGAGAAATTTTGGCTTGTTTTCATACCGGCTACACTGGGTCCTCCCTTTAACTCGAGAACACCGACGTAATCGCCTTGAGTGGTGCAGACAACGGTCACTCTGGGATCAGGAATGGAACAGTATTGTCTTTAGTGACGAGTCTCGATTTTGTTTAGGCATGCATGATGGTCGCGCCAGGGTTAGAAGGCGACGTGGTGAAAGGAGGAATCCACAGTTTTTTGTTGAAAGACATGTTCATCACACTGTTGGAGTTATGGTTTGGGGTGCTATAGCTTATGGTTCCAGGTCACCTTAGTCTTCATCAGAGGTAACATGAACGCGCAGCGTTATATCCACGAAGTTCTAGAACCCCATCTTTTACCCTATCTTGACACCCTGGCTGATCCAACTTTCCAACAAGATAATGCCCGACCACATGTTGCAAGAGTCACAATAGACTTCTTTCAACATAATGATGTCACATTGTTACCATGGCCACGAAGATCTCCCGACTTATCCCCAATTGAGCGCGTGTGGGATATGATGGGTAGGAGATTGCTCAATTTGCAACGTCCTCCTCAGACTCTAGAAGCACTTCGAGAGGAGTTGGTGGTTGCCTGGAATGAGATACCACAGGAGGACAATGACCACCTGATCAGAAGCATGCCTAGGCGCGTTGGAGAATGCGTAGCACATCAGGGTGCATCCACACATTATTAAAGGTCAAAGGGCTTTAAAGCAGTGCAATCATTTTGAAATTTTTATCATTTACTTATTATGCTTCATTAAGTACTTATACAAAATTTTATTAAAATAAAACCATTTAAACTGGGTGTTCGGATTTATATGTCACTTAGTATATTTATTTTCTTTCGAGGTCTGTGCTTTTGATAACCATATTGCTTTCCTTTGCAGAATCTACTATATGAGAATATCTCCATTCTCTGAAGTAAGACTATGTTTACTATATTTGCCAATCGTTTTTCCATGTATTGCTTCTTTACTTATTTTTGCATTTGCATCTCCCAATACAATTGTGACGTCATCCTTCGTGATTTTTTTAAATTCTTCAATTAGCACATTATAAAATTCGTCCTTATTTAATCTATTCTTCTCTTCTGATGGGACATGGAAATTCAGTAGGCTTATTTTCTGAAATTTTCGTCAGAGTCTTAAAATACACATTCGCCCATTAATTGATTTAAAATCTACTACGGCCTGTTCCTGGTATTCTGTTTTCTGATCGACACTTCCAGGATATTATTGAACAATACCGCTAGTACTTTTCCATTAGAGGAAAGTTTTGAACCGGTAATTTGATCCTTTACGTCCGCTATCAAAGATATTCCCTTTTTAGAAATGCGTAATTCCATGTTCACTGATCGAAAACAGTGCGTTTACTAATACAACAAACGAGCGGTGCAATACGTTAGCTATGCTATGCAAGTTTTGACATGTCCCGACGCAACTCGACAAAACAATTGTACTGGGTTTGCGTTCGAAAAACCTTATTCTATTCTATGAAAGAGCTATAAAGTAAATTTCGTATTACGCTGACATGCGCTTCTATCCAACATACAAGCTCACCGTTCGACTTTAGTTCACTTCACGCCATTACATCGTAAGTATAAGGACGCCCAACTCCTGCCACGTCATATAATAAAGTTCTGAGGAAGCACTATAAAGATTTATACTAGAAGCTAGAATAGAGAGTGTTGGAATAGCGAAAGTTTCCTTAAATAGGGGGGTTATTTATGGGCTAGGGAAGTGTAATGGGCCCTCGCAGCGCTATAGGGGGAACAAGTCAACGTGTTACCATCGCATTGGGGTTGGAGAGAGGTGAACTCGCCACTGGGATATGCAGGGGATCATCCATACCGATTACGACTGGGCAGGTGCTGGTTATTTATTTCGAGTCGCTGATTAAACTAAATGATACTGAATGGATATGTACGTAAAATCAACTCCAGTTCGAGGGATCTACAGGATGGATGTGAAATACCTTTATTTTAACTTAACTATGACAGATATTTTATATTTATACCAGCGTGAGGAAAGTACTTACCTTCAAAATGTATCTGCGTGCAGAAAGTAGCACTTTTCCGCACGCTACTATCTGCAAGCTGGTAAAAAAATCTTATACTCGCGGAGTGTATTACAGTATATTCAGATAAGAGATAGACCGGATGTAAACAAAAGGTTCGGGTGATTTTCACGCTAACGCCGCCGTCTCGACGTAAAACAGGAGCCCTCATTGGTCAATTCGCAATTAAATGCCTATGCCGAGCGGCAGAGCAGTCGTATCAAGGCAGAGTCACATTCAGGTTCAGACGTAATACGTATGTCGTGTGCATCATTGCAATTTAATATTTCTTTGGACGTTTTCGTTTGTTATCTTATTAAGTTGTTGAGTTTGTCGTTGTTATTGTTATACCTTGTTATTGATTGTTATTGTTATCAACTGCTTGCGCAAAATGCCCAGTAGTACAGATACTGCCGATGAAGTTGTAAACTCCTGTAGTCCACCTAGGAAACACTCTAAAAAAAGACACCTGAGTGCAGAAATGAAAGAGGTCATTTTGAATATATATAAGATCGAGCGCGAGGAGAACGAGGCATCAACCATCAAAGAAATTGTTGTGAAGGTTTCTCACAAAGTTGGGGTGTGTCGCGCATCAGTGTTTAATGTGTTAAGACAATACAAAAAAAATCACACCTTTTCTGAGCCAATGACCAGTAAACATCGCAAAAGTATTGTTAAATCATTGGATGAAGCTGATAAGCATGCGATTAGGAGGAAAGTGCATGAATTCTTCTTTAGGAATGAAATACCTACTATAGATAAAGTACTGCAGGAGGTAAATGGAGATACAACGTTGCCAAATTTCAAACGATCAACTTTCCATGCGTTACTGAAGCATTTAAATTTCAAATGGAAAAAACGGGGTCGTAATAGTTTACTACTGGATAGAGAAGAAATTGTGCTATGGAGGAGGGACTATTTAACAAAAATTTGGAAATATAGAAATCAAAACAGGAAGATTTATTACCTTGATGAAACGTGGGTAAACGCAGGACACACTACAAGTAAAGTATGGGTTGATGATTCTGTAACTTCATCCAGGAGGGCCTTTCTAGATGGACTGTCCACCGGATTAAAAAATCCAGCAGGTAAATACGAGTAATAGACAACAATCGGATGTTTTTCAAACCTTGGGAACAAGGTTCTAAACATTAATTCCAGTGGGCAGATAAAACATATTACAAGTAACAAAACTTTTATAACTTTCGATAAAATGCGTGGATGTTTTATTGTCATTTTCATTTGTTAGAACTTTTTTAAGCCATGTTTTTATGTGTTTTCGATATTTCAATAATTTTTTAATATAATCTTAAAATATTTCGAATATTAGCTACTGTATTTTTTAATTAATTATTGACATTTTTGAACCCATTTTGGCAAAACCTATTCAAGAATCTACTCGTACTTTCTGACAATGTTCAACCATGCACATTTTTTTACGTTTTGAACGTTTTAATTTGGTTACATATTTACCTAGAAATCAAAAAATATACTAATCAATATTCTAAAAGAAATTTTAAGAGATATACGATTATTTTTAATTTAGGCTAATTTAAACGCCATTTTGAGATTATATTCGACTGTATTTCACCAAACATCAGGCGGCATCCGAAGCTGGAAATCGAAGCGAAAATTTTGAAATCCTTATGTATATTTACATCATTATGTATTTCTTACCCCACCCCCACATGATCCTATATCCATCACCAATCGTATACACATCGAATTGTGCTAATTTACTACAAAGTTACGCAAAGCAGCATCTACTATCTAAAATATGTACTGCGTGACTCTTAATACGTCCCTGCCGAATGTTACAGCGTTCGATGATCACGTGGTCTTGTTTATGTCCGGTCTATCTCTTATCTGAATATACTGTAATACTAAGTAAGGGAAGTTCTATTCTCCACTTAAACATGATATTGAAAATAAGGGATCTGTCCAGTTGATCGTCGATCAGTGCCATTAAACAACAAAGAAATTCGGGGGTAAAGCATAGGAATTAACTCTCGCAAACTACATAGAATTCTTTTAAATAATAATAATATTTATTAACTCTATGTAAAAATAAAACGGCTTAAGTAAATAAATATAAAACAAAAACAGACCGGATAGGAGGTATTGGTTGTGCATGGTCCAATAATTTCAAGCTGTAACTGTAGCATATAAATTATCAAGAAAGGCAAGGATTAGACACAGTGTATTCTGCATTCGCGTGATGTTCGTTTTTATGAGTTTATGAATTTTAGTCGTACATAATGTGGCCACTTTATCAAATTCCCCTTAAACTAATTTCTGAAATGTAAATCTTTCAAGTCATCCTGTATAATTTCATAGAATTTTTTCGCTAAATAGAAAGCTTAAGGCCAAGTATCACACATACACATTGAACATGATCTTCATTTTGGATGTTTATTTCAATTGTAGAGAAGACATCTTGCTTAGTTTTCTCACCATTCAGCAATGAAAGCAGACTTTGGCTTTTTCCAATTCAGCATCTGTTTGCTGTTGTACTTTCGTCAGACAGCTAGCTGCAACAGATATCGATGTGTTATGTGCAAAGAAAGTATATTCGAGCATTCACACATTACTTGGAAGATCGTTGATATAGATGAGAAAGCGTCTAGGACAGAACCTTGTGGTACTCCTACCATTACCTACCTCTTTGCAGACCTTACACCATCGATCTCTACTGTTTGATATCTCTATTGGAGGTATGACTCTAAAAAGAGGCAGATAGATTCCTTGTCACTACTTGTTTTTCTGTGTTGGTTCCATTTGTTTCATTGTTGTTTCATTGCACTATCATGCCTAGAGTTTGCAGAGGCGCTAATTTCAGTAACTTGATCAGATGTCGAGCGTGCTTCCAAGAAGGCGGAAATCAACGAGTTAGAGGTTTTGGACGTCAAAGACAGACTAAACAGCGTCGGGATCGCTATTTGAGATCGATTTTTCACAACAAGTGCAGTTGCGAGCCAGTGGTTTGATGTTCTTGGAACAGCAATAACAATGAGGACTGTTTATCGCCGAATAAGGCCTTTTGGACTGCTTCTACACCGTCATGATCTTGTGCTACGTCTGACGCCACAGCATCGTCGTCAACGATTGGTATGGAATAGGAAGAGACTTGACTGGAACATGGAATGGAACTCAGTCGTGTTCAGCGATGAGTCCAGATTCTGTTTGGGCATACATGATGGCGGTGAAAGAGCAAAGAGGAAACGTGCTGGAAGACTTTTAAAAAAATTGTCAATATGTGATGAACATGAAACTACCCATGCTAATTTCCCGTAGATCTGATTAGGCTCAATCAGCGTATGGTATAATGTACCAAGATATCTTTCTGTCAGGTCTTCAATTTTGTTCAATAGAAGTTTAAGCTTCTTTAAGTAAGTGCGGATCCAATACTATTAGAAAGTATTTTATATTTGACATTCTATCAATTTGTAGGCTGATCCTATTAGCGATCTATTCATAGAATCACAGTTGACCTGAATTGCCGGTAAGATTTTAATTTTAACGAACATCCGTCGACGGGAATCGCGGATAAACTTATCTCAATCAACACCGCCTTCATGTATCCAAGTGTCGGCATAACTCTCCAGGACTTAATTTATCGCCAAGATAATCGGTGTTAGTGTAGTTTGGGGGTCGTAGGAAGCATGGAATTCTTGGGAGGGCCAGCAGGGGCGGTAGGGTCTGACCGCAACCGCCGTTCATACACACATCGATAAATCTAAAGGCGGTTGGCTGAGACGTATCGCTTGCGGTTGGCCCTGTCAGCTGCTGCTCAGGATATACTGCCTGCCGCCTTGGAAGGAGATGCGCACTCTGAGGAGACGCGGTGGAGAGCTGTTGTGGATGCTTGCGATATGATATACGGACACGGGGTGCGGTATAGTAAAATGGGGATTGTTCTACACCAAATACAGCAGATTTGTTCTATCGGGTACGCTTATACAGGGTGTCCCAGAAGTCGACGTCAAGCCGAAACCCGGTGATAGGCAAAGTCATAACAGCTATCAGAAAAATATTTAAAAAAATGTTATGTATGTGTTTTGAAAATTATAGGTCTTTGAAAAAGATATAGAAATTTCACACCCTACGGCAGTCTGTCAACTCCTGTTACTACAAATATCAACTTTTTTTGGATTTTATTCTTACAATGTTATGATGAATAATGCATCTTCAAACTGGTGTCTCAACCTTACTGCCAACATTTCTCGTTCAGGAAAAATTGCCACTTATTTCCCAACCGAGTATTCCAAAGTAAAACTTTGCTCAACTTTAACTGGCTGTACTGGAAAGAAATGTACTACGAGAGTTTTGCAAGTAGCCTTAAAAGTTGGCGCATTTAATAACGATTCCAAAATGGTATAACACTTAGAAGATTACTCGTTAACTTATGCACAATTTTTATTTGAAAAAAAACTGATGAAAATTTTTAAAAATTTCCTAATTAAACAGCGATTATGAAAACGCACAAGGACCCTTAAGGATAACTGTTTGCACAACAGTGGGCGTCAAAATGCTGCTGATGATGATTTACTTTTACAGCAAATGCTCAAACTGTTTTCCTTCAGCCGCAATACACGCTCGACATCTTCTTAAAAAAGATCGGGTTATTAAACGAGCAAATCCACGGTTATTAACAAACTCAGCTGCTTCCAATAGTCTTTGCCGTAGCTCAGCTACATTTTGAATCGGCTTGAAATACACTTTTTCTTTTACAGTTCCCCAGTAAAAAAAATCTAACGGATTCAAATCTGGTGACCGGGCTGGCCACGGTATTGTACCAGACCGCCCTATCCATCTGCCTGGAAAGTTTTGATCGGGATACTCTCTCACTGAGAGTGCACAGTGCGCTGGGCAGCCATCATGCTGAAACCACATGTCCCTGTAAATACTCAGTGGCACGTCCTCCAATAAATTTTCTAAATGATTTTTCAAAAAACCTAAATAAACCTCAGCAGTCAAAGTCTCTGGGAACGGACCGATTATTTTACCATTTAAAATTCCTGTCCAATGGTTTATCTTGAAGCGATATTGAGATTTATCTTCTCTCATCAAATGTGGGTTTGCTACGTACCACTCGTGTAAGTTATGCAGGTTCATGTACCCATCTTTCTTAAATGTGGTCTCATCTGACCATACAATTTTTTCAAAGAACAGTGGATCTTCCCTGTGTCTTTCTAACCTTGTGCGACAAAAAGCAACTCGGGGCTCATAATCCCGGGGCAGGAGAGGTTGAACACGACGCTGTATGTGGTATGGATGAAGCACATCACTTGCTATTGCACACTTTGATACCGATCAGTACTCCTTCGTTTACTGCGCATCTTTACATGTTCGTGCTTGTTGATTTCGTACTGTTACTAATTTTGGATTCGTGAACTGGACTGTTGATCGCTTGTGATTTGGATTTGGACTGTTTAATTGCTCTTCAAAACAACATTTGCTTTCCTTAGATTATCTTTGATAGTATGATTGTGCAGTGCCGCTATGTCCGTGTACATCGTACAAGAATATGCTAACATGCACCTCATTTATGGGGAATGCAGATGCAACGCTAGTGCTGCAGCGAGACTTTACTGTGAGAGGTACCCGAATGCAGCTCGTCATCCAGATCATCGAGTGTTCACAAATGTGCACCACTTACTGTTCTCAGAGGGCCAACTACCAAACCAATCACACGGTGAGGGAAGATCTTTCCTTCTTTACGAAGACGTGGTGCTAGGAGCTGTCGAAGAAGACCCGAGTACTTCAGTGCGTGCAATAGAACTAAAAACAGGTGTGCCCAAAAGTACAGCCCATAGAATCTTGCAAAAAAACGTGCTCCATCCATACCACGTACAGCGTGTTCCAGCTCTTCTGCCCCGGGATTATGAGCCCCGAGTTGCTTTTTGTCGCACAATGTTAGAAAGACACAGGGAAGATCCACTGTTCTTTAAAAAATTTTATGGTCAGATGAGACCACATTTAAGAAAGATGGGTACATGAACCTGCATAACTTACACGAGTGGCACGTAGCAAACCCACATTTGATGAGAGAAGATAAATCTCAATATCGCTTCAAGATAAACCATTGGACAGGAATTTTAAATGCTAAAATAATCGGTCCGTTTGAGTTCCCAGAGACTTTGACTGCCGAGGTTTATTTAGGTTTTTTGAAAAATCATTTACAAAATTTATTGGAGGACGTGCCACTGAGTATTTACAGGGACATGTGGTTTCAGCATGATGGCTGCCCAGCGCACTGTGCGTGTGCACTCCCAGAGAGTATCCCGATCAAAACTTTCCAGGCAGATGGATAGGGCGGTCTGGTACAATAACGTGGCCAGCCCGGTCACCAGATTTGAATCCGTTAGATTTTTTTTACTGTGGAACTGTAAAAGAAAAAGTGTATTTCAAGCCGATTCAAAATGTAGCTGAGCTACGGCAAAGACTATTGGAAGCAGCTGAGTTTGTTAATAACCGTGGATTCGCTCGTTTAATAACTCGATCTTTTTTAAGAATATGTCGAGCGTGTATTGCGGCTGAAGGAAAACAGTTTGAGCATATGCTGTAAAGGTAAATCATCAGCAGCATTTTGACGCCCACTGTTGTGCAAACAGTTATCCTTAAAGGTCCTTGTGCGTTTTCATAATCGCTGTTTAATTAGGAAATTTTGAAAAATTTTCATCAGTTTTTTTTCATAAAAAATTGTGCATAAGTTAACGAGTAATCTTCTAAGTGTTATATCATTTTGGAATCGTTATTAGATGCGCCAACTTTTAAGGTTACTTGCCAAACTCTCGTAGTACATTTTTTCCAGTACAGCCAGTTAAAGTTGAGCAAAGTTTTACTTTGGAATACTTGGTTGGGAAATAAGTGGCAATTTTTCCTGAACGAGAAAAGTTGGCAGTAAGATTGAGACACCAGTTTGAAGATGCATTATTCATTATTCATCATTGTAATAATAAAATCCAAAAAAAGTTAATATTTGTAGTAACAGGAGTTGACAAACTGCCGTAGAGTGTGAAATTTCTATATTTTTTTCAAAGACCTATAATTTTCAAAACACATACATGAAAATTTTTTAAATATTTTTCTGATAGCTGTTATGACTTTGCCTATCACCCGGTTTCGGCTTGACGTCGACTTCTGGGACACCCTGTATAGTATGTATTAGTTATTAGTTTATTTAAATTTATTAGTATGTATTAGGATTAGTAAAATAAACACATGTATGCCGCATACAACTGTGTATAATATCATTTAAATTGGCTTACATTGCTTACGACTAGGCAGCTCACTGTTGATTCCAAAATTATCAAAGTAGCTCAACACACTGTAAATATTGCGGACCATTGGTCTAGATATATCTATCTATACACTGAAAACCAATTACCATTGACGTGTACGAGATAGAAGTCCGAGAAGCGTGCAATACATGTATTAGAAAGAGATAGAAGCATCTCGTTGCCTAGCAACCCGAGTGACGAGGCCACGGACGCCATCGGAACTATCTTTCTAACATATACTAAATGACATAGCAAATGTAACACCGACTAGGAGTGGTATAAGTTTGAGCATACTTTTATAAGCTTTAGGTCTACCGATAAATAGAAAGATATTAAGATTTCAACTCTAAACTTCGCAAAATATCCAAGATATCCCACCTTAATGTTAATAATGTCTTGAGGCTCCTCAGTTCGCTACTCATTCGTTAAGTCGTCGCGCAATTGACTGGATTAGGTGATTGATGTCTTCTTGGCCTGTTGTATCCCAGTCTATCTGAATTTAGTTTTGTAGAGGCTCCAATGTTCGTGGAGGATGCGTTGAATTTTGCAACCTTCTTCTCATCATGTCCCATATATGTTGGATGGGGAAAAGGTCTGGAGATCGAGGCGGCAACTGAAGCAGATTTACGGGCGCATCTGAATCTTGAAATGTTTCCAAAAAGGGAAGGAGATTTAATTGTGAAACTTGTAGCACTCTGCAACCAGCCTACCTCAAATGAACACTTATCGTGACTTGCTGCCATAAGCAATGGCACCTCATACCATAACTCCCACAGTGCGATGAATATATCGTCCAGTCAAACAGTCCAAAAGACCTTATTCGGCGATAAACTGTCCTCATTGTTATTGCCATCCCGACAGCATCAAACCACTGGTTCGGAATTGCCCTTGTTGTGAAAAATCGATATCTAAGTGCTATTTGCCTTAAAAAACGATCCTGTCGCTCTGTAATCTGTCTCTGGAACTCGGAAAGGTGAGTAAAATTAACGCGTCAGCAAACTCTAGACATGATAATGCTGTGAAACAACAATGAAACAAATGGAACCTACACAGAGAAATTACTGAATATTAAGAAAACATGCCTTCAACATTATCAAAATTTTAAATGTCATTTAGTATACATAGTGGACGCTTCTTGGGATTCTCTCTGGTGCACATGACGTCTGCCATATTTGGACCGCAACGTAGATTGATTCCATTCTTTTGGAGGAGTCAAGTTTAGGTTTCAGTCCGGCTATTTCACACAATGTATTTCGCACAGCAACCACGAATTGCCGCTCACAATTGATCGACTAATTTAATTGAAGCAACAATCGTGTCGGAATTATCAAATCGCCGCACCAGCGGATCTGCATAATTCAAACTATTAGATATTTTGACAAAATCGGATGATAATTCCGCGTCGCGCCCTCGCAGCGGGGTACAATATTATTAATTTTAAAACGGTGGCTGGCAAAGTGGGAGGCAACGGGACGGACGGGACGTTCAGGACCCGTTTGCATTATTCAGCATATTATTTTCGAATGCGGTTTTCACTGTTTCGGTCAGCAGAATTTCATTATTTTAATTTTAGTGTCAGAGATAAATTTGAGCGGCGCCGGCTTATGAGTTATGTCGGAACGCGGAACAGAGCGACAAAGGGAAAACCGGTGGATGTTATTAAATTTGCCGAGGAAATGTGTGTCGGTGGGCTGGATAAACGCCGCTCTGCGGGATTAATCCCGCACGGGTATTACGTATCTTGAAAAGTGACATTATGTCAATTTTTGGTGACATTGTGTTGGTTTTTTGTGACATCATGTAAGATGTTAACTTAGCACTAGCTGAGGGACACTAGTTGTGGTTCCGTTTTGTTGAATGTGCTGCTTAAACATCATGATGCAAAAAAGCAAAACATCGTAATTTATAACTTTGAACATAACCTGTATTCCGGAAGGACAACGTATGAATAACCTGTTGGGCTCAGATAATATACTAAGTGACATATAAATCCGAACACCCAGTTTAAATGGACTTATTTTAATAAAAGTTGGTTGAAATTAAAACTAATTTTAAAAAAAAAATTATAGTGTATTCATCTTACTGTAAATAACAAGTGAACAAATTTTCAGCCTTATCAGTTGGACATTCCGGTTTTTATACTGCTTTTTTTTAATTCACTAACGCTCTAAAAATGAATGTTTCAGCCGCAGTAAAGAATCAACGTTGGCGGATTTTGGTTCCTGACATCCTTTACGATCGGTTACGAGGCCTAGAGTACGGAGACCTGTTCGATTTCGTCAACTTAGTGAGTTTGATAGGGGCCGTATAGTGGGACTTCGGGAAGCTGGACTTTCTTTTCCGGCAATTGCTGTTAGAGTGCAAAGAAGTGTAGACACTGTGGTTAGGTATTGTCAGGCATGGCTTCGAGAAGGCCGTACGCAAAGAGCAAGGGGCACTGGACGCCGCCGTAGAACAACAGACCGTGAAGATCGCCGCCTAAGATTATTGGCCTTAAGGGACCGGCCACAGTGGGTCCTTCCTTTAACTCGAGAACACCGACGTAATCGCCTTTAGTGGTGCAGACAACGGTCACTCTGGGATCAGGAATGGAACAGTATGATCTTTAGTGACGAGTCTCGATTTTGTTTAGGCATGCACGATGGTCGTGCCAGGGCTAGAAGGCGACGTGGTGAAAGGAGGAATTCACAGTTTTTTGTTGAAAGTCATGTTCATCACACTGTTGGAGTTATGGTTTGGGTGCTATAGCTTATGGTTCCAGGTCACCTTTAATCTTCATCAGAGGTCACATGAACGCGCAGCGTTATATCCACGAAGTTCTAGAACGCCATCTTTTTCCCTATCTTGACACCCTGGCAGATCCAACTTTCCAATAAGATAATGCCCGACCACATGTTGCAAGAGTCACAATAGACTTCTTTCAACATAATGATGTCACATTGTTACCATGGCCACCAAGATCTCCGGACTTATTCCCAATTGAGCACGTGTGGGATATGATGGGTAGGAGATTGCTCAATTTGCAACGTCCTCCTCAGACTCTAGAAGCACTTCGAGAGGAGTTGGTGGTTGCCTGGAATGAGATACCACAGGAGGACATTGACCACCTGATCAGAAGCATGCCTAGGCGCGTTGGAGAATGCGTAGCACATCAGTGTGCATCCACATATTATTAAAGATCAAAGGGCTTTAAAGCAGTGCAATCATTTTGAAATTTTTTACATTTACTTATTATGCTTCATTAAGTACTTATACAAAATTTTATTAAAATAGAACCATTTAAACTGGCTGTTCGGATTTATATGTCACTTAGTATATAATCATCCAGACGCGATCTTCCTATTAAACTAACTTTCTTTCAAAGATGAAAGCTAAAGACTACTCGGCTTCACAAGACATATGCAACCAACAATGCGTGTAGTTCAGTCATTACTCCATAGATGGACGCTCACAATCATCCTAGTGGGCAAACATAGAGTGACTGTTTAAACACTACCTAGTCTGCAAGATGACATTTTATAGGCCTTTTTTGACGTTTTGTAGATTTTCTACATAATACCCGTGCCGGTATGATGTGGTGAAAATGACGAACTGTTATTGGCTATCGTCATGAATGAAGCTTCAAATAATAATGGAGTCATTTGAAGTCATAAACCCTCGTTAAAAGAATTTTTCCAAAAACTAGATTGCAAGCAATGAGGAGAAAGTATTCATATAATTGTTTTCCTTTACGTAATCATTAAATTCTTATTGTCTAGAAAACCCACCAAATGTTAGCTTGACATAAGACAACTCAAAGCGAGAACTATCATCAGATTTGATCACTGCGGACGGGGCATAGCTGCTATTTTTTGGAGCTCTAAAGATCTCATTTCGCGGTAAATAGCCCAATCATGTGACCGCGCAATTCCAGAAAAACCATTTAGACAGAATTCTATCGACTTTTGGACCATGGGTAATATAAACTTTTTGACTTGTTTTCACCTGCCTATTACCCATTTAAATAATGACTTCCATAACGTTTACACCATGTATATACTGTTGTTACTATTATTATATGTATTATGTGTACTACCTTGGATTACTTTGGTACTTGCAGTTAATTCACATCCTAAGAAAAGAATCTTTAGATTTTCCAGGTACAATAGGATCCCCAGCAAACGTCGACCCCTATCTCACCTCCGATCTCCGCGGCGGATGGTGTATTCGTGTCGGGGTGTTGTAGATCAAGCTCTGTTTCGATTGCGTATCTATTTAGGCTTGAGGGGGTGTGTCTCCTAATCCCACTTCCCACTAGAACAGCCTGGATGGCTGGTGATTAATTACACCCTATCCTGCTCGAAGGTGGTTATTGATGAAGGGATTTTCTGGGTCACGCTGACGCCTGCCGTAACGCCATAGACTGATTTGCGCTTGTTGATGACACCTAGCGCCGGGCCGGAGGATACACATGCAATCGGGTGCCGGCAGAGACGTCGCAAACGCGTTTTTGAGAAGACCTAGGAAACGTCGTTGCAGAGACGTTTCGATATTGCCGCGAGTGGGAGGGGATGTGTAGTGTTCGTCATCTTTTAGCATTGATTTTATTAAGGTATTAAAAATTTAGTTTATATTGCATTCAGAGATGTGGCCAACGTAGGCCAACTACTACGAGCCCCTTTCAACTTCAGTTGGTCCAACTATTGAGATCTTAGTTTTTTTCTTATCAAACACAAATAATATAAATTTAGCAGGGTGATATAGGTTTAAAATATTAACAATGAATATTTTGATAATATATAGTAGAAAACACCAACTTTATCACTCCCTAATCAAATTTGCAGCATAAAAATAACACATGTTGCAATTACAGCATATCAACCTATTTACAGTGTTAGAAATATTGTTAGAAGATATAGCGTAACTGGTTCAGTTAATATTAAGCCACGATATGTGAAAAAAAGTAATATCACAAATGCCAACCGAAGACCATTAAAAAGAATAATCGTGAAAAACAGGCGTGCCAATTATTTACAATGAAGTGGTCTGCGGAGTGACGCTGTTGGAAGGAGAATTTCGAGGTCCACAACTAATAGAGAGGCCCACAAACTGGGATTTAGCACTTGCAGGGTAAGTTTTCTTATAAAAAAGAGTGAAGTAAAAACCCTAAAGTTGCACGACTTGTTTATAGGCCAAAGACAAGCCACTATTAACTCCACTGCAAAAGAAAAATCGGCTTAACTGGGCTAAAGAACATAGACAATGGACACCTCAACAAATGTGTGCAATACAATGGAGTGATGAGGCCCGATTCGAAGTTTGTGTTGGTGACAGTCGCAGTAGTTATTCGCAAAAAAAATTAAGCATTCCATGTTGACTGTCTGAAATTTCCAGCATCCATTATGGTCTGGGGCACTATGTCATCAAAAGGAGTAGGAAAACTTCATTTTATTGATGGAAATGTGGATACAAACAAATATTTGGCAATTTTAGAAGAATCGCTTTTACCAGTGATGCAAGAATGTTTGACATCCGGCCAAGATTTTGTGTTTCAGCAAGATGGTGCAGCGTGCCATTCCTCAAAAAACGCTATAACATGGATGGAAGAAAATAATGTACCACTTTTGGAATGGGTTTCTAGCAGTCCAGATCTGTCACCTATTGAAACTTTGTGGCACGAGATGAAAAAGGTTCTACGACAACATCCTGCTCGTAAAATCACCGAACTGGGTCAAAAGCTTCAAGAAATATGGGATTGTTTTACACCAAATTTTTGCCAAAACTTGGTTAACACAAGATAAAGGTGATGTTACCCAATGGTAATCTTTCAATTGTTGCTATGTTAACTTCGCGCATTTATTCGCACATTGTTCAGATGTTCTATTAGTTATAGGTCTAAGTGATTTCAAATATGTATTTTTTACGACTATAGTGTATCTAAAATGTTTTTGAGAAAATAAATTGCTCTAGAAGTAAATAGTTTCGTCATGTTTAGTTTATAAAGGCATATGTTGGTACAAATCTTGAAGTGGGCCAACCTTGTGTCGGCGTTGGTTAACATTGGCGCTGAATGAATTCCATCTTCTCAGCCGACAACAGATAAAAACGATATGAAAGAGAAGCAGATGAAGAAGTACAGCAAAAAGAGGACGAAAATAGAGAATTTATTTTAATGTAATATATTGTAACAATTTTTATGTTGTGCAAATATTCAACTTTTTGTCAGTATTCATTTAGTAAAGAAATGTATATTAAGTGTGGTGTCCCACAAGGAATCTTAGGTCCTCTGTTATCCGATATATATTTAAATGATATTTTCCAAATTAATTGTGTTGGCAAAATAACTAGTTTTGCAGATGATACTGCAATATTATATGAAGGCACTGACTGGTCTGATCTGAAAAATGTAATTGAAAATGATTTTATCAAAATTATTCGGTGGTTTAACAGTAGAAAATTAAGCATTAACTACTCTAAAACACATTTTTTACCATTTGAATCGTATGCTAGACATCTGCCAAATTACACAAATTTCTCTTTCAATATTAATGATCAAAAAATGCAAATTAATAGAGTGCCCAACATAAAATACCTTGGAGTGGTCTTGGATCCTCACTTACGATGGGACATCCATGTCAATTATATTTTAAAGAAAGTTAGATTTGTATCCTACAAAATTAAATACCTTGGGAATATATTAACAGAAAAATATCTTCGAACATTATACCATGCACTGATTGAGCCTCATCTCGCATATGGTATATTAGCATGGGGAGCTGCATGTTCCTCACATATCTATAATTTAGATGTTTTTCAAAAAAGTATTCTAAAAATGATATTTAAAAAACCGAAACTTTATTCCACTGTAAAATTATACGCAGATGTTCGAATGTATGATATAAGACAGCCTTATTTCTTACACAGTATCACTCACTACCATAAATTTGTAAACACCGACCAAAAAATTAAACATAATCATTATACCAGGTACAAAATTCGTGGCACAGTAGTTCCTCAACCGCATAAATCTATAATGCAGCGATCATATCTCTATTTAGCGCCTAAATTTTATGAAATTATACCTAAAGACTTAAAAGATTTACGTTTCGGAAATTGTTTCAAAAGAAATTTAGAAAAGTGGCTACATTCTATATCTAGGACTGAAAAACTCATAAATACGAACATCAACTGAATACATAATCTACTGTAGCTAATTTTTGTCCTTTTTTGTCATTTGCATTCTACAGTTTCAACTTAAATTATTGGTCCATGTACAGGCGATGCCTTCTATTGGGCCTGTTTTGATTTTATATTTATTTACTCATATTGTTTGTTATCTTTGTACATTGAGTGAATAAATATTATTATTATTATAATAATTTTCTGAATAAAGAGATCAACCTATAGAAATTTTTGAATGTAACTATTATAAATAAATAAATAAATAAATAAAAACGTCTTTATTTTAAAAGAAAAAGAAAGCTGAATCTGCGTATCGTCAGCGTATCTATGATTGTTTATATCACCAAAGCACTTCGACATATCAGCAGTAAAAATGATAAAAAATAAAGGACCCAAAAGTGATCCCTGAGGAACTCCTCTATCCACGTTCAAGGGTTTTGATCTATGCCCATCAATTGAGACCGACTGCGATCTGTCATCCAAATAACTACGAATAAGTTGAATAGTCTTATGTTTAAATCCATATTATAAAACCATAACAGATATTTTTAAATTTTCGTTTGAATTAGATTTTTAGTAGTTTGACCCGGTAAGGACGCGAGGCCAAAGGCCATCCATTGAAACCCGATAAGCACTAGTAAGCTTTTTCTTCGTCAAGGTACAGTACTGTGTTTTGGAAACATTAAACTGTACAAGATTGTTGCGTCCCCAAGCAGTGATAACCTCAAGGTCACTCGTCAGAGACCAAGTCACTGCTAGTCTTCTTTTTCCAGCTTACCGACAGAGATCGGCTTGTCGCTATGAATTCCTGCATGTAGAGTGTTGTCATCAGCAAAGCTCTGATATTGTTGATATGTAAGAGGAAGAGTGTCGGAGCCCAGACCGTTCCCTGAGGTACACCTGCGTTGACACTGTGAAATAAAGATGAAAACCCGTCAATTACGATGGATATCTTGCTGTCAGAGAGAAAGTCAGCCACCCATCTGCAATGCTTCTCTGAAAGGCCATAGGATGGAACCTTTCATAAGGGGACAACGTGCCTGAATGTTACCTCATGCATAGTGTGTTTGTGTTGAGCTTCTAGTGTCAATAATGTAGTCTACTCGATAGGTTTTACCTTAACATAACTTTTGCCAGAAGCGCGTTAGTAATGGGTGATTTTTTTGCTAGTATCTTTTTGGCAACACTGTTTTTGACAGATGACGCGTGAATCGTGTCTTGTGTCATTGTCAAACTTGTTCAGTTTGGTCTATAATTTAAACATGAATCGACTTACGAACGAGCAACGCTTGCAAATTATTGAATTTTACTATCAAAGTTCATGCTCGGTTAAGAGAGTGCATCAAGCACTGCTTCCAATTTATGGGCAATTTGGTCGGCCTACTGAGGGAGCTATTCGGAAGCTTGTGACTAAATTTCGAACCCAGTTTACATTATTGGACATTAAACCCCCAACGCGCAGACGTAGAGTGAGGACTGAAGAAAATATTGCGACTGTATCCGCCAGTGTTTGGGCCTCTGTTACTCCACTACGTGGACAATTTTGCGACAGGATTTGGTTGTAAAACCTTATAAGATACAGCTGGTGCAAGGATTGAAGCCACACAACCTCCCACAACGTTTCCAATTTGGTGAATGGGCGCTGGCAAAGTTGGAGGAAGATCCACATTTTTATCGAAAAATTGTGTTCAGCGACGAAGCTCATTTCTGGTTGAATGGGTACGTTAACAAGCAAAATTGCCGCATCTGGAGTGAAGACCAGCCAGAAGCATTGCAAGAGCTATCAATGCATCCCGAAAAAATCACTGTTTGGTGTGGATTATGGGCCGGTGGCATCATCGGGCCGTACTTCTTCAAAGACGACAATGGCCGGAACCTAAGTGTGAATGGCGAGCGCTACCGTGCGATGATAACAAACTTTTTTTGCCCAAAATGGAAGAGCTGGACTTGGCTGACATGTGGTTTCAACAAGACGGTGCCACATGTCACACCGGACACGAAACAATGGCCCTATTGAGAGGCGAATTCGGTGAACAGTTTATCTCACGTTTGAGGCCCGTCGATTGGCCGCCTAGATCGTGTGATTTAACGCCGTTGGACTATTTCTTGTGGGACCATGTTAAGGCTAATGTCTACAAGGATAAACCAGCAACGATTGACGCACTGGAAGCCAATATTGAAGCATTTATTCGTGAGATACCGGCCAATATGTTGGAGAGAGTGTGCCAAAATTGGACCTTGCGCATGGGCCATCTAAAGCGGAGCCGCGGCCAACATTTACATGAAATAATCTTTAAACATTAAATTATATCGACCGTTCTATCGACTCAAATAAAGATTTAATCGTTTTTTCAAATTTTTTGTGTTTTTTTTGAAAATCAAATCCTATGCCTCTTAAAAAATCACCCTATACTTTGCTCAACAGTATGCATACCAATCTGTGCATGCACGTAATCGGTTACCGTTCAATATAGGCCATTCGTTTGCATTCTGGCCGATGGAAATGATTTGACAATCGACCTATTTTACACTAGCAGATGGTAATCAATCAACAAACCGTTCCGTGTTTGTCAGTATGTGACAGTGATGTGCCATATTTGCCTTTGCCGTTCGCTGTTTGGAAATGATGTGTTATAGTCCGAGTCTATTAGGTCCGCAGGACATCCCCACTTGGATTACTGTAAACATTTTCATTTATTAGCACGAACGCCGCTTCCTTGAAGTAAATCTTCGATACAAGCAGATTCATTGATATCTAAAGAGGCAATGATTTCAAGTACTTGCCTGTTTCGGATTTATTTAAGATACGGGTGTGCCTGCATCCTTTCGGAAACAAACAGTTTATGAAAATATGCCTTTGAAGTACTGGGAAAATGAACTGCAGACCTTGATAACGTTTAAGTCTTGCTTCAGAGAAGGAGTAGCAGCCAGTCTTGCCCTTACGCTAACCTATAAACAGAGCTCATTTACAGCTATGAATACCTTCACCATCATGCAGCGAGATAATTAGAGGATTTAAGTGATTTTTAAAAGCTCTTGGGGGCTATTACGTAAGCAGATTTATTACAATTATTTACCCCCCCAGCCCCCTTGTCAGCAAAAGTAAGCAAAGCTCTTACCCCCTCCCCCCATGCTTACGTAACCATTTGTCAATTAATGTATCGTTTTTTTTGAATATTATAATTATAACGTTATAATTATAATTAGGATAGAGATTATATTTTACTGATACGGTATTCAACGTAGAGTAAAGGACAAAAATATTATATCTTACTAACATAACAAACTTATTTTAAATGTTTGGTGCATATATTAAATTCAAACTAACAGTCTTCAGTCCATGAAACCAGAATCCATGATTCTAAGTTTTCGATGACATTGGATTGCTTCGATTGCTGCTCAGTGTTGTAAGTTTGCTCGCTTTCATCGGATTTTGGAATGTCTACGTCGTTCTCAGCGAGCCATTCAATATCATGGTGCTCTAAATTTTGAATAATGTACATCAGTTCGTTAGCACGACGAGCAGCGACTCTTACAAGTCTAACTTTCCTATCAGTGTGCGTGTTTACTTTTTTATGGATATTTTCGATGTGACGATTTAGTGACTTGACGGAAGCACGTTCGATAGCCTCAATTTTACCGTCGGATAAAAATAATCGTAGGGCATTTGCAGGAAATCTTTCAGTGAAGCACTTAGAGCTAAATTGACTGGAAGATTAAGAAATTGCCCTCCTTCATCCAAAACCAAGTCATCAACTGTTTGTTTTACTTTTACAGGTGGTGGAAGAAACCTAATGTCTAGTAATCTAAATAGGCCATTTCTGTATTTCTACATTTTACAATTTGAAGCAAGTATTGGCTCTCACGCACATGTTCTGAATACCATTTAATGTCTAGAAAATCAGGAAGATCTTGTTCACCTGCCCCAACATATTTTGCATTAACATTATAGCCATCAATTTCTATTGAACTCCATACCTCAGCTAATACATTTCCTACAAATTCGAAACTAAATCTTTCTAAATGTTCATCAATTATTGTAACGCCACGTTCATCCAAATGAGACCCAAAATGGTCATGAGGCAATATTAAACCAGCGAGTTCCCGACTAAGAGGAGCAATTCTGCGTTCTACTCTGTTATACGCACCTCTTCCAGGAGCATTGGTAGCTAAAAACAATGCATCGAGATCATGTCGCTTAAAGTGTTGTATAGCAAACCCTATGAGTTTTTGATAACGTGGATTTTCATCTGGCCCTCCATCAATCGTCGTGATTAATACTGGTTTTACTAGTCCATGGTCAGTTTTAGCTAATGGTCAAAACTCTTCAAGTTCGAGAAGCGTCTCGAAATCCTGAGCATGAGTATTAGCAGAAGATGAACTATGCTTTCCACTTCGAATAGCGATGTATGTTGATACAGAATATTCAACGGCTTGCGGTTGTCCTAGCATATTGGAAGTGATTTTGATACCAGCATAAACAGATAGTATTAATTTATGACGCTCAGCGATTATCCAATCGTGATCACGCAATTTGATTCTATATTCCATGTGCATTAGAAGAGATGCTTGCTTATTAGCAGCAGTTACGCCAATAGAGACTCGAACTTTATCAGCTTGAGATATGAAAAATACTTGATCTGGTCCAAGTATGGATGTATGGATGCTATGTTCTCTAAATAGTGGATTGATGTATCAGCGAATTTGCTATCTAAGTGGCTCTTGTGGTGATCAGTTTGAGCCCGAATGAGCTTAACAGGAGCTGTCGATACGTGTCTTCGTCCCTCTGCAGAATTAGATTTTCTGGGAATCAAACGATATTTCCCACTGCGACTAATGTCAAATCCTATTTTACGTAATTCTTGTGCGAGTTCATCAAGAGTTTTTACGCTGCGAATTGATTCCTCTCGTCTTCTAGCATCTGCTGCACTCCCAAATAAAGCTATATCCGCGATTGTTTGCAATAGTGAATGTTGATTGCTTTCAAGATTAGGACATCCCACTGAATCCCTCAGAGATAGTCTTTTTTTATTTCTGGATTTTCATGACAAATATCTTCTAACTTTCTTTTCATACCATCCCTGTGTTTCTTCTGGGCAACTGCGTTTTGAACCTTCCTGTTTAAAGACTGTTTTGCTGTTTTTATTTCCTCGCGCAACTTAATGATCTGTTTATCAACAAAGCATTCAGATTTTTTTCGAGTAGAGCAATCTTGTTTTTCATAGCTTCCTGAGATGGTTTTGCTCTCTTTTGCTCACTTCGTTAACTAACTTTTGTACTTTCGTACTTGTATGAGATTTTCAAACTATTTTTGGTATAACTTGGATTTGTGATGTGAAACGACATCTTATCTAAACATTAAACTTTGGCTAATGGAATCAATAGTAACTCAAATGTTAACTTGCTATACTATGCTTACAATACGTCTACTCGCTATAGTATCCAAGCGAAACAATACACTGATAGAGGAAATTTAGACAAGTGAACACCGCGCGGTAATTCCCCTACTCGGTTCTAAAGCGAGTAGGGGAATTACCGCGCGCTGTTCACTAAACGTATGCATTATTTGCGGGAATCCCCGAAGATGCGTTTCGTTTTCAAGCAAAGACAATGTGAGGGTTGTCATTCGTGAAAAAAAAGTAAATAACTACCGATGAGGTAATCATCATCTAGACTCCCCTACCCCCCAAGTCATCCAAAATAAGCAAAGCAAAGACCCACCATAGTGCTCACGTAATACTTGGCGTACATTTCCAGATCATCGTCAAATAGTAGACTGTGACATTTTAGTGAAGCGGCAAGGTTATTAATGATGTACAGAAGAAAAAGACATCAAACTGGCCCCTAACTTTTTCGCGGATTTTGTAAAAGTTAATTTAACCTGTCCGAAATAAATATCTGAATTATTAGAATATAGTTCACGAACATTTTTTTACCAAATAGAGCCTTAGATTTAGTTGCGTTGACGGAGAGACAATATTTTTTTCTTAAATGATAATGAGCCTGAAGGACCTCATTTATGTTAGTTAAAGTACGGTTTATACCTGATTCATTAGAACTAATATATAATTCAGTGTCATTAGCTTAATAGTGATATAACGTGTTTAAAGCCTTTGAGCACCTGAGAAGTGTACAAAGTGTACAACCTAAAACAGATCCCTGAGGCACACCTCCGGAAACGCGTGATTCACCAAAACATTTAACAACCTGTGCCCGATCTTTGAAATAATATCTTAACAAATGAACGGACATTGTTTGAAAAGCCCAAGTAGTGGAGCAATCAACAATGATTTGCCTCTAAATCTAGTAAAATTAAGATACGTCAGTCCATGTATTTGCGGATATCATCTGTTAGTTTGAGTAAGGCCTGATCTGGTTTAAACCCTAAATGATTTTCTGGAAGAGCGTCATTGTCAGCAACAAAGTCCCTCATTCAAGCATCCAAACTCATTTCGAAGATTTGCTAAACAATAACTATTATAATAAGCGTATTTCAGTCTACTGGAACGATCTGAGCTTAAGTGATTGACTAACCAGTCACTAAAGCCAACGTAATGCGGGCTATCGATTAGAAGATGATGGCTCAATTTATCTAAAACCTTGCTAAAATCCTATTTACTAAGTTCACCGCTGTACCTTTAACTGCGTTTGAAAAACTGTCCATAGATGGCAGGGTCACACTGAACTATTAAATACACCCATATCCGATTGTTTGCTTCCAGTTGTCTGCTTCCAATAACTGAACTTACCTGTATGTCGTACTGAAAAGCATGAAACAATATCACCATACGATTGGTACAGCCAAGTATTTTCCAGAAATAATAGTTTGCGCCGTCTCTAGTGCTGCTTTTACTATACTCAGTGCCAGACGCTACGCTGTTCGATTTTCGTCCGCCGGCGCGCATGACGTCACGCAGAGAGTGACTCTCGTTTAGATTGATATGGATAACGTGCATATTTTCACCTACAGGCGAAACGGCTGGTCGGATTTTCACATAGCCACATTGAAATTTTATAAAAAAACAAAATGTTGGATTTTAATAAAAGATTTCAACCTTGTAATTCCTATTATTTTTTTTTTTATATCGAAACAGCCGCGCAGGCAGAAGCCTAAATGCCGGAACACCGCGGCTGCTATGATGATCCCAAAGAAATTTTGTTGATACGATTTTTGAACTGCCCAAGGTTAGTAGAACTGGGAAAAGCTTCCTCCCGTAGATTGTTCCAGAATCTAGACACCCTCGGGACAAAGGAGCGGTCGTATCGGCCAGTTCTGGATGTACGAAGTTTGACGCGGTTAGGATGGGATGCCGAAGTCAGGCGGGTCTGTCTCGCAGGCACATCGCGCGGCGGCATCATGGAAGAGAGCTCTGAGGAGCAAAGCCCGTTGGTGTAGCGATAGAAAAGAGCTAGATCGCCGACCGCCCGCCGGTGTCTGTTAGAGAAGAGTCGTCGATCAGTCGGACCGCCCTCCTCTGGACAGCATCGAGCATGGACAATGTAGTCGGGGCGGCAGCACCCCAAATGTGTGAGCAATACTCGAGGCTAGGCCTTATCTGGGCTTTGTATAGAGTGAGAAGGTCATGCGGAGAAAAGTACTTCTTAGCCCTAAACAAATAGCCTAGCTTTTTCCCAGCAGCTGCAGCTATTAAAGAGATGTGTTCGTGCCAGATCAGTTCCTTGGTGATCTGGACTCCGACAAACCAAAATGAATGGCTCCTTGGTAGAACTCGACCGTCCATCGAAACTGTATGAGCGCTAGGACGCTTTTTGTTCGTCAAAGTACAGTACTGTGTTTTGGAAGCATTGAACTGTACAAGATTGTTGCGTCCCCAAGCAGTGATAGCCTCCAAGTCTCTTGTCAGAGAAGAAGTCGTCGCTAGTCTTCTTTTTTCCAGCTCAGCGGCAGAGATCGGCTTGTCACTCTGAATTCCTGCATGTAGAGTGCTGTCATCAGCGAAGCTGTGGATTGGGTTGATCGTGCAGGAAAGGAGGTCGTTGATATGTAAGAGAAACAGTGTTGGAGCCAAGACCGATCCCTGGGGAACACCCGCGTTGACGTTGTGGGATGAAGAGGAGAATCCGTCAATTACGACGGATATCTTGCGGCCAGAGATAAAGTCAGCCACCCATCTACAAAGCTTTTCTGGGAAGCCGTAAGATGGAAGTTTGCTCAAGAGGGCAGCGTGCCACAGCTGATCGAACGCTTTCGTGATGTCAAGAGCAACGACATGAGCCTCACCATGAGACTGGATGAGTTTGACTCCACAGTTGCGTGACGTAAGCTAGGAGGTCCCCTGTGGATCGTTGGTGCCGGAAACCGTACTGCCTGTCGCTAATCAAGCTGTGACGTTCGAGGTAGTCCAGAAGCTCGCGATAACTAACGATCCTATTTCATAGGATACAGCTCAAACGGCTCGATAGATTTTCACATATGAGGTGTCGGATTAACATGCTCATGACGTGAATACTGCACTACATTTATTCATCCTTATTTCGCAGAACATCCTAAGTACTAACTACATGCAAGTGTGAAAATGTACGCAACTCGAGCAGTAGAAAAATGGAGTAATCATCTTTTTGCAGTAAGCTGGCGGTATAACAATAAATGGAAATGATTTTGTCCGAGCCACAATTTTTCTCCATTTAATTTTACGATTTCTCTGGTCTTTCAAGCTTTCATTCAGTTCTTTGCTCCAAAAGAAAATCCTTGACCTGAAAAATGGTTTCTTAGCTTTTCCAGGGCAGTCAATGTTGCTGCTCTTCAACAGAAGTTCGCCTATAAAATTTTGCTTGTCTTGTCTGCTCGTAGGATGTAGCCATTTTTTGCTAAGATTTGGGTCTTGAAGAAAACTGTGGAACTTCATGCCTTTGCAAGGATTCCGTTCAGATTGGTTGTCGGAATTACATCCCACAACAGCACACCGCATTTTTATCAATTTACTAACATCACAGGGTATACAAGGTATGTATAACTAATACAACAAGTCACAAACCCACCAAAAATCACTAGCAAATCGCACTATACAGGGTTATTCAAATTAAGTGTCCACCATTGGTAACTTTGTTATTAGTAAAAATACAAAGTTGTTTAAATTAGCAAACTAGTAGCATTTTTAACGCTGGTAAAAATGAGAAATAAAAAAAAAAACGATTGAGAGTCGTTATTTTGATTTTTTTCAGTAAAATAACATTTTTTTAAATGGAAACCCCTGTATATTATATTTCTTTCTGTTAAAGCATCAAATTTTAAACAAAAAAGTTCATAATGACTTTTCCGCTAAAGTCAAAAATAAAGTCAAAATAACGATAAATATTTTTAATTATTTGCAGTATTATAATATTAAGACGGCTATGAAAACAACATGGCGTTCGCGATTTGACAGCATTAAGATAAGCGACAAATTGTTAAACTGGACATACTCGCAACTAGAAGGCTTTGGAAAACAATGATAAAATCAAATAATGTCAAACATTAGTGTAAATACTTGTTTATAAGCTTTATTGTGTCATTAATTTAAAGAAAAATGTTCTCCCATGAAGAAAAGTGTGATATGTTAGAATGCTATTTAGTGTGCAGAAAATCCTCCTTGAGAGCAAGAGAATACTACAGTGAATTATATCCCGCTCGCATTCAACCGTATGAACGATATTTTCTGAGACTTTATCGAAAATTTAGGGGCAACGAAAATGTTTTTGCTAAAACAAGGGCAAAAAAGAATTCATAATAAGCGAGGCCACGGAAATTGCAGTTATTGGATATTTTGAAGCTTATCGTGAGAATTCAATAGCAGATATTCTCAAGGACTCTAATTTCAGTTATGGTACTGTTCAAAGGATTTTAAAAAAATACAAATTTATTCCGTATAAGTACCGACCAGTTCAAACGCTTTTGGCAGGGGATCCAGAGAGAAGACTTGTTGTTTGCCATTGGTATCTTAGCTTCTGTCGCCAAAATGTAAATAACTTTCGTTACCTTTTATGGACAGATGAATCAAATTTTTCAAATTCTGGAATGTTTAATAGAAAAAACCACCATTATTGGTCAAGAGAAAATATTTTGTTAGTACATCCAAGAGGCCCACAAGTCCGTTTCAGTTTCAACGTTTGGTGCGGTATAATTGGTTCAAAAATTGTTGGCCCGTTCTTTTATGAGGGAACCCTAACTGGTGAAAGATATGTGGAATTTATGTCAGAAATTCTGACTAATTTCTTAGACGAATTGGATCTTATAAGTAGACATCATCTGCATTTTCAGCAAGATGGCGCACCTGCCCACAACTCCAGAGGTACTTATCATTTTCTAAGTACTACTTTTAATGATCAGTGGATAGGAACAAATGGCCCAATACAGTGGCCTCCCAGATCACCAGATCTAAACCCACTTGATTACTTCTTGTGGGGTTACTTAAAGAACCAAATTTACAGGCGAAGGTACGATAACCTTGACGCGTTAAAGACTGCAGTTAGGGAAAAGATAACCCAGATAGATGGTAGGTACTTAAGACAGTTCGAGCAGTTGAAAAACGTGCCCAAAAATGTATTGAAGAACAAGGTGGTGTTTTCGAGCATCTTCTTTAAAAAAAATTGTTATTGTATTTTGTAAGATTATAAGTTGATGTTGAAAATAAAGTTTGTCGATACAATTTAATTGTTTCAGATTGGAGGCCATAACTTCAACAATTTGTAACCTAGTAGAAAAGTTATTGTAAGCTTTTTTGTTTAAAATTTGATGCTTTAACAGAAAAAAATATAATATACAGGGGTTTCCATTTAAAAAATGTTTTTTTACTGAAAAAAATCAAAATAACGACTCTCAATTGTTTTTTTTATTTCTCATTTTTACCAGCGTTAAAAATGCTACTAGTTTGCTAATTCAAACAACTTTGTATTTTCACTAATAACAAAGTTACTAATGGTGGACACTTAATTTGGATAACCCTGTATAGTATACACGTGCACTGCAGTAACGTCACGGCAATCCTGCCACTGGTAACCACGAGCCGACAATTCTCTAGGTGACGTCACGAAGCCCCGCTCACATGCGCAACATCCTATCTTCAGTGTGTATGTATCGTGTACCACACTGACGCGCCTAACACTACCGATAGCTGCTTATGTTCAGCAACGGAATGCAAAAAGTAGGCCGTCCTGCCGTGCAGGCGTGACTCTCAGGTGGCTTTGCACGGGGACTGGACCTTTCCCATTAGAATACCGTCGACGAGGACACCTGTCACAGGCTAGCGGGATTTATAATTGAATCGACAGTAGGGTGGGAAGCTAGCGGAGATCGGCGATTCGATTTGGACCCGTCGCCGTCGCACCGTTGTGGCATTTTGTGCCTGCGTCCACATTCAAATTGAATGGGCATTCCCGTGGGATAAGAACCGCCTATACGGATTTTCTAACCGCTTCTCACAGTGGCCCGGAGAAGTGAAAAGCTGACGAAAATGCGTTTTCGACGGCATTGGGTCGCTGATTTCTAATACGCGTGTTGTCTATCCCGTTGTCAAGGCCACTTCAAGGTCATATGAAGGGCAAGCAAAAGAGGCTGAGTAGTTGAGCCCAAAGACATGCCATTTAGGTGGTTCCTGACCTGCGATTTTTAGTCTTAAGGGAGCATTTGAAAGTCATATTATTAATAATAATAATAATAATATAAATAATAAATATATAAATCCAAACACCCAGTTTCAATGGTTTTATTTTAATAAAAGTTGGTGAATGTATTTATCTTACTGTAAATAACAAGTGAAAAAATTTTCAGCCTTATCAGTTGGACATTCCGGTTTTTATACTGCTTTTTTTTAATTCACTAACGCTCTAAAAATGAATATTTCAGCCGCAGTAAAGAATCAACGTTGGCGGATTTTGGTTCTTGACATCCTTTACGATCGGTTACGATGCCTAGAGTACGGAGACCTGTACGATTTCGTCAACTTAGTGAGTTTGATAGGGGCCGTATAGTGGGACTTCGGGAAGCTGGACTTTCTTTTCGGGCAATTGCAGTTAGAGTGCAAAGAAGTGTGGTTAGGTGTTGTCAGGCATGGCTTCGAGAAGGCCGTACGCAAAGAGCAAGGGGCACTGGACGCCGCCGTAGAACAACAGACCGTGAAGATCGCCGCCTAAGATTATCGGCCTTAAGGAACCGTTTCTCCACTACCAGGTCCATTGCAAATGAATGGTTTGCAGAACACGGAAGACCTACTGGCATGCGAAGTGTTTACCGACGAATGAGAAGTTTTGGCTTGTTTTAATACCGGCCACACTGCGTCCTCCCTTTAACTCGAGAACACCGACGTAATCGCCTTGAGTGGTGCAGACAACGGTCACTCTGGGATCAGGAATGGAATAGTATTGTCTTTAGTGACGAGTCTCGATTTTGTTTAGGCATGCACGATGGTCGTGCCAGGGTTAGAAGGCGACGTGGTGAAAGGAGGAATCCACAGTTTTTTGTTAAAAGACATGTTCATCACACTGTTGGAGTTATGGTTTGGGGTGCTATAGCTTATGGTTCCAGGTCACCTTTAATCTTCATCAGAGGTAACATGAACGCGCAGCGTTATATCCACGAAGTTCTAAAACCCCATCTTTTACCATATCTTGACACCCTGGCAGATCCAACTTTCCAACAAGATAATGCCCGACCACATGTTGCAAGAGTCACAATAGACTTTCAACATAATGATGTCACATTGTTACCATGGCCACCAAGATCTCCCGACTTATCCCCAATGGAGCACGTGTGGGATATGATGGGTAGGAGATTGCTCAATTTGCAACGTCCTCCTCAGACTCTAGAAGCACTTCGAGAGGAGTTGGTGGTTGCCTGGAATGAGATACCACAGGAGGACATTGACCACCTGATCAGAAGCATGCCTAGGCGCGTTGGAGAATGCGTAGCACATCAGGGTGCATCCACACATTATTAAAGGTCAAAGGGCTTTAAAGCAGTGCAATCATTTTGAAATTTTTATCATTTACATTATGCTTCATTAAATACTTATACAACATTTTATTAAAATAAAACCATTTAAACTGGGTGTTCGGATTTATATGTCACTTAGTATATATAGTTTTAAAACATAATATGTCTATATGTATCTGTGTTAACGTTTAACTTTTCTCTTGCTGTTATTATTATTACTGATATACTACTTTTCTTTTTGGTTAGGCGGAAGAGCGCGGATAGACAACTAATGGTCGTCAATCAAGCGAACCTTGCCGTTTGCTCACTGCATCAGATTTATGTACTTTTTCTTTTTCTGTACTTACATGAGCAATAAAAGCAATTTATTATTATTATTATTATTATCTTATGCTCTTTTTTCTAGACAAACACTAAGTGAGTTGATTCGAACAAAAAGTTTCCATAACTGCTTAAAGGGTTAAAATAGCGCAAATTAAATCCGCTAAGAGAAAGTAAGCTTTGAATATGTACAACAGAGAATTTAATCACTAAGACCAATATTAGTATTTGCTGGGCATTTGAACCAACGAAAAAAGACCTTATCGAAATGCAATTTGACGGAAGATGTTCTAAGCCCTCTGAATATCAGTAATGTCTATTGAAATATTGAATAAAATCGTGAAAAAGCGTTTGTATTATGCCATAGCACTGTTTCTTTCAAATACGATGCTTTTGTACAGAGGAAACAGAACAGCTTTCATGCATTTTGCTATTTATTATCAATTTACAAATGACAGAGGATCTAATTAATCCACCAAGAAAAATGCAAGAAATATTAGGTCAATTTTCTAACTACTTTTTTTTAATAGGACGTTTCAATTATTTTGATGACTGTCATAATGCATGGCAATCTAGTTTCGTCTCTATATCACACACAGGTGTTAAGGTGCCCACAAATTAGCAACCATATGCGTCATACGTGTTTTTCATACATCTGTGTCAAACATGTATACCAACAGATTTTGAACCCAGACCTGCATACAAGATTGTTGAGCAAGTTAGTTTGAAGGTATATAATGAGCAGTGAAGACGAGTACATTCTATTGATAGTGGCGTACGCTGCTTTAATTAAAAAGAAAACAAATAGATTAGTTAAAAAGCCACATATTTGGAAGAAGTAAGTAAAGGGATGGCTTTTAAAACGCCCACAATATACCCATATTAATCTGCTAGAAGAGTTACGTTTAGAACCTGATGATTGGTGAAATTACCTGAGGAAGGATGAAGAAAGTTACTCAACGCTACTAACCTTAGTGTCTCCATTAATTGTAAAAAAATACACGATTTTGACGTCTTCAATTTCGCCACATGAGCGATTAACAGCCGCTCTTCGCTATTTAGCCACAGGAAGAAAATACGAAGATTGAAAGTTTTCAACTTTAATTTCTTCTCAGTCGTTAGGTAAAATAATACCGGAGACCAATAATAATACCATAAATGTGTCTTGTATAGTATATTTCATACATATTATAATCCTCTTCCTGACCGTTTGGAATCTTCTATTTTCTTCTTCTCTCTTCTAAAACAACCGCGGATGCTATTTACTTTAGTTTTCACACGCTGCTTTGTAGTATTTGTTCAATGTCTTGTACTTTTTTAATAAATCAAATAAACCTCATCTTTCTTATTTAGATCCTTGTAATAAGTACTTTTAGTTTTCCGTAAGCAAGGATAACTTTTGTAAAGTCCAATAAAACCTGTCAGAAAGGCTTTTGAAAAGTGTCTTACATCAGACATTGTCAAAGCGAAAACAAACTGATAATAAACACGCGAGACACTGTACCCAAAATGCATGCGTGAAGAAGACACACACCGAAAATCTTGTTTACAAATTCGTGTTTGCGGGTTGATGAATTCTGACTAGTCTTGAAAACTTGTGTGACGCACAAGTTTGCGGTTTTTTGTACCACAGACCGGCAACCATCAACGCGCAAACGTGGTTGACATACATGTTTGACGCACATGGTTGCTAATTTGTGGGCACCTTTATACATAATACGTATCGTACCGGTTTGCTCTTATTTTACAAAAAAAGGATATAAAACGTATTCCAACCGGTTCGTCATCTTCTGTGACTGAAACAATTTATTACCAAATTATGATTTATAAATGCGCTGTAGCTAGTTCTCGATCTATACTAAGTGACATATAAATCCGAACACCCAGTTTAAATGGTTTTATTTTAATAAAATTTTGTATAAGTACTTAATGAAGCATAATAAGTAAATGATAAAAATTTCAAAATGATTGCAATGCTTTGAAGCCCTTTGACCTTTAATAATGTGTGGATGCACCCTGATGTGCTACGCATTCTCCAACGCGCCTAGGCATGCTTCTGATCATGTGGTCAATGTCCTCCTGTGGTATCTCATTCGAGGCAACCACCAACCTCTCTCGAAGAGCTTCTAGAGTCTGAGGAGGACGTTGCAAATTGAGTAATCTCCTACCCATCATATCCCACACGTGCTCAATTGGGGATAAGTCGGGAGATCTTGGTGGCCATGGTAACAATGTGACATCATTATGTTGAAAGAAGTCTATTGTGACTCTTGCAACATGTGGTCGGGCATTATCCTGTTGGAAAGTTGGATCTGCCAGGGTGTCAAGATAGGGTAAAAGATGGGGTTCTAGAACTTCGTGGATATAACGCTGCGCGTTCATGTTACAACTGATGAAGATTAAAGGTGACCTGGAACCATAAGCTATAGCACCCCAAACCATAACTCCAACAGTGTGATGAACATGTCTTTCAACAAAAAACTGTGGATTCCTCCTTTCACCACGTCGCCTTCTAACCCTGGAACGACCATCGTGCATGCCTAAACAAAATCGAGACTCGTCACTAAAGACAATACTGTTCCATTCCTGATCCCAGAGTGACTGCACAACTCAAGGCGATTACGTCGGTGTTCTCGAGTTAAAGGGAGGACCCAGTGTGGCCGGTATGAAAACAAGCCAAAACTTCTCATTCGTCGGTAAACACTTCGCATGCCAATAGGTCTTCCGTGCTCTGCAAACCATTCATTTGCAGTGGACCTGGTAGTGGAGAAACGGTCCCTTAAGGCCAATAGTCTTCACGGTCTGTTGTTCTACGGCGGCGTCCAGTGCCCCTTGCTCTTTGCGTACGGCCTTCTCGAAGCCATGCCTGACAACACCTAACCACAGTGTCTACACTTCTTTGCACTCTAACTGCAATTGCCCGAAAAGAAAGTCCAGCTTCCCGAAGTCCCACTATACGGCCCCTATCAAACTCACTAAGTTGACGAAATCGTACAGGTCTTCGTACTCTAGGCATCGTAACCGATCGTAAAGGATGTCAAGAACCAAAATCCGCCAACGTTGATTCTTTACTGCGGTTGAAATATTCATTTTTAGAGCGTTAATAAATTAAAAAAAAACAGTATAAAAACCGGAATGTCCAACTGATAAGGCTGAAAATTTTTTCACTTGTTATTTACAGTAAGATACATACATTCACCAACTTTTATTAAAATAAAACCATTTAAACTGGGTGTTCGGATTTATATGTCACTTAGTATATATCGCAATTAAGCGAAGGTCCATTTTTAAGGAACTGCTCCTTATAGGCATGCGAGCAATTATCCATTATCCAACAAAAGCATAAAGACAGAACTCACCGTCGTCTTCTTTCGGTCCAATCTAACAGAGGGAAAAATCGAAATCTTGTTTGAGCACGTTTACCTCATTAGTTTCATTTGGTGCAGTGTGCTCCGATCACAAAAGAATACAAGAGTTCAGTTAAAAACGAAGTAGACAAAACCGAAGCCGTTTCGCTATGATCTCTCGGGTGTGAACAAAATGCTCTTCTTTGGTTTATTTGTATGAGGAACGAAAAAAACGGCTAGGAGGTAACGGTTTGATGTGGATCAGACGCGGATTGCACTTTTTCTATTTTTTGGCGGATGCGCTACGGAAAAAGAATCCCCAATTGCTTGCGGATAATTGCACTAGTGGGACATCGGCCTCAGGCCAACGATGGGTTTGTTTTCTACCTATACAGGGTGTTTCAGTTTATTGTTGCAGAACTTTAAGATTCGACAGAACTTTTAAAATTAATGCATAAAAAGTCTATATAAACATGGCGTGGCTTCCGAAATACAGGGTGTTTAAATTTACTTTTTAAAATAGTTTTTTTATAATATATAATAAAAAAACTGATTCTTCGCACTTTTCTGCATAAAAAAGCTCTCTTGTGAGTTTTCGTTATAGTTAGCCGTTTTTGAGATATTTCGATTTTTAAGATTCGATGCATTTTTAATTATTTATGGGAAAATAATATTTTTTTTTTTACATTTTCGATTTGGGAATTACAAGTAATTAAGATGATCGCTTAGATTGTGTTTTTAAACACAGCAATAATTCCTAACTCCAAATAAACACAAAAAACAGAATATTAATTTGTTTAATTTTCCAATATTATTTTTAACAAATTAAATTAATTATTTACAACTAAAATGCTATTGGATAGTTAGGACAAACATACAAAATCTAAAGTAGTTGCTCGAAATGTAAACCCAATTGTTCAATACACAATTCACATCTACGAATGATCGAACGTGGTATAGCATTATTCAAATAAGGCCTTATTTCATCACATGCATTTCTGATTCTGTCTATTAGCATATCTCTTGTGGTTACGGGAGTCTGGTACACTTTTTCTTTTAGAAATCCCCACACAAAGAAATCTAATGGATTTAGGTCAGGGGATCATGGAGGCCAGGCCGCTGGTCCTCCACGGCCGATCCATCTTTCTGGATAATTTTCGTCCAGCCAGTTTCTAACTATTCTCGAATAATGAGCCGGACAACCATCAAGCTGGAACCAGGCCAATCTTCTTAAATCTAACATAACATCATCCCACATATTTGCATGTTCAGCCTTTAAAAATTCCAAGAAGGGCGCAGCATTTAACCTTGCAGGCAAAAGGTAGGGTACAAATAGTCGATTTCGGTAGATACCAATCCACACGTTGACACTGAATTCATGCTGAAAATTTCTTTCCCGAACTGCATGCGGATTTTCATGCGACCAAATATGTTTATTATGAAAATTTACCACTCCACGTATAGTGAAGCATGACTCATCGGTCCATAAAACGTTACTTAAAAACTCCCTATTATTATCAGTTCTATCAAGAATCCACTGACAAAATGTGATTCTTCGTTCTCCGTCCCCTGGCTGTAGTCCTTGCACAGGTTGCAAAGGATAAGGACGTCTCATTTCTAAGAATACGGTGAACATGGCTTGCTGAAATTCCCAAGGCACCAGAAACTCTCCTAACACTTGTGGTCGGATCTCTATCAAACTCACGCAGAATCATACGGGTAAATCTGCGCTGACGAACATTTATGTTTTGATCCCTATGGGGATTTCCAAAACCACTTTCTATTATTTGGCGATGGAATCTTACAAATACTGAGCGAGTTGGATGACGACTGTTTGGAAATCTTCGTGCGTATTCTCTGGCTGCATCTGCTGCGTTTCCATTTACAAAGCCATACACAAAATGAATATCCGCTAACTCTTGATTGGAAAATAAAAATGGAATTATTATAAAACATACAAAAAACAGGTAAAAGAAACTAAATTTCGTGCATTCACAATTGCAAAAAAACGTTTCAGGTTTCAACAGACAACAAAACTAACTTTGTTGACTAATTGACGTTTAACCTTGTTCTGCTTTCAATTTAAAAAATATTTGCAGGCACAGCCTACTTCTAAAAGTTATCGAGATACTGACTTTTTAACGTGATTTTATCATAAATAATTAAAAATGCATCGAACCTTAAAAATCGAAATATCTCAAAAACGGCTAACTATAACGAAAATTCACAAGAGAGCTTTAAAAACCCTTGTATACCAATTTTCACTGTTATACATCAAATATTGTTCGAAATATTTAAAAAAAAACTATTTTAGAAAGCAAATTAAACACCCTGTATTTCGGAAGCGACGCATTTTTCGACCCATGTTTATATAGACTGTATGCATTAATTTTAAAAGTTCTATCGAATCGTAAAGTTATCCAACAATAAACTGAAACACCCTGTATAGTCAAGAAACAAGTTAACGATTTGAAATATGTTTTCAGAAATCATGAAAACTTCCGCAGGTATTTCAACTATTTAGTTACGGTGATAGATAGCATAGGACAACGTACCCTTGCTATGTTTGTCGTATAGAAAAATGACAGATGTACTAAGAATGCGAGCTACTGTATCTGGGAAGCTATTCATCGTAGAGGCTTGTGGCGAAAACAGAGGTTGTTTTCTACGGAAACATTTGAATACCCCCTTATTTTTAGAGCAAATTGTGGAACAACAAAAGTTCACATTATCCTCAACCTTGAAGATCAGATATTTTTTTGTAATCTCTAAAAATAGCAACTAGCAAGGCTCGTGTAGACGATGATTCACATTTGCTCTTTAATGCGCCTTTTGGAAAAAGTTCGGAGAAACGAATGGTATAGAATAATTGTGAATGGTGAAGAAATAAATATGCAAACGATACGATCCTTATCGCAGAAAATGCTGAAGGACTGCAAAGATTGAGCAAGCAGCTAACAACGATAAACAGATGAAATAAAACTGGATAGTGAAAAGACAAAAATTATGATCATAGGTCAAAGTAAAAAAAGCAAGTGGAAAGCAACCATGTATCGAGAATCAGTGTCAAAATAACTTATCTCTTATTCAGCACCAATGAAAGCTAACAGCTCTCATATGTTATTGCATATCCCGTTGAAAATGCAAAAAATGCTTCCTAGAAAACGAAAAAGGATTTTCCAAATTTGTGAATCACAATCTGCGGTTCAGAATCATGTAATGATATGTGCTCTTTGTTCATATGTATGGTGCAAAGTTACAGGCACTCAGTGAAGCCTCTTGCCGTCAGTTGCAAGCTTTTCAAATGTGCTATCGTTTTGATGTTAATTATATCGTGGGCTTATCATGTCACTAACGCGACTGTAATGACACGTTTGTGAAAAGGACGTGTTGTCTAGACAACTATCAAAGGAAAGAAATAAACATATTTCGAACACATAATGAGAAACAACGATACATACATATTGACTCAACTCGTACTACAAAAAAGAGTAGAAGGAAACAGGGGATCAGCTCGTCGCAGCATATCCTGGTTCAAAACCTTTTCAATGGAGAGGTTTAACAACAATCGGTCCATTTTGATCAGCTCTTAACAGAATAAAGTTGGCAAGCGCGGTCGCCAACATCTATTGAGAGCATCGTCCGTGGAAGAGTATGTACCTCATGTTTAGAAAACACTTTATCCCTATGTACAACTATTCTGTTTGAAATCCCGCTCTTAGACGATATAACAATGTATTGAACATTGTATCATAAACAATAGCTTTCTACTGACAATGCAAATCGAGCTGAAGCTCTCTACTAATTACTATTATTACTTACTATTACTATAATTGCCCATAAACTGCGTTATACTAAAGCGTTATCAGATCATATTATAACTGGCCAGTTTTAGCCATATACCTGATTTTCCCAATACTAGCGGATACCACCACACATCATTGGTGGCGCAAGTGTGCACAATGCAGATACACACATTTCATATAGATGAAACTGAAGTACCTTCTACAAAGCTTGGCGTAGAATTTAAGCTTGTATATGGAACAAAACTTAGGTAAGTGTTGCAGTTTGGTGCCAGACGTAGGGTGGCTGTGGATCTTTCCTACCAAGCGTGCCATTCTATTTATTAGCCGTTTTAGACTATCATATGTACAGGTTTAGCTCTCACTAGTTGTCCCAGCAACTCGAAATTTACCAGAATATGGAGCAGTTCTGATTCAGAACCAAGTTTCTTAAATAATACATCCAAATCTTTCTGATGTTTCTTCAACGTTCGACTCCTGTAATTATGTCACCCGTAACTTGTACTGATATAAAATATTATGCACCACGAAAATTTCGATTATAATTTACAAACTACCAATTAAAGCGTGACAGTGAGATTTATCAAATCATGTGACATGTTTCAAATCTCGACTACTAACAGTAAATTTTGAAAAAGCTTATTTTGTGTCATCAAATGTATAATTATTACTGCCAGTTAATCTCCTAAAAATATTATCAGCAAGTGCTTCAAAATTAATAAAAAGGAAAAAACCACTTAATATTTAGGTATATATTTGGACTCTTAGCATAAATTCGAATGTCCATTTAGATTATTTGGTTGGGAATCAGAACTTTTTGGTTTATAAAATAAGACATCTAAAGCCGTACCATTTGAGTTTATTATAGTTTGCTTTAATAGAATGTCATCTGATTTACGACATAACATTGTGGATTTCTGATAACAAGAACATCTAAATCAACCTAGAATAATTCAAAAACAAATATTGAAAATAACACATAACCTATCAAAAACATATTCATTTGACGAAACATTCAGAGTCTGATTTTTTCACATAAGCCTTGCAACAGATCAATATCAAAACAGAAAATCATTGAGCTATGTTACTTATACTTACCAAACGAGAAATAGAAAATACTTGGTTAGAGAACCAACACCACCAAAACTTCGTTCCTAAAGCCTCATTCTTTCTTAGCTCCTAGATCGTTTAACGTCACTCCTTCTGAAATCAAATGTATGAATGGAAATTTTAATGTAAAGAGCTAAAAAAGTGGCTCCTACCTATACCTCGAATAGAGGCACAGCAAGAAATTGATTTAAAAAATGGTTTGTGATTTCTGGATTGACTTTTCAGTTGTTACCTATTGTGCAACCTGGATGTGACTTCTTACCTGATTCTGAACACACACCGAAAGTGCTATTTGTCTGGTGAGGATTTATATTATGGTCGTGATATGGTACATCATTCAGTCTTATGATGTCACAATTGTTCAATGACCCATTATATTTTTCTGAAACTAGCTTATACTATCCACTTGACTAAAATTTGGGAAAATCGTTTTTCTTAAAAGCAACACTCTGTATATTGGAATCTCTGAATTTTGCCTACATAATTGGAATAACCTGGACATATTAATTTGGATCGTTTTGAAGAATAAGGCTGGAGACTTAATGGTCTGTTAATTTTATAACATCGTATACTAAGTGACATATAAATCCGAACACCCAGTTTAAATGGTTTTATTTTAATAAAATTTTCTATAAGTACTTAATGAAGCATAATAAGTAAAAATTTCAAAATGATTGCACTGCTTTAAAGCCCTTTGACCTTTAATAATGTGTGGATGCTCCCTGATGTGCTACGCATTCTCCAACGCGCCTAGGCATGCTTCTGATCAGGTGGTCAATGTCCTCCTGTGGTATCTCATTCCAGGCAATCACCAACTCCTCTCGAAGTGCTTCTAGAGTCTGAGGAGAACGTTGCAAATTGAGCAATCTCCTACCCATCATATCGCACACGTGCTCAATTGGGGATAAGTCGGGAGATCTTGGTGGCCATGGTAACAATGTGACATCATTATGTTGAAAGAAGTCTATTGTGACTCTTGCAACATGTGGTCGGGCATTATCTTGTTGGAAAGTTGGATCTGCCAGGGTGTCAAGAGAGGGTAAAAGATGGGGTTCTAGAACTTCGTGGATATAACGCTGCGCGTTTATGTTACCTCTGATGAAGATTAAAGGTGACCTGGAACCATAAGCTATATCACCCCAAACCATAACTCCTACAGTGTGATGAACATGTCTCTCAACAAAAACTGTGGATTCCTCCTTTCACCACGTCGCCTTCTAACCCTGGCGCGACCATCGTGCATGCCTAAACAAAATCGAGACTCGTTACTAAAGACAATACTGTTCCATTCCTGATCCCAGAGTGACCGTTGTCTGCACCACTCAAGGCGATTACGTCGGTGTTCTCGAGTTAAAGGGAGGACCCAGTGTGGCCGGTATGAAAACAAGCCAAAACTTATCATTCGTCGGTAAACACTTCGCATGCCAATAGGTCATCCGTGTTCTGCAAACCATTCATTTGCAATGGACCTGGTAGTGGAGAAACGGTCCCTTGAGGCCAATAATCTTAGGCGGCGATCTTCACGGTCTGTTGTTGTACGGCGGCGTCCAGTGCCCCTTGCTCTTTGCGTACAGCCTTCTCGAAGCCATGCCTGACAACACCTAATCACATTGTCTACACTTCTTTGCATTCTTACTGCAATTGCCCGAAAAGAAAGTCCAGCTTCCCGAAGTCCCACTATACGGCCCCTATTAAACTCACTAAGTTGACGAAATCGTACAGGTCTCCGTACTCTAGGCATCGTAACCGATCGTAAAGGATGTCAACAATCAAAATCCGCCAACGTTGGTTCTTTACTGCGGCTGAAATATTCATTTTTAGAGCGTTAGTGAATTAAAAAAAAAGCCGTATAAAAACCGGAATGTCGAACCGATAAGGCTGAAAATTTTTTCACTTGTTATTTACAGTAAGATAAATACATTCACCAACTTTTATTAAAATAAAACCATTTAAACTGGGTGTTCGGATTTATATGTCACTTAGTATATTTGAGCTAATATGCGCTGCATTAGTGGTAGTCTTTGATTTTGTGATTTAATGACGCTGGGAACGAGTTTGTAATCTTCTAATTGTGTCAATTGTTTATATGTTTTGTAAGATCTTTGAGATAATTTTGCACAGCCGCGTTTATTGGTAAACTGAGAATCTGCTCTCGCTTTATCAGCATGGATTCACTGCCAAAACATCTGTTCTAATTTACTAATAGTTTATCAATGCATATCAGAAGCTCTTGATGATAACAGCCAGGTAGGCGTTTTGGTTGAAAATTTAATAGATTTTTTGATAAGTATGTGAAGTTTATGATATCATTCTTAACAAATATGAAACAATTTGTCTCGTATAATCGTCGGAAGCCGGTGAAGCTATATCTGGAGTTCCACAGGGATCAAACTTGGGAGCTTTACTTTTTCTAATTTTTATAAATGATTTATTGGATGCCTTTGCAGTAAAAAAACGTTGCATTGCTGATGATATAAAATTATATAGCAAAATATCTAACGTCACTGGTTGCTTGGAGCTTCAGAGCCAGTTTGACCTGATTCAGAACTGGTTTAACGATTGTAAGTTAAGACTAAATAAGCGTAGGGTGGTAGAAGAGAAAATTCATGAATTTTAAATACAATATTGATGGAAAGAATCTGATTAGATGTACGATGTTAGGGATTTAGGTGTTATTTTCGATTATTACTTGTCTTTTTTTAAACATATTGAGAAAACTGTATCTAAATCATTAAGAGCGTGTGGGTTTTTGACTTACACTAGAGCGAAACTTGAATAGGTCAGTATTATGCGGAATTCATATTATGAGGTGTATAGAATTTGTACTAAACGTTAAATTTATCGCCTTTAAAATTGACGGCATTCATCCCGAAAAAGCAACCAATAATTATGAACTATTTAGATTTGAAATAGAATGCACTTGACACGACGGCGTTGTTTTTATTTAAAGTGCTACGTGGATATGTTGATTGTTGTGATATCCTGGGGCAAGTTGCTCTTGCAATGCCTCCATATACATCTCGGCGTAATGCGACATTCAATCTACCCAGAGCTAAGACTAATATGTTATTTAAGTCTCCAGTCTATGTTACATTAAAATGTATCCCCAGCCGTTGTGATATATTTTTCTGTACACTGAATAAGTTTAGGATACTATTATTATAATATATTATAATTATTCTTTCAGTAATTATATTATATCGTTTTGTTAACGCATAATAGCACACAACAGCATTTAATTGTTATATTATCCTGGAAACGGGAAGCCGTTCGATAATAAAGCCATTATTATCATTATTGTTGAGTTCAGACTCTTATTTTTCCTGAGTAGCATCACAATCGATTCTATTAAATAAGGTATGTACGCATATCCAGTTTAAAATATACTAAGTGACATATAAATCCGAACACCCAGTTTAAATGGTTTTATTTTAATAAAAGATAGTGAATGTATTCAGCTTACTGTAAATAACAAGTGAAAAAATTTTCAGCCTTATCAGTTGGACATTCCGGTTTTTATACTGCTTTTTTTTTTTAATTCACTAACGCTCTAAAAATGAATATTTCAGCCGCAGTAAAGAATCAACGTTGGCGGATTTTGGTTCTTGACATCCTTTACGATCGGTTACGATGCCTAGAGTACGGAGACCTGTACGATTTCGTCAACTTAGTGAGTTTGATAGGGGCCGTATAGACTTCGGGAAGCTGGACTTTCTTTTCGGGCAATTGCAGTTAGAGTGCAAAGAAGTGTAGACACTGTGGTAAGGTGTTGTCAGGCATGGCTTCGAGAAGGCCGTACGCAAAGAGCAAGGGGCACTGGACGCCGCCGTAGAACAACAGACCGTGAAGATCGCCGCCTAAGATTATTGGCCTTAAGGGACCGTTTCTCCACTACCAGGTCAATTGCAAATGAATGGTTTGCAGAACACGGAAGACCTATTGGCATGCAATGACAAGTTTTGGCTTGTTTTCATACCGGCCACACTGGGTCCTCCCTTTAACTCGAGAACACCGACGTAATCGCCTTGAGTGGTGCAGACAACGGTCACTCTGGGATCAGGAATGGAACAGTATTGTCTTTAGTGACGAGTCTGGATTTTGTTTAGGCATGCACGATGGTCGTGCCAGGGTTAGAAGGCGACGTGGCGAAAGGAGGAATCCACAGTTTTTTGTTGAGAGACATGTTCATCACACTGTTGGAGTTATGGTTTGGGGTGCTATAGCTTATGGTTCCAGGTCACCTTTAATCTTCATGAGAGATAACATGAACGCGCAGCGTTATATCCACGAAGTTCTAGAACCCCATCTTTTACCCTATCTTGACACCCTGGCAGATCCAACTTTCCAACAAGATAATGCCCGACCACATGTTGCAAGAGACACAATAGACTTCTTTCAACATAATGATGTCACATTGTTACCATGGCCACCAAGATCTTCCGACTTATCCCCAATTGAGCACGTGTGGGATATGATGGGTAGGAGATTGCTCAATTTGCAACGTTCTCCTCGGACTCTAGAAGCACTTCGAGAGGAGTTGGTGGTTGCCTGAAATGAGATACCACAGGACGACATTGACCACCTGATCAGAAGCATGCCTAGGCGCGTTGGAGAATGCGTAGCACATCAGGGTGCATACACACATTATTAAAGAGGTCAAAGGGCTTTAAAGCAGTGCAATCATTTTGAAATTTTTATCATTTACTTATTATGTTTCATTAAGTACTTATACAAAATTTTATTAAAATAAAACCATTTAAACTGGGTGTTCGGATTTATATGTCACTTGGTATAGATATAAAGATTTTTCCGTAGTCATAAGGCCATGAAGAAATCAACCAAAAACATATTGTGCCTTTTATCTTATTTGAATCTTGTTACCCATTCTCAGCCTATCTCACTGAACCGATTGTTATTCTGACATTTACACTTAATAATCGTGAATATGCAAACTTCAGTCCAAGTAGTTTTTATAATCAATCTCTCTACTTCAGCAGATCATAATTTCACCATTGCTGGGAATGGGGTTTAGGATATGCCTTTTCAAGATAGCGACTTGAAGCATGTAAAGCCATGACGATATATTTGCATCTTAACATAGAGCCATTTGTAATTATGATTTGACCATATTTAGATATGTAACTGATCTGCGGAATAGGGTCTTGCCACCATACTTCTATTATATCCCCAATGGGGACGCCAATGGCACCGTCAGTGTGTGCATACGCGTTATTACCCGTTATGGGTGCTTCAATCCCAGCGTATCCCGTGGAATTTATTGGAGCCGTAAGCCTATGATGGGAGTTATAATCAGCCATGATCCCATTACTATGTAGCCGCATCACACGCCGCACTGCGTTGCGCCATCCCGTTGCTTTGGCGGAGACGAAGGGAACTTGGAAGGGAAGTACTAGTACCAGCAAATTGGATTAGAAAGAACCAAGCCTGTATAATTACATTGCATTGTCTGTTGCAAACATTGCGTAGTTTTGACTCATTTTACTACCATTGCCTACCAAAGTGACAATGTTGGGTCAGCTTGATCTTCAGCAACTTCATGTGGTGTATTAACATCTGCACCAGCTTTCTGACCTACAGTGAACCCTTCTTGAAGACCTGTTTCAATCTCTGCTTCCTCGTCTGAACTTTCTTCATGAGCAATCAGTTCGTGGGCTGTAAATTCTGTACCATTCACGACTAGCTTTCTGTTTTTTATAAATGCATTTTGATTTTGTTTCCTTGCTTTCTTGAGTTGCTGACGCAAAATTTTTTGTTGCTTTTGCGCTTCAGGAGTGAGTTCAACACCAATAGCGATGTTTGTGCCTTTTAATTTTTTGCAGTTCCTAAGGATTTCTTTTTTCTTTAGGTATGACACGAGTTTCAGGATTATGGGTTTGTTACTGGTTTGTTTCCCTATGGTATAAACATCGGTGAAAAGCTCTACCTTCATTAGGCTTGTTCTGCTCTTTGCAAAGGAAGTATCATGTAGTATGTTAAGATCATACTGTATAATATATTGTTATTAGAAACTTGTTAGGTATTGCAAGTAATATAATTCACCAGAAATGCTGCGATATGCAGAGAAATGACCGACTGAAATTAAGATGTGTTACTGAGGGCACAAAAGCCCGAAATTGATAGAACGATAATAATCATGTACTGAAATGGTCTGATAATACAACTTTATATCTCAAAAGACTTGCACCTACGAGGGATGTCTTTTAAGTTTTGCATATAGAAACATAGTAGGCCGCGCGGATCGAACGTCAGTACTGGATCTTAACCTCACTCTTTAGTAAACTTAAATTCAAAGTTTCACAACAATACGTGCGGTGTTCTCACTACAGCGAATTTTTAACTTTCACCAAGTCATTAGAAAAATGGAACTCAACCGAGCACACAGTCGGCTGTTTGGGTGTTTCGCAAAAAAAAGTCGCGACATTTGTGTCATTAGCGGGTCATATTGCAACAATTCCTGTTAATGAGCAAAGAACTGTTACTGCAGATTGGTATACCGCCATTTGTTTGCCAAAAGTCATCACCGAGCTTCGAAAAATCAACCCCGAAAGGAGAATAATCCATCACCAAGACAATGCAAGCTCGCACACAGCCCAAAAAACAAGGCAGTATTTATCGGAAGACAACGTGGAATTATTGGACCATCCTCCATGTAGTTCCGATCTAAGTCCTAGCGATTTTTTTACTTTCCCGAAAATTAAAAACAGACTGCGTGGTCAAAGGTTCCAGTCACCAGAAGAAGCAGTTGACGCATTCGAAAATGCCGTTTTGGATCTGCCAGCAAACGAGTGAAATAAGTGCTTCGAAAATTGATTCGATCGCATGCTTCGTGGAGGATACTTCGAAAAACAATAAAGGCATTTAAAACTACCTACCGTGTTGTTTTATTTCTATATGCAAAACTTAAGGGACAGCCCTCGTAGTCAGTTTGTTCCTGAAAATATATGAAATTTGACGTGAAATATATACGAGCGTAGGAGAGCTATGTTTATTCCGTATTTACGATATTATCTCACGATTCGGATATAGGGCTTCAGTAAAATACTAGTTTAGTTTTGAAAGATCTCGCCGCCCTAAAAATGCGAATTTAATAGCAGGACCAGGAGGGTGTAAGTAACGGGTGATTTTTTAAGAGGTATAGGAAAAAAGGAGGAAAAAACACAAAAAATTTGAAAAACGATTAAATCTTTATTTGAGTCGATAAAACGGTCGATATAATTTAATGTTTAAAGATTATTTCATGTAAATGTTGGCCGCGGCTCCGGTTTAGATGGCCCATGCGCAAGGTCCAATTTTAGCACACTCTCCAACATATCGGCCGGTATCTCACGAATAGATGCTTCAATATTGGCTTCCAGTGCGTCAATCGTTGCTGGTTTATCCCTGTAGACCTTAGCCTTAACATGGCCCCACAAGAAATAGTCCAACGGCGTTAAATCATACGATCTAGGCGGCATATTGACGGGCCCCAAACGTGAGATAAACTGTTCACCGAACTCGCCTCTCAATAGGGCCATTGTTTCGTGTGCGGTGTGGCATGTGGCACCGTCTTGTTGAAACCACATGTCAGTCAAGTCCAGCTCTTCCATTTTGGGCAAAAAAGGTTTGTTATCATCGCACGGTAGCGCTCGCCATTCACAGTTACGTTCCGGCCATTGTCGTCTTTGAAGAAGTACGGCCCGATGATGCCACCGGCCCATAACACTGGTCAACACTGGTTTCTTCCACACGAACTTTGACAGCTAATTTTGTTTTATCAGTCTACCCTCATTATTACATGACAGCTGTCATATGTCTATTAGCCTCATATTTGTTGTAATACTCATAACTAGTACTACGGCAGTAAATTAACAGAAACGCTTGCAAGTAAATAAAAATCTTTGTTGTTGAATTTGAACACTTTTTTGTGATTTACTAACCCTGTGAATATGTCGAGGAAGTGTAATAATGATCCTAACTCTTTTTGTTATGTCTGCGGAGAACTAACGTTCAAAAAAGAACGACGAAATTTTACGAATCTTGTGTTGGAGTGTTATCACCAATGTTTTGGTTTTTCTGTCGCCCATCAAGACAAATCCTGGGCCCCTCATGTCTGTTGCATAACGTGTGTGAAAAATTTAACTGACTGGAAGAAAGATGCACGACCTATGCCGTTTGCTGTACCCATGATATGGACTGAACAGCGAGATCACGTTTCAGATTGCTATTTTTGTCTCACAGACATAAAAGGTATAAATTACAAGAAAAAAACCACAGCTATTTACCCTAACTTATCTTCGGCTATAAGACCAGTCTCTCATTGTAAAAAATTGCCAGAACTAATACCAGCTGCAACTACGTCTGTTGAGAACAATTCACAACCGTCCACTTCAGGTGAATGTGTTGACGAGGACGATGACTTTGAGTTAAAAGGAATTGTAAACGAGCCACATTTGATAACTCAAGGAGACCTAAATGATTTGGTTCGGGATTTAAATTTGTCAAAAAAGCAGTCAGAACTATTAGGATCACGTCTAAAAGAATGGAATTTGCTATATCATAATACAAAAGTTAGCTATTTTCGAAAATGTGATCAACACTTCAGAATGTATTTTTCTCAGGATGGAGATTTGGTGTTTTGCAATAACATAAATGAGATTATGAAAATGTTGGACATAGATTTTGATCTCTCTCAGTGGCGTTTATTCATTGATTCTTCGAATGAAAGTCTAAAAGCAGTGTTATTGCATAATGGAAATAAGCTTCCGTCTGTACCTCTGGCCCATGCTGCAAATATGAAAGAAACCTATGAAAATATGAAACTTTTACTTGAAAAAATAAATTACAGTACATATTACTTCAAAATCTGCGGTGATCTTAAAGTTGTTGCACTATTACTTGGACTTCAGCTGGGTTATACAAAGTTTTGCTGCTTTTTATGTGAATGGGATAGCCGAGGCAGAACTAATCACTATATAAAAAAAACATGACCTACGCGTGCATCGTTAGTTCCTGGGCAAAAAAACGTAAAGTATTTACCCCTTGTACAGCCAAATAAGGTGCTTCTACCACCATTGCATATCAAATTAGGATTAATACAAAATTTTGTGAAGGCAATGGATCGCAATGGGAGTGGATTTTTGTATCTAAAAGAAAAATTCCCTAAAATAAGTGATGCAAAGATAAAAGAGGGTATTTTTGTTGGCCCTCAAATTAGGGAGTTAATAAACGATTCAAGATTTGAAGAAAAATTAAGCGATTTAGAAACATCTGCATGGAAGGCTTCTAAAAATGTTGTTGCAAATTTTTTGGGTAACCACAAGAGTGACAGCTACAGAGAGTTGGTTAGCGAGCTATTATTGTCAAATCAAGCATTGGGTTGCAACATGTCACTTAAGATCCATTTTTTAGACTCGCACCTGGATTTTTTTCCTGACAATTTAGGGGCTATCAGCGACGAGCACGGTGAGAGGTTCCATCAGGACATTCTAATATGGAAAAGCGGTACCAGGGCAAATGGAGCCCAAATATGTTAGCAGATTACTGCTGGACAATTAAAAGGGACCAACCAGAAGCTAAATATTCAAGAAAATCTTAGATTATTAAGTCATTTATAAAAAAAATAACTTTTGATTTACGAGATCTGTTTTTTCTTAATATTTTAAATTACTCAATAGAATAAAATCCTTGTCTAGCAAATTTTTTTTAACTGTTTATTTTTTCTTACAATCACCAATTAAAGTAAAAAATATCAAAAAAGTCCGTGTGGCACGACAAAGTTAAAATTTTGACCAGTGTAATCCACACCAAACAGTGATTTTTTCGGGATGCATTGGTAGCTCTTGCAATGCTTCTGGCTGTTCTTCACTCCAGATGCGGCAATTTAGCTTGTTAACGTACCCATTCAACCAGAAATGAGCTTCGTCGCTGATCGCAATTTTTCGATAAAAATGTGGATCTTCCTCCGACTTTGCCAGTGCCCATTCACTAAATTGGAAACGTTGTGGGAGGTTGTGTGGCTTCAATTCTTGCACCAGCTGTATCTTATGAGGTTTTACACCAAAATCCTCTCGCAAAATTTTCCACGTAGTGGAGTAACAGAGGCTCAATTGCTGCGAACGGCGGCGAATCGACATTTCACGGTCATCACTAACACTGGCGGATACAGCCGCCATATTTTCTTCAGTCCTCACTCTACGTCTGCGTGTTGGTGGTTTAATATCCAATAATGTAAACTGGGTTCGAAATTTAGTCACTAGCTTCCGAATAGCTCCCTCAGTAGGCCGACCAAATTGCCCATAAATTGGAAGCAGTGCTCGATGCACTCTCTTAACCGAGCATGAACTTTGATAGTAAAATTCAATAATTTGCAAGCGTTGTTCGTTCGTAAGTCGATTCATAGTTAAATTATAGACCAAACTGAACACGATTCACGCGTCATCTGTCAAAAACAGCGTTGCCAAAAAGATACTAGCAAAAAAATCACCCTTTATATACAAGGACTTGTACCCAGCTTTGAGTGGCACCTGATGATTGCACCAAACACTAACGTCTATAGTTTTCACTCATCATAATAGATTTTGTATCTTTCTATCGTGATACGAAATTTTGTTCTTAAATCGGTATCAAAAATGCGTTACTGAATTTAGACGCCAATTTTGTCTGTTACGATAAGAAATTTTGGTCAACTTCGAGCTACCATGTATCACGTCAGAGTCATATTAGCCACACCATTCGTTGCGGATTGTTGATTTATTTCTTTAAACGCAAAAACTTTGTAGAAAATGTAGTGATCCCGGTGACCCGGGTTGTAGCTGCCCACCTCATGGAAAGGAAGGGACCGGGAATGAGTGTGCCCCAGACACTGAATAAAGAGCTTCTTGTGATGGATCCACCGGCTTATTATAGACCCAGTTGGTTCTAAAGTCAATCTGATTTTATTCACCGCTTATGCTTATGTGGCGTTTCTGTTTTTGCAAGTTCTGCTCTTTACTACTACACTCGTTTAGTAGCTTGTCACACAGCCCTTTTTCAAACTATAAGTAGAACAGTATACAGAGTAAGCAGGGGAGTTTCGCAACAAAGTGCTTGAGGTTAGGCTTGTTTTTGTCAATCAATTATCATCCCATCAAAAAACATGTAATTACTTATCACGCTGCGTTTCTATTAGCTCCAAATGCGCAGTAGATATCTACTCACTTTCAGCGTGACATTATTTAGAACATGTTCTAAAAAAATTAGCACTCAATTTGTTCATTAATAATTATGTACTATATGCTGTCTCACATTGTGCTTAATTTTGTACGAAATTTAGCGAAATAAATACAGGGTGTCCGCCAAGTTGGGGTTTTCCTTTTCAGAAAAAACTACCCTTGAAATAACAAAGGTAATGTGTAGTGAAACGAGAGCGACCAAGTAAAAAAAAATACAGGAAAAAATACTCACTCTCCAGTTGACGAGAAGGGCTAAGTACGTCTCTGCCCGAAATCATACCGCTCCAACAGAAAATGAAATCAGCTGATGCGCTACCGAGCAGACGCAGAAACCACATTGATTGTCTTACACTTAATGGCACATTTTAACAAGGAAGGTAAAATGTTGCGTAAAAAGTCTAGGTATTGCATCCCGTCCAATCGATTTGGGAGAATAAATGGTCCAATGAGCATACCGTTCACCATGCCAGCCCAAACATTCACCGAAAATGTTTGTTGCAAATGTGCCTGACGGACAGCGTGCGGATTTTCTACTGACCAAACATGAGTGTTGCGAAAGTTATTCACCCCATTACGCGTGAACGTAGATTCGTCTTTCACCAATATGCACTTCAAAAAGTCCGGATTATTGTCATGTTGATGCAACAACCACTCACAAAACCGCACTCTTGCTGGAAAATCGTCAGGTTGAAGGGCTTGTACACGTTGGACGTGAAACGGATACAGCCCCTCTTCACGCAGCGTTTGCCACACTTTAGTTTTTGATACTTGCACTTCTCTAGCCACGTCTCTAGTGCTTGTTGAGGGATTCTCGTCTACGCGATTACGTCTACACGCGTGACCGTAACCATCGGTTGAAGGTTGCATACTGACCTGACACACTGACCCCGACCCAGTTCTGTCGTCGGGTTGAGCCAGTTACCTTGTACCAGTCGGTGATGTCGCGGCTACAGGACGGTATTCAGACATTTTTGATGTTGCAGAGCCCTTTATCTCGGTTCGCTTAAGACATTGGTGTATATGATACTAAGAAAAATTGCTTATGTTTGCAAGATCTACACGTCGCGTAAAGGAAAACCCCAACTTTGCGGACACCCTGTATAGCACAAGGTTTTGTATCATCACAGACGGCGTTAAGGAGGCATTATGATCCATAATGGTGATTTCTCAGATTCTTAATATAGAGGCTTTGGTCCAAACCTATAGGAAGATGGCGCTCAGTCCTTGTTTAAGATCCTATTGAGTGTATGGCGTTAAAATGTTCATCCACCCGATTTGTAATATTTTTGCACCACTCATGTATGTCCATTGCTAATCTTGAATAATTGAGCACTTTAATACATCTCTGAACGACTCTAATTATTTATAGATCATAAGTGGACAGCCGCAACATAGAGACCCGAGTGATGTTAACATTAATTCGCTGTTGTCAAGGGTTCCGCAGAAACACCAATTTTTTGAAATTACGTCTTTCAATAATGAATAGCATAGTTGCCACTGTATGAAACACAATTTAACTTAAAGAATTACAATTACAACATTGGTGATTAGAAATGGTTATCCAAAATGATTATTTCCTCCCCGGGATTGAATAACAGCTCTCATTCTCTCTGGAATAGATTCAATTAGCGCCTGTTCCAACGCAGCCACAGTTTGAAATTCGCCATAGTTCTGCCTAAGCCTTCTTCCTAATATATCCCACATGTGCTCAATGGGGTTGAGATCCGACTCCTTGGCGGCCAGCCTAGTACTTGAATTCCAACATAGTTGACCTATTGCCTAGTCATTCTGGGTATTCGCGGACGAGCATTATCTTGCATCAAGAGAACATTTTCTCCTATAAGGGGCATGTGAGGAACCATATGTTCTTCCAAACACTGTCTAATCTAGCTGTCGGCAGTTAGGTAGCGAAACAAGATCTGTGCGGGATTGCAAAGAAATACCGCCCCAATCAGGTGAATATCTCGTAAAACGAGACTCGTCTGTAAATAGAACGTTTGTCTAGTCGGTCATATCCCAATCTGCATGAGTTCGAGAAAATACCAAGCGTTGGAGGACCTGTAGCAGGTACACAAGATGATAGGTTTCATTCTCTTAATCTTCGGCGTACGGTATCAGGTGAAAGTATGGTACCATAAATCTTCGACTCAAACCTGTAGCAAGAACTGTCCTTTCTCGAAGAGCTTCAAGTCTCAGAAACCGATCTTCAACTGCGTTTGTTGCTTTCCGACTTCCGTGCCCAGGTCTTCTTGAGTAAGAACCAGTTTCTGCGATCGATATACCGAATAGGACCACCATCACCTTGTAAAGCTAAAGCTTGCGCTACTTGTTCCGGTATCATTTTTGCTGAGTATTGCTGTTTGACATGCCATGAAAATGCTAACAGACGCAGTCCACTTGAAACAATTTCTTGTTTATGGCTATGATTCGCATGGTTTTCTTCAAAACGGCACACTGGTATATTCTTCAATAAACACATTTTAGTTTTTTAATTGTATCTTGTGGGAAAAGTGCACTTCTTAGTTAATTTTGGGGCGCTGAATCCAAAAAAGACAATGAAATAAAAAAAATCGTTGCGGCTTAGAACAAAAACTTTTTATTTTTAAGGATATATGAAAAAAAGTAACAAGATTCATATAGTTATAAGAATCACTATATGCGCTGTCTTTTTGCTGTTCTTTTATGGATCGTTTCTGGAGCATCTCTACCAAGAGTCCAACAGTAGTCTGCAAGCATGGAAAAATTCCACTTTCCCTGGTACCTTTTTTCCATTGTTGAAATATCCCGATAAAAACGTTCGCCGTGCTCATCACTTACGGCTCCGCAATTGTCAGGAAAAAAGTCCAGGTGTGAGTGTAGGAAATGTATCTTAAGAGACATATTACCGCCCATCTTTTGATACGATGACAGTATATTTTTGACAAGGGTTTTATAGTTGTCAGCTTTTCTATTTCCCAAGAAATTAGTGACCATCAGACGGAAATCATTCCAAGCAGCTTTTCAATACCTGTTAAAGTGTTTTCAAACTGTGTATCTTTCAAAATATTTCGAATCTGTGGCCCAATAAAAATACCTTCTTTAACCTTTGCCTCACTTAGTCTTGGAAATTTCTGACGCAGGTATTGAAAAGCTGACCCATCTCTATATAATGACTTGACAAAGTTTTTCATTAGGCCCAACTTGATATGCAGTGGTGGTAATAAATTTTTTTTCGAATCTACTAATGGCATATGCTGTACATTTTTTTGACCTGGCTCTAGGAATTGACGAACAGGCCAGTTTTGTCTGGTGTAATGAAGTGCCTTTGCCCGACTGTCCCATTCACACAAAAAACTGCAAAACTTTGTGTAGCCTAGCTGCAGCCCAAGTAAAAGTGCAACAACTTTCAAATATGCCGTTGGTGCTCATCGTATTTTATGCATGTCAATAGGTACTTCATATTGTCGTATGATTCTTTCATGTGAACTGCATACCCTACAGGAAGAGATGGTAAAATATTTCCAATATGCAATAACACTGCCTTTAAACTCAATGTTGAACTGTCTATAAACATCTCCATTCTTCTGGGTTATAGTTTATATTTAAAGCCGCCAGTAAGGCGTTAACGTTACTGCAGAAAACCAAGTTATTCTCCATATTGAAAAATGGTTCTGTCTTTGTGGCGTTTACGAAAAACACATACCGAAACATCGTCTTCTAACAAGTTCCACTGCTGCAGTCTTGATCCAAGTAACTCTGCCTTACATTTTGGAAGTTCTAAATCTCTTACAAGATCATTTAATTCTGACTGTGTTATTTTGGGCGGTTGGTGGCATGACGTGCTCGGTATAAAATCAGGATCTCTTGACGTTGATGGCATATCTTTTTCCTGACGAAGCACTCGATCGCCATGATCTGAGTCGTTTTCTGATTCGCAAGTGTAGGACACTGGGGGTTTTGGAATAGGATTTTCGTCACTGTGAGGCAGAGGTCTTATCGCAGATGGTATGTTTGGGTAGTTAATAACAATTTTTTTTTTCTTGGACATACCTGTGGCTTGCCCAACACAAGGTACCATGCAAAAGTAACAATCATTAACATGATTTGTAGGCTATCTCCAAACCATTGGGACAGCAACGCGCATAGACCGTTTTTTGCCATTTAACCAGCTCCTCAGACTTGAAGCACATGTATTACAGCAGATGTGGGGTGCCCACTGTTTGTCTTGATCACCTAGTTTACAACCGAAATAAAGCTGATATGCCTTTGTTATTAGTGGAGTAATAGACCGTCTCTGAGACGCAAAAGTCACATTACCACACACGTAACAAAACTGATCTGGATTGTAAACACACCTTCGAGATATCTTGCATGAACGCTGTCAGCCAACTGAGGAAAAAATGGCTAATATAAAACAATATAATGTACACGTATGTATAACGTAACACAATCATGCCGATTACATCATCTTTCCTTGCCGAATATAAAAATGTAGGACGTGCATTCTTGTGAGTTACAGTATATTAACACTGTCACAGCAGGAACACATATAATTACCGTATCTCTAAAACTTGAACTAATATTGAAAAAATAAGTTTAATTCCGGTTTTAGCACATTAAAGATAGTAATATTTTGTTGATTTTATTTAGGAGATTTTTTGGCTGTTGATCAGTGTAATTGAGACATTGACATGAATTAAGAAAAGGTGAGGATTAACATGCTCATATGAAGACACATTATTCAGCAATCCAATGTTTCCACAGGGTGTTCAGAGTTTTAGGGCAAAATGCACTTTTCTGTTATAACAACAACATTTTCAATTTCTTTGCAACATCGGCAGTTAAAATTACCTACAACTTGATGGAAAAATTGACGGAATCGATGCAAAGTTTAAAAACTTATTTAAAATTTAATTTGAACAAAATTCTATTTGTCCGGATAATTTTGCCTGGCAATGTATTAAGACAAAATCTACATTTTAGAAAAATGTAGATTCTGTCCTCGAGAGCTTGTTAAACGAGCACGGCGTAGGTATCCCGGCTTAGGAAAATGAAATTATATTCGAGTTATCCAAAGAAGTTCCAATCCCAAGAGAAATCTAGCGGTTGCCACCCATGAAGCAGCCAGCAATTGCTGATAGTGCTGAGCCTTACGGTCGGCTGCCCTCCACGCTTTAATAAAGAAGCAAATTGGTATCGAAACTATAAGCCGCCGCTATACTGCCGCGTTGCCGCAACAGCCGCGCCGCCGTCGATGTTATTAAATTTAATTGCGCCCGCCCCCCAGAAAAATCCCGTTCGCTGGTTTTATGGAAAAATTAAAATTAGACTTACACTGCCAGTGGAGTGGTTGTTGCACCCACTGGAGACTAGTTGCTCAAGTATGTGACCTTCTATCTGTCACACCAGGACAATGTTCCGAACACGGAGGCTGGAAATACGAGGCTGGTCCGATAAAGTACTTAGTCTCAGCGCCTGATGGAGACACTATCGCTAGAGAAATTCACTATCGTGAAGCACATTCTCGTAATAGAAGGTCATCAGTGAAAAAAAAAAATGAAATCTCGAAAGAATTTTCAATAGTTGATAGTTTTAAGATTTCCCATTTTCTTCCAAAATCAATCAACGTTTAATTAAAAAAACCTTTCAAAATGATTTGCCACTTAATAATAAAATAATTCCGTTCTAATCGAAACCCATCCATCCAGTTTTTTATTCGTCGACTATGTGTTCCCTTCACTGTTGTTTAAAAACAACTTCAGCAACAATCTCGCCGAGTAGTAATAAGTAAATATTTTTCTCGTAATTGTTATTTGTTGCTATTGTCAATAATTGTTTCCAGCTCCAGACGATGAAGACATAGATCTTCGAAAGCTTGAGAGTTTAAGTTATAAGATTGTACTTTTGCAATATTTTGCCTTCTACCTAAAGAAATTAAAGTATATATATATATATATATATACAGGGTGTTTCAGTTTATTGTTGCATAACTTTAAGATTCGATAGAACTCTTAAAATTAATGCATAAAGTCTATATAAACATGGGTCGAAAAATATGTGGCTTCCGAAATACAGGGTGTTTAAATTTACTTTCTAAAATAGTTTTTTTTAAATATTTCGTACAATATTTGATGTATAACAGTGAAAATTGGTATACAAGGGTTTTTTGGTACGACAAAACGAACCATAGTTTTACTGTAGCCGCTAGAGGGCGCTCTCTACTGTACCTGTAGTGTATTAAAATTTTTTTCCTAGTGCAATCTTTTGCTTTTTGAAAAAAAAAATGGTTCTTCGCACTTTTCAACATAAAAAAGCTGTCTTGTGAATTTTCGTTAAGGTTAGATGCATTTTTTATTATTTATGATAAAATAACGTTAAAAAGTCAGTATCTCGATAATTTCTAGAAGTAGACTGTGCCTGCAAATATTTTTGAAATTGAAAGCAGAATAGGGTTAATCGTCAATTAGTTGACAGTTAGTTTTGGTGTCTGTTGAAACCTGAAACGTTTTTTTGCAATTGTGAATGCACGAAATTTAGTTTCTTTTACCTAAATGCCATTTTTATTCTCCAATCAAGAGTTAGCGGATATTCATTTTGTTTATAGATTTGTAAATGGAAACGCTGCAGAAGCAGCCAGAGAATACGCACGAAGATTTCCAAACAGACGACATCCAACTCGCTCAGTATTTGTAAGAGTGCATGCCAAATAATTGAAAATGGTTTTGGAAATCTCCAAAGGGATCAAAACATAAATGTTCGTCAGCGCAGATTTACCCGTATGATTCTGCGTGAGTTTGATAGAGATCCGACCACAAGTGTTAGGAGAGTTTCTGGTGCCTTGGGAATTTCAGCAAGCCATGTTCACCGTGTTCGTAGAAATGACCATAGACGTCCTTACCATTTGCAACCTGTGCAAGGACTACAGCCAGGGGACGGAGAACAAAAAATCACATTTTGTCAGTGGATTCTTGATAGAACTGATAATAATAGGGAGTTTTTAAGTAACGTTTTATGGACCGATGAGTCATGCTTCACTAAACGTGGAGTGGTAAATTATCACAATCAACAAATTTGGTCGCATGAAAGTCCGCATGCAGTTCGGGAAACAAATTTTCAGCATGAATTTAGTGTGAACGTGCGGATTGGTATCTACCCTAATCGACTATTTGGACCCTACCTTTTGCCTACAAGGTTAAATGCTGCGACCTTCTTGGAATTTTTAAAGGCTGAACATGCAAATATGTGGGATGATGTTTTGTTAGATTTAAGAAGATTGGCCTGGTTCCAGCATGATGGTTATCCAGCTCATTATTCGAGAATAGTTAGAAACCGGCTGGACGAAAATTATCCAGAAATATGGATCGGCCGTGGAGGACCAGTCGCCTGGTCTCCACGATCCCCAGACCTAAATCCATTAGATTTCTTTGTGTGGGGATTTCTAAAAGAAAAAGTGTACCAGACTCCCGTAACCACAAGAGATATGCAAATAGACAGAATCAGGAATGCATGTGATGAAATAAGGCCTTATTTGAATAATGTTCGATCATTCGTAGATGTGAATTGTGTATTGAACAATTGGGTTTACATTTCGAGCAACTACTTTAGATTTTGTATGTTTGTCCTAACTATCCAATAGCATTTTGGTTGTAAATAATTAATTTAATTTGATAAAAATAATATTGGAAAATTAAACAAATTAATATTCTGTTTTTTGTGTTTATTTGGAGTTAGGAATTATTGCTGTGTTTAAAAACACAATCTAAACGATCATCTTAATTACTTGTAATGCCCAAATCGAAAATTTAAAAAAAAAATGTTATTTTCCCATAAATAATTAAAAACGCATCGAACCTTAAAAATCGAAATATCTCAAAAACGGCTAACTATAACGAAAAGTCACAGGAAAGCTTTTTTATGCAGAAAAGTGCGAAGAATTAGTTTTTCTGTTCAAAAAGTAAAAAATTGCACTACGAAAAAATTTTGGGTTATTTTAATACACTACAGGTAGAGTAGAGAGCGCACTCTAGCGGCAACAGTAAAACTATGCACATGGTTCGTTTTGTCGTACCAGGAAACCCTTGTATGGCAATTTTCACTATTATACATCAAACATTGTTCGAAATATTTAAGAAAAACTATTTTAAAAAGTAAATCTAAACACCCTGTATTTCGGAAGCCACGCATTTTTCGACTCATGTTTATATAGACTTTATGCATTAATTTTAAAAGTTCTATCGAATCTTAAAGTTATGCAACAATAAACTGAAACACCCTGTATATATAGGTGAAAAATTTTTAAAGCTTGTGCCACACAATTTTGTGCAATCATCAAGTGGTTTCACGATGTAATGCTAAGCTTTCGCTTTAAATATTTTTAATCTGTTTTTAATTTGTTCGTGTCATGCAGCTGTATGTAGTTTGTATAATGTTGACTATTGTACCATGTATCCAGCTTTCACTATGTTACTGGGTGTTTCCCTCATCCTTAACGTAAATATCATTCAGCAACATCCTCACATACTACTCTCCTGATGATGATGGCAAAGACCATTGGAAGCTAGAGAGATTAAAAAAGTATAGAGTCCTCCATGCTTAAATTTTCGTCGAAGTACCCACTAAAGGGCAGAAGCTCTAAAAAATCTTCACCTAACTCGTCTAGACGACGATGACCACGTCTCAAAATATACCGAGTGGCACATCGAAAACGAAACAGACGCATCTACTAGCAGCACAGTTTTTTTTGGAAAAACGCTCAGACCCGTCAATTCTGTTTTCGGGGGACACAAGTTTGTCAAAAAATCACGTTAACACGTGCAGCCCCTTGGGCGGGGCTGACACCAACCCTAAAATATTAAATGGAAAGGGGGGTCGAGGGATACCTTATTTTGAAGGTCTTTCAATTCCCTTTATAATGATGTAAAATACATGAGCTTCAGTTCAGTAGTTTTGAAGATTTGTTGATTCAAAGCTTAAAGTAGACTTTAGGTACATCAGATTAGTTTGTACTACTTTCAGAAGAAATTTGACTAAAAGAATTTACTTAATAAGTAAATGCTTTTCTTCACTACGCCCATGGTTTGTTTATCATTTTGTTGTTGAAAATAGCTATTGGAGCGTTTCTTTGTGGCAAAAAAGTTATTTCTTGAAGAAAGATAAGGAAATATCTCGTACTTATATTAAATAGGAATTTAGTACATAGTTTACGATTGATTTGACCAAACTTTGTTGCTAGAATAAGTTGTAACGCTTTATTAAAACTTGTTCGATTAATGGGCTCCTAATTTAATCTTCATAATTACGGTAAACCATTTAAGTTAACAACAGATTCGTTACGAAGATATTTTGGGTTGTTTAGGTTAGTTGTAGAATGAAGTTTTAAGCTACAGACTATGAAAATTTCCTTGAATCGGAGAGAGTATGTGCAGTACATTCCGAGCTTCAAAAGCGATGCCACTACGAGAGAGTCAAACTGCTGGCCAATGCGTTTTGTCCCTTTTTTGGACTGTAAATCAAAACCGTCGTCCATCGAACGCATTGGCCACCATCCAGACTATTCACAGTTCACTTCGTGGGAGATCTATAAAGATGTTACTCTAAACTGCGATTGCCGTAATGTATCGCCCATCACATAAATCACGGACTGCATGTACATCGAATGTTCCGATTGAATCTACTCTCCAGATATACGTAATACATTTTATAAAATATTGTCTTAAAATGGAGACATAAAATAAATGGGATTTTCCCGCTATAGGAGGTCTCTGGAATCGAAATATTGGATGCGACTTGGGATGTTGTCTTACAGCTTCAGGCGTTAAAAATGAAAAATATTATATATATACAGGGTGGCGCATCGAAAACGAAACAGACGCATTTACTGGCAGCTCAGTTTTTTTTTGGAAAAACGCTCAGAACCGTCGATTTTGTGGCAAAAAATCACGTTAACATGTGCAGCAATAAATCTTCAAAACTGCTGAACTGAAGCTCATGTGTTTTACATCACTATAAAGCGAATTGCAAGACCTTTAAAATAAGGTATCACTCGACCCCCTTTCCATTTAAGATTTTAGGGTTGGTGTCACCCCCGCCCAGGAGGCTGCACGTGTCAACGTGATTTTATAAAGGGTAATTAGGAGAATAATTTTCTATACTAAAAAAGCGTATTTTTCTGTTGGCGCATATGTTTTAGAAACAAACGTCTGCCAACACTAAATTATTTTAGTAGCAGCTTAGCAGCTACTTATGTTTGCTTTATTACCCAACTCCAAGCAGAAAACGTCGTGCAACCAGCTGCATAAAAAAGCGCCGAACGTACACTTTGTAGTTAATTGCTAAACTTTAAGCAGAAACTAGTTAAAATTTCAATGCGAGTATCTTGTAATTACGTAAAGGGATCATATAAATTTCGCCGGGGGTAGAAGAGCAGATAAAAATAATGACCTGGGGCTTAAACAATGAACTTTATATCATGGCCCTTTTTTGTACTTCGGTAATATCCCCCGTCGACCGCTGCATGGTTGTGGCATTTAAATTTTTATGTTTATGGAAATGGGGATGGCGGAGTCGCCAAATTGTTTTGTTTCTCGGCGACTGTATATTGACGCGCCTTATAGCAAGGGTGCTAGTGCTATTCATACAAAACAGAAGATAGGACAATACTGGGGATACATGAATTCGCAGGCATTTAAACTAGTTGACAATACTACTGGTGGTAGATTGGCCATCTTATTCTTTACAAGCTTTCACTTAGCTTAATCTATCGCAGACAAAATCTTTCGGCTCGATTTTGAACCAGTTTACCTTCACCAATTGGGCTGAAATGATATTAACGCGTTAGGTTTGGACACAATACGCAAAGTGACGTCATGCTGCATCCAATATGGCAGACGTCGCAAAATGTTGATCATTGACATTTTTCATAGTCAACCCTATGATATGGGCAAGAAACAAAAGGGCTTGATGAGAGACACACAAAGCGAAGTGTCGCTGTTTTAAATCCAATGTTTGGACCGCCTCAAGATGGCGTTTTGAATTACCATAGTCACTCCTATGTAGGTATCAAATTGAAGGGCTTTACGACTGACCGGTAAGGATGAAGGTAGGGTCAACGAAAATTATAAAATCTCAAGAAAACTATATAAGAAATGTGTATCAATTCATCATCGATATTGGAACATCGGCAATAAGAGAGGTTCATTTAGAAGATAAATGAAATTACCGCAAAAGTATTCAAGACACACCGGAAAGTATTTGTAACGTACCATCAATAAAAAAATTGTCAGCACGTCTTCTAAAAAAAAACAAGCGTATGTGTGGTATTGAAGGAAAATCTAATAACTCCTGAACAAAAAATTTGTCAATTTTTTGCGCTCAACATCTCTACCTGCGTCTCTCAGAAAATGGAGTCACGCCGTGGCTAGAAGTAATTACTTTCCTGCACCATTTCGTCTGACAGATAAAATTCTATTTTTATTGAACCAAGTACCTTAAATGAGCTACAAAACATCTTGAAAAAAATTAAGAATAATAAATGGCAAGTCTACCTGCTTTGATGATATTACTATACACCTTTTAAATGAAATTCTTAGTTCTACTGGTGATAATTTAGTATTTTTATTTAATAAATCTCTTGGGAGTGGTTGTTTTACTTTATCATATTAATACGTGTGATGATCATACCTAAACTTAATAAGGGCGTTCATGATAACGTTGACAACTATCGTCCAATTTCATTATTGAGCAATATATCTCAACTACTAGAGAAGACTTATCACAGACTACGATTTTGCTCAAAAATCTAATATTCTAAATGTATGCCATCATGGATTAAGAGTTGAGAAATCTATCGAAACTGCAAGCTGTCATTTGCTTGATTTTTTTTTATAGTAGAGTTGATGATGGTGAATATGTAGTATCTTCAACTTGTGATTTATCTAGGCATTCGAAACTAGACACAAAAACATACTTAAGCAGAAATTACATACACACAATGTCTAATATACAGAAGCCGCGAGAAATTCTTACACTGCATTTACATTTAGAAATATAATAGCTTGTTGCCAAATCTTAGTACTCATACAATACTAGAAATCAAAATTTAAAAGTCATCCATACTCACACCATAACACTTTCAAAAAATTACCCTACCATAACTTCATCAAATGATACAATAAATTACCAGTAAAAATACAGCAAATCAGTAATTATTTTCGATTTAAAAATCAAGTTAAAAATTTATTAAGAAGGAATTGGGCATTTATATGTATATTATGTGTAAAGTACTTAATGAAGCATAATAAGTAAATGATAAAAATTTCAAAATGATTGCACTGCTTTAAAGCCCTTTGACCTTTAATAATGTGTGGATGCACCCTGATGTGCTACGCATTCTCCAACGCGCCTAGGCATGCTTCTGATCAGGTGGTCAATGTCCTCCTGTGGTATCTCATTCCAGGCAACCACCAACTCCTCTGGAAGTGCTTCTAGAGTCTGAGGAGGACGTTGCAAATTGAGCAATCTCCTACCCATCATATCCCACACGTGCTCAATTGGGGATAAGTCGGGAGATCTTGGTGGCCATGGTAACAATGTGACATCATTATGTTGAAAGAAGTCTATTGTAACTTTTGCAACATGTGGTCGGGCATTATCTTGTTGGAAAGTTGGATCTGCCAGGGTGTCAAGATGGGGTAAAAGATGGGGTTCTGGAACTTCGTGGATATAACGCTGCGCGTTCATATTACCTCTGATGAAGATTAAAGGTGACCTGGAACCATAAGCTATAGCACCTCAATCCATAACTCCAACAGTGTGATGAACATGTCTTTCAACAAAAAACTGTGGATTCCTCCTTTCAGCACGTCGCCTTCTAACCCTGGCACGACCATCGTGCATGCCTAAACAAAATCGAGACTCGTCACTAAAGACAATACTGTTCCATTCCTGATCCCAGAGTGACCGTTGTCTGCACCACTCAAGGCGATTACGTCGGTGGTCTCGAGTTAAAGGGAGGACCCAGTGTGGCCGGTATGAAAACAAGCCAAAACTTCTCATTCGTCGGTAAACACTTCGCATGCCAATAGGTCTTCCGTGTTCTGCAAACCATTCATTTGCAATGGACCTGGTAGTGGAGAAACGGTCCATTAAGGCCAATAATCTTAGGCGGCGATCTTCACGTTCTGTTGTTCTACGGCGGCGTCCAGTGCCCCTTGCTCTTTGCGTACGGCCTTCTCGAAGCCATGCCTGACAACACCTAACCACAGTGTCTACACTTCTTTGCACTCTAACTGCAATTGCCCGAAAAGAAAGTCCAGCTTCCCGAAGTCCCACTATACGGCCCCTATCAAACTCACTAAGTTGACGAAATCGTACAAGTCTCCGTACTCTAGGCATCGTAACCGATCGTAAAGGATGTCAAGAACCAAAATCCGCCAACGTTGATTCTTTATTGCGGCTGAAATATTCATTTTTAGAGCGTTAGTGAATTAAAAAAAAAGCAGTATAAAAACCGGAATGTCCAACTGATAAGGCTGAAAATTTTTTCACTTGTTATTTACAGTAAGATAAATACATTCACCAACTTTTATTAAAATAAAACCATTTAAACTGAGTGTTCGGATTTATATGTCACTTAGTATAGCTTATTTATATCTTTTTACCACATGTACACTTGTGTATCTAAGTGGTTGATAAAGAATAGGGCAAGGTGACTCCATTCTAAATCCGATACGGCGGCGACCGCAAAATGGCGATTTATAGTTTCTATAGTTACCTCTATACCTTGGGATCCATTGAAGGGGCTGGATGAGGGAAACATAATAAGCAAAGTGACGTCATGCAATATGACATTTGCCACTAATTGGCGATTTATAATTTCCATAGCCACCGCTATGATGTGTGTATCAAATGAAAGAGACCCAATGTAAATCTTGGGAGTAGCAACTAGCCTATATTAGTTAAGCTGTAGTTGGTAGATTGTTTTGTTTCTGGAGCCAGTATATTGACTCCTCCTAGCCTGGAGATCGTTTGTGGTTAAGACAAATTATGACATCGCGGTTTCTATTGCTTTCTCTATGGCGACGACTGAAATAGCGTTCATTTTACTATGGAGGACAATTATTACGCTGTAATGGAAGCCACAAGGTCTTGTAGTTTATTTTAAATTCCTTTAAGCCAAGAGGCACGATCTTTTGTCTGCCTTACAGTCATTTATGTGTAATATTATGCCTACGCTTGAAACATCTGCATCTGCTGATTTTTAACGGATTTTGAATTTAATATGGAGCAACCAAATGGAAATGACCTTGGCTTGGTGTAATTGTCGACAGTTGATGAGAACGAACCTTGACAGTTGTTTTTACCGCAGCCGCGCAGGCACAAGCCTAAATACGACGGCACAGAAGCTGCTATGGGGAACTTAAGAAAACTTTGACTGAATTCGATTTTTGACTGAATAAGGTTAGTACAACAAAAAACCTACTGAGGTAGACTGTCTTGATACCACAGTGGTCCAGGCTAGATAAAAAAGGTGAAAAATGGTTTAGCAGATATCTGAAAGTTTTAAATGGAAGAGGGGGTTATTTCTAATGACAAATACATAGAAAGGTAGAGCCAGATATGCGTTGTTTTTTATAAACAATGGGAGAAGCCCAAAATTCAGTATTTTGCTAATGTAATTTACAAATTGAATTTCATAGGTAATCGGTTAACTGGAAATTTTAGACCATAAAAATACCTTCAATCTTTAATAAATGCTTATAACTATTGCCATAACAATTGTAAATGTCTACAAATTTTTGAGAATAAGGACATCATTAGTGTTAATAAGTAATAGTTTATGTAGAAAGCTTATCCCAGAGACGAATTATTTAAACACCTGTTCTTGCCCAAAATATGGTCCGAGAACATTTTGCAAATATGAAATGGATCCTTGAAGGTTTCAACTTCAAGAATGTATGCAAAAGATTAATTATTTGTTTCAAAATTGTCATTAAAAATGATGTTAGAAAGTAGCAATTTTTATAGTTATAAACGTTTACAATAACCCCGTTATTTCTAAATATAATTTATTTTAACAGGTTGATCTGAAAAAAATCGTCGACTTATTTGAAGAAATGAGTTATACAAACAATGAAGAAGAAGTAGAGCGTCCAAATAAAACATTTAGAATGGAGGATAAATATTAATTAATTAATAAAATACAATAAAAGGGTGCATTATACAGGGTGGCGCATCGAAAACGAAAGAGACGCATTTACCGGCAGCGACTTAACGTAGGATCTACATAAACTTACCTTAAATCCCTCACTTCTATTGCTTCGTTCCTTATGAGATTTTCAACGATGCTTTTTTTTTTATTGGCGACTGACCCAGTTTTCCGAAATTTAGCTACAATGTCAACTCTTTCTGCTGTGGAATATACCATGGTTAATTTATGTAATAAAGCGTTACACGTTATTTTAGCAACAAAGTTTGTTCAAATGAATCGCAAACTATGTACCAAATTCCTATTTCAAATAAGTACGAGATGTTTCTTTATCCTTCTTCAAGAAATAACTTTTTTGCCAAAAAAATGCTCCAATAGCTATTTTCAACAACAAAATGATAAACAAAGTATGGGCGTAGTGAAGAAAAGCATTTACTTATTAAGTAAATTCTTTTAGTCAAATTGTTTCTGAAAGTAGTACAAAGTAATCTGATGTACCTATTAAAGTCTACTTTAAGCTTTAAATCAATAAATCTGCAAAACTACTGAACTGAAGCTCATTACTTACATACATTACATAATTATAAAGGGAATTGAAAGACCTTTAAAATAAGGTATCACTCGACCCCCTCTCCATTTAAGATTTTAGGGTTGGTGTCACCCCCGCCCAGGAGGCTGCACGTGTCAACGTGATTTTTTGCCAAACTTGTGTCCCCCTCGAAAACAAAATCGGCGGGTCTAAGCGTTTTTCAAAAAAAAAACTGAGTTGCCAGTAAATGCGTCTGTTTCGCTCTCGATGCGCCACCCTGTATAGCATTAGTATAACACAAAAAATGCAAATAAAATAAAGATAAATTAATGAAAATCGTGAGTCAATATTTTTTACAATTTGTTAGAGTGTGTTTTCTTAAGGGTATACCGATCAACTGAATTAAGAATGGTTTAAACAATTTTATTGTGAAATGTAAATTATGTTATTACAGTGAGAGCGAAAGTTAATGATTTATTGTTGATTTATTATTACATAATAATAATTCAATTTTAAAGAATACAACGTGTTAAGCTTTCCGGGATTCCCCGATTTTCCAGAAAAATGAAAATGTGTCAAATGTCGTTATTTCGACTAGTTACCGCAATAGAAAAAAAAGAAGGTTCTTCGTTGCCTAGAAGCCGAGGTAATGCAACATTTTCCGGCAAACTCAGATTTGAAGACTCAATTTCAAAAAATAAATCGAGCTAGAGCTGAGTCCCCCACCACCTCACCCGGAAATACTTACACGAGTACCTTCACTGTAGGTGGCCATTTCTGAAAGACCTTTAAAATAATAGTAAAATTATTAATTGAATCATAAAATTTGTGAAAATATCTAGTCTTGATGTTCATAAACAAGAGAGGTATGGGTTCAAAAACAGTATCTTGGATTCTATTGGTCGTAGGAGGTTTTTTCTAAATATGCGTTTTTTAATCACCTATCCAGATCAACTTGTTAAAATAAATTGTATTGAAAGATAAAGAAGTTACACTGATCAACAGCCAAAAAATATCCTAAATAAAATCAACAAAATATTACTATTTTTAATGTGCTAGAACCGGAATGAAACTTATTTTTTCAATATTAGTTCAAGTTTTAGAGATACGGTAATTATATGTGTTCCTGCTGTGACAGTGTTAATATACTGTAATTCACAAGAATGCACGTGCTACATTTTTATATTCGGCAAGGAAAGATGATGTAATCGACATGATTGTGTTACGTTATACATACGTGTACATTATATTGTTTTATATTAGCCATTTTTTCCTCAGTTGGCTGACAGCGTTCATGCAAGATGTCTCGAAAGTGTGTAAACAATCCAGATCAGTTTTGTTACGTGTGTGGTGATGTGACTTTTGCGTCTCAGAGACGGTCTATTACTCCACTAATAACAAAGGCATATCAGCTTTATTTCGGTTGTAAGCTAGGTGATCAAGACAAACAGTGGGCACCCCACATCTGCTGTAATACATGTACTTCAAGTCTGAGGAGCTGGTTAAATGGCAAAAAACGGTCTATGCGCTTTGCTGTCCCAATGGTTTGGAGAGAGCCTACAAATCATATTAATGATTGTTACTTTTGCATGGTACCTCGTGTTGGACAAGCCACAGGTATGTCCAAGAAAAGAAAATCGATTATTAACTACCCAAACATACCATCTGCGATGAGACCTGTGGCTCACAGTGACGACAATCCTATTCCAAAACCCCCAGAATCCTACACTTGCGAATCAGAAAACGAATCAGATCACGGCGATCGAGTGATTCGTCAGGAAGAAGATATGCCATCAACGTCAAGAGATCCTGATTTTATACCGAGCACGTCATGCCACCAACCGCACAAAATAACACAGTCAGAATTAAATGATCTTGTAAGATTTAGAAATTCCAAAATGTAAGGCAGAGTTACTTGGATCAAGACTGCAGCAGTGGAACCTGTTAGAAGACGATGTTTCGGTATGTGTTTTTCATAAACGCCACAAAGACTTAGAACCATTTTTCAATATGAAGAATAACTTGGTTTTCTGCAGTAACATTAACGGCTTACTGGCGGCTTTAAATATAAACTATAACCCATCAGAATGGAGATTGTTTATAGACAGTTCAACATTGATTTTAAAGGCAGTGTTACTGCATATTGGAAATATTTTACCATCTATTCCTGTAGGGTATGCAGTTCACATGAAAGAATCATATGACAATATGAAGTACCTATTGACATGCATAAAATACGATGAGCACCAATGGCATATTTGTGGCGATTTGAATGTTGTTGCACTTTTACTTGGGCTGTAGCTAGGCTACACAAAGTTTTGCTGTTTTTTGTGTGAATGGGACAGTCGGGCAAAGGCACTTCATTACACCAGAAAAAACGGGCCTGTTCGTCAATTCCTAGAGCCAGGTCAAAAAAATGTACAGCATATGCCATTAGTAGATTCGAAAAAAATTTTATTACCACCACTGCATATCAAGTTGGGCCTAATGAAAAACTTTGTCAAGGCATTAGATAGAGACGGGTCAGCTTTTTAATACCTGCGTCAGAAATTTCCAAGACTAAGTGAGGCAAAGGTTAAAGAAGGTATTTTTGTTGGGCCACAGATTCGAAATATTTTGAAAGATACACAGTTTGAAAACACTTTAACAGGTATTGAAAAAACTGCTTGGAATGATTTCCGTCTGCTGGTCACTAATTTCTTGGGAAATAAAAAAGCTTACAACTATAAAACCCTTTTCAAAAATATGCTGTCATCGTATCAAAAGATGGGCTGTAATATATCTCTTAAGATACATTTCCTACACTCACACCTGGACTTTTTTCCTAACAATTGCGGAGCCGTAAGTGATGAGCACGGCGAACGTTTTCGTCAGAATATTTCAACAATGGAAAAAAGGTACCAGGGAAAGTGGAATCCTTCCATGCTTGCAGACTACTGTTGGACTCTTGGTAGAGATGCTCCAGAAACGATCAATAAAAGAACAGCAAAAAGACAGCGCATATAGTGATTCTTATAAGTATATGAATCTTGTTACTTTTTTTAATATATTTAACTAATTTTTTTATTTCATTGTCATTTTTGGATTCAGCGCCCCAAAATTAACAAAGAAGTGCACTCTTCCCACAAGATACACTTAAAAAACTAAAATTAGTGTTATTGTAAATGTTTATAACTATAAAAATTGCTATTTTTCAACTTAACTTTTAACAACAATTTTGGAATAAATAATTACTTTTTTGCATAGATACCTGAAGATGAAACCTTCAAGAATCTATTTTACTTTTGTAAAACGTTCTAGGATCATATGTTGGGCAAGAACAGTTACTTAAATAATTCGTCTCTGGGACGAAAAATTAGCTGTTCACTCAAACTATTCAAACGATTCGCCTGGAATTTAGCACACATATTAACAACAACGATTCCCTCATTCTCAAGGATTTTTAGACATTCACAATTTTTATTGCAGCATTTATTCAATATTGCTAAAAAGACCCTCATTTAGCTTAATTGTTTATCGATTTTAATCCTTAAAAATAAAATTGAAGGTCTTTTAATGCTCCAAAATGTCCAGTTCTGTATCTGCTATATCTTTTTATGTATTTGTCATTAGAAAGACTCCGCGCCCCTTCCATTTAAAACTTTTAGATATCTGCTGAACTATTTTACACGAAATACCTATTTTTTTTATCTGTAGCATGAGAAGAGCCAGTTCTGGATGTACGAAGTTAAGTTAGGGAAGTGTCATCGATCATTCGGACAAGTCGGAGGTCATGTGGAGAAAAATACTTCTTAGCCCTGAACAAGTAGCCTAGCTTTATCTCAGCAGCTGCGCTATTGATGAGATGTGTTGGTGCCAGACCAAGTGCATCATAATAAAGACCTATTAATATCGGCATTCAAAAGAGCACATGGGAAAGCGTGGTTTTCGCCTTGTCTATTTGTACGTGTTGTAAAATCGATTACGTGCCATAGCAAATGGCATTTATACCAATGATTATATGGGAACGATTCGCGGGCGCAGCTCGTTTAAAACCATGAACGTTGACCTCTATGCAAACCGAGCACGGTTGCCTGATTGAGACCATTTGTACTAACAAGCAATTATTGTTTGCACCATTTATGTTTGCCGACTGTGTAATTTCACTTTGGTATTATGTTAATCATCTACTTAATTAAGAATTACCGCAACGGACGCCGGCATGACCGTTTCGCTCGTTTTTGATGCGCTACATATGGTGGTCGATTTGTAATTTTGAAACCGTTTTTCGCATAGTGCTGGTGAAACATAAAGGACCCCGCATAAATCGTATGGAAAATGGATCCAAGTCGATATGTCGAAAAATTATATTTCTCGCTTTCCTGAACAAAATATATCGAGTGACCAAGCAATCCATAGATTAGTTCCTGAGGAATAGGGGGGAAGTTTGCCAGATTGTGAGTCTGAGACCAAATACTGAGAGTTGTTATAATGGAGAAAGCATTTTGTTCAAAAACCTTCCAGAAAGATGTTGGGAGGTGCTATGTTGTTCTAGGTTAGTGGTAGTCAACATTTTCAGTGTGTTGAGCTACTTTGATCATTTGGGAATAAACAGTGAACAATGTAAGCTAACTTAAAAGAAATTATAGACAGTTGTATGCGACATACATGTGTTTGTTTTGCTAATACTAATACATTCCAATAAGCTTAAATAAACTAATAACTAGTTACATGCTTACCAACCGTAGGTGTTTTAAAAATAAACGAATCGTCTTACTACTGCTCATAATGTTTTTAATTGCAGGCCAAAACAAACCCGACTGATATATTCAAAGCGACTGTTGTTCACTGATCAAAAAACGGCTGAAAACGGACGACTGTTGAGAATAAATTATTTCTTTTCGGATGTAATCAAATATTCGAGTTTCAATGACTGCGAAACCGTTTCAATGGCATTTTCTTTTATAGGGGATGTTTACCCCCGTGAAGTAATATTGCAGATACGAGACACAGATGATGAATATGCGGCTGACGTGTAATTCTACGATATGCAAAACCAATATTGTTATACACGGTATGAGACTAACAGAGAAGATTAAATTTGAGTTTCCTCCTACACCTATATGCTGTTTTATGTTGGAAAACGCATATTGCCCTATATATTAGAATCCATCGGTTCTTACGTTACGTTTTCGAAAATATATCTTCCACATAGATTGTATTTTGCGGGATTAATTCAAATTCATTACATTAGCTTAGAAAGTGATTTGAACAGAATTTGAACAGACTTTTATATCAATCTACTGGCCAATAAATAAAACCACATATCTTGATTGGATACTTTGGAAAAGATCACCGTGGTGGTTTAAACTATTTAACTTAACTACATCTACTCTTTATTTATTGGACAACAGAAGGGAGATGGATTTGAGAGACAACCTTAGGCAATATTCAGGTGTTTCCATATTACAAAATCAAGTCGCCTATCCTTTTAGCTGGCCAACCGATCTATGATTATATTCACGTCTATTTTAATATCCCTATGCATATACAAAAGAGCTAAACCCACTTATCGCTCTTGTAACATTGTGGAGCGCAGCCAAGTTTTTATCCTCTTTAGATTGGAGAAACTTCTTTCAGATGCCGCAACACTTACCGACAATGAAATCAATAACTGTAAGCATCTATTAATTGAAGGAAACATGAGAAATACAGTGACATTCCACTGTCTATATCTTGTGTGCGTAACTTCCAAAGGTGAAATTCTGCTTTTAATCTGGTACTTATTAAATTTCAATTCAAAGTTCACCGTCGCCGCGGCTTGCGTATTTATTCCGTTCAAAGTAATCTAAATCGTTCTCGAACAGAACGCTCACCGCAGTGTTGCCGCTGCTTGTGTATCTAATCAGGATCTACAGAATCTACTGATAGCTCTTGATCGACGGTTTGGTGACCACTGTTCTAGATCATGATCCCTGCCAGGCCAATTTAGGTGGAATTTATTTTTACGAGGGTTGATTCACAAATAAGGATCCCAACACATTATCTTTGCGGCGCGTGTTGCTATCTTACGCTGGCCAATAAATGAATTCTAAGATGCTGAGTATACTGATTTCCTGTCGCTTAGGCTGCTCCGGCAAATTAAATACTTTTACTCCTCCATCTTGAAGCCGTTTTACTTCTCGCACCGGTGGCGCGAAAAAATGAGATATTGTGTTTTTTAGGTGTTATAAGACATCATGAAAAACCATATCACTCATTTCCGTCTCTCCGTCTGCTAACTTGGAAATTACTATTCAGTTCAGACGCGGCGCTATAGGCAAAAAACGAAAAAAATAACAATCGCTGAAACTCCTTTTTTGACGTTTCAGGGGTTCCTAATCGTTGTCATAAAAATGTGTTGTGCTTCAGAAGTGGGTTAGGGGAAGGTGATGTTAAATGTTTTCAGATCTGCAACTGCCGACAGTAAGGAAGAATAGGTTTGGATGTTTGTAATCTGGATTATTATTGTTATTATCGAAATTTACCCTAGTACGTGTCCACAGTCATCCTTTCTCTAAGTAGCGCCACCGACGTTTCCTTTTCTCAGGAAATAGGCTTCGTGATCGTGGGAGTCACGTTAAAATGACAATTTCCCAAAAAAGACGAGAAAGACATGAATATTTCTCCAAAGAGTGCGAGATTTGAGTTTGACGATACGACACTGTATTACGAATTGCGCTTAATTGTGCTAACCTACCCGGAACGCGATGTAACCTCACCCAATATGCTGGAAGCTAATCCTTTGATCTAACACGAATGTCAAATGAAAAAATTTAAAATCCTCCGCTAACAAACCAACCTAATTGGGTTCCGAAAGCGGATTACGACTCTGCTCGGCTTACTAGCTCAAATTTTAGGGATAAACTTGCGTGTAGGAATATTGTCGACGCGACATGGATCATTTCTGTGCAGTTCATACAAGAGGCAGATATACTGTGGTTTGAAGAGAATACTCAATAGGATTTCCAGATTAAAAAGTGGTGATCAAAAAAGTTTAGCTTGCACTCGTCATCTTAAAAAAAGGCATAGAATATTGTATCAAATATCTACCTTAACGCCCTTCAAAAAGTTCCTTATGATTTTCCAAAAGTTTTATAATTATCAAGATGTTCAACGTTTTCCAAATGCATAAAATTACCAAAATTCACAGAGTCGAAGGTTTCAAAAATATTGAATATGTTCAAAATGACAAAATTTTCAAGCGATTGAAAACGTTGGAGGTTCTGAAGGTTTTGAATATTAGAAAATAAAGTACATGTGATGGCAACTACTAAGTGACATATAAATCCGAACACCCAGTTTAAATGGTTTTATTTTAATAAAATTTTGTATAAGTACCTAATGAAGCATAATAAGTAAATGATAAAAATTTCAAAATGATTGCACCGCTTTAAAGCCCTTTGACCTTTAATAATGTGTGGATGCACCCTGATGTGCTACGCATTCTCCAACGCGCCTAGGCATGCTTCTGATCAGGTGGTCAATGTCCTCCTGTGGTATCTCATTCCAGGCAACCACCAACTCCTCTCGAAGTGCTTCTAGAGTCTGAGGAGGACGTTGCAAATTGAGCAATCTCCTACCCATCATATCCCACACGTGCTCAATTGGGGATAAGTCGGGAGATCTTGGTGCCCATGGTAACAATGTGACATCATTATGTTGAAATAAGTCTATTGTGACTCTTGCAACATGTGGTCGGGCATTATCTTGTTGGAAAGTTGGCTCTGCCAGGGTGTCAAGATAGGGTAAAAGATGGGGTTCTAGAACTTCGTGGATATAACGCTACGCGTTCATGTTACCTCTGATGAAAATTAAAGGTGACCTGGAACCATAAGCTATAGCACCCCAAACCATAACTCCAACAGTGTGATGAACATGTCTTTCAACAAAAAACTGTGGATTCCTCCTTACACCACGTCGCCTTCTAACCCTGGCATGACCATCGTGCATGCCTAAACAAAATCGAGACTCGTCACTAAAGATAATTCCATTCCTGATCCCAGAGTGACCGTTGTCTGCACAACTCAAGGCGATTACGTCGGTGTTCTCGAGTTAAAGGGAGGACCCAGTGTGGCCGGTATGAAAACAAGCCAAAACTTCTCATTCGTCGGTAAACACTTCGCATGCCAATAAGTCTTCCGTGTTCTGCAAACCATTCATTTGCAATGGACCTGGTAGTGGAGAAACGGTCCCTTAAGGCCAATAATCTTAGGCGGCGATCTTCACGGTCTGTTGTTCTACGGCGGCGTCCAGTGCCCCTTGCTCTTTGCGTACGGCCTTCTCGAAGCCATGCCAGACAACACCTAACCACAGTGTCTACACTTCTTTGCACTCTAACTGCAATTGCCCGAAAAGAAAGTCCAGCTTCCCGAAGTCCCACTATACGGCCCCTATCAAACTCACTAAGTTGACGAAATCGTACAGGTCTCCGTGCTCTAGGCATCGTAACCGATCGTAAGGGATGTCAAGAACCAAAATCCGCCAACGTTGATTCTTTACTGCGACTGAAATATTAATTTTTAGAGCGTTAGTGAATTAAAAAAAAGCAGTATAAAAACCGGAATGTCCAACTGATAAGGCTGAAAATTTGTTCACTTGTTATTTACAGTAAGATAAATGCATTCACCAACTTTTATTAAAATAAAAAAAAATTAAATTTATTTGCCATTTTACATAGTATGAAAATACACAATATGTTAGCAAAGGAGTATTCTGGCTCTCACAGAAGGTACACACGTTGTGCGTGAGTTTGAATTATCATCCTAGTATAAATAAATGCTAAACTTTAATCTTCCCTCGAAACTTTCTAACAGTAGCGTTGTTGTCTGTTTCAAGTTCAATGCATCCTGTCTCGTCTATTAGTGTTACCGTAAGGCCTGATTTTACTGAGCCTGGGCGTAAAAAGCGCCTAAGTCACAAATTTAACCAATGAGAAAGCGTCTCTAAAATATTGGATCTGATGAATACGGTCGATTTTTTGTAAAATGCCTCTCAAACTCACGAAACTTATACTGGCTCCCTGACTTCCATATCAGAACAAATAACTTATTTTTTCACTTGCGTACGTTCACCAAATTAGCGGTTATGATAATATAATTCACCCTTGAAAAAGAAGCATTTGCCCCATTCTCGAAGCAGATGTCAGCAATTTTGTATTTTATTGTAAATTAAAGTGTCTCACAAATGCTTGATTAATTCTTTGAAGATTCAAATAGAATTACAAATGATATTATTCCATTTACTTGGCTGCCGTATAAGAAACTCTGTTACTTAAGCCAGCCCTGTTAACAGGGAGTCCTCGCCCCATCTTCTGGGCAGTAGGACGACTAGTTCTGGCCTTGCAACCATCAGCGCGGAGTGGTCGGTTAGTCGACCTACCGTCCAGTAGAGGGCGCGTCATCTCACTGTTAACAGCAACAGGGCTGGCTTGAGGAACAAGGTGTTTCTCACGATGCTCAAATAAATTGATTATTTACTGGATGTTTGTTAAAGAATAAGCATTCTGTAATTTCATCTATGTCTTCTAAGAAAGGCAGCGTTTTGTACAGCAGCAGTGAGAAACTATTATTTTCAATAAAATGCCCAGTTATGGCGAGATTTCAGTCTATTGTAACAGAGTTGATCAATGTATTAAGTAGGCCACAACTACTTCTATTTGGTTGTTGGAATTTGCGTTAACTTCTGTGACCAAATACAAATGAAAAATATGTATCTGTAACTGAACTATGTTATGTATGAATGATTACTTGACTTAATATGAAAATTGGCAGCTTATCTTGAAAAAATCGTGTAATCCTTCTTCAGTTTGAAATTGAAATTTATCAGATCGTTTACTTCAAACACGCCTCTAATTGGTACGCTTTGTGCGCAAACCTTGATTCCCGCCGCCAAAATCGTTGCCAAATGCTATTGCTTCATGAAGAAATTGGGAATCTCAGTCAGAACGCATCTTGGCCGGCCCCTTAATGCGCTAAATTGTTGATGAATCCAATCGGGACGACCGGCTGGTCAGGAACAATAACTCGCTTTGACTATGCCGAGGGTGACGCAAAGTCCACCGCTAGTCACGTGACTGCTAATCAGAGAATAGCCACTAATTAGAGGAACTCTGTCTTCCGGCATCCAAGCAGAGAGATTGCAATGGATTACTCATTTAACTACGGGATTGATTCAGGACAGGACTGGAAAACTGTAGTTCTCCGATGCTCATTTTTTATAAACAAAGGTAAAATCTAGTCATCGAAGTTGTTTGTGGCACTGGGTATAATTACTTTGCCATGTTTTTCAAATTCAACCTCCAGCTCGGGAACGCTCGCTTAATTGGGGGCAAAGTTGCATGTATACTAAGTGACATATAAATCCGAACACCCAGTTTAAATGGTTTTATTTTAATAAAATTCTGTATAAGTACTTAATGAAGAATGTGTGGATGCACCCTGATGTGCTACGCATTCTCCAACGTGCGTAGGCATGCTTCTGATCAGGTAGTCAATGTCCTCCTGTGGTATCTCATTCCAGGCAACCACCAACTCCTCTCGAAGTGCTTCTAGAGTCTGAGGAGGACGTTGCAAATTGAGCAATCTCCTACCCATCATATCCCACACGTGCTCAATTGGGGATAAGTCGGGAGATCTTGGTGGCCATTGTAACAATGTGACATCATTATGTTGAAAGAAGTCTATTGTGACTCTTGCAACATGTGGTCGGGCATTATCTTGTTGGAAAGTTGGATCTGCCAGGGGGTCAAGATAGCGTAAAAGATGGGGTTCTAGAACTTCGTGGATATAACGCTGCGCGTTCATGTTACCTCTGATGAAGATTAAAGGTGACCTGGAACCATAAGCTATAGCACCCCAAACCATAACTCCAACAGTGTGATGAACAAAAAACTGTGGATTCCTCCTTTCACCACGTCGCCTTCTAACCCTGGCACGACCATCGTGCATGCCTAAACAAAATCGACACTCGTCACTAAAGACAATACTGTTCCATTCCTGATCCCAGAGTGACCGTTGTCTGCACCACTCAAGGCGATTACGTCGGTGTTCTCGAGTTAAAGGGAGGACCCAGTCAGGCCGGTATGAAAACAAGCCAAAACTTCTCATTCGTCGGTAAACACTTCGCATGCCAATAGGTCTTCCGTGTTCTGCAAACCATTCATTTGCAATGGACCTGGTAGTGGAGAAACGGTCCCTTAAGGCCAACAATCTTAGGCGGCGATCTTCACGGTCTGTTGTTCTACGGCGGCGTCCAGTGCCCCTTGCTCTTTACGTACGGCCTTCTCGAAGCAATGCCTGACAACACCTAACCACAGTGTCTACACTTCTTTGCACTCTAACTGCAATTGCCCGAAAAGAAAGTTCAGCTTCCCGAAGTCCCACTATACGGCCCCTATCAAACTCACTACGTTGACGAAATCGTACAGGTCTCCGTACTCTAGGCATCGTAACCGATCGTAAAGGATGTCAAGAACCAAAATCCGCCAACGTTGATTCTTTACTGCGGCTGAAATATTCATTTTTAGAGCGTTAGTGAATTAAAAAAAAGCAGTAAAAAAACCGGAATGTCCAACTGATAAGGCTGAACATTTTTTCAAAGATAAATACATTCACCAACTTTTATTAAAACAAAACCATTTAAACTGGGTGTTCGGATTTATATGTCACTTAGTATATTTAGGTGACTAACAAAATTCTCCTTAGACGGCGACGGAAAAAACTGATTTATCCAAAATAATTTTAATTTCATTTTATTTCTAGTGGGATTTCAAAATAAATTCTACTTTTTCTCCTTTACAAAAAAGCATGATTAGAATTTCAATACCTATGACGTTTCGTCCCTTGCCTTTCAGCATCAACTTTATTTTTTCTCAAGGACGTCATATTGGATTCTTGCACAGATGAATAGAGTTTTTTTTAATTCTGACTCCAAAAATGTGTAATATGTCATGCATTAACATTTCCAGACCTTAGTTATTTAAAAAAGCAGAGTTTCCTAGTTAGGTCTTGGATTTATCAGATAGTCGTCTGTTTCACATACCGGATTTATTCCTGACCTTATTTGAGATAGGATCTCAAAATAAATGGCATCCAAACTAACAATTATCACTCCTATTAGACTTGCAAGAATGATTATACAGTATTCCTTACACAGCATTGTATACTATAAGAACGTTGGCAAAACCCTCTTAGAACAGCTATACAAGCGGAATGGGCACAATTAATAGGACACTTCAGTCATTTAAGATGTTGTATAAGTGCTGCAGGTAACAGTTATACAACAAAAGTGTAAGCCTCTTGCAGCCGCTATAGGACATTTGCGTCAGTGCAAGATTCAGTTTTTGTCAACTATACAGCTATTCTGTTACGTGATTCTAATTTATTGCAACCAAACTATTTCTTATGTAATGTGTAGACGAAGTGAAGAATATATAACTAAGACAATACAGTCATCTTGTTTACTTACATATCGGCCATTGTGAATTTCATACACAGGTATATGATAAACTTCTACACTATGATATAGGGCTATTGAATCACTCGCGCAGCAAATGTTATTGTGATTATCGTGCAAAGTAGTTACGCAATTTACGGAAATTTGCATTCCAAACAACACTAAGCCAGCATTTTGGTGTTCAGGCAACAACAGTAGAGAGCTTTTATGGCTGAACGGTTCTTTTACCAAAAGCTTATAGCACTACTTTGCTAGTTGAGATTTTTGTTCATTGTTACCCGTTATTATCTAAAAGATGACGTAGTCAAATTTTGTATTCGACTTCCATCACTAACTTTGTTTTTTCATATGGGCGTATTGGAATTTTTACATAGAGTTGGACTTTTCAGTCCAAAATCCAGTGATGCATTACCCTAGTTCTCCTTGGATGTATTATTACTATACATAAAATAAGAGTTGAGCAAAAACTATGTACTCTAAACAGAGATAAGAAATTAAACATAAAAAACTAAAGGTCATGTCAAAAGCAGATTAGAGTTTGTCATGCTCACATATGTTGAAACAATTCGTGAATCCGTTAATTGTAGTCGCATCAAAATGTCGTAGGGCCGCATGTGTTGTTGGAAAATTATAAGGAAATAAAAACCTGAAAACAAAATGAAAATCTTATTGATCGTAATAAAATCAATAGTCATAAATGAGCAAAGGTAAATCATAGAAAATGTTCAAAATGTCCGTTATTTTGTATAGTACAGGGTGACAGGTAAATAGATGTAGAACATTTTAGTACAGCCCCTTTGCTATCGAAATTAGTATATAATACCATACCCTATATTAAAAGGTTGAAAAGTTATTGAAGATTTAAGATTTTTTTAAATCAATCCATATTTCAGAGTAAAAAAGTCGAGAGAGAAAAAAGTTGGCGATTAAACATTTGTTTTTTGCGGTTTTGGGTTATTATTTCAATAATTATCTATTATAAATTAAAAAAGATTGGAAAACAATACCAAACAACGTATTTATTTTCATTCAAAAATGTTTAACTAAGAAAAACAAATAACGTTTTACAGTAAGTAAGGTGTTTTACAAAAAAATCTGTATACAGAAAAACGTACAAACAATTTAAATAATATCCTTGTTTCATAAGGAATATAAATTGGTATGATAAGTGCACAAAAACTGTGTGAAACTAAGCATAATGAATTGTAATACAACAATAGGGAGTAAATTTACCAATGGCTTGTCTCCTATTTTCACAACTCTCTTATTTATAAGAAAGTGTTTTTGTGAAAATAATGTAACTGTAAGCTATGGGATAGTTATTATTTTAAATTACGGTTAAGTTACACGATCAGATTATTTACACAGTTGTAATTGTACTACAGAATAATAAAAACTGACTAAAAGTTACTACAATTGGTAAGTAAAATACAATGATGAAATGAAGGTAAAATTCATTACAATTGTTGTTCGAACTGACGCCCTCCGTTTCTTATGCAAGCCAGTAGTCTTTTTCTCATGTTGGTACGCGCGTTGCGGCCAGTTAGTTGTCCTCTGATAGTGTCAGCAGCAGCAATAATTCTTCCTTTCAACTGTGCAAGAGCGTCTATGGGCTCAGAATACACCAGTCACTTCATGTGCCCCCACAAATAATAGTCACACGGTGTTAAATCTGGGCTCCTCGCTGGCCGCAGTGTCGGTCCACCTCGGCCAATCCAGCGACAAGGATATTTCTCGTCCAGCCACTGTCTAACACCCAGACGGAAATGTGCGGGACAGCCATCGTGTTGGTAGATCATCTGCATCTTGATATTCAGAGGCAGGTCTTCGAGATACTCCCAGAGTTCGGATCTCAAAAAGTTTTCATAGGATTCGCCATTCAGGTTGACAGGAAAAAAAACTGGTCCAATTAGATACGTATGAATGATTCCCATCCACACGTTTGCCGAAAATCTTCTTTGATGGCTTTGCCATGTGGGGATTTGCCTCTCGTGGGGCCCAATAATGTAAGTTGTGATTATTTCTTGTCCCCTCTCTGTCAAACTTAGACTCGTCGGTCCACAATATTTTAGTTAAATAGTCGTTTTCTTCTTGATCCCGATGAAGCATGTATCGACAAAAATCAGCTCTTCTTGCGGGATCTCCTTCTTCTAATACTTGAACCGGTGTGTAATGGAAAGGGTAAAGTCTCGCCGAATGCAAAACGAACCAAACTTTCCACTGAGTTAAACCAAGCTACTTTGCTATAACTCGTGTAGACGTCGTCGGGTCTCTGCCGTAGCATTCCAGTATTGCCTCTCGATCTTCGTCGTCAAGCAACCGAGGTCTACCAAAATCATGTTAAATAGTTTACTTACTGATATGTTATTATACCATTTTTGAAACCTAATGAAACGAGGAAGTTTTTGCAGTTATTTGTACATTTTCTTTATTATGATTTTTTTGAAAAAAAAGACTTCTTAATGTGAAAGTTGAAAATGATAATTTTCATTTAACATTTAAATGAAAATAAATACGTTCTCAGTAGTGTTTTCATATGTTTTTTAATTTATGAGGATTATTTATTTAAATATTAACCTGAAACCACCAAAAAAATAATGTTTAATCACCAACTTTTTTTTATCTCAACTATTTTATCTTAACTTTTTAACCTTTGAATATAGGGTATGGTATTATATACTAATTTTGATAGCAAAGGAGCTGTACTATCACCTCCTAAAATGTTTTACACCTATTTACCTGTCATCCTGGCTCTTCTCTATACATTGTTCACTGTTTGATTTATTTCTCTTCTTCTTAGTCTTTCAAACTACGAAACAAATGAAACCTCATAATATCAAGGCCTACCAGAAACCGTTGTATAAATAAGGTTTGGCAACGTCAATGTATGACTTTATACATTTTTGAAATGTGAATTAAAAACTCTATTCGTCTGTGCAATGGCGTCATTGTAGATGAGAAGAAAGTATCAATGAAAATTTGCAAATTATTTTGAAATCCCACCACAAATAAAGCCAGGTAAGAATAAAAGCCATTTTGGGAAAAATTTGTTTTCTCCGTCTCTCTCCGGAAGTATTTTGGATTTCGAAACTTTCCAAGTACCATTTTGTTGATTACCTAAATACGCAGATTAAACGATTTTGTATCTCTTAACATTTCCGAATGGTGAGGGTCACGTTGGGACACCCGGTATCTACTAGTGGTTGAGATATGTATATTCCAATATGGCAAGTTGTTCCAAACATAACGATTTCCATATCTATAAAACATTTCAGCAAGATAAAATCGCCCCGAAAACTTGAGGATGCATTCAAGCAGAAATGGTGTCAACTATTGCCGCATCAATTTTAACGTGTTACCTCAGAACATAAAAAATGTAACTTTGAATATTTTCCTGAATAAATTTAAATATCTACTCAGGTCAACTGCAGTCTACAGCATTGACGAATTTGTTAATTTCAACAACAACAATCAGTGGTTGCTCCTTGTTCAGTCCTCAGCAGGCGTGACTAATAGATACGCCTTTCCCACTGGTAGTTTTTAAATGTGCGACTTCTATGTTTATAGGTAATATTTTGTATTTTAGTGATTCTTAAACATTATGTGTACTAAGTGACATATAAATCCGAACACCCAGTTTAAATGGTTTTATTTTAATAAATTTTTGTATAAGTACTTATGAAGCATAATAAGTAAATGATAAAAATTTCAAAATGATTGCACTGCTTTAAAGCCCTTTGATCTTTAATAATATATGGATGCACCTTGATGTGCTACGCATTCTCCAACGCGCCTAGGCATGCTTCTGATCAGGTGGTCAATGTCCTCCTGTGGTATCTCATTCCACGCAACCACCAACTCCTCTCGAAGTGCTTCTAGAGTCTGAGGAGGACGTTGCAAATTCAGCAATCTCCTACCCATCATATCCCACATGCGCTCAATTGGGGATAAGTCGGGAGATCTTGGTGGCCATGGTAACAATGTGACATCATTATGTTAAAAGAAGTCTATTGTGACTCTTGCAACATGTGGTCGGACATTATCTTGTTAGAAAGTTGGATCCGACAGGGTGTCAAGATAGGGTAAAAGATGGGGTTCTAGAACTTCGTGGATATAACGCTGCGCGTTCATGTTACCTCTGATGAAGATTAAAGGTGACCTGGAACCATAAGCTATAGCACCGCGAACCATAACTCCAACAGTGTGATGAACATGTCTTTCAACAAAAAACTGTGGATTCCTCCTTTCGCCACGTCGCCTTCTAACCCTGGCACGACCATCGTGCATGCCTAAACAAAATCGAGACTCGTCACCAAAGACAATACTGTTCCATTCCTGATCCCAGAGTGACCGTTGTCTGCACCACTCAAGGCGATTACGTCGGTGTTCTCGAGTTAAAGGGAGGACCCAGTGTGGCCGGTATGAAAACAAGCCAAAACTTCTCATTCGTCGGTAAACACTTCGCATGCCAATAGGTCTTCCGTGTTCTGCAAACCATTCATTTGCAATGGACCTGTTAGTGGAGAAACGGTCCCTTAAGGCCAATAATCTTAGGCGGCGATCTTGACGGTCTGTTGTTCTACGGCGGCGTCCAGTGCCCCTTGCTCTTTGCGTACGGCCTTCCCGAAGCCATGCCTGACAACACCTAACCACAGTGTCTACACTTCTTTGCACTCTAACTGCAATTGCCCGAAAAGAAGGTCCAGCTTCCCGAAGTCCCACTATACGGCCCCTATCAAACTCACTAAGTTGACGAAATCGTACAGGTCTCCGTACTCTAGGCATCGTAACCGATCGTAAAGGATGTCAAGAACCAAAATCCGCCAACGTTGATTCTTTATTGCGGCTGAAATATTCATTTTTAGAGCGCTAGTGGATTAAAAAAAGCAGTCTAAAAACCGGGATGTCCAATTGATAAGGCTGAACATTTTTTTACTTGTTATTTACAGTAAGATAAATACATTCACCAACTTTTATTAAAATAAAACCATTTAAACTGGGTGTTCTGATTTATATGTCACTTAGTATATATAGTGACATGTACAACACATACACCGAGAACCAAATTTGAATGACGGCTTAAGTTCAATGTTTACAAGAGAGACGTTCGTATAGACACGTATGTTAGAAAGAGATCGAAGCCAGCTGGATGGCGAAGCTCATCATTGCGTTGCCTAGTAGTGCTGAAGCGGCAATCTGCCGCATTGCCAACACGCTACATCAATTCCTTGAATTCAGATATATGTTGAGAACATGCGTCACTTTATTCTTTATGCCCCAAATAATGGTTTTATTTTGCAATCTTGTAAAGTTTAGTGGTTACAAAACATAGTACTGCACTTTGACAAACAAGAAGCACATGCGTTTTACCAAAGAGTTGCTCATTTCGGCTGGTCGGAGTAGAGATCACCGAGAACTTGATCTGGAACGAAATATCTCGTCAATAGCGGCAGCTGCTGGGAAAAGCTAGGCGATTTGCCCAGGGCTAAGAAGTACTTTTCTCCACAAGACCTCCTCACTCTGTACAAGGCCTCGATGAAGCCTAGCCTCAATTACTGCTCACGCGTTTGTTGTGATGCCATTCCGACTACATATTCAATTTTTGTATACTCCAATTACCACGAAGACCTAAGGTATAAATACCCACGGGGTACTGTATGAAAAGGGGGGACGCCGCACGGACTCTGGCGAGGGAACACGTGAGCTTGCAACATGCTCACATTCTGGCCCCGCCTAGGAAATCCGCCGGGTGGTACCTGCGCGTTCCGTCTACCACCAACGCTCCATGCTCGAATTAACAAAGCTCCTCATAGCAGCTGCGGTGCCTTGGCATCAATGCTTTGCCTGCGCGTTTCGGTGTAGAAAAGACTTTGGGCACTGGTATCACTGCACCCACTTCGTCCTTGCGAGCTCCTGCAGTCTCTGCATGCTGATGCAAATAATTCCAAATGCAGTCACCACAATCATTCTGCAAGATACTTACTCAAAACCGGTAACAATCATACAATTACAAGCGTGTCCGTATCCGAGTACATCTCTGGCCAGCAGCACATCCCATCCCTTCCTCTCGCACTCCTTGTGATTAATGATCTCTGCCATCGGATAGAAAGAGCTTCCGCTAATCAAGGTTTTTCGCCAGCCAGCGCTGCGCCGGTGCTGCAACGGAAAGGAAAAAACCCGCCACCAAGTTCGATTCGATTGTTCGTTCGTTTTAAGGAACTATTGTTACTGTGAAATAACCGAAAATCTACCAAAATTTACCTTGCACAACCACCGACATCCTCGTATGTCCTGTGTCTTGAGTCCAAGAAGTCTGTGATGGACAGAAAGTAGTTGGAAACAACCCCCCTCTCGTTCATCAAAGGAAACATAGACTCTTTTTACATTTTTAATGAAAAAAACTATTAAATCCACAACATGAACAATTAGAGACTTTACGGATAATGTATAAAGGTCTTAGTAATCACAATTCATGGTTAATACTATCAAAGGCCTTTGAGTAACTGCCATTTTTTTATGCAAGGCTCGTTAAATATCATCCTGTATATCAAGTAGAGATAATTTAGTTCTGCTGGTTTGCCTGTTTAAGACTGGTAATTAGTGTTCTTCTCGAAGCTGCTGGCAAGTAGCCCGTTTCCAAGCAGTTATTAATAGTGTGATGAAGAACCACTGGTAAGCATAATTTCAGCGTTGTTAAAGATATACCATCGATACCTTTTGCACCTGATTTTGAACTTCCCATTGCTTCCTTCAGTGCCTTCTTTTAGACCATCCCGTTTAAAAGATTGACTTAAGTAAAAGTTAGACCACTGCCCGAATTTACCAGTCACCTACTGTGTCTTCAGTGCTCCAAACGAAATGTATCAGCTGCATAAATATAGGAAATGTTTGAGACTTGCTGTAACTTTGGATTATATTCATTTCTTGTTTATTAGCTAGAATATATTTTTTTCGTTTATTACTTTATTAGAAAATATCAAAACGTTAAGACCTTTCCCTAGATTTAATTTGGTTTGTGAATATCGCCTCAACGGCGTTATTTTTGTAAGGGTTTAAGTACAGTTTATAAAAATGCTCCTGTTATGTGCTTGTGATTTATTGTTGGAAATAAGCATTTTACGTATTAAAAACAACACATAAAATGGGCAACTAACATTAGTGTGAGCAACGGTATTCGCTGCTCTCCCTCTCACTCCAGTACTTTGAACTGCTTGAAGATTGCAGTCTGAGAGACGGCACGCTTCCTCTAGTGTACCATACATTCATGTTTCCTGTTAACTGTTAAGCAAAATTTAGACCACTGCCTAAACAATTTACAAATCACCTACTGTGTCTAGTCTAACCACCTTTTCACAAGAAAGATTATTCCAAGCCACAAATCGCAGCTGACAAGTCGACGTCAGCATTAGAATACTCGTCGTCCTTTCAGCAGAACGAAAAACGAAGAAGGATGAATCCGACGCGTCGCAACCGCAACGAATAGAAACAATGAAACATCGTTAGCGAGTAACCGGATAACGAGTGCTAAGTTTCGTTTAAAACTTGTTCACTACATTTAGATCATTAGTACGATCAAATTGTACGTAATCTAAGACATTATTATGTTCGTTATTACAAAATAGAAATGAGCACTAGAACGCTCATGTACAAAAGAAAAGCGTAGTCTACGAACAAGTAACGTCAACTACATAAAGTAAAAACATAAAGTTCTTAGCTGCAAAGTACTTATATAAATATAAAAATATACCTTGAAACTACAAGTACTGCCTGGTGCAGCATTAAGCACACTTTCTGGTAAACTTACTGGAAGATCATTTTTAACGGACGAGCTTTCATCTCTTTTGAATATAGGGATAATGGAAGCACTGTACCAGCACCAGGGTAACATTTGAGCTCTGCAAGAAAACGTAAATACTCTTAATGGTAGTGCAGTTTTTAACTCAGCAGCCGTTATCCCATCTTTAACAGAGAAGAAATAGGACTTCAGATTGACTGGTGCTCAATTTTGCACAGGCTGTCGAGGCATGCATGGAGGCTAAAGGTGGCTACAAATATAACTGCAAGCTTGTCCAGCATGCTTATTCAATCTTTTTGTGCAAGTATGCACAATTTGCCTTTGGCGCCACACGTACAAGCATGCTTGATAAAAATAGAGGTAGTTTAATTAAATATGTCGAACTCCGAGGGCGATTCGCTCGCTTTGGTCGCTTTTGTTCTTGCGAAGGAAAAAAAATCCCGAATAAAAACCGTGCAGTGTGGTGTAAAGAATGGTTGATAAAAGGGAAAACCTATTCTCACATTTACTTACTAAGTGAGCTGAAAATATATCCGCGTGACGGACACAATTATCTTAGAATGGATAAAAAGATGTATTAAAACCTTGTCTCTTGTATCACCTTTGATTCAAAAGCAGGATACGATCATCAACGGACCCCAACTTGTGCATGCTTGAAAATCTTGGGTACACACGTACTGTTTTGCCTGCGCAAGCGCGCCTAATTCAAGCATGCATAATTAAAATCAATTCAATCCTCAAGCTGCTTGTACAATTACAAAGCTTGCACCACATTTCCCTACAGACATTCAAGCGAGCTTGTACAAAAACATTGAACAAGCATGCTGGACAAGCTTGCAGTTGTGTCTGTAGAAACCTTAAGGCCGTGGTGTGATGCTCGTTCCTCAACAGTGATGTATTCCACAGAGATTTTGGCTTCTTTGTTTTTTCTGCATCAAACTAATGAGCTGTTAAATAGGGTGAATGCGATCCATAATTTTGTAAATGGTGCTACTGACTGATGATGGTGGATTAACAAATGAACTTATATGGAATCTTAACGGGATGAGATTCCGCGTTTTTGTGCAACAAAATATGAACAGTTTTGAATTTTTTTTTAAAAAGGTTCTAAGTAAATATCGCATGGTTGACAAATCTCAATGAATTTTGCGGGTATAACTTTTGCCGTACACGTTCTCAACTTGTACAAGTTATGAGACTGACAGATTCGAGGAAATATTTTACTTATTTTCAAATTGTGCAAAATATCAACCACTTATTGGTCGTGAGACTAACGGGAATACCATATTTTAAAGGTACATCAAAGGTAAGTGTAAATGCAGCCATATTTGCGAAGCGACCCGAAAGTGTTTTGTATTTTGAAAAACGAAAGTACCAACCTGGTTTTACAAAAAGGGTGATAATGTGCTGCGGAAGACATCTAATGCTTATAACATAAATGCTTTTGATATCCATTTTTACCGGACTCTCGCTTCATCACGGTAATTCAGAGCTCTTTGATAAAGCAGTCACTTTAAATACAGATGGTCTAACTGCCAACCAATGTAATTATCCACCACGCTAGATAAAAGTTCCACTTAATGCTTTTCGGCTTTTAGTTATGGCTAATACTCTCTCGTGGTTCTGTTGAAAGGATTTGCAGATTTTCTCGTTAGAAGTATGCAATGTCAGCAAGTCCTGATCAGACAGCGTTTCAGGATCTGGTCTTAAAAGTAATTTTACTCCTTACAGTTTGATAAGTGACTTTGACTGTTGAGGGTGTAGTTAATCAAATAAGAATAAAATGATAACGTGCATGCATCATGTCTTAGCAGCATTACAGTTAAAATATCCTTGATGTCCTGACTTTACTTTTCAGAAACCACTACGTTTTTGATTACAAAACTGATGTGAGGTGAAACTAAAACAAAAAAGTAGTAGTATAATTCTGCCACTTGTATTTTTCAATGTTGTTTGAGATGAATAAGTTCGTCAACTGCGTCCACCTCTCCTTTACACGCTAAACATTTCATTTCGCCTCAAGTAAATAAGAAATCACGAAGTATCTTTAAAAAGGATCTGCATGCACTCGCGAAGCATCGGTAGCATTTCGAAATCGCTCACCGTAAATTTAAATAGTACATACAACTCCGATATTGCTGTATGAGTGTGCCATTTTTGTTTCGTTTTTAGAACCGATCTATAAATGTTTACCAACGCGGCCAGCGCCTGGATTGAATACTGACGTGTAAAGTACGTGTTAACGCTTGATGAGATCAGATTAAGTATTTTTTAGATTTGATTTACTTAGCGAAGCCTAACATTTCGCTAATTTTAAGACTTTGGTGGCGATCTCTGGTCCGTAAAGGAAAGCCCTAACTTTGACGATATACTGCGTAGGAAAAGGTAACGAAAGATCCAACAAGCTAGCTGCACTTCTCAAGCAACAAACTAGCATTTTGCGCTCTTAATAGAAAAATGGTTATTGAAATCGGTACGAAAGGTGAAAGCGGGGATAATTCAATCAGTATTACCGACGATGACGTTGGAGCGCTTCTAGGAGTCATTATGCTTGCACTATATTGTATATGGCATAAATATTTAATGTTAGCCTTAACCAGCAGCTCCGCTTGCGTTGTCGAGCTATTCCGATACTTTTGCCACACTCTGTATAAACCTGGATTGAAACAAGACATGGAACGATTTCATCCAGATCCGTTCAGCAATTTTGGCGTGAGTAACAGATATCTACACTTTCTCATTTATGAAATTACTGGTATATTAGTACAAGGTATAGTATCTTATCAGTATCAGTAATCAGTGTAAGTATTAGTATCAGCATCAGTATTCAGTATCTAGTATTCAGTATCCAGTATTCAGTATCCAATATTCAGTATCCAGTATTCAGTATTCAGTATTTAGTATTTAGTATTCAGTATTCAGTATTCATTATTCAGTATTCAGAATTCAGTATTCAGAATTCAGTATTCAGAATTCAGTATTCAGTATTTAGTGTTAGTGTTAGTATTAGCATTAGTAGGGAACATTGCTTCTTAATAGAATTACTAGGTGGAGATATTTTTACTATAATATTTTTTATCAAATCAGTTTTTATTTATGGATTTTTGAATTTTGGTCCGGGGAACTTTGATAATAGGGTAAGTTGCTGTGTGCAATTCTATTGCTTGTGCCTATAGTGCCGATAGTTTGATATCTATACCTTTTGACAGAAAAAATGGCGGTTTGTGAATCTATAATATAAAAATGAATATTATATAATTTTTGTCGTTTTCTAATAACGAAATCTGTTATTTGTTAATACATAAGGAATACTTATACGGAACATTTACCAGCCTTTCCGATTAACTGATATTTCTTATACAGGGTGGCCGATATGTAACTGACTGGTTTGTATCATGAATATCTGTGAAATGAAATAAAATACGCCCATTTTTTTCATCTTAATCTTTTGTTGAAACTCGGAAATTATGTATGAAAAATAAAATGTCCGCATCTAGAAGCCGCGCAAGCCTGAGACCGCTTGATTATATTTTCCACCACTTTTTGGTAGGTTTCGGGAGGAATATTTTCAATCGCCTCCCTAATATAGTTCTTCAGCTGCTCTACAGGATTTTATTTGTTGGTATAAGCCCTATTTTTCTAAAATCCCCATAAAAAAGTCAGGAGCCGTTAAATCCGGTGACCTTGGTGGCCAGTTGACATCACTAAGTCGTGAAATTAATCCTTCCGGAAATATTGTTTCCCTAGCTGTGTGACAAGTTGCTCCGTCCTGCTGGAATCACATGTTTTGCAGACTAAATTGTTGGATTTGTGGAGCCAGAAAGCGTTGTGCCATATCACGGTAGCGCTCTCCTGTAACAGTAAGAGAATTACCTCCAGCCTTCAAAAAAGTAAGGTCAAATGACACCTCCATACCAAACACCGCACCAAACTGTGAGTCGACGAGGATGTGGTGGTCGTTGACGGATGACACGACAACTCTGCTTATTAGCAGATCCGTAACGAAGTGGGCTTCATCGCTCATTATCAATTGTCGGTAAAAATCGTTATTTTGGGTATTAAGCTGCCATATTGCATGACTGTATTGTTGGCGACTCTCATGGTCACTAGTTCTTGAGTAACTGGCGGCAAATTCAAGTCTTTTTTTAAAATAGTGCATAATGACGTGCGACGAATACCCAGTTCTTGAGGACGATGTCTTGTAGATGCGTCAGGGCGCTCCACTACACTTTTACGAACTCTGTCGATATTTTCCGGAATACGAACAGTTCGAACACGGCCTGACCTTGGCAAGTCTTTAACTTCACCGGTTTGTTGAAATATCCGCACCAACTGACGAATGGTGTTGACACTGGGCACATTATTGCGTCCGAAATCTTGTCGTAGCTGCCGAATCTTTACAACAACAGACTCATTACTTAAGTAAAACGTTTTAACAATAGGGACGCGTTGTGGGATCGTGTAACGCTTCATGTTGAATTCGACACATGTGCTTAAACAACTACTACGGCTCCACCTACTGGAGTGTGTGTATCAAAAATGGCGCGGAATTCAAATCAGCCCTGTACAATGTTTAGGGATTTTCAAATAACTTGCACTAATTCTACCATATCTCTCAATCTGATAACGACCAAGATCTTCACATGATCCCCTTCTTACTTACACGATAGTAATTTGAAGTAAATTAGCCAAATTATACCTGAGGCCTCCACGTAGAAGAAAGGACTTTCTCGTGAGCCGTCGCCATAAAACTTTCGCAATCGTGCCGAAGATAAGGTGATAAATGTGAAGGAGAACCTATTACTCGGGACTTCATCGACACTTTGCGCTCCTCCTAATAGGAAAGAAACTAGGAATGGAACTTAGATTACTTTGATAACGAAGATAAGGGGTGCTTGAATCAAGGTGAACATGGCAGGAAGGAATGATGCCTCAGTTAGTTGAGGTGCGTTATTAGAGATGGAACGTTTCATGCACGGTTGCTATTATGCTAAGGACAAAAAAGCTTAAGGGTTGTAGGAATCGGTACAGTGACGGCGCAGAAAAAGTTCAAAAACGAAAAAATAAAAATCGACCAAATTTCGTTTTTGGAGGTCAAAATCTTGTGGGACTAAAAATTGGAGGCTGCAGGGCGTGGGGAAAGATATATCTTCAGTATTTATTGGGAACTATATTAACAGCGATTAATAAATACTCAAATATATGTCGTAAAGCTACCGGCAAACTTAAAACCTGCAAAAAGAATAACTTTTTTGTTTCACTGAGTACACATTCTAGGTGCAAAATAACAAAAATCGGTACATTTCCACAGGTACGTATTACGTACAATACCCTGTACGTGATATAAGACATGCATGAACAGTCGTAAAAAGCAGTGAAAACATCTTATCACATATAATAGCTAGAAAGTCGACCTATTATTTTTCTCACTTTGATTGGTCCATTTAAATAACTGACCATCTTCTCTAAAATGATAAGAATTTGAAATTCTATGAAAGTTATCCTAATTCTTAAGCACAAAGACAATATTACATCTATAATGTACCCCTATTTATAAGGCAACCGTATTTTCACGACTCAACATTTCAATAGAAATCACTGATATTCAGAGAGCTTTGGCAGCTTCTGTCGAAAAGCATTTCGATAAGGTATTTTCCCATTGGCCCGAGGGACCGTTAAAAATGTGGCAGCTAGAAGCGGAGTTCCACAAGGAACCGTATCAGGACCAATGCTTTTAATATGAATATTAATGACCCTTTTATGTTAAAAAACGAAATTGTATTAGATTGTCAAAGGGTTGCAAATTTTTTTACGGAAAGGATTTTAACAGTCAATTTAAGCAAAACATATCTTCCCCAAACTGTAATCAACTTCAAGTTAAAACGTTCGATAGCTGCAAAAACATAGAATCAGTTGATAATTTAGACTATTTTGTGGTTCGTGGTTCATGGACAACCATCTGAGATGCAATACACACTTAAGATACCTTATTCCGAAAATCAAACATTTCAGGATTTTTTTAAGCACAAAATATCTACCCATGATTTGTTATGCACTTGTTCAGTCATTACTAACATGGAATGTCAGCAAGCTGAATAATTATTATAGAGAAATTAAAATCACGCAGAAGTGGATTTTGAAGGTTATCTTAAACGAAAAGAAATGTTATGCCACAGAAAATCTGTGGCATAACAGTGAGTCTCAGGTGCTGGCAAATATATTTTTATGATACAATATACGAGTATTTAATAAAAAATCCAAAATTGTTACGTACTATCAGCCACAACCATCAAACGCGATTCAGGGAAACATATGCTCTAATGCCCTGACTAAATAAAACTCAGCCTAAGACGATTCTACTTCCTATGTTCAAAATTTTGTAATGTTCTTCCTGTAAACTTCAAACATATAAAATTTAAACAAACTCTTAAGAATTGAATTAAAATCAAGCAATGCTACAAATTCATAAGTTTGTAGACTTTAAAAATCAAGACGTTATTTGATAATGATTTGATGCATCCCTACACCCAAGAAAAAAGGAGTGGTCGCACTGGTTGGATATGGATATGGATGGTTTGAAAGAGCTGAAACAAGAAGGTCAATTTGGCAGGCAATAGTGACATAGAGGAGAGCTCTGGGAGCAAGGATCGTCGGTATATCAATACAAGAGGGACAAAGTGTCGATCATCCGTTGAGGAACTGGGTAACCTCGAGAATTACATACGAGCGATCAGACAAGACGTCCGCAGTTAGACCTGCTGTATCAAAAACATGGTGCATGTTCATGATCAGGTATATGACAGAATGAGCAGATAACTTTTTAATGTTCCGAAATAATTCATACTTATCTAACATGACTGTGACTCAGGCGTAGTCATTAACTTGTCAAAAAAAAATCATTCAAGTATAAGGCTATTTTGCTTCAATATGACCATGGTCAAAATTTAATGTCTGTCGAATTGTGATGAGCATTCACCATATTCTTATATCAGGTAGCATGCACCATATTTAGAAAATGATACTATACTAAGTGACATATAAATCCGAACACCCAGTTTAAATGGTTTTATTTTAATAAAATTTTGTATAAGTACTTAATGAAGCATAATAAGTGAATGATAGAAATTTCAAAATGATTGCACTGCTTTAAAGCCCTTTCACCTTTAATCATGTGTGGATGCACCCTGATGTGCTACGCATTCTCCAACGCGCCTAGGCATGCTTCTGATCAGGTGGTCAATGTCCTCCTGTGGTATCTCATTCCAGGCAACCACCAACTCCTCTCGAAGTGCTTCTAGAGTCTGAGGAGGACGTTGCAAATTGAGCAATCTCCTACCCATCATATCCCACACGTGCTCAATTGGGGATAAGTCGGGAGATCTTGGTGGCCATGGTAACAGTGTGACATCATTATGTTGAAAGAAGTCTATTGTGACTCTTGCATCATGTGGTCGGGCATTACCTTGTTGGAAAGTTGGATCTACCAGGGTGTCAAGATAGGGTAAAAGATGGGGTTCTAGAACTTCGTGGATATAACGCTGCGCGTTCGTGTTACCTCTGATGAAGATTAAAGGTGACCTGGAACCATAAGCTATAGCACCCCAAACCATAACTCCAACAGTGTGATGAACATGTCTTTCAACAAAAAACTGTGGATTCCTCCTTTCACCCCGTCGCCTTCTAACTCTGGCACGACCATCGTGCATGCCTAAACAAAATCGAGACTCGTCACTAAAGACAATACTGTTCCATTCCTGATCCCAGAGTGACCGTTGTCTGCACCACTCAAGGCGATTACGTCGGCGTTCTCGAGTTAAAGGGAGCACCCAGTGTGGCCGGTATGAAAACAAGCCAAAACTTCTCATTCGTCGGTAAACACTTCGCATGCCAATAGGTCTTCCGTGTTCTGCAAACCATTCATTTGCAATGGACCTGGTAGTGGAGAAACGATCCCTTAAGGCCAATAATCCTACGCGGCGATCTTCACGGTCTGTTGTTCTACGGCGGCGTCCAGTGCCCCTTGCTCTTTGCGTACTGCCTTCTGGAAGCCATGCCTGACAACACCTAACCACTGTGTCTACACTTCTTTGCACTCTAACTGCAATTGCCCGAAAAGAAAGTCCAGCTTCCCGAAGTCCCACTATACGGCCCCTATCAAACTCACTAAGTTGACGATATCGTACAGGTCTCCGTACTCTAGGCATCGTAACCGATCGTAAAGGATGTCAAGAACCAAAATCCGCCAACGTTCATTCTTTACTACGGCTGAAATATTCATTTTTAGAGCGTTAGTGAATTAAAAAAAAGCAGTATAAAAACCGGAATGTCCAACTGATAAGGCTGAACATTTTTTCACTTGTTATTTACAGTAAGATAAATACATTCACCAGCTTTTATTAAAATAAAACCATTTAAACTGTGTGTTCGGATTTATATGTCACTTAGTATATATATATATATATAAATATTATACAATGTGTTTGGTCACACAACATACCGATATTTGTGGGGTATGTTTTTCAGCTATTTTTGTCGACAAATCCACCCCCTACAATGTCCTACCTCACCCCCCTTGAAATGGATCCATACCGCTGCGAACGAAATTAGGTCTGACACGGATATGGTCTGATGCTCAACACGACACATTGTTTTAAGAACAACAACGTGCATAACCAATAATGGAGGACATTTTGAACAGCTTGTGTAACATTAAACGTGTCCAAACTCTCTATAAGAAGTATTGATTTGTCATTTTTATGTATAAAAAGTTTGAAAACTATTTGCATCTTATTACACCTATTTTGACCGATGTTAGATAGCATCTATTGCTTAACGTAGAATATTTAGGATAACAAAAAGCTGTAGAATTGGCAGAAAAAAAGGACAACTTCACAGACTAGCTTCTGGATGGGGCGCGACAATGCATAAAATAATCACTTTTCGTCCATATTTTCTGTTTTTGTCTGTTTTAAGTATGTTTTAGGGTTAGTACCAAAGGAAGCTTTTCAATAATCGCTAAGATAACATGTCATCGTTCAAATGACACCAAATTTATCGTTCTGTAACAGTTACGTACTCAGTTATTACAATTTTCATACACGCACTACCGTAATCGTGACGTAAAAATAAAAATGGCTGCCATTTCAAGGGGGACGAGGTAGGACATTGGGGGATGGATTTGTCGGTAAAAATAGCTGAAAAATACCCCTCTCAAATATCGGTATGTCGTGACCAAACACATTCTATACCTGCTACTTCTTAATTGGGTATTGTGATCCATAATGGCGGCTCCTCCAGAATGCTAGTCTTGTTGTCGATTCTCCCATTTCTACGCCCAACTTATAACGTACGTCTATGTCCTCGTTACACTAGCGCTGCGATACAAAACGTACATACAGAGAGCACGGAAATCACACAGCCCAGTGCGTTTGACGTATGCCTTGATTAAGATCCGGAGGTGACATATGGCGACAATCTTATAACCTGTCGAGGTACGTATTAGTCAAGAATATCAAGACGGCACATTGCAGCAGACGATGTTAACAACTGCACCAGCTCAGAGGCGGGCGGTTAAGTAGATGTAAACTTTCCACAATCTAGTAGACGTTTATTTGCGATATTTTGTAGTCGCAGGAGGTAACAGTTTTTAAAGCTGGTTCTCATCATATATACTTCCAGTTGCAGATACTAGATATAATCCCATTCCAAGTTCTAAATGATCAAATGATGGCAAAAAATATTTTCAATTAAAACAGCGAAAACATCAGAACTATCATGGAACATCAACATGTACACATTCTGGTCCGCCTTAAGGGACCGCACTAAAACTATGCAATTTTGGCGACAAACAGCGCAATATAAACGTATAAGTAAGTGTTTTAATGCGATCTGTTCCGCTTGTGATGTTTTTGGTGATCAAGAAAACTATTTTTTGGATCGTTACCCAGACTGGTACCTTGGTGTGAAATAGAATCAATATGTCAAAGTCTATTTTTACCTTTCAAACACTGGCTTGCTTGTACACATTTACTTCTGTTTTGCCTTTTTTATGTTCCGGTTTCGTTATATTATTGATTTAGGTTGGTTGTTGATGTATTCCCTATAATAGGGTGTAACTTGTTGGGAATTATAAATAAATGAACAAACCGATAAATAATTAAATAAATAAATAGATAAACGAATAAATTAATAAATAAATAAGTATACTGCTGTTTTAACTCTCGCAGTGATCCATTCTGGTAAGTGCCTTCTGCTGTCGTAATTCAGTCATCTAATCGTTGCAAATAATCGAAAATCTACCCTCTGATGAACATCGTGAAATTACGTCTTTGTCTTTGGACAAATTGACGTCTTTAAGATCTCGTACTATATAGATAAAGTCAGCATAGTTATACTAAGTAACATATAAATCCGAACACCCAGTTTAAATGGTTTTATTTTAATAAAATTTTGTATAAGTACTTAATGAAGCATAATAAGTAAATGTTAAACATTTCAAAATGATTGCACTGCTTTAAAAGCCTTTGACCTTTAATAATGTGTGGATGCACCCTGATGTGCTACGCGCCCATGTATGCTTCTGATCAGGTGGTCAATGTCCTCCTGTGGTATCTCATTCCAGGCAACCACCAACTCCTCTCGAAGTGCTTCTAGAGTCTGAGGAGGACGTTGCAAATTGAGCAATCTCCCACCCATCATATCCCACACGTGCTCAATTGGGGATAAGTCGGGATATCTTGGTGGCCATAGTAACAATGTAACATCATTATGTTGAAAGAAGTCTATTGTGACTCTTGCAACATGTGGTCGGGCATTATCTTGTCGGAAAGTTGGATCTGCTAGGGTGTCAAGATAGGGTAAAAGATGGGGTTCTAGAACTTCGTGGATATAACGCTGCGCGTTCATGTTACCTCTGATGAAGATTAAAGGTGACCTGGAACCATAAGCTATAGCACCTTAAACCATAACCCCAACAGTGTGATGAACATGTCTTTCAACAAAAAACTTTGGATTCCTCCTTTCACCACGTCGCCTTCTAACCCTGGCACGACCATCGTGCATGCCTAAACAAAATCGAGACTCGTCACTAAAGACAATACTGTTCCATTCCTGATCCCAGAGTGACCGTTGTCTGCACCACTCAAGGATTACGTCGGTATTCTCGAGTTGAAGCGAGGACCCAGTGTGGCCGGTATGAAGACAAGCCAAAACTTCTCATTCGTCGGTAAACACTTCGCATGCCAATAGGTCTTCCGTGTTCTGCAAACCATTCATTTGCAATGGACCTGGTAGTGGAGAAACGGTCCCTTAAGGCCAATAATCTTAGGCGGCGATCTTCACGGTCTATTGTTCTACGGCGGCGTCCAGTGCCCCTTGCTTTTGGCGTACGGCCTTCTCGAAGCCATGCCTGACAACACCTAACCACAGTGTCTACACTTCTTTGCACTCTAACTGCAGTTGCCCGAAAAGAAAGTCCAGCTTCCCGAAGTCCCACTATACGGCCCCTATCAAACTCACTAAGTTGACGAAATCGTACAGGTCTCGGTACTCTAGGCATCGTAACCGATCGCAAAAGGATGTCAAGAACCAAAATCCGCCAACGTTGATTCTTTACTGCGGCTGAAATATTCATTTTTAGAGCGTTAGTGAATTAAAAAAAAGCAGTATAAAAACCGGAATGTCCAACTGATAAGGCTGAACATTTTTTACTTGTTATTTACAGTAAGATAAATACATTCACCAACTTTTATTAATATAAAACCATTTAAACTGGGTGTTCGGATTTATATGTCACTTAGTATATATATTTCTATCTAGCCACAAACTTTTCGTACAGATAGCCTCCTCAATTCTCATATCCATTTGCAGTGTTCTGATACACTCGATAAACAGAATGAATGAAAACCAATTCAATTTAGATTAAGCACAAATACCAATGCGGGCTTTCATTAAGCAAGTATGAGCATAGGCGTAGTTTCAGCCCTTAGTGATCTGCAAATACTTGTCAATAAGATCAAAACCTAAATGCACAGCTTGAGCTACCATGCTAGGTCGTGTATACTAATCAAACATGGAACAAACCCACATTTGTTTTTGCGCTGATAGCTGATGTGTGCATCGCTCCCATTTTGAACTCTGGAATTGTACAGTTCTTAACAAGGAAAAGTCGGACAGACATAAATTGACTCGCGGTCTACGTGAAAAAAAAGTTGCAGGTATGTTTCTACGTTGTCTTCATTATCTGCGACACCGCTACGCATTTTCACAGTTAGTAGTAATAAATATTTGTTATCCATTTAAAATAGTAACATGTGTTGGATTCGTCATACCAATCGATTAAATAGAATCTTTAACAGCTAAATGTCTAAAAAAATAATATATAAAACAGTCAGAGAGTTACAAATTCAGCGACAGGGTATAAATACTTATCTAATAGCACGTTTTTAAGTTTCTCTTTAAAAGACATACTACATATTTTTTGCCCCAGAATAGTGTGTCATGTATATTACTTACAGCCCCTTATTGAGGACAAATAAAGTCATAACCCAGATGGAAAAGCAGACCGGATGGCCTTGGACCGATATGTATCGTGAATTTTCAAAAATATAGTAAGATGGCTTTACGTATATTTCGATTTGGAAGACATAACTGACATGAAATTTTAGTGGTTTTAACATTACTAGTTTATAGAGCTATTTTACGGTTTAGTGTAATTTTGAATCGACCCTTGCACACAAATACATAGTCTTTACCTCTCTACGTCTCTGCAAAGTAGAAACGGCGGTAGGATGGTCTGGCTTTAATAACATTTAATAACCGAAATGGGCTGGCCTCTCTATAGGAATCCGAGCAGCTTTTCAAAATAATTCGTGTGTATAGAGAGATGTACGGATGGCCATCGATCCTACAGTCGATGGTGCGCCTTTTTCTGCCGTTAGTCTCGGAGCTGATCGCAGAAAATGGCAAGCGTAGACAGGATTATTTTTTTTTAGTTTAACGTTAATGTAATGTTACCCACTGTATGTCGCAAGATTATCTTGTACTTTGATCATACCGGCTTCTACTTGCCTACCTTCAATTTCTTCTACTTTTTGTGTTCTGCGGCATCGCAGTTTAAATACTTCCCAACAACTGCGCCCATAACCCACTGAAGTCCGCAAAAGGTTCTTCGTGTATTGAAGAAGATTGATCCCATAACAGGTAAAACATTAATGAAACGTTGATGTTTTGTGAAGAGGCATAGTTAGAGAGTCAGTGAATCGAATATTCCATGAACGGATCTACTTACGAAATATCATTTCCTTTTGCTAAAATGAACGAGGCGTAAATAGGAGTTGGTGAACGTAGCAAAATAAATTAAATTCGTACAGCATTGTAATATTCAACCAAATCAGCTGATACAAACACAAACTAGTATGATATATTTTCTTGAATTATAAATAGATCTACAACATTGATTTTGAATTTAAAAGTACTAAAGTACATTAATTTTATATCATTATCAAGGGAATTGAAAGACAAGTCTGTTTCGTTTTCGATGCGTCACCCTGTATATTAGCAGCATGGCCGTTGTTATGCTAATTATTTTTTAATAGAGCACCTTAGATTTTTAGGAGAAAAAAGGGATTGATTGCATGATGCCTGTAAATACAATCAGTGGACAATGTTGACAGTTTGTTCTGAAATTTCATATTGTCAAAAAGCGAGTGAAAAGAACGGCTGGCTGTCTTTTCCCTCTTCATATGGACAAGAACTGCCTGCAGCTCTGTTGAAGGCCGGTTAGGAAAAATAACTATGTCGAGCTTCGTACATCCGGAACTGGCTGCTTTATTATAAACAAGAATAACTTACATCCATGGTATGGCTAGTCACTTTCTTCACTAGAAACTTAAGTAAAGTCTCCCGGTCTCGTCAATGTCATGACCCCAAAGCGGAACTTGTGTAATGTGACGTCACGAGCTAACATCGACGCACGAGGGCGGTCGGTGACAGCACTCAACAAAAAGAATGTCATAAATTCCTTAAATTTCATATTTTCGGAATAATTCTTTCAGATTTGGCAAAGAAACCAGTCGTACTATAGTGCGGATTTGAAACCACCAACTAACAATTATCACTCCTATTAGAGTTGCAAGAATGATTATACGGTATTCCTTATCCAGCATTGTATACTGTAAGAACATTGGTGAAACCCTCTTAGAACAGCTATACAAGCGACATGGGCACACCTAATAGGACACTTCAATCATTTAAGAGGTTGTATAAGGGTGCAGGTAACAGTTATACAACAAAAGTGTCAGTGCAAGATTCAGTTTTCGTCAACTACACAACTATTCTGTTACGTGATTCTACTTTATTGCAACCAAACCATTTCTTATGTATTGTATAGACGAAGTGAAGAATATACACTGCGATATAGGGCTATTGAATTACTTGCGCAGCAAATTTTATTGTGATTATTGTTCAAAGTAGTTACGCAATTTCTACGGGCTTCGTATTTGATTCATATTTTAATCATGATCAAAAACATCTCTAGATTTTTAAGATGGAAAACTGAACTTATCTGCGTTAAATCTTCCACAAATCATAGAATTAGACACAATTACACTAATGTTTATCACCTTATATCTGTAATTTCGAACTGAAACATAATTATATAATATTAAATAGAGGAATAAATGTTTGCCCAATATGGCGGGTGGTTGTGTATAATCATGGCATCGTCCATGTTGTCTTTAGTTTATTAGAATAGTTTGGTGTTGCCTGCAGGTGTTATACAACAATTTGATAAATGTCTGAAATAAAATACCGACAGAGTCGAAAGATTTACCCAGATTTTGTACCAGATTTATATCTTGTGTTTGAACAGTTGATAAAACCTTCTGTACCAATATGTATGCGTTGTTTGTCTTAAAACATTGGTTACACTGATCAACAGCAAAAAAATATCCTAAATAAAATCAACAAAATATTACTATTTTTATTGTGCTAAAACCGGAATGAAACTAATTTTTTCAATATTAGTTCAAGTTTTAGAGATACGGTAATTATATGTGTTTCTGCTGTGACAGTGTTAATATACTGTAATTCATAAGAATGCACGTGCTACATTTTTATTTTCGGCAAGGAAAGATGATGTAATCGGCATGATTGTGTTACGTTATACATACGTGTACATTATAGTGTTTTATATTAGCCATTTCTTCCTCAGTTGGTTGACAGCGTTCATGCAAGATGTCTCGAAAGTGTGTAAACAATCCAGATCAGTTTTGTTACGTGTGTCGTGATGTGACTTTTGCGTCTCAAAAACGGTCTATTACTCCACTACTAACAAAGGCATATCAGCTTTATTTCGGTTGTAAACTAGGTGATCAAGACAAACAGTGGGCACCCCACATCTGCTGTAATACATGTGCTTCAAGTCTGAGGAGCTGGTTAAATGGCAAAAAACGGTCTATGCGCTTTGCTGTCCCAATGGTTTGGAGAGAGCCTACAAATCACATTAATGATTGTTACTTTTGCATGGTACCTTGTGTTGGACAAGCCACAGGTATGTGCATGAAAAAAAAATCGGTTATTAACTACCCAAACATACCACCTGCGATGAGAGCTATGCGTCACAGTGACGAAAATCCTATCCCAAAACCCCCAGAATCCTAAACATGCGAATCAGAAAACGAATCAGATCATGGCGATCGAATGATTCGTCAGGGAGAAGATATGCCATCAACGTCAAGAGATCCTGATTTTGTACCGAGCACGTCATGCCACCAACCGCACAAAATAACACAGTCAGAATTAAATGATCTTGTAAGAGATTTAGAACTTCCAAAATGTAAGGCAGAGTTACTTGGATCAAGACTGCAGCAGTGGAACTTGTTAGAAGACGATGTTTCGGTATGTGTTTTTCGTAAACGCCACAAATACTTAGAACCATTTTTCAATATGGAGAATAACTTGGTTTTCTGCAGTAACATTAACGGCTTACTGGCGGCTTTAAATGTAAACTATAACCCAGAAGAATGGAGATTGTTTATAGACAGTTCAACATTGAGTTTAAAGGCAGTGTTATTGCATATTGGAAATATTTTACCATCTGTTCCTGTAGGGTATGCAGTTCACATGAAAGAATCATATGACAATATGAAGTACCTATTGACATGCATAAAATACGATGCGCACCAATGGCATATTTGTGGCGATTTAAAAGTTGTTGCACTTTTACTTGGGCTGCAGCTAGGCTACACAAAGTTTTGCTGTTTTTTGTGTGAATGGGACAGTCGGGCAAAGGCACTTTATTACACCAGACAAAACTGGCCTGTTCGTCAATTCCTAGAGCCAGGTCAAAAAAATGTACAGCATATGCCATTAGTAGATTCGAAAAAAATTTTATTACCACCACTGCATATCAAGTTGGGCCTAATGAAAAACTTTGTCTAGGCATTAGATAGAGATGGGTCAGCTTTTCAATACCTGCGTCAGAAATTTCCAAGACTAAGTGAAGCAAAGGTTAAAGAAGGTATTTTTGTTGGGCCACAGATTCGAAATATTTTGAAAGATACACAGTTTGAAAACACTTTAACAGGTATTGAAAAAACTGCTTGGAATGATTTCCGTCTGGTGGTCACTAATTTCTTGGGAAATGGAAAAGCTGACAACTATAAAACCCTTGTCAAAAATATGCTGTCATCGTATCAAAAGATGAGCTGTAATATGTCTCTTAAGATACATTTCCTACACTCAAACCTGGACTTTTTTCCTGACAATTGCGGAGCCGTAAGTGATGAGCACTGCGAACGTTTTCATCAGGATATTTCAACAATGGAAAAAAGGTACCAGGGAAAGTGGAATCCTTCCATGCTTGCAGACTACTGTTGGACTCTTGGTAGAGATGCTCCAGAAACGATCCATAAAAGACCAGCAAAAAGACAGCGCATATAGTGATTCTTATAAGTATATGAATCTTGTTACTTTTCTTAATTTATCCTTAAAAATAAATAGTTTTTTTCTAAATCGCAACCAATTTTTTTATTTCATTGTCATTTTTGGATTCAGCGCCCCAAAATTAACAAAGAAGTGCACTTTTCCCACAAGATACAATTAAAAAACTAAAATTTGTTGTCCAGTGTTATGGCATTTTAACAAAAATATGACAGCAGAAAGTTAGGTTATGGTGAAGTATGCCGAGCACGGCAATTGTGTACTACAAAAGTTGTAATATTATTGCATATGTACATCCTTTAACAGTTACTAAACAACAGTTGTATAAGTGCTTCCGCTGGGAGCAAATTTGTTAGCAATACAACAAGGCTCGGGTTTGTTTTATAAAGGTTACCATGGATGCCACAACACAACCATTTTGACTAACGTGCAAATATGCCATATAAAATAGTTGTATAAACGTTTATGCAACAGTTAAAAATTTGTCCTATAAGGTGTTGTATAACTATGCTATAAGAATATTTTAAACACCACATTTTAGAGCAAATATGTGGCAGAAATCAAATTTGCATTCCACACAACATTAAGCCATCGTTTTGGTGTTCAGGCAACAACAATAGAGAGTTATGTTGCCGTCATTTAGCACTTTATTAATTGATATAATAATTGCATTGTATTCCTTTTTACTAGCTCATCATTTTTGGTTTATATTAACGATTGTATCTTAATTATGAGTCAGTCCTTCAATATCAGTCACAGCGAACACACACACTGTAATTCCGGTTCGGTCCATGTAAACTATCGTTGGAATCAAAGTTTTTTAAAAGTTTGAAGTTCCGACTACATAATTAGAGAGCTCCTGTGGCTGAGAGGTTCTTTTACCAAAAGCTTATAGCATTACTTTGCTAGTTGGGCAGTATTGTCGATGACGTAACTGCCACAAATGGCCTTTTTTAGCCGGAATCAGTTTATTATTCAACTGGTCGATCACTGCATAACCAACAGAAAACAGTTACCGTCTCCTGGGCTGTCGATCAATCAGCAAAAGAACAAAAAACACAGCCAGGGAGTCGGCAATTCAGCGCTCCACCACTCAAAACAGTATATTTTGAGTGAACTTATGTGTATTTAACCCTTTTGCTGCTTTCCGTTTTTATACGTTCAGCATGGAAAAATAAAACTTTTAATACCTTTCAAGCTACTCTGTTCGCCTGTATAGGATTGGCTTTAGCGTGAAACGAGCCGGTGTGATTGAAATTGTGAAACAAGGGTTCGATAGGCTGCGCGGTTCGCTACTCTGAAATATGAAGGGGTAGCTGATGTTTCAAAAACTGACGATGAGGTCTTCAATTGTTGCGGATCGCTGAAATGGACGAACGCAACGTAGCTGAAAGTGGTGGGAGTGAGTTTTAACCATTTTTTCTAGTGGACCTAAATACGGACCGCTTGTTGTCAAGTAATGATACGTGCAATGTAATATGGAGTAGCCATAGTTATACACGGCATCCCATTTTAATCTCTCGAAAACAGCGTATTCTAGTAGCAGAGCTAATGGCTGACCTTGACAATAGTCTTGACCTTCAAGATCATTTCTATGTCAACTGGATATTATCAAATAGAACCCCCCTCCGTTTTTCACATCGGAATTGAAAAGAGGAGCACATTTTACGTCCGAACTTTAGTTTGGCAACGTCCTTGACTATCGGCTTCAAGGCCATTTGAAGGTCAAATCAAGAGATTGAAAACAATTTGCTCTAGCAGAAATGTTCGGCAACACAGTTGCAAGGTTTGTGGGGACCACCCAAAGGTGATCTTGTACATGACCTGGACTATGACCTCCAATGTCAAGTCAAAATTTAGTCTGTAAATGGAAAAAAAAACAAGAAAGGACCACCCACAAACGACTTTCTGGCGGGGATGCTTGAATCAAGTATTCCTCTCTGGAAAGTGGCAAAATCGCTCAGAAACGGAAGGCAAGAACAACTACCACATATTCATGGTCCTGGAGGCATAGTTTACACTTCTGAGGATAAAGTGGAGGTATTGGCTGACGTCATGGAAAGGCAGTTCTCTTCCAATTATGATCTGGACAATGCCCTTGACGAGGAACGAAAAATTGTAAGATCTGTCAGGAGATACTTCAGAGCGAATGGCGATACCAACATCGGTGCTAGCATCGGTGACTCCTTTTCAGAAGATCCTTTTACGGAAGGCTCTTCAGATGAATCTCAGTATATCACATCAACGGAATCCTCTGTGATACCGTTTTGCACACCAGCAGAGCTCCAACGCCAGATTAAGGACCTGAAGGTGCGTAAAGCACCTGGAGAGGATCCAATCACCAACAAAGCACTGAAGTCGCTTTCATTCAAGTCTTTGACTTATCTGGTGACAATAATCAATGCAATGCTCAGAGCCCATTACTTTCCTAAGGCGTGGAAGATCGCTGAAGTCATCATGATCCCAAAGAAAGCAGGTTCGATACTCCCCTAGGATTACCGTCCCATTATTCTGCTGTCAGCTCCTTCTAAGCTCGCTGAAAAGGTGATTTATCGTCACCTTGAGAATTTCCCGTCAGATCACCATGTGTACGGAGCTACAGGGAGTTAGACTGGTGGAGCATGTAACCAGGGGATTCACCCTGAACAAAAGTACTGGTATCTTGCTTTTAGATGTATCAAAGGCATTTAGCAAGGTGTGGCACATGGGCCTCTTGGCGACTGGAAGTTCGAAGTGCACTTGGTGCCATAGGGTCTCAACTGGTGATAAGTCGGGGCTACTTGAAGGCCATTTTTGAACAGTAATATTAATTTCCTGTAACCAGGATGTTACGCTTTTAGCTGTATGGCATGCTGCACCATCCTGATGAAATATGAATCCACCTTCTCGTAGTTGAATCATGTCAATGGACGGCAGCAATTCTTATTGTAAAATGATTTTATATTTAGCAGCAACAGGAAGAAGGTTTTTCGCAACATTCTGCAATTTTATTCATCTCTTCAAAGAATCTATTAAGCAGCATTTTGTACAACAAACGGTGAGTCACTGTTATTTTCATTAAAATTCTGTCATCGCGTCAAGTCAATCTATTGTATCAGCTTCAATCCATGTTACGAGTAGGCCACAAATCCTTCTTTTTTATTAGTGAAATTAATGCCAACTTTTGTGTCCGGACGCTAATGAAAATTTGTTTTTTGTAGCTGAATCGTGTGATTGTTAATAATAATAGTAACAATAATAATAATAACAATTGAACCTGAAGAACGAACGCTTGCTAACTTTGATGACCTTAGAAGATAGAAAATAATCCTGGAAGAAGAAGGCTTTGCGTTGAAGATCTCCATCAATTCTAGACTCTGAAAGCGTTGATCAGAGGTAGTAGATTGCTTATTTAAATGCAGCCCAGCAACAAGCCATACTGGGACAAGTCCATCCTTACAGGCAGAACTTCTACATGCCTCTCAAAATTAGTTATAGAAAGCGATTTGAGCTTATCGTCTATGTCGTTATATTATATATAAGTACGTGGCCGAATTCCAGCAGTTGATTCTTTGAGAAATTCTGTATTTGCTTTGTATTTCAATAAACGGCCGACAAAACAGTGCAGAATTATATGGAATTCCCAGTTGTTTTTTAAACCTGAAATCGGCGTCATCTTTTCCTCGACAAAACAACAATTACCTGTATAGCTATTATATGAATTATTACTTTGTGGGTCATGGCAGCCACATACTATCTATGCATGTCTTCTATGCTTAGCCAAGTAGCTCAAATATTTTTGGTGAAGTTGAACCATGCTTCTTTAGGTTGAAAAAATCTATTTTGAAGCTTTTGTAACCTTTTTGTAGTAGCAGCATCTAGCTTTAATAAATTAGAGGTTAATTTTAAATAATATAATTAAAATAAATATTTAATAACAAGCATTAATACTTATTTGGAATTATTTTAGCAAAATTAATCTTAAATTTATTAAGCCTATATTTTCACTATTTACGCGTCCTTATTTTTAATTTAAAAATAGTAGTAAACAGCATGAAAATAAGCTTAAATATGAAATATATGAGATTTGCATTGTTTTTTCCGCGTATTTAAGAATATATAAAGTATTTAATATGAGAATTAGAAGATCATCTTGCACAAATCATAGTTTGAGAGACATTTTACAGAACTCGTCCATATTAATTAGATCTTTTACTTCAAACACGCCTTGTCAGTGGTCCAATTTTGATTGATTCCCTTCGGTCAGCAGTAAAATCGGGCATTTGAAACCAATAGTTCTGCAAATATACAGGGTGTTATTTAAGTACGTGACCAAACCTCAGGAGGTGAATCTTTGAGTAACTTTCACATGAAAAGTCTGTATAAACATAAATCCAGAAAAGATTAATTTTCTAACTTTTTTTAAAAAATTGGTTTCTTCTAAATATCCTAATATAATTTCTGTCGACTTTGTTTAAGAGTACTAGTGAAATAAGCAAGTCCAGTGAGGCCCTGAAAACACTCTAACCAATATCTTTGACATCAAGTTTGTGCGCAACTGACTTTTTCCAATTGATTAGGCTAGACATACGCCGGGAAAATTACGAGTGGGACTTTAAAAAGACGTTTTTACGGTTCGATTTTTGTTTAATCTCCAGAGTTACCAATGTGCAGCGCCACTAGCAAAACATTGCAACAATAAATAACGTGATTTAAATATTTTATGTTTATTTATTTTAGGTATAATCTGAGCAAAAAGTTTCAAAAGACGACTTTCTTGTAGCTTAATTATCAAAAACGTGCAATAAAGTGCTATTTAATTTTTATCTCGCAAACGAATCCATATGTGAAAGTAACTCATGAGACAAATGTAATGTAATTTTAGCTATTTAATATCAAAATTGAAAAAGGTCATTGGCGCACACATTTTTTTTATCAAAGATATTGGTTAGGGTGCTTTCCGGGACGCCACTGGGTTTAATACGAGTATTTTCATTATAATTGGGGCTAAATAAGTCCCTTACTGCCCTTAATGCCACTACTCAATTTGAACAAAATCGACTAAAAGTTTATTAAGATATTCAGGAAAAATCTAGTTTTTAAAAAAGTTTGAAACTATGTATCCTAAAAATGAAGCATTTCTGGACCTATGTTTATATGAACCTTTTGACTTAAAATTACCCAAATAATCACCTCCTGATGTTTGGTCACGTACTTAAATAACACCATGTATAGTCTTTATAGTGACTCACCCTGTATCTAGACATACACCCGCCCACACATACATACAGAGCTTGTAAAATTAGCTGACTGTGTAGTTGAGATTCGAACGGCAAAGTCTCGAAGATAAACACTAGCTAGGGCTAATATTTTGATTTGTAGTTAGCAGACGTACGAACTCCTACGGTTATCTGCCCTTTCAATCGGCTTTTCGTCTAATGCTAACCATCCAGGGTTGTCCAGTATGAATCTGCAAATGTTTGTACAAGCGTGGCCTGGCGACCCTCTTCGTGAGCGAATTTATTCACTCACACCCCCAGTGCTCTTTGATGAGTGGTCAGGGTGGAGAGCGTTGAGCGCCAGTATACAAAGATGGCTGTACAAAAGAATGGATATTTTCACAAAGAACCCAGCCACGGGCCTATGGAAAAAGTGGTTTCGGTTAATTTCGCTGAATTTTTTATGCTATGCGACTTGGCAACCCAAACAAATCTTTCAATAGGTCCGGGCCGTCATATACGTTGACTTTTTGAGTGAGCAAATACATTTTTTTTTCTCTTCTGCAATATCAATGGTTCATGCTCGTAATAAATGAAATCACTAAATTCCAGAATATTGTTTATATATTATATGTGTAAATTAGTGTAACATAGGGCGCATTTTAACACCCACCCTACTTATGTATGGCTGGCGTGTTAACGGTCATTTGATCGAGGATTTGTCCTTTTTGCCAAAAATATTGTGAGTATTTTCCATAATACGGTAAATATCATTTTTTTTTGTTTTTGTTTTTTGGCATATAAATGTATTTTGAATTTGAATTTGAATTTGAATTTGAATATGCACACAGAAAAAAATTAAAAATATAACAAAGATAAAATCATTAGAGATACCTGTATATTCCAAAATCGAACAAAAACTTCATTCTGTGTTCGATTATCAGAAAATAAATAAACTATAGCGAACTCACCTCTTCACTTCGAAGCTGTCGTGGTAATAATTACCACCACCATATAATATTTATCATCAAAAAGGCAAAACATCAAATATAACAAGAAATAGCTCAGACTTTTACTACTTACAAATACCTTTATCATTTAAGTCAGGCGTAGGATTGTTTACTGACCAGTTAACAGTTTGAAGTGAAAGGGTGCTCATTTTTTTCTGGCAATCGAACACGGAGAACATTTTATCGGTTTTTCTAAATATTTATCTAATCACTCTACCTTTATCTTATTTTGGATCCTTTTTTTTGTGCATATGTTGGGAATTACTATATTGTTAGTAAAATTCGGGGACGAGTTTTAAACATCTCATTTTATACAGTAGTCCCAGAAGTCGACGTCAAGCCGAAACCGGGTGATAGGCAAAGTCATAACAGCTAACAGAAAAATATTTAAAAAAATTTATGTATGTGTTTTGAAAATTATAGGTCTTTGAAAAAAATATAGAAATTTCACACTCTACGGCAGTCTGTCAACTCCTGTTACTACAAATATTAACTTTTTTTGTTTTTTATTTTTACAATGTAATGATGAATAATGCATCTTCAAACTGGTGTCTCAACCTTACTGCCAACTTTTCCCGTTCATGAAAAATAGCCACTTATTTCCCAACCAAGTATTCCAAAGTAAAACTTTGCTCAACTTTAACTGGCTGTACTGGAAAAAAATTTACTACGAGAGTTTAGCAAGTAAACTTAAAAGTTGGCGCATTTAATAGCGATTCCAAAATGGTATAACACTTAGAAGATTACTCGTTAACTTGCACAATTTTTATTTGAAGAACAACTGATTAAAATTTTTCAAAATTTTCTAATTAAACAGCGATTATGAAAACGCACAAGGACCCTTAAGGATAACTGTTTGCACAACAGTGGGCATCACATCTTCTTAAAAAAGATCGAGTTATTAAACGAGCGTATCCACGGTTATTAACAAACTCAGCTGCTTCCAATAGTCTTTGCCGTAGCTCAGCTACATTTTTAATCGGCTTGAAATACACTTTTTCTTTTACAGTTCCCAGTAAAAAAATCTAAAGGATTCAAATCTGGTGACTGGGCTGGCCACGGTATTGTACCAGACCGCCTTATCCATCTGCTTGGAAAGTTTTGATCGAGATACTCTGTCACTGAGAGTGCATAGTGCGCTGGGCAGCCATCATGCTGAAACTACATGTCCCTGTAAATACTCAGTGGCACGTCCACCAATAAATTTTGTACATGATTTTTCAAAAGATCCAAATAAACTTCAGCAGTCAAAGTCTCTGGGAACTCAAACGGACCGATTATTTTACCATTTAAAATTCCTGTCCAATGGTTTATCTTGAAGCGATATTGAGATGTATCTTCTGTCATCAAATGTGGGTTTGCTACGTGCCACTCGTGTAAGTTATGCAGGTTCATGTACCCATCTTTCTTAAATGTGGTATCATCCGAACATAAATTTTTTTCAAAGAACTGTGGATCTTTCCTGTGTCTTTCTAACATTGTGCGACAAAAAGCAACTCGGGGCTCATAATCCCGGGGCAGGAGAGGTTGAACACGCTGTATGTGGTATGGATGAAGCACATCACTTACTTGCTATTGCACACTTTGATACCGATCAGTACTCCTTCGTTTACTGCGCATCTTTACATGTTCGTGCTTGTTGATTTCGTACTGTTACTAATTTTGGATTCGTGAACTGGACTGTTGATCGCTTGTGATTTGGATTTCGACTTTAATTGCTCTTCAAAACAACATTTGCTTTCCTTAGACTATCTTAGATAGTGTGATTGTGCAGTGCCGCTATGTCCGTGTACACCGTACAAGAATATGCTGACATGCACCTCATTTATGGGGAATGTAGATGCAACGCTAGTGCTGCAGCGACACTTTACTGTGAGAGGTACCCGAATGCAGCTTGTCATCCAGATCATCGAGTGTTCACAAATGTGCACCGCTTACTGTTCTCAGAGGGCCAACTACCAAACCAATCACACGGTGAGGGAAGATTTTTCCTTCCTTACGAAGACGTGGTGCTAGGAGCTGTCGAAGAAGACCCGAGTACTTCAGTGCGTGCAATAGAACTAAAAACAGGTGTGCCCAAAAGTACAGCCCATAGAATCTTGCAAAAAAACGTGCTCCATCCATACCACGTACAGCGTGTTCAAGCTCTTCTACCCCGGGATTATGAGCCTCGAGTTGCTTTTTGTCGCACAATGTTAGAAATACACAGGGAAGATCCACGGTTCTTTGAAAATTTGTATGGTCAGATGAGACCACATTTAAGAAAGATGGGTACATGAACCTGCATAACTTACACGAGTGGCACGTAGCAAATCCACATTTGATGAGAGAAGATAAATCGCAATATCGCTTCAAGATAATCCATTGGACAGGAATTTTAAATGGTAAAATAATTGGTCCGTTTGAGTTCCCAGAGACTTTGACTGCTGAGGTTTATTTAGGTTTTTTGCAAAATCATTTAGAAAATTTATTGGAGGACGTGGCACTGAGTATTTACAGGGACATGTGGTTTCAGCATGATGGCTGCCCAGCGTACTATGCACTCTCAGTGAGAGAGTATCTCGATCAAAGCTTTCCAGGCAGATGGATAGGGCGGTCTGGTACAATACCGTGGCCAGCCCGGTCACCAGATTTGAATCCGTTAGATTTTTTTTACTGGGGAACTGTAAAAGGAAAAGCCGATTCAAAATGTAGCTGAGCTACGGCAAAGACTATTGGAAGCAGCTGAGTTTGTTAATAACCGTGGATTCGCTCGTTTAATAACCCGATCTTTTTTAAGAAGATGTCGAGCGATTATTGCGGCTGAAGGAAAACAGTTTGAGCATTTGCTGTAAAGGTATATCATCATCAGCAGCATTTTGACGCCCACTGTTGTGCAAACAGTTATCCTTAATGGTCCTTGTGCGTTTTCATAATCGCTGTTTAATTAGGAAATTTTGAAAAATTTTCATCAGTTTTTCTTCAAATAAAAATTGTGCATAAGTTAACGAGTAATCTTCTAAGTGTTATACCATTTTGGAATCCTTATTAAATGCGCCAACTTTTAAGGTTACTTGTCAGACTCTCGCAGTACATTTTTTTCCAGTACAGCCAGTTAAAGTTGAGCAAGGTTTTACTTTGGAATACTTGGTTGGGAAATAAGTGGCAATTTTTCCTGAACGAGAAGAGTTGGCAGTAAGGTTGAGACACCAGTTTGAAGATGCATTATTCATCATTACATTGTAAAAATAAAATCCAAAAAAAGTTAATATTTGTAGTAACAGGAGTTGACAGACTGCCGTAGGGTGTGAAGACCTATGGTTTTCAAAACACATACATAAAATTTTTTTAAATATTTTTCTGATAGCTGTTATGACTTTGCCTATCACCCGGTTTCGGCTTGACGTCGACTTCTGGGACACCCTGTATAACATCTTAACCAAAAGTGTATTTTTGCTATGATTTTGTTATATAAACTGTCAATGGAAGTATATGAAATATTAGTGTTTTAAAAAACTTCCTTAACAGGAAACTGTGTATGTTTAGACCCCAAATCCAATTATTTACAAGAAATCTAACAGTATCAACCTTTTTTCCAGTTCGCTTGGACATGTTCGTGATACCTGCCACTATTCATTGTTACAATTACCGGTGATGCTGGTGCTGGTATTGAGAAAATAATAAAAAGCGTGCGACATAAAAAAGCGCAGTACGCTGAATCACATAGAAAGTACATTATCGGGGAGGCGAGCAGAATAGAGAGTAAAGCGCGCCTTATACAACATATTGAAGCAATAATTTCTTAGCGAGGCGGAAAACTGAGTGCCAGATAAGGCTGGCTGATAAAAAATTGAAACAAAAGGAGTGCAGGACGACGTTTTCTCGGTGGATGGAGCGAGATAGTGCAGTCAATTTTCAGGGCTCCAGAGCAGTTCTCGAAGACGGAAGAAGATCAACAATCCTTGGTCGAAGGTAACATTCCACAGAAAAAGGGATTTGAACGGATTAGGTGCCAAGCCTATACAGGGGTCTGAGAAGTTCCGGAACCCCGCGCTAAATTGTGCACTGAGCATGGCAGAAAAAGGCTAAACCCCGCGTTGATAGGAGTTTTCTCCTTTATCTTGACCATGACTTTTCATTTGAAGGTTAACTCGATTTTTTTGAATGGTACCCCCTATTTTAGATCCCGTAGATGAAACGAGCAGAAATTTCACTTTCAAGTATCATCTTGAGCTTTGTTAGATTTTGACCTTAGGTCAAACTCAGTTGCGGTAATATAACTTGAAAGCCAGTAGTCGAATAGCGAAACTACCAAAACATTATTTTCATGAGTTGACCTTGATTTCTTAAAAATTCAGAAACTGCTAATCCGCAGATAAACCTAATGCCTTATCAGGATAGTTCGCTAGCTACAGAAGTCGTCTTGATATTCACATGACCGTGGAAGTCATCATGATTAAGGTCAGAAACAAAGCCCTCATTGGATATTGGGGACAATCATGAAAATAGTGTCACGATAGTTTATTTATTTACTAGTATACCCGAACGGTTTATAACACCATTTAACGGATAGGGACAGATGAATCAATTTTAAGACACAATTGTTCTAAAATAACTTAAAATTGCCAAATTACATAACCTTCTGTTATGTACAATCTTCTTAAGCTACGTAAATTACAAAAGAACAAATATACAGCGTTTCTTGCACGTTCATAGTTGTTACATGCTACATATATCGGAGAGGAAAGCAACGCATTGATTCTAGCTACGTTTAATTAAAAGTATCTTGAATTGGATCGCGTCTTAGCATTAAGAATCTTACCGAGTAAATATTCACAATCTATGGCACTACTAAGCATTTTATACTAAGTGACATATAAATCCGAACACCCAGTTTAAATGGTTTTATTTTAATAAAATTTTGTATAAGTACTTAATGAAGCATAATAAGTAAATGATAAAAATTTCAAAATGATTGCACTGCTTGAAGCCCTTTGACCTTTAATAATGTGTGGATGCACCCTGATGTGCTAAGCATTCTCCAACGCGCCTAGGCATGCCTCTGATCAGGTGGTCAATGTCCTGCTGTGGTATCTCATTCCAGGCAACCACCAACTCCTCTCCAAGTGCTTCTAGAGTCTGAGGAGGACGTTGCAAATTGAGCAATCTCCTACCCATCATATCCCACACGTGTTCAATTGGGGATAAGTCGGGAGATCTTGGTGGCCATGGTAACAATGTGACATCATTATGTTGAAAGAAGTCTATTGTGACTCTTGCAACATGTGGTCGGGCATTATCTTGTTGGAAAGTTGGATCTGCCAGGGTGTCAAGATAGGGTAAAAGATAGGGTTCTAGAACTTCGTGAATATAACGCTGCGCGTTCATGTTACCTCTGACGAAGATTAAAGGTGACCTGGAACCATAAGCTATAGCACCCCAAACCATAACTCCAACAGTGTTATGAACATGTCTTTCAACAAAAAACTGTGGATTCCTCCTTTCACCACGTCGCCTTCTAACCCTGGCACGACCATCGTGCATGCCTAAACAAAATCGAGACTCGTCACTAAAGACAATACTGTTCCATTCCTGATCCCAGAGTGACCGTTGTCTGCACCAAGGCGATTACGTCGGTGTTCTCGAGTTAAAGGGAGGACCCAGTGTGGCCGGTATGAAAACAAGCCAAAACTTCTCATTCGTCGGTAAACACTTCGCGTGCCAATAGGTCTTCCGTGTTCTGCAAACCATTCATTTGCAATGGACCTGGTAGCGGAGAAACGGTCCCTTAAGGCCAATAATCTTAGGCGGCGATCTTCACGGTCTGTTGTTCTACGGCGGCGTCCAGTGCCCCTTGCTCTTTGCGTACGGCCTTCTCCAAGCCATGCCTGACAACACCTAACCACAGTGTCTACACTTCTTTGCACTCTAACTGCAATTGCCCGCAAAGAAAGTCCAGCTTCCCGAAGTCCCACTATACGGCCCCTATGAAACTCACTAAGTTGACGAAATCGTACAGGTCTCCGTACTTTAGGCATCGTAACCGATCGTAAAGGATGTCAAGAACCAAAATCCGCCAACGTTGATTCTTTACTGCGGCTGAAATATTCATTTTTAGAGCGTTAGTGAATTAAAAGAAAGCAGTATAAAAACCGGAATGTCCAACTGATAAGGCTGAACATTTTTTCACTTGTTATTTACAGTAAGATAAATACATTCACCAACTTTTATTAAAATAAAACCATTTAAACTGGGTGTTCGGATTTATATGTCACTTAGTATATATAAAATTACACCAGCAGCGTAGTTTCTGTGCTTCTCCAAGTTACAGAGGTTATATACGCTAAGTGATACATCATGCCTGAAGCCAACTTCTGGATACATACCATCTTTCTTGCGCCACAAATATTTCACAAACCGCCTCCGAATGCGAACTTTATGAACATGATACCATATTATAGAGCAGTATTCAATTTTGGATCGAACAAATGAATTATATAACGAGATCATGGTATACACATTATTGAAATTCCTACAATTCCTATTAATGCAGCCCAAACATTTATAGGCCTTGCTAACAACAGCACCAATATACGAAACAAATGTAAATTCAGCATCAAAGAATATACCTAAGTATGAAACTCTGCACACGTGTTGCGAATTATCGGTTATATATGTGAATCTGATTGGAGCAAGTTTGCGCATAATAGACATAGTGTAGTATTTGTCAGCATTGTTACATCTTGTTACGGTGACACCGCTTATTTAGGTTGCTCAGGTCGTTTTGCAATATATTACAGTCTATGGTTTCAATTTTACAACAAATTTTCAAGACATCTGCATATAGATGACAGCTACTGTGTAGCTACCCAACGACGTCATCAATGAAAATATGGAAAAGCAAAGGGCCAAGAGCAGAGCCTTGAGGTACGCCGGAAGAAGGTATAATCTAAGTGGAGCTGACTTTCAAGCGTCTATTTGTAAGATACGATTTAAAAAAATTCAAGAACTGATGGGTCAACCGTCGCGTAGCTAATTTCTTTGACAAAATACTGTGATCTAGCTCATCAAAAGCCTTTGAAAAGTCAACGTAAGCAACATCTACTTGCCCCCCTTCATCAACAACTTCAGAGCAAAACTGTTTAAAATACGCTAGATTAGCCTTGGAAAAAACCATGTTGATTTGGAGAAATTACGTGCTTAACATGGGAAAAAATTATATAATGCAATATACATTCGAAAACCTTCCCAACGTTGCTTATAATTACAACAGCTCTATAATTCTCAATGACACAACGTTCGCCTTTTTTAAATATGGGAGCAATCCTAGATATTCTCCAAGCCATGGGAAATGTTGTAGTATTAAGAGATGTGTTATACAGATAAGCTAAAGCCTCAGCTAAAACAAAAGCACACTCTTTCAGTAAAAATGCAGGGATTAGATCTGGAGTGGAAGACACCTTGGGTTTAATCTTTATTAAAGCGGCAACAACCTGTTTCTCAGTAATTATTGGTATATTCAAGGGTGGTCAGGTGAGTCTGTGGGTGTAAAGTTTGTGGAAGGTGAGTATGTTTGTTAACTTGTCATCGTAACTGGGTTTGACCTTGACCATGACTCCCAAGGTCAAAATTTAAGAATTGGCAATACCACATTTGGACGTAAAATTTTACCACTCCTTTCATTTACTGGGACAAAAATAAGGTGTTCCATTTAAAGAAAATTGAGTGGACCTTTAAATGATCTTGAAGATCACGCTCAAGGTCAAATCCAAGATCACCAGCTGGGGAAGACTCTTATCAATCGCGGAGCTTTTTGCACATAATTTTTAGTTCACAAATGATCGTCGATTGTTAGTGCATACTCTTAGCTAATTTGATAGCAATTGCCCACCAAACCAATACGTCGGCGTACATTCTTTCTTCTTCAAAGGATACTCAAGTAGACACTATTTGTATTGCACTGTGAATCACTCAGCTATTTTAAGTAACGTAAAGAGAAATTAATTAAATAAGGCCACAAGACCAACATAAATATGTATTAGCGGTACAGTATATGAATAAGTCTGCTTAATTCGTTATCTTGTAGTTGAGCTTTTCGCCAGAGTGCTACAAATCGGTACCTTCACCATTTCTTAAATGGGACAACCTTTGTTGAAAAATGGTGGTAAACTTTCCGCACGCTGGTAGAGGAGAATCAAGAATATTTTTTGGAGGGTCTAAAATTCGGTTTCAGAGGACCGGCTGGTTAACATTGAATAGCGATAGGAAGTGCTGAGCATTCCTGCGTGTGTGTTTAGAGTTGAAAAAACATGTTAGAAATCGTTTAGAATCCAAATATTCCGGATCGCCCCTCCAGATCTGTCCTTGATACGGACGTATTAAGAAAATTTTGATTATCACTTGTTGTTTAAGAGAAATGCGATCCAGCGGTTCGTTAACTCCAAAAAATTTTTTGACTCCACACTTATCTTGCAAGGAGAGGGTATGTCTTTTCATTAAAACCTTGTGTTGCGGTCTCTGCTCAGAATCACCGCTTGCAAAACATGTTCAATGGGGTTGGGATCGGGGCTAATTGGTGGTTAAGAAACAAGGTTATGTTGCGTCTATCAAAAAGTCGACGCATCACACTTTGAGTAGTTCCGAAAAATGTTCATTGTTGGGCGTAGTTAAATTACCTGGACTATTATGTAGGAAGGATTGAGAGGTGGAAGGGGATGGATTGGGAATTTGTAAGACCCCTTCTTCGCCTTGTTTAAAACTATACTGAACAATCTTTCGCAATTCAAGTTCTGGAAAAGTTGTATGGCGCATCCCGTTTCAGAAAAATCGTCTGGATTACGCGTTTCTGCCGCTATTGCACACATGTCAACGTAACTTTCTATTCCAGAATTTTTTTTGGAACAGGGGTACCCGATATTGTGCGGTCCTTTAATGAATATCATCACGAACACTACTGAAGTAACAAATTTGCTATAATTTGGATTCATAGAGCAATACTACTATAAAAATCTCCAAGGTTTAGGCTAACAGTTTACATTCTATTGCGTATTACTACAGAATAATGACGTCCAATACACAGACTCCGTCTTTGCATGCAATTCTGTCGTTTATTATTTAATGTTCGGTTTACCTCTGAACCTATGAACTATGATTAGAACATTTCAACCTACTCAGACTGAATCTAATTTTCATTAGTTTTTTATTTGTATTTGTATACTAACGTATTGTATTGGTTATTACTGGAAAGATACTAAGAACAGATAGAGGATATGAGCTGCTCTTGAACACCTCAAAATATATTTTTATGGTTTTTCAGATATTAAGACGCTTGTAACTCGAAAACTGATAACTTTCTAGGGAAGTTACTAAGATTGCTTAAAAGAATCAAAAATTCCGGAACAAAGATAATTTTTACAATTTGTTAAAAAAAAGCACCGAATTATCGCCCGGCAACATCTTGATTCATATTACTGGACAACCAACTAACTTAACTTTTTCGAAAATAGAAAATGTCTCTCACTGATGCAAAGCTTCTTCCTCGTATGCTGCGATGAAGTTCCGTCTTATTGAGGAAGATGGTGTTTGATTGGGTAAGAATAAGGTGAAAAAAAAACACTGATACGGAGTAACATCTACATTCAATCCATTTCATCTCATGCATACATAAATAGATAACAATTTTGTCAATTTAAAATACTTCAAAATGCCTAACTGCTTCTACAAAGTTTGTCCCTTTCATGGATCAGTTGCGCTTGAACGTTTGAGTCAGTTTTGAGTCATTAAAATATTCGTTACGTCTTAACAACGTCGTGTATCACATTTCACAAGATCCACAGATAAACTAATTACAAATTATTTAATCCACAGATAACAACTGGTCTCGCAACACGTGTCATACAGTCGTTGATTTAATCTCCAAATAAGCGTCCACTCCTCAATGTATTATACTGCAATGTACATAATTACAAAAGTATTATGAAATTGGTGCTGTTTGTGTCGAGTCTGCCTCTTCAAGAAGCTAACTACGAACATGTATAACACAAAAAATACCAAGTCAAACGACTCAACTGGAATCGAAATTCACTTGTGTGGTCTTCTCAAATTATGTTTTGCTTGCACCCCCATCATAATTGTAAATACGATAGATGGGCCGAGGTGGATAGAAAATCTGACGGTCTCGATTTACCAATGGTGAGCATGCCAAGATGATCTTCACCCTCATCCCATACCATGACGATAACCCGTTTAACAGTCAGAGTATCAAGTATCCACAAAGCACATATTGAGTTTTTCGAACTACAATACCCACTTGTCTGTTTTCCGTTCATCTGTCTCCAAGACGACTAGACATGTACCGCGCTGATGAGTTGCTAATGAGCACGTAACAGCACTGTCTGAGGGTGGTCGTGGTTACTGATATGGAAAGCAAGCATGTTCATTCCAATGCGATAGATACTCGTTTTGATGTCAATAAATTAGGTGCGCAATAAAGTAATTAAACAACGTCTCGCTCTGACACGGAATAAGATACGCAAAAAAAACAAACTTTCATTTTTTCCCGTTTTTGGTCCGTAACTTTTACCGCTAACAGATCGACTCTCAAAACCGACAAAGGTTCTTTCTTAGGGTAGTAATAAATTTGTGTCCAAACAGCATCAAAACCAACGCGGTGCAGTCAGACAAAACAAAAAAACAAAACCGACAAAAATGACCAGAATGTCATGCGATATCAACTAAAAATACAGTATCTCGTTTTCGATTTTTACTGCGTATGCAATCCTTGTTGATTGACGCGAGAAGCAACGTAATTTCTTCTATATGCCTGCGTCTTCACACATCCACCAAGTTTTGGAGGACAGTAAACTCTCATCAAAAGTGAGATGAAAATGACAACCTTCATTTAATCAGATGTAGCGAAATTGTTAGGCTTGTACTGGAAACAAAAAAAGGATTTAAAAGTTTGCATGTCTCAATGGCAACGACACTGAATTGAATCATAAACACTGAATTTCTGACCCAGGTATTCTGTAATGCCTAATTCGGCAACTTCAGATCATCTTGCACTTCTTTAATACATTTGAGCGAGCTGCCTACCTTTTCGGGGCCATTGACCAGCACACCTGAAAAAACGAACAAGACAGTGCCGGTCCCGATGAAAATAGATCCGCTCGTTCGTTCGTTCTTTCGTTCGTTCGTATGGTTCGTTCGTTCCTTCGTTCGTTCGTTCCTTCGTTCGTTCGTTCCTTCGTTCCTTCGTTCCTTCGTTCCTTCGTTGCTTGGTTCCTTCGTTCCTTCGTTCGTTCGTTCGTTCGTTCGTTCGTTCTTTCGTTCGTTCGTTCGTTCGTTCGTTCGTTCGTTCGTTCGTTCGTTCGTTCATTCATTCATTCATTTATTCACTTACTTATCTATTTATTTATTCATTTTTTTATTTATTTAATTTTACATGTATTCAGTTATATACACTGTAGAAACGGTATTGTTTTTATAGTTGCCGGTTTACTAATGTCTTAACGTTTTCGAGCAAACCTAGCCTCACTTGACATTGATATTATACAGGGTGTTCCGAAAAAAGTGTGCAATATTCTACCGGCGGTTTCTAGAGCTTAAAATAGGAAGAAAATTTTATATAAACTTTGGTCGACAACCGTCCCCTAAGGGCGCTACGGTCTGAAGATGGTTTTTCCTTAATATTTCCGAAACGTGTTGAGATAAAGACATGAAATTTGGTATTCTAGCCTAGTTTTTTATGCTGGCTTTGAAAATATTAACAATTTTAGACATTTTGGTTTGGAAGCATATGTAACAGAGACGGACTCAGGTTATTTTGGCCCCAAAATTTTTGTGTGATTCTATTTTTGAAATTCAATTTTAGAATTTGAAAATTTAGGATTCTCGACATAAAAAAAGGTACTCTTATTGAATATCGATAAATTGTGCCATTTTTGAATAAAATCAAACTAGAGAATTTATCACATGATAGGAAATGTACTGCGAATTTAAATGAGTCCGTCCCTGTTACATACGCTTCCAAACCAAACTGTCTAAAATTGTTAATATTTTTAAATCCAGCACAAAAAACTAGGCTAGAATTCCAAATTTTATGTCTTTGTCTCAACACGTTTCGGAAATATTAAGGAAAAACCATCTTCAGGGTAGCCCCTTTAAACGACCGTAGCGCCCGTAGGGGACGTTTGTCGACCTATGTTTATAAAAACTTTTCTTCCTATTTTAAGCTCTAGAAACCGCTGGTAGAATATTGCACACTTTTTTCGGGACACCCTGTATACATTATTATCATTAAAACACATAGCCCTTACATTACAGCCGCATTGTTTACATTGAAACATACACAATCATTGTATACACGTAACCGCCCATCAGTCAGCGCCAACTGAGACCTCTTAAACGTAAGTAAAAAAGGCATCTTCCAGTGGATTTCCCAGAATTGATCATTCCACTACGATCGAGAGAGCTTTGAAATTTTTGTTTTCTTAATTGTGATCTCAAGACCCTCTTATTGATCTCGATGTTGATTTCACCGCTGTAGACTTAGTTATGAAGCATAGGTACTGGAATCCAGGGGCTGGAGCTGTAGCTCGTTTTTTTCCGACGCTACCAAAGAATGTTCGCATAAAGTCTTATCACGATAGAAGATCATGACTTACGCGGCTCGCGAAAGGTCGTGCAGCTAAACAAAGAAATTTTAGCGAGAAGGGTAAAAATTATATTCCATACAAAGCAGACACTTGGCGGCGAGTTATTGGTGCAATAATTTTCCCCTAGTAGATAAATAAGGCGAAAAGGCGCGGGAAATGGAGATGGGAAACGAGGGTGAGATAAGACGCGCTGATAAAACTGCTATAAAAGGATAAAGAATGGCGTCAAGTATATTGTCTCCTTACTTCCCGTGCCTTCAAAATAATTTGTGTTGAAATTTTGACTGATTGACGACGGGGCTTAAGTCAATGCTAAAAACTTTCATACATCTCGTATCCCTTTTGGAGCACGAAGACCAAGCTATGAAGATCGCCTTGAATTATTCAACCTGTCCTCATTCTCTGAGCGTGGCGATCTTATAGTTACGTTCAGGATACTTCATGGATGGTTTGATGGGCACCAACATCATGCATCTATACCGTCTGTCGCGCAGCAATCTACGCGGACACAGCTTCAAACTGCATAAGGAGCCATTTAAAACAACAGTCCGACAGTGGTTTCTTCCCAACCGCATATTCAACACCTGGAATAGTTTGCCTGAAAGTGTGGTTGGTGCTACTTCAGCTAATAGCTTCAAAGTGCAGTATGATAGCTGGAGAAGTGTACAAACTTTACAGCTATGAACTGTTTTTTTTTTATTTTTTTCTATTTGATGTATTTGTGTTACGTGTCCGTACACTATATTTACTGCATGAGCTTATAGTACTGTGTACTCTGCTCATCTCAATTATAATAATAATCATCTTAGCAGCTGCTCAAAAGTAGTATTTCTGATTTTAAATTAGATTCAGTAACGACGTGCTTCAGGGAGGTTTTGTGAATCTGCAATTAATTTTAACGTACGGTCGTGCTTATTGCCGTTTTCTCGATCAAGTGAGCTCCGAGTGGTCAGCTGCTTTGTCTCGGACTCCACTCTATCAAATCCTTTGGACGCACTTTTCCGGTACTCGTTCCAATTTAGTACATTTATCATTCAGCGGTATATCCTTTTGCAGAAGCACTTGATTTGCAGCCCATCGAGATGCTCAAATATTAATTACTCCAGCATTGCACAAGACTGCCTCGATGCACATTTTGAATAGGATGCTGAATCCCTCAGACGATCAGCGTGATTTAATCTGTAACACCCTTTAATTGAATATACAGGGTGGCGCATATCTTCACAAGATTGTAATCGCCAATCAAAATCGTCTTCATTATGTTCTTGTACCAGGTGAATTTTATACGGGTGCAAACTATGGGCCTTTAGAATCCGTTGGTCAGTACGTCGACTAACACTACACACAGTCTCCAATTTGCGGGTACTTAACGTAGGTTCTACATAAACTTGCCCTAAAAGCCCCACTTCTATTGCTTCGTTCGTTATCGCATTTTCAATATTGCGTTTTTTATTGGCGACTGCCCCGGTTTCCCAAAATTTAGCTACAAGTTCTAGAACATATTTTCGATGCTCGTTACTGTCTCGCTCATTGAATATTTCTGCTGTTCTATTAGCGCACTGATTATTTCCGAAAAATATTTCGATAATTTAAACTCTTTCTGCTGTGGAATATACCATGGTTAATTTATGTAATAAAGCGTTACAAGTTATTTTAGCAAAAAAGTTTAGTTAAATCAATCGCAAACTATGTACTAAATTCCTATTTAAAATAAGTACGAGATATTTCCTTATCTTTCTTCAAGAAATTACTTTTTTGCCACAAAAAACGCTACAATAGCTATTTTCAACAACAAAATGATAAACAAACCATGGACGTAGTGAAGAAAAGCATTTCCTTATTAAGTAAATTCTTTTAGTCAAATTTCTTCTGAAAGTAGTACAAACTAATCTGATGTACCTATTAAAGTCTACTTTAAGCTTTAAATCAATAAATCTTCAAAACTACTGAGCTGAAGCTCATGTATTTTATATCCATTATAAAGGGAATTGAAAGACCTTTAAAATAAGGTATCACTCGACCCCCCTTTCCATTTAAGATTTTAGGGTTGATTCACCCCCGGGGCTGCACGTGCTAAGGTGATTTTTTGCCAAACTTCTGTCCGCTTGAAAAAAAATCGACGGGTCTGAGCGTTTTTCAAAAAAAACTGAGCTGCCAGTGAATGCGTCTGTTTCGGTTTCGATGCGCCACCCTGTATCATGAGCCGTCATTTACACAACGCATTTGACAGAAGTTCAGTTTTCCGCTTCTATTCAGAAAATCACGTGAATGATCAAAACAGTCAAATTTCCGAATTTGCATTTTTGTCAGACTGTGACACAGCGAATATCTGCAATAACAGTGAAACACTGGTTACGCAATATCCGTAATTGCATGTTTTTCGCTGCAGTTATGTATTCTCAAGTTCAGTCGCACATCAATAGGTTAAAACATATAAAATAAAAACTTTGGATATGGATGATATAAGTACTTCATTGCGAATTGACTGTGCTAGTATGATAGTAGATGCCTTAACAGATCTTATCAATACATATCTTTGTGGAGTTCAACTTCATATAGAATGCAAAAAGTCTCAAGTGTTGCCAGTCCATAAGAAGGGAGATGTAAACAGTCCTTAAAATGTTAGACGAACACACATATAGCTTCAAATGTATCAAAAATTATAGAATATGCGTTGCAAGATCAACTGTTGTCTGATATAAGATCTTTAGTCCGGTTTTCAGTCAACAACTGATGCAGATTTCTCTCAGTTCTATTAGACAACATCTCAGAGGCTTTCGATCATCGTGACTCATGCATTGTAATTTTAACTGATCTGCAATTTTACTGTGTAGAAATCTAATTAAACTACTTCGCGATTCCTCAAAACTCGGTCAGAAAAATATCTTGTCATTTTCAACTAATATGATGGAAAATGTCGTTTGATTGCCAGTCTTCGACGCCGCGTGGCATTGTCCAACCCAAGAGCTACTCAGGATTTAAGAACTGAATACGGACCATTACAAAATCAGCCACGAACCCCTTCCCACTTCAGTTGGCCCACTTCAAGATTTGTACCAAAATATGCCAGGACGAAACTATTTACTTCTAAAACAGTTTATTTTCTCAAAAACATTCTAGATAGATAGAATCACTTCTATAACTAATAGAACATCTGAACAAATAAACAATTTGCGAATAAATGCGCGAAGTTAACAAAGCAACAATTGAAAGATTACCATTTTGTAACATCACCTTTATTTTTTATTACGGATGAAAATTTTTTGGGGCATAGTGTTAACCAAGTTTTGGCAAAAATTCGGTGTAAAACAATCCCATATTTCTTGAAGCTTTTGTCTCAGTTCGGTGGTTGTACGAGCAGGATGTTGTCGTAGAACATTTTTCATCCCGTGCCACAAAGTTTCAATAGGTGACAGATCTGGACTGCTAGAAACCCATTTCAAAAGTGGTACATTATTTTCTTCCATCCATTTTATAGCCTTTTTTGAGGTATAGCACGCTGCACCATCTTGCTGAAACACAAAATCTTGGCCGGATGTCATACATTCTTCCATCACTGGTAAAAGCGATTCTTCTAAAATTGCCAAATATTTGTTTGTATCCACATTGTGTACAACACAGGTCCTCAGTCGAAGGTGATATTCCATTATATTCAGATAAGAGATAGACCGGACATAAACAAGACCACGTGAACATCGAACGCTGTAACATTCGGCAGTGACGTATTAAGAGTCACGCAGTACATATTTCAGATAGTAGGTGCTGCTTTGCGTAACTTTGTAGTAAAATAGCACAATTCGATGTGTATACGATTGGTGATGGATATAGGATCATGTGGGGGTGGGGTAAGAAATATATAATGATGTAAATATACATAAGGATTTCAAAATTTTCGCTTCGATTTCCAGCTTCGGATGCCGCCTGATGTTTGGTGAAATACAGTCGAATATAATCTCAAAATGGCGTTTAAATTAGCCTAAATTAAAAATAATCGAATATCTCTTAAAATTGCTTTTAGAATATTGATTAGTATATTTTTTGATTTCTAGGTAAATATGTAACCAAATTAAAACGTACAAAACGTAAAAAAATGTGCATGGTTGAACATTGTCAGAAAGTAGATTCTTGAATAGGTTTTGCCAAAATGGGTTCAAAAATGTCAATAATTAATTAAAAAATACAGTAGCTTTATAATTACTTATAACTTACCGAATTTGATGAACGACATCTTTTATTGGAAAGATGAGCTTGATGAGCTTTCATCATCGCTACTGCCTGAAGCACCAACGTCAATAATGAATGGCTCGACTTGTTCCTCTAAAATATTGTCCAGTTCCCACATTCTCTTTTCAACTTTGTCTTTCACGTGCTTAATACAGTTTTCCCATTTTTGCGCTGTTATTAATTCTAGTGCTTCTTTGAAAAGTCCTTTGAGGTCACAAAATTTAAAAGTTGTATTGTGTTTAGCTATATAATTTTTAACCTCTGCCCATATGAGCTCAATGGGATGGAGCTCGCAATGGTATGGAGGTAAACGGAGCACAGTTTTATTTTGACTTGCTGCCATTTCGTCAATGGCGTATTTTTGATATTCCGCCTTGTGATCCTAGACAATTCTTAATAATTGTACTTTCAGCATTGCTTCTTCAAAGTTGATATTTTTCGAGCGGAGCCAATTTTGAACATCAACTTTCCTTGAAGCCGTTGTTGGGACCTTCTCCATTCTTCGAGAATGATAAGGCGCATTATCCTTCACAATTACTGCGTTTTCCTATAAGTTCGGTAAAATTTTTGAAAACCACTGTTCAAACGATTTGCCATTCATTTCCTCGTGGTAATCTCCAGTTTTCTTAGACTCAAAGCACCACAGACCGTCAACAACAAATCCATCCTCACTGCCAATATGGCAGATAATGAGCCTTTTCCCTTTACCTGGAAATCGAAGGACTAACTGGTGTAGATTTATTTCAATAAGCGAACCTTTTTCAAATGTTTTCATCACATTCAGCGAAAAAACATTGAGACATGAGTATCAGATTGCTATAATTGGGATTATTTAGTCATATTGAAAGAAAGAATATTGAACGTCGTATGATTACTCAGCGCTTCACAATTTAATTTAAAGTTATAAACCTTTAAAAAATGAATTATCAGGAACCTGAAATACGCGCAAATATTAATATTAACAAATTATAACTTTATAAAGCTTAAAGTATGAATTAAAATGATTAGAAATATTAGGAACGGTACACAATATAAAACTTAGTAACTTTTTTTAAGTTTATAATATTCGACATATTTTAAGATTATATTAAACAATTATTGAAATATCGAAAACACATAAAAACATGGCTTAAAAAAGTTCTAACAAATGAAAATGACAATAAAACATCCACGCATTTTATCGAAAGTTATAAAAGTTTTGTTACTTGTAATATGTTTTATCTGCCCCCTGGAATTAATGTTTAGAACCTTGTTCTCAAGGTTTGAAAAACATCCGATTATTGTCTATTACTCGTATTTACCTGCTGGATTTTTTAATCCGGTGGACAATCCATCTAGAAAGGCCCTCCTGGATGAAGTTACAGAATCATCAACCCATACTTTACTTGTAGTGTGTCCTGCGTTTACCCACGTTTCATCAAGGTAATAAATCTTCCTGTTTTGATTTCTATATTTCCCAATTTTTGTTAAATAATCCCTCCTCCATAGCACAATTTCTTCTCTATCCAGTAGTAAACTATTACGACCCCGTTTTTTCCATTTGAAATTTAAATGCTTCAGTAACGCATGGAAAGTTGATCGCTTGAAATTTGGCAACGTTGTATCTCCATTTACCTCCTGCAGTATTTTATCTATAGTAGGTATTTCATTCCTAAAGAAGAATTCATGCACTTTCATCCTAATCGCATGCTTATCAGCTTCATCCAATGATTTAACAATACTTTTGCGATGTTTACTGGTCATTGGCTCAGAAAGGGTGTGATTTTTTTGTATTGTCTTAACACATTAAACACTGATGCGCGACACACCCCAACTTTGTGAGAACCCTTCACAACAATTTCTTTGATGGTTGATGCCTCGTTCTCCTCGCGCTCGATCTTATATATATTCAAAATGACTTCTTTCATTTCTGCACTCAGGTGTCTTTTTTTAGAGCGTTTCCTAGGTGGACTACAGGAGTTTACAACTTCATCGGCAGTATCTGTACTACTGGACATTTTGCGCAAGCAGTTGATAACAATAACAATCAATAACAAGGTATAACAATAACAACGACAAACTCAACAACTTAATAAGATAACAAACGAAAACGTCCAAAGAAATATCAAATTGCAATGATGCACACGACATACGTAACACGTCTGAACCTGAATGTGACTCTGCCTTGATACGACTGCTCTGCCGCTCGGCATAGGTATTTAATTGCGAATTGACCAATGAGGGCTCCTGTTTTACGTCGAGACGGCGGCGTTAGTGTGAAAATCACCCGAACCTTTTGTTTACATCCGGTCTATCTCTTATCTGAATATACTGTAGTAACGTCGCTCCTTATATCGTAGGTTTTCCGGCAGTTTATAGTGAAGTGAAAATTGTGAAATATGCCAGGAGTCGAGTGTTTAGTGCACTCTCAAATATTTGCGTTATTGCACATTTCCTTATACTGATCAGCAATAAGTGTTATTTTCGTATATCACTGGAAAGCAGCAACAAAAACTATTTGATCGAAAGAAATGGTATGTGTTTTTTGGATCAGTGAAATTAGGTCCATGAATTTGGTATCATGGCACCTGGTATCGAGATCTGCAAGGTATGTGATGACAACTTTATAGGCAACGCGAAGGCCATCAGCTGCAGTATTTGTGTCGCCAAATACCACACATCCTGCGTTGTTGTCAAGCATACTTGGCTGAAAATAATTGCTGAATGCGAAAATCTTCTTTGGCTCTGCGATGATTGTCTTTGCTCCATTAATAAAAACAAGATAACCTCGAAGGCCGAAACTACCTTGATGGAAAAAGAAATTGAGTGTCTTTCTAGAGAACTGAATTTAACTAAAAAGCTAGTATCTGAGTGGAGTACAGTAATGGGCTACAAAAAGAGGTGCTGAAATCTCACGGAAGCAAGATGGGGACACTTGAGTCTGCTCATTTGCCTCGTCCTAGTACTTTCAGTGATGTTGTGAAAAATTCACCCTGGTCTCTTCTGTGCTTTTGGTGAAAGTAGGAGGCGAGCAGGTTGTTGATTCCAAAGATATTCTGCAAGAAGTCACTTCTTCTGTCAAACTTGGTGACCTGAATGTTTGTGTAAATGGTACAAAACTGATCAAAAATGGAGTTGCTGTTCATTGCAAAGACGTTGCTGCTCTCAAAACTGGTTTGAGTGGTAAATTGGGTTCCAAATATTCCGTTTCTGAAGCTAAAAAGCTCAATCCACGGATGTTAATTAAGAACGTAAGTCTGAATGGAATCAACACCCCTGAGGATATCTTGGATATCATCGTTTCCTTGAATAGTTCTCTAAATATTCCTAAACACGATATTAAATACGTAGCCAAGCTGAGGCATTTCAACAGCGTTAATGTCGTCGTTGAGGTGACACCAGCCCTTCGTAAATCGCATCTTCAGGAGGGGTACTTGTTCATTGGGTGGAAGAAGTCAGAAGTCTGTGATCACGTACGTGTTATGAAGTGTTTCAAGTGCTGCGCATTTGGCCATATTGGTAGTAATTGCAAATCTGATTTAGTGAGTTCTAAGTGTACGGGAAGTCATAACATTAAAGACGCTTCAGTGCATAAATTGTCTGAACTATAATAAGCGTAATAAAAATAAATTATCCATAGACCATCCCACCAATTTCAGAAATTCTCCTATATACATAAACCATGTAAATAATCTCAAAAATATGATTCTATATGACTACTTCACTTTTCTCTTCAGATAGTCAACGTAGAATGCTTCATTTTTTTTTGAGAATAACTCTACTGCGATTGTCACCAACACAAACTTCGAATCGGGCCTCATCACTCCATTGTATTGCACACCATTGTTGAGGTGTCCATTGTCTATGTTCTTTAGCCCATCTAAGCCGATTTTTCTTTTGCAGTGGAGGTAATAGTGGCTTTTCTTTGGCGTATAAACAGGTTGTGCAACTTTAGGGTTTTTACTTCACTTTTTTATAAGAAAACTTACCTTGCAAGTGCTAAATCCCAGTTTGTGGGCATCTCTATGAGTTGTGGACCTCGAAATTATCCTACCAACAGCGTCACTCCACAGAGCACTCAATTGTAAATAATTGGCACGCCTCTTTTTCACGATTATTCGTCTTAATGCTCTTCGGTCGGCATTTGTGATATTACTTTTTTTCACATATCGTGACTTAATATTAACTGAACCAGTTACGTTATATCTTCCAACAATATTTCTCACACTGTCCCGCGATAAGTCTAACAAAGTTGCAATTTCTGAGTTTGATTTCCCAGAATTAAGAAATTTAATTATCAGTAACCGAATTTTCTCACTAATAACCTTTCCTCCACCCATTTTGAAAACCTTAACTACCCAAAACTATTTTAAACGTTTTCTGACAGCTGTGATTAATAAAAAAAATTGTCATGGCTTTTATTTTTCACAGCCACCTATGCGTTATAGACTTATTTTGCATTGGAATGAAAATAGGTTGACATGCTGTAATTGCAACATGTGTTAGTTTTATGCTGCAAATTTGATTAGGGAGTGATAAAGTTGGTGTTTTCTACTATATATTATCAAAATATTCATTGTTAATATTTTAAACCTATAAAACCCTGCTACATTTTTATTATTTGTGTTTGATAAGAAAAAAACTAAGATGTCAATAGTTGGGCCAACTGAAGTGGGAAGGGGCTCGTATATGTGTTCTAGGAATTACACAGAAAGCGATGAGAATCCCATACAGCACGGCATGTTTGTCCATGATGGACATCCTTAGCACCGTCCACAGTCCCTCCAATAGTCAGATTCATAGAAATTGCATTAACAATCACAATATTATTTGCCTTTCTGATTGCACGTCGCCGGATTGTTTGCACAACGGAAGCTACTGCAGCGGAGCTTCTGCCGCGCCACGTCGCTATTTCGCTTAACTGATTGCATATGATTACGTTACTGGAGCTACTGGACGGTCTATTCTCTTGGATTTATGTAAGGACTATTCGCAAGGCACGATTTTACTAATCCAGAGCGCAAAATTTGCGCCTATGGCAGTAAATCTCTCGCCGCGCCAATGTGTGCTATACTCGTTTGTTTGGGGCTGTTTAATACTGTGCTTAGGGCCTAAGTAGACAGAAAGCGTTCTAGCGTTCTAAGATCCGCGTTCTGCGTAACACGTTCTTTGTAACTAATAGATCTCTATAGAGTCGCGCAGATGCAGCGGAAGTCAGCGCCGGTCAATGTGAACGCTCGCGTTCTTGCGTTCTATAGTCAGAAATGCAAAAAAGGATGGATGGATGGAGATGGGAAAATGCGGTCAGTCGTCTTTTGCATATACAGGGTGTTTCAGTTTATTGTTTTATAACTTTAAGATTTGATAGAACTTTTAAGGTTAATGCATAAAGTCTATATAAACATGGGTCGAAAAATGCGTGGCTTTCGAAATACAGGGTGTTTAAATTTACTTTCTAAAATAGTTTTTTTTAAATATTCCGAACAATAATTGATGTATAGCACTGAAAATTGGTATACAAGGGTTTTTTGGCACGACAAAACAAACCATGGGCATAGTTTTACTGTAGCCGTTAGAGGGCGCTCTCTACTGTACCTGTAGTATATTAAAATGACCGAAAAATTTTCTTAGTGCAATTTTTTGCTTTTTGGATAAAAAAAACTGATTTTTCGCACTTTTCAACATAAAAAAGCTCTCTTGTGAATTTTCGTTATATTTAGCCGTTTTTGAGTTACTTAGATTTTTAGGGTTCGATGTATTTTCAACTATTTATGATAAAATAACGTTAAAAAGTCAGTATCTCGATAATTTTTAGACGTAGGCTGTGCCTGCAAATATTTTTGAAACTGAAAGCAGAATAAGGTTAAACGTCAATTAGTGGACAGTTAGTTTTGTTGTCTGTTGAAACCTGAAACGTTTTTTGCAATTGTGAATGCACGCAATTTAGTTTCTTTTACCTGTTTTTTTTGTAAGTTTTATAAAAATGCCATTTTTATTCTCCAATCAAGAGTTAGCGGATATTCATTTTGTGTATGGCTTTGCAAATGGAAACGCAGCAGAAGCAGCCAGAGAATACGCACGAAGATTTCCAAACAGACGACATCCAACTCGCTCAGTATTTGTAAGAGTGCATCGCCAAATAATTGAAAATAGTTTTGGAAATCTCCAAAGGGATCAAAACATGTTCCTCAGCGCAGATTTACCGGTATGATTCTGCGTGAGTTTGATAGATATCCAACCACAAGTGTTAGGAGAGTTTCTGGTGCCTTGGGAATTTCAGCAAGCATGTTCACCGTGTTCTTAGAAATGACCATAGACGTCCTTACCATTTGCAACCTGTGCAAGGACTACAGCCAGGGGATGGAGAACAAAGAATCATATTTTGTCAGTGGATTCTTGATAGAACTGATAATAATAGGGAGTTTTTAAGTAACGTTTTATGGACCGCTGAGTCATGCTTCACTAGACGTGGAGTGGTAAATTTTCATAAAAAACATATTTGGTCGCATGAAAATCCGCATGCAGTTCGAGACAGAAATTTTTAGCATGAATTTAGTGTGAACATTTGGATTTTTATCTACGGTAATCGACTATTTGGACCCTACCTTTTGTCTGCAAGGTTAAATGCTGCGACCTTCTTGTTATGTTAGATTTAAGAAGATTGGCCTGTTTCCAGCTTGATGGTTGTCTAGCTCATTATTCGAGAATAGTTAGAAACTGGCTGGACGAAAATTATCCCGAAAGATGGATCGACCGTGGAGGACCAGTCGCCTGGCCTCCACGATCCCCTGATTAGATTTTTTTGTGTGGGGATTTCTAAAAGAAAAAGTGTATCAGACTCCCGTAACCACAAGAGATGCTAATAGACAGAATCAGGAAATGCATGTGATGAAATAAGGCCTTATTTGAATAATGCTATAACCACATTCGATCATTCGTAGATATGAATTGTGTATTGAACAATTGGGTTTAGATTTCGAGCAACTACTTTAGATTTTGTATGTTTGTCCTAACTATCCAATAGCATTTTAGTTGTAAATAATTAATTTAATTTGTTAAAAATAATATTGGAAAATTAAACAAATTAATATTCTGTTTTTTCTGTTTATTTGGAGTTAGGAATTATTGCTGTGTTTAAAAACACAATCTAAACGATCATCTTAATTACTTGTAATGCCCAAATCAAAAATGTAAAAAAAATATTATTTTCCCATAAATAATTAAAAATGCATCGAACCTTAAAAATCGAAATATCTCAAAAACGGCTACCTATAACGAAAACTCACAGGAGAGCTTTTTTATGTTGAAAAGTGCGAAGAATCAGTTTTTTTATTCAAAAAGCAAAAAATTGCACTAAGAAAAAATGTTCGGTCATTTATTTTAGAAAGTAAATTTAAACACCCTGTATTTCGGAAGCCACGTTTTCGACCCATGTTTATATAGACCATATGCATTAATTTTTAAAGTTCTATGGAATCTTAAAGTTATGCAACAATAAACTGAAACACCCTGTATAACCTTTCTCCAGTTGGTGTCTTGTTTCGCTATTTTCTTTTTGATATAATCATGCAATTCATTGAAGCTACTCAATGACATAGTAGGAAGTAAATAGAACAATCGTTCTTTATCTTCAAGCTATGCACCTAGTACCTTATTTTTTTCTGAAGACAAAGTATCGAAATACATGATTCACCTGCAAGAAATCTTTGAAAAGTGAAACGCAGCGATCGTGACTGCCTCCTGTATGTGTTAGAACTCGTGAGACGAACGCGGCTTGAACGCTGAACGCTTGTCTGTCTGCGCGGGCCTTTAGTTCCAAATCTAGTCTCTATTAATTTATTTTCTAAGTACCCCTATTCTATCTGCTACTGTGGATGCTTGCAAGCTGAAATTACGAAGGGTTTGAAATATATTTGAAGACGAATCATCTTCGTCGCCACCGTTTATCAGCGAAACATCGGTGGCGTACAAATTTTGAGCGATAAGGAATGCCATCGAGAGCGCCTTGCAAACCTTGCAATCACATTCTAGTTACCTGTTCCGTCTGTACAGAAAGTTCACCTATTAGGACTTGCTTTTGATCGATTTCTCTGAAATGAAAAAATGAAAAATACCTACCATGCGCAACATCAAACAGATTGTCCAAGTTCTTGACAAACTCCTGTCGACGTTGATCAAACACTTTTTACGTTTTGCTTGCAGTTTTTTTGCAAGTCGTTCCAAACTTGGTACAAGATAACTAGTTTCTTAACACAGTTAGTTAGACATCTAGACTTGAGGTACTTCGCTTCCTTGTACTTTGTTAAAATCATACCGGATTATCATTATTATTATTTTTTCTATTCGCGTTGAATGCTAAGCTTTATACTACTGGATATGTAGAGTGCGGGATGTATGACCAATTCGTTCTACTCGTCTGCATTTAAGAACTTCCTGACTATATGGCATGTATTGAGTATTGCCACCTTTTGAGCTTTTATATAAATGTTCTCATCTAGTCAGACTAGACGTAGATTTTTTCTTAGATTCTGGGGTACCACACCTGTGTTATATATGATTATAGAGACAATCTTCACGCTCTTAGATTACCATGTTCAGCTTACCGCAGTATATTTTCGTATTTTCTTCTGGTTGACATTCAATAAGTTGTGTGTGTTAGGAGCTCTATTATGAATGTTTCTTTTGTATTTTTATTGTGTAGTACGATGTCTGGTCTATTATGTTGTATAGTTCTACCCGTGAGTATACAGCTTGAAACTTTCATTTTCCAACACAGATTCTGGTGTGTATTTGTAGTAGGATGTCTAATCTTTACGAAGTAATCCATTTCGAATAGTTAGACTTTGGTGAATGATGTTAGCTATTTGATCATGTCTAAGGGGCATCCTCCCGTTATATGCTGTACGTTTTCTGTTTTTATTCGACATTTATCAACTTCTGTTGCTGGGTCGCTTATGATATACTACTTGTAGTTTTTGGTGTTTATGACTTGATCTTCGATGGCCACCATGTAACCAGTTGTTTCTGGAAAAAGCTCGACGCTGTCATGTCGACATTTGGGCTTTGTAGTTCTTGAGCATAACTTCCATGTAACGCTTTGGTCTGCCATATGTTGAGTCTCTCGACTACCGTTCTGTTGCATTCATGGGGCTGTGTCTGTGTGTCGTATAAATTGAGAATACCATGGTCCTTGTCAGCGTTGCATATACATATACATATGAATTCCCTTAGCGATTATTATTATTATTATGATAATTGAGATGAGCAGAGTACACAGTACTATAAGCTCATGCAGTAAATATAGTGTACGGACACGTAACACAAATACATCAAATAGAAAAAAATAAAAAAAGACAGTTCATAGCTATATAGTTTGTACACTCCTCCAGCTATCATACTGCATTTTGAAGCTATTAGCTGAAGTAGCACCAACCACACTTTCAGGTAAACTACTCCCGGTGTTGAGTATGCGGTTGGGAAGAAACCACTGTCGGACTGTTGTTTTAAATGCCTCCTTATGCAGTTTGAAGCTGTGTCCGCGTATACAGCAGCCGTCATCCCATCTTTACCAGGGGAGGAAGGGGTCTTCAGATTTCGCAGGTGCATTAATACATCTTCAGGCAGGAACTCAACTTCGCAAAGGCTGTTGGGACACCTATGGCAGATAGTGGTCGGTATAAGGTCTCCATTAGGCTCACCGACGAAGTCATCACTAAAGGACTCTGCCAGTAAGTTGGCGGATTCGGTGGCATCCATGTGGAGATGACCGTCAGCGTCGCGAATCTGATGTGATGAAACTTTGGAATTCAGGTTTTTTCTTAGATACCGAAACAGCTTCTTCTTATTTTAGGAGGTAACGAGTTTTCGTTACTGTAATTATTATTATTACTATGACAGGCATTTTGAAGAAAGGCCATTGAAGCTTTAAACTATCTCAAATTCCACGCTACCCAGAAAATTACCTTCACTCATCACCGCCCTAGAACCTAATATTTACTTGACTGTTAAAAGAGGCTTATTTAAATATTTTAATGGACTATTAGTGGAGACGCTAACTGAAATGATAAGGATAATGAGTTCTGCTGGCGCGGGTAGGGGCCCACGGATGCTGGCACACCACAGAAGATTGTTTACATAAAGAGATACATTATTCATTGGGCTGCATTTCAGACAGCGGTGGGCGTCAAGCAGGCTATGAATGAATGAATACCGATGTGGACAACAAACTGAAAATGAGTGTCGCTCTATCTTATCGCTGGCGCACTCAGAATCTACTGTACTTCCATCAGCTGGGCGGATAATCTTCAAAAAATTGACGTGCAGGTGTTCAACGGAAGGCCGTTCACTTGAAGTGCAGCAAGAAATTATGCTTTGAGGATATACGCTTTTTGTTCGCCAAGGTATAGTACTGTGTTCTGGAAGCATTAATTTGTACAAGATTGTTGCGTTCCTCCTTTTTTGAATAACTTTGTCTTCACTAATGACTTGCTCACATCATATTACGGGCCTTTCGATTCTAAGGTATGCTACATGCTCCTCAGCTGGGGTCATTTAGCACATATGCAAAAAAATCCAATTTAGAGACATTGTTCTGAATATATGATGCTTTGTTGTATTTATTTTCATTATTCTGGTAAAAGACTTGGTTTTGTGTCACTAGGTATTGTAAGAGAGAGTTTATATTGCACCCAATACCTTTGTATAACACTGTTTTCTAAACGATGACACAAAAAATTAGACGGTTAGAAATGTAGACATGCCGTACTAGTGGTATCCCTATCTTTTTCTCCTAAGACCAATCTCTGGTAGATCTAAGGTTAATACTTGCTCTGGATACCGTACATCCAGACACATTAAAAGCTTCCCAAGCGACAGACTGCTAGAATTAATGAATATTTCAAGAATAATAGATTATACGTTTACGCTACATTTGGCAAACTGCGGCAGCCGTGCGTACATTCACATTTGTGGTTTCCGATCGTCATGCTTATCATATAAAGTGCGGGTAACTTGCTCGAAAACATCGTCATTTATCCACCATGTCTATTGTTGATGTGTAATCCGAAAACACAGATGTGAAGTAAAGTGGAAGAAATACAACTAAAATCGTTTTTTCAATGAAAACTGAATAAATTAAATAAACTTGATATTTAAAAATTATATGTATATAAACGTTCTTAAAACAAACAAAAAACTTTAAACTTAAGGAAAAAAAGTTTTGTTACCTTAGATATATACAAAGTATGACGATGTATGTACACACACACATATATATATACTACTTTGAAGTTGAGTCATTAATTTTCAGATAATGATTGTAGAAGGAAGATAAACCAAAATATGTGTGTAAAAATAAAAAAAAAATTAAAAAAAAATTTTACCTTGTTTTATAAAGTATCCTCCCAACGAGTATTTCAGTGCGGACCTGTATTTGATCGTGAGGTCTTGGAGCACCGGCATGCCGTCCCCTGTGAGGTCTTAAGTCCCCTGATTCACGAGCCCGTTGTACTACATTAACAAAGGCACGAGGGGTTGGTTGCACTCGATTGGGAAACCGATCCGCATAAACATGTGCCATTTTTGATTTCATTTGAGCCACGCAACAGACACCACTATTCACTCACGCGTTACCGACTGACACAGACTGTATACAATATACAACTGAATAAAATAATTGTAAAAACATCGTTCCAAATTCTTTCGCTTTTTTCTTTCCGATGCGATGAACCGATAAGGCGGATTATATCCGTTGTCGCCAAACACGAGCACATAATATTATTATTGAGACAGGGCGGTACTCAAACTTCCAAAGGGCTATAATTTTACCAGAAAAATGGTAAAGGAAAAAACATTTCTTTTGATCAGATCTACTCACTGTTAAAATAAATGACTCAACTTCGAAGTCACCCTATATATATATATAGCAACACAAAACAATAAAATAAAAAGTCACTTCAAGAACGCAAAAAATAATATATTGTCTCCTCTTTTTCTTTGAAATAGCGTCTTCAAATTGTATTCCTAATTTAGAAAGAAGCCCCAAAGACTCAGTATCTTATCGACATCAGAATCTTCGGAAAGTTGTTGTGTTTCATCTGGATTTTCAACCTCTTGGCATAAATCTGGACCTTCAACTTATGAACTTTCATCTAGGTTAACCATCAAGGTTCTCATTATCAGTCAATTTCTAAAAATTCTTATTTCTAGGATATCTGACAGTACACTAGTAAGTCATTTTGTAGGTCAAGTGTATCAGCCCCAATTAACTGGTCTTCATTTCGTATATGTTCCTGCTTTGCGGAAGCAATTTTGCACTTTTTCTTTGCTTACTTGGTCCTAAGCGGTTGTTGACAGTGACGTAATTATCTTTATAAGCTGTAAAATGTAAAATATTTCTTTTTCCTTTAGCCATTTTTTAGTCCAGGTCTTGCAACCAATCTGTCATAATTTGGAGCCATTTCCACAATGAATGTGTCGCCCACTGTGTCTTTTGAGGATAGTCGTCAGACTAATACTGAATTGAAATTTAATCAAAAGCGTGTACCGAATGAATAAAAACGGTAAGTTCTCGACCAACTCAAGGAAGTAGCTTCCACACATTTGTTTTAAGATTGGAAGGTAAGACATTTTCAAACATCTCATTCTCTCAATATTAGGTTTTTTTAATCGTTCATGACCATGTTGACATTACTTAATACATAGTGTGTTTGATAACAGTCATATGGGTATTTTTACTTCTTGTTGGACTGCCTAGTCTCATTAGCTAGGTTTTTCCTCTTTTTAAGCTAGAGGTTGAATCTGTTTCAACTGGAACAAGCTACCTTTAACGGATTTTTTGTTTTTCACAACGTGCTTCCATTCTTTTCATCAAATTCCAATAACTAAGTAACCGTACCTCCGCTTTTGTGATAATCTACACCATGGACGTCCCCCCCCCATCGCCCGAGTGTCGATTCAAATGCTTACCTATACTATACGGGAAGTAGCAGTCCCAGACCGGTGCGTTTGTCGCTCGAAATCAACGAAGCCTCTGGTCTGCACTTGATTGCAGCTATTGTATTGAAGAGTTATGCAGCGAAGTTTGCTCCAGTTCTTTTACGTCTCTCTATCTTGCAAATCCGGAACCTTCGCCGAAAAATCTGCTATAAACGATTATTTTACATCAGTGTTTCATTGTGCTCAGCCCGACGAAGCAACATTCAATTTTTATCACAATAACACGTTTGGCAATCGGAGATTTTCCTTCAATCCGGTTGAGCCTACTACTATCAAAACTGTTGTGAGTGGCCTTAAGTCAAATCCAAAGGGTATTGACGGTATATCTCTTTTTGTGATTAAGCTATCTCTCCCTATTATACTGCCTTACTTGACCCATATTATCAATCTGTGTCTTGAGGAAGGGCTATTTTAGTAAATCTTGGAGACGAGCAATAGTAAGGCCAATACCTAAGGTCAGGAAGCCCAACGATTTCGCGGATCTTAGGCCCATCAGTCTTTTTTTAGAGTCAAGTGACATACTCCCAGTACATCAGTCTGGGTTTAGAAAATCTTACAGTACTACAACTGCTCTTCTTAATTTAGTGGACATCATCATCAGGGCCCTTGATAAAAAAATGTGCGTCGCCTTAGTTTCACTGGATTTCTCCAAGGCCTTTGATAGAATTGATCACGCACTGATGTGTGCTAAGCTAAAATTTTATGGTTTTGATAAAATAGCACTGCAGTTTTTTAAATCATACCTAACCCACCGTTCTCAGCGCGTCTTACTTTCTGGAGTTTTGTCAAATGAGCACCTTATCACTTCGGGTGTGCCTCAGGGCTCAATTTTAGGACCCTTGTTATTTTTTATTTATGTAGCCGATATTGCTAGCTGTCTAGGTGTGTTTATTGATGAAAACGTGCGGCTTCGTGAACATTTAAATAACCTCTTACAAAGAAGATAAATCCGTCTGAGAACTCTGTATGCGAACAAAAATTTGCTGAATTTTAAAGTGCGAAAAAAGTTGTGTGAATCTTTTGTGTTATCGATTTTTAATTATTGCAATCTAGTTTATCATCCTTGTCTGGATGTTGCAAGTCGTAACAGAATATCTGTAGTACAAAATAACTGCGTACGATTTATATTTAGTTTAAGAAAATTTGATCATGTTTCGGATCGTTATCCTTTAATAGGTTGGTTAAAGATGACAGATTTGGTTAAATACAACTATCTAACCTTTATTCATAAGCTACTTGTCTCTGGAACTCCAATTTATTTACGTGAAAAACTAATTTTTAGGTATAATGTTCATCAACGACATATCCGTAACACATTCGCTTTAACAATGCCACTTCATAGTTCATCTGTTTTTAACAGGTCCTTCTCATATAATGCATGCATGTTGTACAATAGCTTAGATTACAGAACAAAAAGCCTGCCGCTGTATAGTTTTAAAAAACACCTAAAAGGTCTTCTGCTCAATGGTGCTTCTTTAAGGTGTTTTCTGCAGCATTATATTTTTAAGCTAATTTTTGTTTAGGTTGTGATCAGTTACATGTGCATTTTCCTCCTTTTATTTTCTCTACAGCTGTACTTTTTTACCATCTATTATTCTTATGCAGTAAATGGTTAAGTGTAAGAATAGCTGTCATAGCTAAAATTCGCCATTAAGCTGCTCACTAATCTAATTATAGATAATAATATACATATGCCTTATCTGTAATTTGTTTTTTCTAATAAAAGGCGGTTTATTATTATCATTATGTCCAGCCCATCCCTAAAAAGGATCTAAAACCGACCCTTACAAGAACAGACCTGTGGCTCTGCTTTCTGTTATAAGTAAAATGATTGACGGGTACATAAATCGTTAGCTTCTGGAGTACTTCGAACGTCATGGCTTGATCAGCAATAAGCCAGAGACTCGCGTCTAGATCGGCCCGAAGTGACCGCGAAGATTCTAGACTGCCGCTGTGGCTCACCGGAATCTTCTCGAGTCAACGAGTACCTGAGATGCGGACTATATAGGGAAGGCCGGGAGATGGAAATAGAGTAGAACAGAGTAGAATATGGTTCAGAGAATAGAGCGACATAATTCCTAGTCAGACATAAATAGTGGTAGTTCTATCTAGTCAAGTTAAATAAATTAGTGCATTTCTTTTTGTGGAATCCAGTGTTTAAATCTACACCCAAAAGAACCCTGAAAGACGCTACACAGTCTTAGCGTGAGGTTGATGTGTTGCTCTTGATATTACAGAAGTGCTCGAGCAGTTGTGGCTTTCTGTCTTTTTATCGGCAGGTGCGTGACCGACTTTCTCTCTGTCGGGTATTTATACTCCTATCGACGAGTCGAGAAACATTCTAGAGTCTTCTTGAACCCCGGTCACATAACTCTGGTTGCCAACCAAGATCCTAGCTATACGAGGCCGTTACAATGTTTATCTTTAGGAGTCCGAGGTGCTTGAACGATTCGATGAAATATAAATTCGCTCCATGACCGAACTGGGTTGACGTCTTTCATGTGTAGTCATGAAACGTTTTCTCCGAGCAAGCTGTGCGGAACAACGTAGAACTTTCGGTTTAGCAGAAATTTGTCCGCAGTCAACAGTCAGTAGGTAAAAACATAGATATACCAAACGCAATAGTGGTGGTAAGGTTAGAACATGGAGCATCATTTAAAAGAGATGGGGATTGATTTTCATGATCGCTAATTATTATTATTATGATAATTGAGATGAGCAGAGTACACAGTACTATAAGCTGATGCAGTAAATATAGTGTACGGACACGTAACACAAATACATCAAATAGAAAAAAATAAAAAAAGACAGTTCATAGCTATAAAGTTTGTACACTCCTCCAGCTATCATACTGCACTTTGAAGCTACTAACTGAAGTAGCACCAACCATACTTTCAGGCAAACTATTCCAGGTGTTGAATATGCGGTTGGGAAGAAACCACTGTCGGACTGTTGTTTTAAATGGCTCCTTATGCAGTTTGAAGCTGTGTCCGCGTACATTGCTGCGCGACAGACGGTATAGATGCATGAGGTTGGTGCTCATCAAACCATGAAGTATCCTGTACGTAACTATAAGATCGCCACGAAGTCTTCGCTCAGAGAATGAGGTCAGGTTGAATAATTCAAGGCGATCTTCATAGCTTGGTCTTCGTGCTCCAAAAGGGATACGAGTAGCTCGACGCTGTACTGATTCGGCGAGATTTCTATCGCGCAGAAGCACAGTGTCCCATACCGGGCCAGCGAATTCAAGAATTGGCCTCACGAATGCCTTGTAAATGTAGGCGCAAGTGTTGGCATCGGATCCTTTGAAAGACCTCTCTACCATGTATAGAAGTTTCTTGGCTTTTGATGTAACGTGGTGAATATGCTCTGACCAGGAAAGACGATCGTTGACTACAACGCCCAGATCAGTGTGGCTGGAAACTGCTTCGATGTTGTGGTCAGAGATCTTGTATGTAAATCGCGGATTTGTCTTCCCGAGGTGAAGGACACAACACTTAGTTAGATTTAAGGGTAAAAGCCAACTGACTGACCATTGACAAACAATATCAAGATTTCGTTGAAGCATAGCAGAATTTACGACAGTATTGTAAATCTTGGTGTCGTCGGCATAAGCTGAACATGTGGAGGAAATCAATGCGGGCAGGTCACTTGTATACAGAAGGAACAGCACTGGCCCCAAGACAGAGCCTTGAGGAACTCCACTTGCTACATGATGAAGGTGAGACTGGCTATCACTGACGCGCACAGAGAAAGTCCTCCCGGTGAGAAAAGCCTTAATCCACAGTAACAACTCGCCTCTTATTCCCATACATTCCAACTTAAACAGAAGCCGTCTATGTGGTACGCGATCGAAAGCCCTAGAAAAATCTAAGTAAATTATATCAACAGGAGTCTTTGTGTCCAGATACTGAGTCCAATCGTTGGGAGAGTGGAGAAGGTTGGTCATTATTGATCGACCAGGGATAAATCCATGCTGATTCTTAGGGATAAGGTCATTTTTGAAAGCAAATGATAGGAGGTTATCTAATATGATTCTTTCAGCTAATTTGGCGGCGATAGGAACGAGACTTATTGGTCGATATCTTTTAGCGGAGGATTTGTCGCCCTTTTTGAATACAGGGGTAACAGAAGCACTAAATTAGCATGAGGGTAGGGTATGAGATCTAAAAGACGATGTGAATATCAAGCTTAATGGTAGGGCCAGTGCTGAAGCGCAGTTTTTAAGTACAGCAGCCGTCATCCCATCTTTACCAGGGGAGGAAGAGGTCTTCAGATTTCGCAGGCAGGAACTCAACTTCGCAAAGGCTGTTGGGACACCTATGGCAGATAGTGGTCGGTAGAAGGTCTCCATTAGGCTCATCGACGAAGTCATCACTTAAGGACTCTGCCGGTAAGTTGGCAGATTCGGTGGCATCCATGTGGAGATGACCGTCAGCGTCGCGGATCTGAGGTGATGAAACTTTGGAATTCAGGTTTGTTCTTAGATACCGAAACAGCTTCTTCTTATTTTTGGAGGTAACGAGTTTTCGTTCATAAGCATGTTTGGCATTATGTAACGTTCTAGATAGGAGGTTAGACAAGGATCGATGAGACACGTAATCTTGTGAATGGCCACTCCTCCTAAACCGTTGCCACAAAGATCTCTTGTGACGAAGCATACTCGATAAGTTAGAGTTGATCCAGGGCTTTGAGGGGTCACAGTACACCTTCTTTTCAACAGTATTGTCAGCCGTTTCGCCTAGGACTCGTTGAGCGAAGGTGTCCCACATATCTTGGGTGCTACGGTTGTTAAGCAAAGCAGGCCAGTTGACTTCAGATAGGGCTTGGTTAAGAGCATCGTGGTTTACAATTTGGATGGTTTTAAACTTATTGGTTGTAGAACGACTATTTATATTGAACTGGAGAGAAGATAAAAGTGAACAGTGATCATACTTGCCAAAAGGTGGCAAATAATCTAAATTAGAAACAAAGTCGGCGTCGTTAACGAATATCAAATCTAGAGCCCTAGACGTCTGTCCTTCCCTGAATCTTGTTGGACGATCAACAAGTTGAGATATGCTAGAGTTGCGTAGCAAGTCGATGTAAGCAGCAGAAGAAGAATTGCATTCAGGAATGGTGAATGAAAAGGTTGGTGTTTTTATTTAAGAGATCTGAAGTGAGACTGAATTATTGTGCAAGTGGTTGTTGAGACGTTCCGTTTTAGCGCTTCGTGGTTGTGGTTCTTTTATTGGCCACTTCGGGCCCTTAATTGTCGCATTGACGCAAGCGCCACGTGTGCAAAGAACGCGAAACAGAATACAAATCATATAAGGTGGTGAATGTACGGGAAATGTGCATAAGCAAGTACGACAGACGCATTTTCAGCGACGTTTTCCGGCATTCACGTACATATCGCCGTATCTGATTTGGAATTTCCTCAGTGTAGCAGGAATATATACATAGCCCATGCAGGCCCGGCCGACGTCAAGTCCTTCCCGTCTCCTTCCACAGCCCACTTACGTATTCTGCAAGTTTTACATTCTGCATACGGCAATCAGCGAAATTAAACTTGATTTGCTCACAAGCTCGACACGAAATCAAATTGTCCCTCTTTTCAGGAGAACGAATATAAAATAAACTCGACCGTACAGCAAGACGCTGGAACGAAGCTGCAAGAATGGAGAAAGACGAGGGACGAGAAGAGGCATCTTGGGAAATACTTTCTTCTGTTATACGTGTAGGAGATTTCGGAAAAGGGGGGTATATGGTTGCAACTGTTTCGGGAAATATTAATCCTAAAATACTTAGGGGGTTCAAGTATTACGTAAGCAGATTTATTACAATTATTTACCCCCCCCCATCCCCCCTTTTCAGCAAAAGTAAGCAAAGCTCTTACCCCCCCATGCTTACCTAAACATTTGTCAATCAATGTATTGCTTTTTTTAATATTATAATTATAACGTTATAATTATAATTTGAAAAATAAGAAAATAGATTTAGGACAAAAATATTACATCTTACTAACATCACAAACTTATTTTAAATTTTTGGAACCTATATTTAATTCAAATTAACAGTCTTCAGTCCATGAAACCCGAAACCATGATTCTAAGTTTTCGATGACATTGGATTGCTTCGATTGCTGCAAAGTGGTGTGAGTTTGCCCGCTTTCATCGGATTTTGGAATGTCTACGTCGTTCTCATCGAACCATTCAACATGATGGTGGTCTAAATTTTGAATAATGCACATCAGCTCATTAGCACGACGAGCAGCGACTCTTACAGGTCTAATTTTCCTATCAGTGTGCGTGTTTACTTTTTTATAGATATTTTCGATGTGACGATTTAGTGACTTGACGGAAGCATGATAAAGACCACACGTTTTGCATGTTCCACTTGATAGCCTCAATTTTATCGTTGGACAAAAATAATCGTCGGGCATTTGCAGGAAATCTTTGAGTGACACACTTGTGCGTAGAGCTAAATTGACTGGAAGATTAAGAAATTGCCCTCCTTCATCCAAAACCAAGTCATCAACTGTTTGTTTTACTTTTACAGGTGGTGGAAGAAACCTATTGTCTAGTAATCTAAATAGGCCACTTCTTGGACGACAGCATTCTGTATTTCTACATTTTACAATTTGAAGCAAGTATTGGGTCTCACGCACATGTTCTGAATACCATTTAATGTCTGGAAAATCAGGAAGATCTTGTTCACCTGTCCCAACATATTTTGCGTTAACATTATAGCCATCAATTTCCATTGAACTCCATACTTCAGCTAATACATTTCCTGCAAATTCGAAATTAGATCTTTCAAAATGTTCAATTGTAACGCCACGTTCATCCAAATGAGACCCAAAATGGTCATGAGGCAATATTAAACCAGCCAGTTCCCGACTAAGAGGAGCCATTCTGCGCTCTACTCTGTTCTACGCACTTCTTCCAGGAGCATTGGTAGCTAAAAACAATGCATCGAGATCATGTCGCTTAAAGTGTTGTAAAGCAAAGCCTATGACTTTTTGATAACGTGGATTTTCATCTGTCCCTCCATCAACCGTCATGATTACCACTAGTTTTACTAGTCCATGGTCAGTTTTAGCTAATGGTCGAAACTCTTCAAGTTCGAGAAGCATCTCGAAATCCTGAGCATTATATTAGCAGTAGATGAACTATGCTTTCCACTTCGAATAGCGATGTATGTTGTTCCAGAATATCCAACGGCTTGCGGTTGTCCTAGCATATTGGAAGTGATTTTGATACCAGCATAAACAGATGCTATTAATTTATGACGCTCAGCGATTACCCAGTCGTGATCAGGCAATTTGATTCTATATTCCATGTGCATTAGAAGAGTTGCTTGCTTGTTTGCCGCAGTTACGCCAATAGGGACTCGAGCTTTAGCATCTTGAGGTATGAAAAATACTTGATCTGGTCCAGGTATGGATGCTATGTTCTCTATATAATGGATTGATGTTTCAGCGTACTTGCTATCTAAGTGGCTCTTGTGGTGATCAGTTTGAGCCCGAATGAGCTTAACAGGGACTGTCGATACATGTGTTCGATCCTCTGCAGTATTAGATTTTATGGGAATCAAACGAAGATATGTCCTACTGCGACTAATGTCAAATCCTATTTTACGTAATTCTTGTGTGAGTTCATCAAGAGTTTTTACGCTGCGAATTGATTCCGTTCGTCTTCTATCATCTGCTGCACTCCCAAATAAACCTATATCCGCGATTGTTTTCAATAGTGAATGTTGATTGCTTTCAAGATTAGGACGTCCCATTGAATCCCTTAGAGATAGTCTTTTTTTATTTCTGGATTTTCATGACAAACATCTTCTAACTTTCTTTTCATACCATCCCTGTGTTTCTTCTGGGCAACTGCGTTCTGAACCTTCCTGTTTAAAGACTGTTTTGCTGTTTTTATTTCCTCGCGCAACTTAATGATCTGTTTATCAACTTCAGCATGGCTTGGCAGAATACAAAGCATTCAGAATTTTTTTCGAGTAGAGCAATCTTATTTTTCATAGCTTCCTGAGAAGGTTTTGCTCTCTATCTGTATTTTCATTAATTTCGCATTGCTGTTTTGATTCATTACCGGGTTTTATTTTATCTTCCTCCTCTTTTTCAATATTTGAAGCTGACTGTATAATTTGTGTTTTTTCTGCAGGTTTACAGGTTGCCAAAAAATAAAAGCTTTCTATGGCTTCTGCTAAAGATTCTCTTATTAAGCTACATAAATACAAAGTATGACAATATATGTATATGGTAAATACAAAATACTAGGGCTTCAAATCTAATATTTTTAAACGACCAGTAGTTTTCTGCATATATGTATAAAACTAACATCCTCTACTTTGTGATCAAATGACGGAATCAATCATAAGAAACAAATCTATAGTATAATGAATATTATCTCTATACTTTGAGATAGGCCAAAATATTTTCTAATCAGTAAAGAGAAACACCTTAGAAAAAAATTTAGTAGATTGGATTTATTCTTAGTCGCCGCTTGCAATTCTTCTTCGATTCTCTTAGATACAATAATATCTAGCTCCTTGTGGGATTTTTTTCTATAGATAAGATCTCAGAGCGAATGCTCTGAAGTGGTTCTTCTTTTGTCGGAGAGGTGACACTGCCACCTATCGCGAACTGCTTCATATTCGCTTGACTATCCTCAACGACTAGACCAGTACCGTACTAACGATTGCTAAAAAGCTCAACACAACGTTGTATACGGTTGGTTGTGTCCGCAGAGATGGAAATCAAATAGATCAAGGCATGCAGAATTGACGTGTCCTGATGACCAATCGAAATTGACAGCTTTGACAATTGTGAAGCTTATCCGGTTTCACCTTCAGCTGGGAAGATAATTTAGAAATATTGTCGTGTAATCACCGACCATATCTATCTATCTGTCAACAATAATGAAGAATTTAACTGGAAAACTAAATTTAAAAAGTACTTGGATTGATCTTACATCACCAAAAAGATGATACGCTTTTTGTTTTATGCCTAAATATATTTCTTCCCATATGTCCCTCGTAACATTCTAAGAAAATCGTTTTTTTAGCAACTAACTAGTCGTTTTCTGTATAATGAACCTTTCAAAAAGCAATTTCTTTAACCTCCATTGTCATCCCATTATTTGTCTCACTTATAATCACAACAGCCGACGATTAGGTCTGAGCAATCTCGTCCTTGTAATTTTTTCCAAAGACAAAAGATACGAATCAGACTAAATTGCTTGTATGGGGAGGACCACCCTACGAGAAAGGGAGTAGTCGAAAAACTTTTTAAGTTACATGGAACGAGACATCTTTCTCGTCAACTCGGATGATAAGGGAGGTTGGTTGGGGTAGATGTATGCGGGCACCTTTTTGCTTCTCTCGGAACGGATTCAAGACAGTTTGAAGAAATGCGACATTGGAAGGTATTATTGAGAAACGGCAGCGGTAGTTTGAGGCTGATGAGATTTGTTGAAAAAAAAATTGTAACTTTCTTTGAACATGTCCGGTTGAACAAAAATATGTGAATGGTCTTGAAATTGCGTCTTCCTAGTCAATGCCGCCACCAGTTCATTACGGATTGAGCACAAGCTGATTACTGCCATATATATACTGAGTGACATATAAATCCGAAAACCCAGTTTAAATGGTTTTATTTTAATAAAATTTTGTATAAGTACTTAATGAAGCATAATAAGTAAATGATAAAAATTTCAAAATGATTGCACTGCTTTAAAGCCCTTTGACTTTTAATAATGTGCGGATGCACCCTGATGTGCTACGCATTCTCCAACGCGCCTAGGCATGCTTCTGATCAGGTGGTCAATGTCCTCCTGTGGTATCTCATTCCAGGCAACCACCAACCCCTCTCGAAGTGCTTCTAGAGTCTGAGGAGGACGTTGCAAATTGAGCAATCTCCTACCCATCATATCCCACACGTGCTCAATTGGGGATAAGTCGGGAGATCTTGGTGGCCATGGTAACAATGTGAAATCATTATGTTGAAAGAAGTCTATTGTAACTCTTGCAACATGTGGTCGGGCATTATCTTGTTGGAAAGTTGGATCTGCCAGGGTGTCAAGATAGGGTAAGAGATAGGGTTCATATTACCTCTGATGAAGATTAAAGGTGACCTGGAACCATAAGCTATAGCACCACAAACCATAACTCCAACAGTGTGATGAACATGTCTTTCAACAAAAAACTGTGGATTCCTCCTTTCACCACGTCGCCTTCTAACCCTGGCACGACCATCGTGCATGCCTAAACAAAATCTGGACTCGCCACTAAAGACAATACTGTTCCATTCCTGATCCCAAAGTGACCGTTGTCTGCACCACTCAAGGCGATTACGTCGGTGTTCTCGAGTTAAAGGGAGGACCCAGTGTGGCCGGTATGAAAACAAGCCAAAACTTCTCATTCGTCGGTAAACACTTCGCATGCTAATAGGTCTTCCGTGTTCTGCAAACCATTCATTTGCAATGGACCTGGTAGTGGAGAAACGGTCCCTTAAGGTCAATAATCTTAGGCGGCGATCTTCACGGTCTGTTGTTCTACGGCGGCGTCCAGTGCCCCTTGCTCTTTGCTTACGGCCCCTATCAAACTCACTAAGTTGACCAAATCGTACAGGTCTCCGTACTCGAGGCATCGTAACCGATCGTAAAGGATGTCAAGAACCAAAATCCGCCAACGTTGATTCTTTACTGCGGCTGAAATATTGATTTTTAGAGCGTTAGTGAATTAAAAAAAGCAGTATAAAAACCGGAATGTCCAACTGATAAGGCTGAAAATTTTTTCACTTGTTATCTACAGTAAGATAAATACATTCACCAACTTTTATTAAAATAAAACCATTTAAACTGGGTGTTCGGATTTATATGTCACTTAGTATAAATAGCGAAACATTAAAATTAATTGATTGTTGCATTCAAATGTTGGATAAAAAATGTCCATTGCCAAAGTAACTATTGCATTATTTTGAATATTGCATTGGATTCTCCAAAACCTATTTTCTTCACCTTCATGCGAAACGAATGGCCGATGCCTCAACTACGTCCTCGCGAGCGGAACCGCGGGCTTAGTTTAGTACCGACTATATTTTAGGGTTCTCGATGAATATATATTTTTTTAAAGTCACCATTGTGTTGTAAGACATGCTTGCAAGAACTTGAGAAACAAATTGGAAGTAATTTCAAAAATCATATAATTTCACAAACGCAAGGCGGAGAAAATTAGTTCCAGCATATCCGCAGTCCGTTAGTCCATCTATAACAATCACATAACCCCATTGTATACGTGAAAGTAATTAAATCCGATGCCGAAGTGTGTATAGCGATAATCCCGGTCGTGATATAAAAGAATTAGTACCGGACTTAACTGCCCCCATATCTGTTTTCCCTTCGGGGTGTGTCTGGTTATTATTTTTTATTAAGCCTTATATCCAATAAGACTGGGCGTTCGTTGTTACTGGGATAGATTTGTAGATTTTTCGGTGAGATCGCCTTAGTCTATCGGGGGAAGGTTAACTGGACTCTACCAGAAGCTGGAAACTCTGCGCATGTCTGTTCTGTGCATGTACTGTTGTTCTGGATCATACGTGTTTGACACAATGACACTTCAATACTTCAAAGTTGCCTCGAGTTTCAAACCTCTCAGACTCCGACCCGCTTCATGCTATAAGGTACCTGTACCAAATAAGGCCAAGCTCCTTATAAGGCCATCCGTCGATTTTACAGACACTAGTTACATCTAGAATTAAAGATTTCTACAGTTCTACACATTCATTGAGATGAGTTAGCACCCATAAATGTAGCAGGTGTGGAGCGGCGCTAGATGGCGCAGTGTCGATTTTCAACACGTGCCTTACAAAATTACTACTTTAAATTTGTCTTCGATTTTTTATGTTGTCTGCTTCTTTTTGCGAAATCTGTTGTCAGTTCAATCAGGTAAGTCTATAGAACATATACAGCTAGTTATTTGTCGTCGCCAGGTTTTAAATATTTTGTATTTTATAAATTGTATGTTTAAGGTTATATGTGCCTAATAAGGCCATGATAAACGGTTCCCATTACGGACACTTGGCTTTATTAGGAACACGCTGGCCATTACGGCAGATGTCTTAAATTAAGTTGTTTTTTTTTTTCAGAGACTATAGTCGAAATATGCCCTCTAAGAAAAGGGCGCTGTGGTCAACCGAAGCGCTTGTACAAGCACTGGATAGTATAAACAGTGGAACGTCGGTAAATCGTGCATCCAAAGAATACCAAATTCCACGAAGAACGCTTCGCAATCATGTTCATACAGGTGTGCGAGAAAGAAAACTTGGTACTCGTACAATTTTGTCTAGAGAGCAGGAACATGAACTATGCTCAAGGATAATCCGATTATCGGATACAGGAATGCCCCTTACACCAAAGATTTGTTAATGACAAAAAAATTCGTCACACATTTAATGAAAATAGTGGAATGGCAGGTAGAAAATGGTTGAAGTTGTTTTTGGACAGACATGAAAATATTCGCCAAAGGAAAGCACAGGTTTTAAATCCAGCTAGGGCACAGAAAGTAAATAAGTACATTGTGAACGACTACTTCAAAAAACTAGAAAGTTTGCTGATTAGACTAAACCTAATCAGTCAGCCCCATCGTATCTACAATGTAGATGAGAAGGGGTGCAGACTCACCATCCACCGCCAATCAAATGTGTTGGCGAGGAAAGGTGAAAGACGTGTTCACTATGTAGCTAATGAGCACGCAGAAAGTTCCACAATAGTTGTATGTGGAAATGCTATTGGACAGGCAATACCACCAATGGTCCTGTTCAAGGGAAAACGTAAAAAGGATGAATGAGGTGACAATATGCCAACCGGAACAGTAATTGAAATGACCCAAAAAGGAAGTATGACGGCAGCAGTGTTTGTTAAATGGCGAGACCATCTAGCAAACTATAAGCCGCCAGGAGATATTCTTCTCATTTTTGATGGTGCCTCCTCTCATTTGGATGCAACTATTGTTGACGCCGCCGAAAAACATCACATCACTTTATTGTGTCTTCCGAGTTAACACGACACACATGCTGCAACCGCTGGATAAATGTGTTTTCCGCAGTTTCGAATATCATTGGGAAAATGAAATACTTAACCATTACAAGCGGTATCCTGGCAGGAAGTTGAATCGTGCAAGATTTGGAGAAATTTTGAGGAAAGTGTATCCAAGGGCCATGTCTTCTAAAAATCTTCAGTCAGGTTTTCGTGCAACAGGAATATTCCCACACGACCCAGCTGCGATCCCGGTGACTGCATTTACACCTAGTTTAATGTCAGAGAGGCCCGATTCAAATACGGCAGCTACAGATGTTCAGGAGGAGAATGAGGAAAACCATGATGTCAGCTTTACAGCATCTTCTTTAAACAAGTTGACTTATTTATTTAAATCTGTCTAGATTTAAGTGTTTTTTTAATTTTGTTTAATTAGAAATATAGCTTCGTTTATTATACGGTCTTGATTTACATTTTGATTGTGGTTTTATTGAAAACCAGATGGTGGCCTTATTTGGATACATGGGTTCCTAATAAGGCCAACGGTAGTGTTTCGAAAAATATATTTTTTTTATATGAAAAGAAAAGGTCTCTGAGTTCTCCAAAGTAGCTTGTGTAATAAACATATCTACAATAATACCTTTAAAATTTCAAGGTCGTTTCGCAAATATTTACGCAGTTACAGCTATCCAAACGTTAATGTGGCCTTATTTGGTACAGGTACCTTACCAGTACTTTTAGTTAAGGTGTATACAAATATTGCAAAATGTGCGGCAACGTTCTGACCAAAATCTTTATTATTGCATGGAGAGTCATGGTGGCCATTTTCAACATTTACTTGCCTAACGGGTCAGTTCATTCTTCATTTTTAAATTACTTTGCTGCCAAATGTATTGATCTCCACTAATGAGGATGTATTAGTTTTATTTAAGCTTTAAATCAATAAATCTTCAAAACTACTGAACTGAAGTACATTAATTTCATATCATTATAAAGGGAATTGAAAGACCTTTAAAATAAGGTATCACTCGACCCCCCTTTCCATTTAAGATTTTGGGGGTGGTGTCACCCCCACTTAGTGGGCTGCACGTGCTAACGTGATTTCTTGCCAAACTTGTGTCCCCCTCGAAAAGAAAATCGACGGGACTGAGCGTTTTTCAAAAAAAAAACTGGGCTGCCAGTAAATGCGTCTGTTTCGTTTTCGATGCGTCACCCTGTATAATAAACTATTTATTCCTAAATTATTTTCAGAATGGTTCAAACAAAATAAATCTTGCTTCGTCAAAGGAAGAAATAGTTAGAATTTTATAGTATCAAATCCAGGAAGATCATCCAATATTTGTACAATCCAATAATGGATATCAGCAAGCAATCACAAACTTGAAAATTGAACAACTGAATGTAGCATGATTTTTGTGAAAAAGGCACAGAAGCACATATAAGGATAACGAGTTACTTGCAAAAACATTCATTATTACTATAACATAAGTCAGTAAAGGGTTCCTGAGTTTACTTTTTAGTAAGGAGGATCTCCTTAATATTTAATTACATCAAACTTTTTTTAAACACTGAGGTTGAAGTTTTAAATATGAATATGGTTATGTCTAGTTTTGTAGGCGTGTATGTCACTACGTTGGGGAAGGAATCTGTGTTTTCTTTAACAAATAAGCACGATTCGTAGATCAATATTGATGGTAATGTTTAAATTTGTTTGTCTTTAAATACTGGTCTACGACGAATCTAATCAGCCTCTTTTGTAGAATGAATAATCTCTTTATGTCACAAGAAATGCCCCAATATACAGGGAGGGCCATTGAGTTAGGTGGATTTTAAAAAATAAAAAAAAACTACAAAGCGTAGAGAAGAATTTATGTTCTTAATAAAGTAGAAACATGGGAATTTTATTTTTTTTAAATAACTGGTCCTCGTAGGTTTCTAAATGGTAAGACGTGTCAAGCTTCCTACAGTCTAAATCACGAAAGATGACGATTACGTCATCATCTTGGTCTGTAGTAAAGACAAACGACAGCGATTTGTCAATATTTTTAATGAATTTTCCAATATGTTAGACAGAGACAAACAGATAGATTTTTATTTATTAGACTGTATGATCGATCATATTTGAAAGATGATTGGTTAGGTTATGTTAAAGCAGGATAGGTTGTTTTCAAATAACACTTTGGTCTTTGGCGTTAATGTCTTAATGTGCATTCTACTCATAACTGTTCTTTCAAAACAAAAACTCCCCACTAAAATTATTATTAAAGTATCACTTAAAACCATGAAATAAAATGAAACTAAAAATAATCAGTGAAATAACCTAACTTCGCAAAATCATAATATAAATTCATGACATCGTGATTTTATCATCGGCGTACGTCCATTGATTACTTCAGTACAATTTATGGTATGACGTACTAGTCATCTTTCGTGATTTTTACTATAGTCACACGCTCTATGCGTATTTCTAAAGAAAGTGTTATATCCATGTAAAGACCCAAAAATTTGTGACTTTCTACCTTTCCTATGGTAGTACTATTTAGCCTCAAAATCAGAGCACGTACAGTTCGCATTTTATAGAAAAGTATAGGGTTTGTCCGGAAATTAATAGGACTCATTTTCTTCCGCCATGACTGTACTTCGGACTGGATTCGGTAGAGGGCGTTCCTAGCTAACGAATAAGCGGCTGACCAGTTGTCTCCGAGCACTTGGAGAGTCAGGACATGCATTTTCGCGCGTGTTTCTGTGAGTGGTGCAAGTCAAAAATGCAGCTTTTGTTAGAGCAGAGGTACGCGATTAAATTCTGTGTGAAACTCGGTAAATCTGCGGCAGAGACGTTTAATATGATCAATCAGGCTTACCCAGGTGTTGCTTTAGCAAGAAGTGGTGTGTTTCGGTGGCACCAGGCCTTTTTGGAGGGCCGAGAAGAGGTCGCTGATGAAGACCGTGCTGGAAGACTTTTGACTTCGACAAACACCGATAATGTGACTCGTGTGCGCAAAGTTTTGAGCTCAGAGCGTCGACTAAGTATGCGCTTAATTGCCCAGATGCTAAATTTACCAAAATCTGTGGTTCACGACATTGTGACACAGCATTTGAACATGCGCAAGGTCTGCGGGAAGATGGTCCAAAAGTGCTCACTGACGACCAGAAATTGCGGCGAGTGGAAGTGTGCCAAGAAAATTTGAACATGTGTGAAAGTGACCCCCAATTTTTGAATAACGTAATCACGGGTGACGAGTCGTGGATCTTTGAGTATGATCCCGAGACAAAGAGGCAATCTTCCGAGTGGCACACGACGGCGTCTCCTCGCCCAAAAAAGGGAAGAATGAGCAAATCCAAAGTGAAAACGATGCTCGTTGTCGTTTTTGACATCAAAGGCATCGTCCACCATGAATTTGTTCCTCCTGGACAAACCGTCAACGCCAAGTTTTACGTGGAAGTGCTCAGGAGACTCAAACGAAGGGTCAGTCGGGTCCGAAGTTACACCACGACAACGCCCCGGCTCACACCGCCTTGTGAACAGCTACCTGACCAAGGCCGGCATCCCAACGCTTCCGCAGCCGCCCTACAGCCCAGATGTGCCCCCCCCGGACTTTTTTTGTTTCCTCGCCTGAAAAGGCCGATGAAAGGCAAGCATTTTGAGATGACAGAGGGGTTCCTAGCAGCATGCACCGCGGCTCTCAAGGCTATTCCAGAGAATGCCTTCCCTGACGCCTTCAATGCTTGGAAATCGCGCTGGCAGCGCTGCATCGACGCAGAAGAAGCCTGTTTTGAAAGTTTTTAAAGAATTGTAACGATTGTTTCAATAAATTTTTTTAAATCGACTCAGTCCTATTACTTTCCGCACAAACCCTGTATATACTTTGTTTTGGATGTACATATATACAATGAAGTTATTCTGGTAAATCTATTCTGAAAATTTTAGAAAAATTGTGTTTGATTCATCGTCGAGTTATTTAAGTGCCTTTCCGCTTATACTGGTAGTTGTGCCATTTGTGTATTGTACTACTTTGTCGTCCTAACTAACATATACAGGGTGTTTCAGTTTATTGTCGCATAACTTTAAGATTCGATGGAACTTTTGAAATTAATGCATAAAGTCTATTTAAACATGGGTTGAAAAATGCGTGGCTTCCGAAATACAGGGTGTTTAAATTTACTTTCTAAAATAGTTTTTTTCAAATATTTCGAACAATATTTGATGTATAACAGTGAAAATTGGTATACAAGGATTTTTGGTACGACAAAACGAACCATGGGCATAGTTTTACTGTAGCCGCTAGAGGGCGCTCTCTACTGTACCTGTAGTGTATTAAAATGACCGAAAATTTTTTCTTAGTGCAATTTTTTGCTTTTTGAATAAAAAAACTGATTCTTCGCACTTTTCAACATAAAAAAGCTCTCTTGCGAATTTTCGTTATAGTTAGCCGTTTTTGAGATATTTCGATTGTTAAGGTTCGATGCATTTTTAATTATTTATGATAAAATAACGTTAAAAAGTCAGTATCTCGATAATTTTTAGAAGTAGGCTGTGCCTGCAAATATTTTTGAAATTGAAAGCAGAATAAGGTTAAACGTCAATTAGTTGACAGTTAGTTTTGATGTCTGTTGAAACCTGAAACGTTTTTTTGCAATTTTGAATGCACGAATTTTAGTTTCTTTTACCTGTTTTTTTTTAAGTTTTATAAAAATGCCATTTTTATTCTCCAATCAAGAGTAAGCGGATATTCATTTTGTGTATGGCTTTGTAAATGGAAACGCAGCAGAAGCAGCCAGAGAATACACACAAAGATTTCCAAATAGACGACATCCAACTCGCTCAGTATTTGTAAGAGTGCATCGCCAAGTAATTGAAAATGGTTTTTGAAATCTCCAGAGGGATCAAAACATAAATGTTCGTCAGCGCAGATTTACCCGTATGATTCTGCATGAGTTTGATAGAGATTCGACCACAAGTGTTAGGAGAGTTTCTGGTACCTTGGGAATTTCAGCAAGCCATGATCACCGTGTTCTTAGAAATGACCATAGACGTCCTTACCATTTGCAATCTGTGCAAGGACTACAGCCAGGGGACGGAGAATGAAGAATCACATTTTGTCAGTGGATTCTTGATAGAACTGATCAAAATAGGGAGTTTTTAAGTAACGTTTTATGGACCGATGAGTCATGCTTCACTAGACGTGGAGTGGTAAATTTTTATAATCAAGATATTTGGTCGCATGAGAGTCCGCACGCAGTTCAGGAAAGAAATTTTCAGCATGAATTTAGTGTGATCGTGTGGATTGGTATCTACCGTAATCGACTATTAGATTTAAGAAGATTGGCCTGGTTTCAGCTTGATGGTTGACCAGCTCATTATTCGAGAATAGTTAGAAACTGGCTGGACGAAAATTATCCAGAAAGATGGATCGGCCGTGGAGGACCAGTCGCCTGGCCTCCACGATCCCCTGACCTAAATCCATTAGATTTCTTTGTGTGGGGATTTCTAAAAGAAAAAGTGTACCAGACTCCCGTAACCACAAGAGATATGCTAATAGACAGAATCAGGAATGCATGTGATGAAATAACGCCTTATTTGAATAATGCTATACCACGTTCGATCATTCGTAGGTGTGAATTGTGTATTGAACAATTGGGTTTACATTTCGAGCAACTACTTTAAATTTTGTATGTTTGTCCTAACTATCCGATAACATTTTAGTTGTAAATAATTAATTTAATTTGTTAAAAATAATATTAGAAAATTAAACAAATTAATATTCTGTTTTTTTTGTTTATTTGGAGTAAGGAATTATTGTTGTGTTTAAAAACACAATCTAAACGATCACCTTAATTACTTGTAATGCCAAATCGAAAATGTAAAAAAAATATTATTTTCCCATAAATAATTAAAAATGCAACGAACCTTAAAAATCGAAATATCTCAAAAACGGCTAATTATACCGAAAACTCACAGGATAGCTTTTTTATGTTGAAAAGTGCGAAGAATCAGTTTTTTTATTCAAAAAGCAAAAAACTGCACTAAGAAAAATTTTTCGGTCATTTTACAGGTACAGTAGAGAGCGCCCTCTAGTGGCTACAGTAAAACTATGCCCATAGTTCGTTTTGTCGTACCAAAAAACACTTGTGTACCAATTTTCACTATTGTACATCAAATATTGTTCGAAATATTAAAAAAAATATTTTAGAAAGTAAATTTAAACACCCTGTATTTCGGAAGCCACGCATTTTTCGACCCATGTTCATATAGACTTTATGCATTAATTTTAAAAGTTCTATCGAATCTTAAAGTTATGCAACAATAAACTGAAACACCCTGTATAATATGCTATATTGGACGGAGTATCTTTACATTGAAGGATATAATACGGGTGTATTTGATAATTAGTGCCGTATGCCGCTTTGGATAGTTGATGTCAGTTGTTCCAGTCACAGGCAAAATAAATAACAGGTCATTACAAAATCATGAATTTAGTCTTGCAAGGCGTATAAGTTCCTGCATTCTGTTGACATACTGATTTTCCAGGATGATTTCTCAGAAGAAAGGTGTTGGGTTTTTTGAGAAGAAAGCTTATAGCACCAGTTGGTCTCGGCCCTTCCGGTACCGTTGCCAAAGTCGAGTCGCTGAGCCTTTAGGCCCATATCGTCAGTCGTCCCTACAATTGTAGGGCGTCTTTATGGCCTCCTTGATTGTCATAGTTTTCTACTTCTCCGTGTCAGAACTCTATTTTGAGGTTATGTCACAAACATCTATTTGCATCAAATTGTGCTTGCTTTTGAGTTATATCATGTTTTATCGCCTGAAATTTCCCACAATTTAAAAAGAAAACATACCTTCACAATAGGAGAGCGCTGACGCTGACACGGCACAAGTGTAATCTAGGAATTTTTGAAAGAGAGAAAGGAGTATGACTATCAAGGAGGCCATAAACGCGACCCACAATTGTAGGGACGACTGATGATACGGGCCTTAGAGCTTCCGCTGCTCTTCAGCAACCGTAAATCAAAACAAACCAAATCAAAAAAGTGGAGTCATGAGATCGCCAATGAATCCAAAAATTGACGTTCTCAATATTAATTCGTCGAGCTACTCATGACACTGACAACGGGATTAAAACTTCTAAATGAGATGTGCTTTGTATAGTGACAGAGGGCGTAAGGTCACCATAGCAGCATCTTTTAAACTATTCTACAGAGAACCATTCTGAAGTGAAAGCAAAAACAAATATACTGCCATTTTTAACAACGCTGCTTGTTTTATTTTATGTTATTTTATTCCAACATATGGTCGTCCAAACTCCCTGACAAATAGCGTGGTCAGCATACAAAGGTGCCAGCTATAAAGCATCTTGTCCATTCACAAGGGGTGACTATTCGCCAGCATATCATTCTGATAAATCGCCGTATATACATGAAAAGATCGAATAAGGGGAAAACCCCATTCGAAATGAGAGGTAATTTATTTTTTAGCAAATTAAACGCGTGAAACGGTGGGAAGGTAAATGCATTCTCCCTTCTACTTTTCGATTACAATTAATCAAGAGAGGGAGACATTGCACACGAGAGTTGCACGCGTAACTTGGAAATTATTCATTGAATTCCATTCGTTACGCCGTGGAATGCTCAATCAGAAGCGGATTAAGGCATTTTTATTTTTTGTTGTGAGATTTCGATTTTGATTACTTTTGAGGTATGGGAAGGGTTTGCGTCGTATCGCTTCTCACAATAGCACAGTATGATCGACCTAAAATGGCACTGAATACAACAGACATTCGGTGTTGTCAGGAAAAGAAATTATAAGTCAGACGTTATTTATAGCATTAACAGGCAAAAAAGGAGCAAGGAGTAGGGATTTTTTGAAAAAACCTTAAAGTGGCAATATCTGAAAACTAGAAATCTTTCACTATGGTCATGTTGATGTTATCTGATTATTCTGAATCTAATTTACTTCCCGTGTCACTCTGGCATCTTATTTCTGGGTCACCCTGTATGAGAAACAATAACAATAGAGATAATCTGATTGACAGGCGTCGTCTACCCACTATCACAACTACTACCACAACACCTCGTATCAAGCTTTGTTCTTTGCGAAGGTCGTTTCTAATATACTGGAATAAGTGTATACAGAGCATTCCATTAACGAATGAATGTTTGTGATGTCAAGTAGTTACGAGTCACCCTGCAAGGAGCAGAATGTTTTTTAAATAAGAAGCTGCATACAATTTTTGTAACAAACCTTTTTAGATATCTGGGCCGATTACACATCCACCCTGTATGTTATTAGCAACCTGTCACAGACACTGAAGACGAAGAATTACATAGGTATTGTTATGTCGTCGGATCCACTTGGACAGATAACAGATAACAGATAACAGATAACAGCTAACATATAACAGATAACAGATAACAGATAACAGATAACAGATAACAGATAACAGATAACAGATAACAGATAACAGATAACAGATAACAGATAACAGATAACAGATAACAGATAACAGATAACAGATAACAGATAACAGATAACAGATAACAGACAACAGACAACAGATAACAGATAACAGATAACAGATAACAGATAACAGATAACAGATAACAGATAACAGATAACAGATAACAGATAACAGATAACAGATAACAGATAACATAACAGATAACAGATAACAGATAACAGATAACAGATAACAGATAACAGATAACAAGTACCAGATACCACGTACAACATACCACATACCACATACCAGATACCAGATACCAGACACCAGATACCAGATATCAGATATCAGATACCAGATACCAGATACCGGATACCAGATACCAGATACCAGATACCAGATACCAGATACCAGATACCAGATACCAGATACCAGATAACAGATACCAGATACCAGATATTGGGCATTTATTGGACATTTTTAATCCTAAGTCATTTTATAACACTTAACTGGATTTGTACTCAAAATTAGACGAATGTAGTTGACTTTTTATTCTGCTATTGTGCGTGTTAATACCACTGTTAACAAAAAAATGAGTCGATCCGTGAATGGCTATTTCTAGTATATACAACGAAGTCAATGTCAGAACTACAAAATGTTTAAGCAGCTTTCCACCGTAGTGGTGGTTACACATACATTTGCTAAACCTTTTATGACCTTTTATCAGATACAAACACTTCATTTGGGTGTAATGACGTGCCCCACAACCAACTGCCACTACGAAGTGTAAACTTAATGACCGTATCTTCAACAAATCGGGATGGCCTAAAACAATTTTTAAATTTCGAAAAACATAAACGTAAGATGATAATGATTTACACTACAGTGGCTTGTCCAAATCATCAATACTGAGTTCCAGGTATTTAACATCGGTTTGCAGTTTTCCTATTGGGCTTCGGCTCTATACGTGGTTCAGTCAGTAAATTTGTTTTTGGCATTGATGACATAACCGCCAAAAACCATAAAATGACTATGTTTACAGTTTCCAGGATGTATCTGCTTCCGCGCTGACTCCGGTCCTGTACTATTAACTGCTAACTTCCGGCCAATACCTACAGCCAGGGTACCCTTGCATATATCACCTAACGACAGTCATTTGTAGAAATCCACCTCGGGATTGAATTTATATTCCTGTGCACTACGAGAGGCGTATACAAGGTGTCTCATTAGAATTAAGCACAAAGCAATAATAGAGAATCAGTGTCCCTTGAAAAATTCAGGACTCTTGTCCGAGTTCCTCCCATCGAACTATATGTTTACATTGTGTTGTGTGTCGTCAGTTTTGACCATCGCTTATCAAAGTAGCAACGTTGTATCAACACTGTGCATCAAAGGTGTATTTTATTATCTTATTAATTTGTATTTACAGGGCCGTTACCGATTGATTAACAAAATCTGTATAGAATGTTTGTCATTGCGTAGTGGTAAACTGATAGTGACATGTTGCTTGGAGCAGCATCATTTTGGATCTTGAAAATGTTTGAGAAAACTTTCAAAAGCATCCGCTATTTCTTCCGAACTTACCCTTTTGTAACACATAGCACTCAACCGTTGGTATCAAGATTTTATGCGAACAGACAATAAATTACGAATACTTGGTATTCGAATTTTTAGCAGAAGTGACATCAACGGTCAGGAATGCAAAACTGCCAAGTCGATTAGGTTGATTGAAAGAAAGTTTGTTTCCAGTAATTGAGATTAAATATTCTGTGACGGAAAATAAATCAACTGTTTTGAGAACGACCCTGTAGAATTAGCGATTCCCTCCACTGAACTTTACGTTGGGAAACGAGATTCAAAAGCAGACCACGGTATCCGATTAGCTGCAATATTAACCTGAATACATACCTTTCATGTGGTATATTTTCCGCTTGATCAAACTTGAAAGGTTCGTTACATTTTCCCTTCTAATAAGGAAGTTCCTTTCTATACACCACCCCAAATCATACGTATCCTTTGTGTTCCGAGTTGAAAATTTTCAATGTTGGGGACAAAGTTATATATGAGACAAGCTAAAACACTTTTTGTTAGGAGTTCTAGTTTCATTTTTGTTACACGGTATACAAAATCGCTCTTAAACCGCTAGAATTGCACATCTTTTTTTTTATACCGCGGTAGCCGCGCAGGCAGAAGCCTAAATGCCGGGATGCTATGATGATCCCAAAGAAATTTTAGTAACTCGATTTTTGAACTGTCTAAGGTTAGTGGAACTGGAAAAGCTTCCTCTTGTAGATTGTTCCAGAATCTCGACACCCTCGGGACAAAGGAGCGGTCGTATCGGTCAGTTCTGGATGTACGAAGTTCGACACGGTTATAATGGGAGGCCAAAGTCAGGCGGGTCTGTCTGGCAGGCACATCGCGCGACGGCATCATGGAAGAGGGTGCTGTGGAGCAAAGAACGAGACTGTCTGTTAGAGAAGGGTGTGAGAAATACTCGAGGCCAGGCCTCATCTGGGCCTCATCTGGGCCTTGTATGCAGGGTGACAGGTAAATAGGTGTAAAACATTTTAGGAGCTGATAGTACAGCCCCTTCGAAATTAGGATATAATACCATACCCTATATTCAAAGGTTGAAAATTTATTGAATATTTAAGATTATTTCAAAAACAATCCATATTTCAGAGTAAAAAAGTCGAGAGAGAAAAAAATTTGTGATTAAACACTTGTTTTTTGTGGTTTTGGGTTATTTCAATAATTAACTATTATAAATTAAAAAGATTCGAAAACAATACCATTTTTTCATTCAAAAATATTTAACTAAGAAAAACAAATAACATTTTACAGTAAGTAAGGTGTTTTCCAAAAAAATCAGTATACAAAAAAACGTACAAACAATTTAAATAATATCCTTGTTTCATAAGGAATCTAAATTGGTATGATAAGTGCACAAAAACTGTGTGAAACTAAACATAATGTATTGTAATACAACAATAGGGAGTAAATTTACCAATGGCTTGTCTCCTATTTTCACAACTCTCTGATTGATAAGAAAGTGTTTTTGTGAAAATAATGTAACTGTAAGCTATGGGATAGTTATTATTTTAAACTACGGTTAACTTACACGATTAGATTATTTACACAGTTGTAATTGTACTACAGAATAATGAAAACTGACTAAAAGTTACTACAATTGGTAAGTAAAATACAATAATGAAATGAAGGTAAAATTCATTTCAATTGTTGTTCGAACTGACGCCCGCCGTTTCTTATGCAAGTCCGTAGTCTTTTTCTCATGTTGGTACGCGTGATGCGGCCAGTTAGTTGTCCTCTGATAGTGTCAGCAGCAGCAACAATTCTTTCTTTCAACTGTGCAAGAGTGTCTATGGTCTCAGCGTACACCAGTGACTTCATGTGCCCCCATAAATAATAGTCACACGGTGTTAAATCTGGGCTCCTCGCTGGCCACGGTGTCGGTCCACCTCGGCCAATCCAGCGACAAGGATATTTCTCGTCCAGCCACTGTCTAATACCCAGACGGAACTGCGCGGGACAGCCATCGTGTTGGTAGATCATCTGCATCCTGATATTCGGAGGCAGGTCTTCGAGATACTCCCAGAGTTCGGATCTCAAAAAGTTATCATAGGATTCGCCATTCAGGTTGTTAGACAAAAAAACTGGTCCAATTAAATACGTATGAATGATTCCCATCCACACGTTTGCCGAAAATCTTCTTTGATGGGCTCTTGGCTTTGCCATGTGGGGATTTGTCTCTCGTGGGGCCCAATAATGAAAGTTGAGATAATTTATTCTTCCCTCTCTGTCAAACTTAGACTCGTCCGTCCACAATATTCTAGTTAAATAGTCGTTTTCCTCTTGATCCCGATGAAGCATGTATCGACAAAAATCAATTCATCTTGCGGGATCTCCTTCTTCTAATACTTGAACCGGTGTGTAATGGAAAGGGTAAAGTCTCGCCAAATGCAAAACGAACCAAACTTTCCACTGAGTTAAACCAAGCTGCTTTGCTATAACTCGTGTAGACGTCCTCGGGTCTCTGTCGTAGCATTCCAGTATTGCCTCTCGATCTTCGTCGTCAAACAACCGAGGTCTACCAGCGTCATGACGTCTCTCATGAACCTGTCCACTTTCCTTGACGCGTTGGTACACAGAAGCAAATACTCGATGACTGGGTATTCGCCAATCCGGAAAACGGTTTTCGTATTCTCGCCTGGCTTCAACGGAATTTCCATCACTTAAACCATAACAAAACAGAATATCAGCGTATTCTTCGTTACGGTAACTCGCCATTATTAAAACTGATCAAAAAAGTGAAAGTACGTCCTACAGCGTTAAAGGTGATATTCTACTAACTAACCTAACCGTTAGTTCCCTTTCCTTGATCTGTCAGCTGTGTCAATTCATAACACACGCAGAGCTTGCTTCCGAGGAGCGACGACAGATTCCGAATACTTAAACCCGAATAACGGCACAGGGCACAAAAAATAACAAAAAGGGTCGAACCATGAATGGCTCGGTTTACCTGCTCAGTACAATGAAATGCGCTTAGCGGTCCTTTCTAACAAAGTAATATTGTTTGGTTAAATGGTTTACTTACTGATATGTTATTATACCATTTTAGAAACCTAATGAAACGAGGAAGTTTTTGCAGTTATTTGTACATTTTCTTTATTACGATGTTTTTGAAAAAAAAAGACTTCTTAATATGAAAGTTGAAAATAAAAATTTTCATTTAACATTTAAACGAAAATAAATACGTTTTCAGTAGTGTTTTCATATTTTTTTTAATTTATGAGAGTTATATATTTAAATAATAACCTGAAACCACCAAAATAAGAATGTTTAATCACCAACTTTTTTTTATCTCAACTATTTTACTCTGTAATCTGGGTTGTTTTTTAAAAAAAATTAAATCTTCCATAACTTTTTAACCTTTGAATATAGGGTATTGTATTATATACTGATTTTGATAGCAAAAGATCTGTACTATCACCTCCTAAAATGTTTTACACCTATTTACCTGTCACCCTGAGAGTGAGAAGGTCATGCGGAGAAAAGCACTCCTTAGCCCTAAGCAAATAACCTAACGCTTTCCCAGAAGCTGTCGCTACGACATGTGTTCGTACCAGATCAAGTCCTTAGTGATCTGAACTCCGACCAGCTGAAATGAATGGTTCTTTGGCAAAACTCAGCCATCCATCGAAACCGGATGAGCGCCAGGACATCAAGGTACAGTATTGTGTTCTGGAAGCATCAAACTGTACAAGATTGTTGCGTCCCCTGTATCTTTTTCGAAAAACTTTGTCTTCACTAATGTCTTGCTGACATCATATTACGGGTTGTACTATTCTAAGGTAACTCACGCGCTCCTCAGCTAAGGTCATTTAGCGCATATGCAAAAAAATTTTGCAATTCAGACGTCGTCTTAGATGTATATGTGATATAGGATTTATGGATCCATTTAGAGATGCTTATATTCAAGTAAAAATATTAACCGTTCTGACTTGCTTATCATTCTTCTATAGAAATCATCATTTGCTATCAATCTTTCCTTCAGTTTTTATGAGCTAGGCATAGGTGCACCGTACCTGTTTTTGATTTTAATGTAATATTGTATTTTTCACGAAGTGGTGTGGTCTTATAAAACTCCAAATATCTAAAAGCGTATTATTTCTAGAGTTGGTCGTTGTCACTCAGTATACTTACTCCAATAGAACTTACATTTCTTAAGTCGCAAAATTCATTATTTTCCTTCTTCCAATTCACCTAATAGAAATAGCATTGTTCGAGACGTATCAAATTTGCCGCTCAATTTATGCTCCGACCGAAAACCACACATTACAGCACTTTATATCCCTGAGGCAAATTATTAATTCTAAAGTGGAAAATTCGGCGTGCCCCACTAATTAATTCTCTATAGGAATCGCTGCATAATCAAAGCCGAAGCTGAGGTTGGTTCCGCCAAGTCTTATGCATCCGAGAAAACTCACTAAACTGTGCAAAAGCGATTTGTGCAGCCAAGCGCATTAGTTTGGAGGTTAGGAGGATCCGGTAACGTCTAATATCCCATCCGACGGCTTTTGGAATCTTGCTACGCAGAGTTGGAAATATTTCTACGGCAGAAGGCGAGTTCAAAAGTAATATCGAGGTTCCCATAGACAAGCTGTTTTATAATAATAATATTAATAACACTGATCAACAGCCAATAAATATCCTAAGTAAAATCAACAAAATATTACTATTTTTAATGTGCTAAAACCAGAATGAAACTTATTTTTTCAATATTAGTTCAAGTTTTAGAGATACGGTAATTATATGTGTTCCTGCTGTGACAGTGTTAATATACTGTAATTCACAAGAATGCACGTGCTACATTTTTATATTCGGCAAGGAAAGATGATGTAATCGGCATGATTGTGTTACGTTATACATACGTGTACATTATATTGTTTTATATTAGCCATTTTTTCCTCAGTTGGTTGACAGCGTTCATGCAAGATGTCTCGAAAGTGTGTAAACAACCCAGATCAGTTTTGTTACGTGTGTGGTGATGTGACTTTTGCGTCTCAGAGACGGTCTATTACTCCACTAATAACAAAGGCATATCAGCTTTATTTCGGTTGTAAACTAGATGATCAAGACAAACAGTGGGCACCCACATCTGCTGTAATACATGTGTTTCAAGTCTGAGGAGCTGGTTAAATGGCAAAAAACGGTCTATGCGCTTTGCTGTCCCAATGGTTTGGAGAGAGCCTACAAATCATATTAATGATTGTTACTTTTACATGGTACCTTGTGTTGGACAAGCCACAGGTATGTCCAAGAAAAAAAAATCGGTTATTAACTACCCAAACATACCATCTGCGATGAGACCTGTGCCTCACAGTGACGAAAATCCTATTCCAAAACCCCCAGAATCCTACACTTGCGAATCAGATCATGGCGATCGAGTGATTCGTCAGGAAGAAGATATGCCATCAACGTCAAGAGATCCTGATTTTATGCCACCAACCGCACAAAATAACACAGTCAGAATTAAATGACCTTGTAAGAGATTTAGAACTTCCAAAATGTAAGGCAGAGTTACTTGGATCAAGACTGCAGCAGTGGAACTTGTTAGAAGACTATGTTCCGGTAAGTGTTTTTCGTAAACACCACAAAGACTTAGAACCGTTTTTCAATATGGAGAATAACTTGGTTTTCTGCAGTAACATTAACGGCTTACTGGCGGCTTTAAATATAAACTATAACCCAGAAGAATGGAGATTGTTTATAGACAGTCCAACATTGAGTTTAAAGGCAGTGTTATTGCATATTGGAAACATTTTACCATCTCTTCCTGTAGGGTATGCAGTTCACATGAAAGAATCATATGACAATATGAAGTACTTATTGACATGCTTAAAATACGATGAGCACCAATGGCATATTTGTGGCGATTTGAAAGTTGTTGCACTTTTACTTGGGCTGCAGCTAGGCTACACAAAGTTTTGCTGTTTTTTGTGTGAATGGGACAGTCGGGCAAAGGCACTTCATTACACCAGACAAAACTGGCCTGTTCGTCAATTCCTAGAGCCAGGTCAAAAAAATGTACAGCATATGCCATTAGCAGATTCGAAAAAAAATTTATTACCACCACTGCATGTCAAGTTGGGCCTAATAAAAAACTTTGTCAAGGTAGAGATGGGTCAGCTTTTCAATACCTGCGTCAAAAATTTCCAAGACTAAGTGAGGCAAAGCTTAAAGAAGGTATTTTTGTTGGGCCACAGATTCGAAATATTTTGAAAGATACACAGTTTGAGAACAGGTATTGAAAAAACTGCTTGGAATGATTTCCGTCTGGTGGTCACTAATTTCTTGGGAAATAGAAGAGCCTATAAAACCCTTGTCAAAAATATGCTGTCATCGTATCAAAAGATGGGCTGTAATATGTCTCTTAAGATACATTTCCTACACTAACACCTGGACTTTTTTCCTGACAATTGCGGAGCCGTAAGTGATGAGCTCGGCGAACGTATTCATCAGGATATTTCAACAATGGAAAAAAGGTACCAGGGAAAGTGGAATCCTTCCACGCTTGCAGAATACTGTTGGACTCTTGGTAGAGATGCTCCAGAAACGATCCATAAAAGAACAGCAAAAAGACAGCGCATATAGTGATCCTTATAAGTATATGAATCTTGTTACTTTTTTAATATATCCTTAAAAATAAAAAGTTTTTTTTCTAAACCGCAACTAATTTTTTTATTTCATTGTCATTTTTGGATTCAGCGCCCCAAAATTAACAAAGAAGTGCACTTTTCCCACAAGATACAATTAAAAAACTAAAATTTGTTGTCCAGTGTAATTAGATTAAGAAAAAGGATAAAGACGCTTCTCATAGATATCGCAATAATAAACAACAACTTGAAACAAGCGTACACATAATCATCACTATACTGGTCATGAACCGTGGAAAAACAGATTCGTAATAATACGAGGGATGTCTTTTAAGTTTTACATATAGAAACATAGTAGGCTGCGCGGATCGAACGTCAGTACTGAATCTTAACCTCACTCTTTAGTAAACCTAAATTCAAAGTTGCACAACAATACGTGCAGTGTTCTCACAACAGTGACACCAAGTCATTAGAAAAATGGAACTCAACCGAGAACAGTTTCGCGCCATAATTTATTACAACCTTCAGAGACAATTATCGCAACAAGAATGCCTTGCTCGGTTACTGTCTGTTTTCGGCAACGAAGCGCCACATCAGTCGACAATTCGAGAATAAACGAAACGTGGACCGGTGAGTCTTAGCGACGACCCCAAGATAGACATGTGACATAGCGCGAGATTGAGGTGTCCTTGAAGATCTCAAAGACCACAATTCAAAAAAGATTACATGAAGAATTAGGAGTAATAAAACTAGTTTCTCGTTGGATACCCCACCTGTTGACTGACGAGCAGAAAGCAGCCAGGGTTAATTGGTGTCAAAAAACGCTTGACCGTTTTAATTCCGGAAACTCAAAAAATGTGTACAGCATTGTTAGTAGTGATGCATCCGTCCTCGAAGTGTTTCGAAAAAGATGGTCGCGACATTTGTGTCAAAAGCGGGTCATATCGCAACAATTCCTCCTAATGAGCAAATAACTGTTACTGCGGATTGATATACCACCATTTGTTTGCCAAAAGTCATCACCGAGCTTCGAAAAATTAACCCCGAAAGAAGAATCATCCTCCACCAGCCCAAAAAACAGTATTTAACGAAAGAAACCGTGGAATTATTGGACCATCCTCCATAGAGTCCCTATCTAAGTCCTAACGATTTCTTTACTTTCCCAAAAATTAAAAACAGTCTGCGTGGTCAAAGGTTCCAGTCACCAAAAGAAGCAGTTGACGCATTCGAAAATGCCGTTTTGGATCTGCCAGCCAACGAGTCGAATGAGTGCTTCAAAAATTGGTTCGGGCGCATGCAGATGTTTATTAATCTTCGTGGAGAATACTTCAAAAAACAGTAAAGTCATTTAAAACTACCTACCGTGTTGTTCTACTTCCATATGCAAAACTTAAAAGACATCCCTCGTACACAGCTGGTAAAGGTGATTGTGGCGGAGATTTAGAATAATTCAGTTTCCACAAGGAATCAACTTATTGAGTAAATAAACCGGCTTACCAGTTTTAAAAATTCAAGCGGCAATGAAGCCAAGTAGCCCATCAAAAATGAGCCACTGCAGTTACTTCCTTGAAGGCATCGCTCGTAATAGTAGTTAACGTATAATTTTTTATTTGGAATAATGTTACAGGAGCCGAGATTTTGATACTATATCTATTCGTAAAAAGCGTGGGGTGCTTGACGTATTGAATGTTACAATCATTCTATAGGCAACTATCTATGAGCGAGTTATGAAAATGTACTAAAATATACCGCACGCTTTTTGCTTTGGGTTGAATTATTCTGTTAATAACTTAAATTTTATTATAATTTTATTTTAAGGTCATTATCTATGATGATTGTTCGACGATTCACTACTGTAATGTAAACTATTTGTAATTAAAAATTATTTTCTACTTCTTACTTCGCTTAGCTATAAAAACGTGTTTTTTTAGGTTTTTAAACTATTATTTATTTTTCATTTCTTAGTTCGACATGTCAATTATTTTTTTGTGGACATGTGGTGTTGAAATTTCTTACGATTCATTTCGTAATCTAATCATTTCATTTAAAGCTTCACTGTTGCATGATATTTTTCTTGTTAACGTAGAGCAATCAAGTTCTTCGATCCGAATACCGCCCAGAGATTTTCACGACTAAGGGCCAACTTCAACAACAACAGTCCGTTATTTTCCACCTATGGGGTAACAGACCGTCAGATACAGCGAACGAGCTTCAAGTTGCAATCAACAAATTTTAGCAACCAATAGCTATGAAATGTTGAAAACAAAATACTGTCAAAGTATGAGATGACAACTTGTCATTGAAATATTGGATATTAAGGAATTACATATAATTCAGTCAACATTTTAAGAAATGTTTGATTTTTGAATTAAATTCATGTTTCAATTACTATTATTGATTTTTTATTCATGTTTATATTATTTTCTTCAGTTGATATGTGATACTGGGTGTTTTTTCCTATAAATCTCTTGCAGATAGCGATTGAGCACCTACTTGATGACAGGCTCTACCAAAAGATATTGCTCGTTTCCAAACATTCATTCATTTACTTGACGTTCATCAGAACCATTATGGCACCTTAGATTGATATTCCCACAAAACCATTCAGGTTTTTTGATATCCATACATCCATAAAGTTGAATGTTTTTCGTTGTTCAGGAACTGGACAAACATCCACACTATATTCACAGCGATTAAGAAATTCCCAAATATATGCCTTAAAGCTACCAGCAAACCTAAAACCTGCAAAAAAAACTACAAATTTGCCATATTTTTCTTTTTTCACGAGTACACATTCTAGGTTATATTTATATTAGACATTATTTGAATACAGCTGACTATTGCATTGCAAGGAGTGACACATGTGTGGGATCTGTCAACTCTTGGTACCAGTCACAAAACATATACTCTGAAGGTTTAATTCCATGCTATTCAATGACAACACGGTGACTTGTGTAGCTATCAGCGGTCATTTTGTGAGGGCGCGACAAGATTGCCAGATTTTGCATTAATATCCCTTTTCACCCTCCTGGTCCCAGTGGAGTAAGTTCCGCCAACTGTTGAAGTATACTCTACTATGCTTTATAAGGCTATTCGTGACATTTTTCCCAAAATCATTGCACAATAAATGCAAATGAAAATTTAAAATTATCTCTATGCGAGTGTCAGATAGATATCCCCGCCAGTCAAAAAAGAAAAATAGACAAACAATAAACATTACTAGTTTTTTGAAACATGTGAAACATATTTTATAATTTTTTGTCTATGTCCATAGTAATTGGATTATGCATCAGGGAGATGTAGTGATTGACACGTCTTACACATACTATCTGTGCTTTAGGATGGAGAGGACATAATGTTTTTATTGCTTTGAAGAAACTCATTAACCCATATATTAATAAATGATTACTATTATGACGTAATGGAAGATGAGGAATTGGATGGAATGTATTTTATATTCTATTTTCTTGCAAAATACAGAAAAATCCACACTATTCAACAGGTATGCAATGATAACTTTCAGTATATTGAAGTTGGTAAATTCGAGAGTGCCATGCATCAACAAACGTCCAAATCTGCTGCCAAATTTAACAGCTAGAAAATCGACCTATTATTTGCCGCATTGCCATTCGCTGAGGGGGATAACGGATTGTTAAATGTAAACCTATAACATATATCAAAATACATGAAGGTTGTCCTGCTTTTCTGTACAAAAGCATCATGTTGGAATCAAAAAGTGGTCTTGTTTATAATACAGTCGAATTTTCACGATTTTATTCAATATTTCAATAGAAATCACTGATATTCAGAGACCTTTGACAGCTTAAAAAGTATCTGTCTCCGTTGTTAAGTAAGGATAATGGAAAACAGATTATATATTACGTTGTTGTCGGTCCTTTATACATGTGTGAAGTTTTAAATGAGTCAAATTTCTGGAAATTGGTGAAAATTATGCTCAAAGGTTCCGTTACATTCATACATACAGACCAAGCTAATAATAGTGTGTTAAAAACCGCTTTGTGCTATTCCTCAATTTTCGGACACCCTTCATTGATTTACCAATGCTTCAATTTTTAAGTAGATCCTGGCCTGCCAATCCTCCACTCGCAAAAAGAAAAGTGAGTTTCTTGGTAGGTAGGAAGTAATCGGATTACCTTTAGTGAATGTATGTATACGTAATGTAGATGCAATGATATTACAGAGAGTAAACAAGTTTTCTCAAAAATTCATAGGAATCAACTTTGTACATCTATGAACTTCCTATGCTTTCAGCGATGTAACGCAGACAAACTCCTTGATATCAATAAACTTGCCCTCTATCAGGTATGTCTTGAATGGAGTTTCCATATCATGTGAATCTGCAATAAAATCACGAGGTTTTACAATCTTTTGAAGTACGATTTACCTAAAAACCTATGAAAGCTCATATAGCTAATGAGATAAACTTTATAAATATACTGTCATGGTCGCACACTACTTCCATACATAAACGGGTATCGCAAAGCACGAATACAGGATAAAATAACTATTGTAGAGCAGTTGCGATAGATGTCAAGTTACTATGTTTGTAACCTTGATCTGCATTTCAAACTTGCATTGTGCTGGAGTGGAGCACAGGCACGAAATCATACTGGAGTGTCATTAGACATAAATAGGCGATCACCTTGGGCACATTTTCAAATTCCAAAGGTCCATAGCTCAGTATTAGCCAGAACTAGCGTTCCTTTGATTAGGGTGTCCTTGTCTATCAGGGCAAACAAATTTTTGTTCGAATTGAGATACGCATATCTTCTAGCTTTTCAACGGCAGCATAGCAACTAACCTCTATCTGAGGTATAAGAGCTATCAAAACAGGGCAGTATAAGGTGCCATCTATTGCCTGAATCATAGTTTATGCTAGCTTATTATAACAGTTAGCATATCTTATCAAAGCAGTAAAAGAAGGCAAAGGAACATTTATTCGACAGTCTGTCGCTTGCCAAAATCACGTAATCTTTTTTTTACTATTTACCACTTATCCGTAATTTGAATTTCTCTTCATTGATACTAGAGTGCCCATTCCTGGGCCAAACCCTTTTCAATTACTTTCTTTCGGCAAATTTAATAGTTTATTGATTGTATAATTTCACACTTATTATATTTTATTTTATTCATATATTTCTCAACAGATACAAGATCTAATTACAGAGAAACACTATACATATATCCTTCTTTCTCAACGATTCAGTATGGTGTTGACGGTCAGCAAAGAAACTCTATAGTTGTTCTCCGTTAGTTGGTTTCCTGTAAAACATATCTTCAAGGCGACTCAAGATACCTTCTTCTAGAACGTTACTTGTTCTGCGTCATTCGCTTTTCTGTTTCCGTTGACGTCGTGGTGCAGGGGTCGTTTCGTCATTTTCCGGACTCTGGAATATTAGGCCCCAAGCGCCAACCTTTTCTTTGTTACTTAAGTTTAGTCATTTTGGTTTGGGTGCTACGTCTTCCATTTTTTTATGGGATTTCGAACCTCAACGGTAGGTTCTTTTTTATATACCTTCGGACCACGTGACTTAATGCGTGTCCTGATGACGTTCGTTCAATATCTGCTTGCTTCTAGTCAACAGAAACAGAAGAGAATCATCATCCCTTCTCCTCCAGTTGGTTGCATCTTGTTGCAGTTTTGAAAATTGGTGGAAGCCATTCCCCTTGATGGAACAGGTCTTTCTCTCTCTAGGGTTTTTTTTACTACCTGTTTCTTACAAAGATGAAATAGGGCTGGGGTTGGAATGTTGCTCCTTGTGATAAAGAACTGCTTGTTTCAACATTATAAATTATAATTAATAGTCACGATTCCTGGGTTTTCGCCGTTTCAATATCCTACGGAAATCTGTAATTTACCCGTATATCAATATGAAACCCATAACCGTAATATTGGGTCGTTGCTAGCCAGCAGATTTTCTCCATATTCCATTTCAGCTTACCACGCGATACCTCCTTTTATGGAAAAGAGCGATCTTTATCATCTCAGAGGCTGATAAGTGCTCAATTCAGGGACGCTTTATAACTCTCTAGCCAGAAAATGGCCGCGTGTTAGAACCACTTACTGCTTACTCAGATTTACATTTCAACTGAGCCGTTAGACAGCGAAATAGACTGACCATTGTTCAACAGTGGACAGTTTCGGTCTCGACCTATCAGGCGGCCGCCTGCTTTACAGGACAGAGTGGTGCTATTGAAAATAATAATGTGAGATACGGGACGATGATAATGGAATGATAAACGTGAAAAAAACAATCCCGCCTTAGAAGTACCACCGTGTACCATTTTGCTTTCATTACAAGAGCAGTTCGTAAGCAATTCGATATGGACGACAATGAAAATATGATATACTTACTTGTTGACGGAAGGATAACTTCTTTGGCAAGCGATAAGAGCGATATGTCTACGCCAGCACCTATCTTTGGAAAAATGATTGACATGTCATGCACAAAACCACTATACTACAACTATTTAAAACTGTAATGACTCATACGCGTGATCAACACTTGATCAGAGCTCGATCCCGGCTTCCTTCCAGTACAGCCGTATAGCGTACGACATATGTCGTTTCTGTGGCTTTGCGGTGGTCAACAGCACAGATAGAGATGGAAATAATGGCTGATTGTTCTCCGCCGGTAGAACCAATGAAATCAAAGACGCGCCTCGATCGGCAGAGTCATAGGCGTCGGCAACGCATTGGAACGTGTTTCGTTGAGCGATCGCATATTGTGTGTTTTTATAAGAATTGTTATGTGATTGTTATTATTGTGATTTCTGTGGTTACTGTTTTGGTTATACTTAACCATGGAGAGTACAAATGGCACGAGTGGAAATACTGAAAGCCAGGGAACAAGTAGACGGCTTCGTAAAGCACTGAAGAGGGACGCGAAAGAAATCGTGCTCAACGTGTTCAATTATCTGAACAGAACTATGTCGCAAGGAGATGCACTTGCGCGTTGTGAAAGTATGACAGGCGTTCCAGAGTGGACCATTCGCAGGGTGGTGCATGAAAAGAAGAAAACTGGAGCTACTACTGATCCAAAGTTTAATTTGAAGGGACGAAAGGCCGTTAAATTGGATGACGATAGCAAAATGGCGTTAAGGCGAACCGTACATTCATTCTTCTTTAGGAATGAGATACCAACCCTCAAGGCTGTACATGCAGCGATCAAGGAAAATGAAATTATACCCCAAATGAGCGTCGAGGTAATGAGGAAATCCCTGCACGAAATTAATTTTCGTTACGAAACGCGTAATCGGAAGTCAGTATTGATAGAGAGACCTGAAATAGTCGCCTGGCGTCGAAAATACCTACGCGAAATGATTGAATATAGGCGACAAAGCAGAAAAATCTATTATTTGAACGAGACATGGGTAAATGCAGGTCACACAGTTAAAAAAACCTGGATAGACAAAAACGTAGTGAGTAACCAACAAGCAAGCATTGAAGGTTTGTCAACAGGTCTTCGTGAACCGTCAGGGAAAGGTCAAAGATTGATCGTAACTCATATTCGAGAGCTGGTTTCAAGGGGTGCTTCAGCGAGTTGAGCCCAACTCTGTGATCATAATGGATAATGCTTCCTACCATAGTCGTCGAGCAGAACGTGTACCGACTATGGGATCTCGAAAAAGTGACATGCAGCAATGGTTGCACGAAAAAGGAATCCCGTTTGACGATTCATGTGTGAAGGCGGAATTGTATGAAAAAATTAAACAGCACAAACCTGCGAACATTAGTTACGTGACTGATGAGATGGCCCGTCAATGTGGTGTCACTGTGCTGCGGTTACCGCCCTACCACTGTGAACTGAACCCAATAGAGCTCATCTGGGCTCAAGTGAAGGGTTATATTGCGCGCCATAACACAACCTTCAAATTACCAGACGTTAAGGTTTTACTTGAGACTTCCATACAGCTAGAAACGCCCGAAACTTGGCAGAATGCTATCCGTCATGTTGTGAAGGAAGAAACAAAAATGTGGCAGCTTGACCACCACATCGACACCATCATAGAGCCAGTTATAGTCAATTTCAACGAGGAAAGCGATAGCGACAGTTTATTACTGTCAGATATAAATGGAAGCGACGATGAATTAAGGTAATTCCCAAATTTTTGACTTACAATATGTTTCAAACCACTCTTTATTAAGCATGTGACAAATCTAGTTCACCCATGTTAAACATTAATACCCCGCCTATGAACAGCCGACTACTGGTACTTAAGTGATGTTCACGTGAACATCGTTGAGTCATTACAGTTTTAGATAGTTATAGTATAGTTACCACTACATTATTGTACCCTAACTACTGGTAAGGGGTCGCCACACAGACTGACTCTTTGGTCGCTAGGTTATGAGTTTAACGATGGTTACGAAAAGCAGTCCAGGAACGGTAACTGAAAGCTCCGATGTTACCCCTGAGCCAGATGTAACCGACCAGCATGACTTCAAACCAAAAATCCCTATACACGACCTGCCGTGATATCCTTTCAGACTCCAGCGATTGCCAAAAGAAGATAGTAAAGCGGTCATCAGACCTAGGATGTCACGTCGGCCAAAAGCCATCGTGTCAACATCTCAACCGCCCCTACATTTCGTAGTTAATTTCAGAAAGTGTCATATAGCTAATTTTTTGTTATTTTTCAGACCGGAGGTTTAAAGATTTTCTTCATATTTGAAAGTTAAACATAATTTGTTTAATTATATTTAACTGGTTTGGTTTTATAGTTTTAGGGTGGATTTCACCAGGATTGTCAAATCAATAGTCCGTTATTCTCCACCTATAGGGTAACAGTCCGTTAAATACAGCGAATGAGCTTCATGTTCCAACCAGCAAATTTTAAAAACCAATAGCCATAAAATATTGAAAACAAAATACTGTCAAAGTATAAGATCACAGCTTGTCATTAAAACATCGCCAGCTAATTGAATATTAAGAAATTACATATAATTTGGTTAAAATTTAAAAGTGTTCGATTTTTGAATAAAATTCATATTTTTATTCAATATTGTGGATCGTTTATTCATGTTAATATTATTTTCTTCAACTGATATGCGATTTTACTGATTCAACATCACCCACCGTGTGTTTTTTCCTATAAACCCCTTACAGATAGCCATTAAGCACCTACTTTAACCTTAGATTTAACCTTTCCACCTCACCGATGGATCACACTTTATTAATAAATCGTTTGGCAAATCAATAAAACAAGTGGATGCGACTAAATTTTTAGGGATATATATATCTCAAAATTGTAGATGGGATACGCATATTGAGCAAAGTAGCCAAAAGATCTCCCCACTCTGTTACTGCCTCTACTAGTTAAGTTTTGTTGCGGAGAAGTGGATGTTACTGATATTTTACCATGCACATATCCATTCAGTCCTGGTTTATGGAATAGAAGCATGGGGAGCATCGTCCCAGGTGCAAAGACTTTTTGTGTTGCAAAAAAAGGCTGTTCGAGTAATAGCTAAAATTGGAAGGCTCACTAGCTGCAAGGATTCATTTAGAACATTAAAGATTTTAACCTTACCATCTGTATATATACTCAATATACTTATCCTTGCTGAAACACAATTGAGCAAGTTCAATTCTGTAAGGACTGGTGCTTACGTTACAAGGAACAGTCAAGTATTGGAAGTGCCGTCGCATAGATTGGCGAGAACGGAGGATAGCCCTAGATACATGGCTATTAAGTTTTTCAACAGACTCCCCAACAATTTGAAATCACAACCACTGAACACTTTTAAAAGAACAGTCAAACAGTTTTTACTGGAGAAAGCTGTTTACTCTATTGAGGAAGTCTTAATGTGTGAATGTCTTGTTTGATTTTGAATGTCACTTAATGGTTTGTCCTTTATTTAGCTTTTTTATATATACATATATGTTTTATATTTATAAATTTTATCAATAAGCTAATTTGATTTATCTGTATCCATATTTGGAATGTGCCATATGTGGTACGAATATCTGTGCGTCCACACTAACATGATTTGTTATTAGCATCTGTAGTGCTCTGACTGACTTATCCTATATCACATCTGTGATCGTACAGGACTAATAAATTATTATTATATTACTTTTTTTTCATAGATATTGCTCCTTTTCAAACAATCATTCATTTACTTGCCGGTCACCAGTACCATTCCGTCGATTGATATTCTCACAAAGCTATTCAGGATGTTTGATATCCATACATCTATAAAGTCAAATATCTTTTGGTTGTTCAGGAACTGCAATCACTTTCTTGTTTCGCTGAGAACACATTCCAGGTTATATTTACATTAGACATTATTTGAATAACAGCTGATTATTACACACAAACTCCGACACTTGGGTGTATCGATACATTTCACGAGTATCGTCATCTTTCGATCCGGGCTGTGTCAGAAAGAGTGACTAACCTCAGACTACTTTTCTTCTTTGTTTCCTTCCGCTGGATATCGGTAATTTTATTATCGAGTATCGATACGTCCTAAAACGATAAGAATCGATACATATCGATACTTTTCGTGCATCTAAACATCCCTAATCTTGACAGCTTGTTATAATAATAGAAATAAAAAGAAAGTATAACAATGTTTGGAGATATACAGGTATTTTCATAAATAGGTATTATGATATCTAGACGATGAATAATAGGTGGATGCGGATACTTTTACAAGTATCGATGTTTTAGGACCCAGAAATGCAGAATGTGCTGTTTGTTTACATTTGGTGCGGATTTCTAGATCATAAATTGGCAAAAGTTGTTTTTGATGTAACAGAGGATGATGAACCAGTTGGAATACGTTTTATATCCTTTTTCTGCAAAATAGCAAAAATCGGTAAATTGATACAGGTACGTATTATGTACAACACCCTGTACGTGATATAGAGACAAAACTAGATTGCCATGCATGAACAGTCGTCAAAACAGTGAAAACATCCTACTATAATAGCTACAAAATCGACCTATCGGTGCTATCTTAAGACACTAGTGTCCCATTAACACTGTAGAGGAATTAAGAGAAAGAATAGTTGCAGCTTGTGATAGAATAATAAATATTTCAACGGGTGCGCAATTCCATGAGAAGGAGGGCGGAAGTATGCATACTAAGTGAAGAGGGCCATTTTCAACAATTTTTGTAATCATTTCGTTGGTTTTAATGTTATGTTTATGTTGTCAGTTGTTGTTGTTTATTACTATTAATGTGTTTAATTTTTCCAATTAAATTAATAATATTTTTGCAAGTCAGACAATAGAACGGTTTTTATTCTTTTACTCAAAAACGGCGCATCGGAGGAAAACAATCCAAGAGAGATCATTTGTTTTAAATTGAACGAGGATTTCAAAAATAATATTTCTTTGACAAAAAACTATTGGCGTACCATTTTTTTCTTAAAAAATATTCGCATATCATCAAGGAAACTACGGCACATATATCAGTATTATTCCCAGTAAAGTTCTGATGTAACTGACGGCGAATTGTTCAACAAATATAGAAGCTACTAATAAATCATCAACTTTCCGTCCATCATTAGTGATAATGACATTTTGATTAGAATCTTTTATTTGCATATTATAGATATCTTGCCTCATACACTTAGATTTGTTGTTAGCATCGCAGTTTCTTTAATAAATACCCTCAAAGAAGACAGTAATACGTTTGCGAAGAAAATTTCACATTTATAGAATAGCGACTGATGGGACTGCTGGGTAACTATCTGAATGGACAAACGACAGAGCAATTTAAATAACAAGATTCCTTGAACAGAGCTAGAATTTGCAAATATTTATATGCATTTCCAATTATTAACCTTTAAACGACATAGGATCTTCGTCTTGAAGCTACATTTTTTTGCTCTTGCTGTGAAAATGTAACACGTCCTTATTTGAAAACCTGTGGCGATGAAACTTAGTTACCTTTTGAAGGTTAAGAAGTACGAAACGGCATACAGTGGACCCCTGATAATCCGGCTCCTGTCTAATCCGGCGCCCCCTGTAATCCGACATGTCTTCGAATATTACATACATACGTATTAGACAATCTTGGCTAATGTAGATCACGCAGGTTTGAACAGGTTACAACTTGTACGCGCCACCGCTATCGTGCCCGACGCGTAAGCATTGTTTTACTTAGTTTGAATTTGCCTACTGGTGATAGCGGTACGGCCTAGCGTGCGTTCAATGTTTACTATTTATTCATTGTGTATTAAGTATACTACCTAGTAATGTCATCACAAACTCAGAAGCGAAAGCACAAAACAATGACAATTAAAGAAAAATGTGATATTTTAGACCGCTTAAATCGCAACGAAACTTTCAGTAGTTTAGCAAGTGAATACGGCGTAGGCCGATCTCCAATTTATGACATTAAAAGAAGTTCGTGTTAACTACTGACTGCGAGCCAGGCAAAAGTCAGACATTCAAGAAAGCTGAACATCCAGAAGTGGAAGAAGCTTTGTACATGTGGTTTCTTCAGGAAAGAAATAGGCATGCACCAATTTCGGGACCCATGTTGGCCATGAAAGCTAAGTTTTTTTATAAGGAAATAACAAAAAAATATGATTTTGTGGCCAGCAAAGGATGGCTAGAACGTTTTAAAAGTCGTCATGGAATACGTTTAATGACTATTACAGGAGAGAAACTTTCTAACGATGCCACCTGCATAGAGCCTTTTAAATTAAGATTTTTGCAACAGGTGAAGGATTTAAATCTTGACCCGTCGCAGATATACAATGCAGACAAATCAGGGCTTTTTTGGCATGTGATGCATATCAAAACTTTGGTTTCTTGTAACGAAAAATCCGTACCTGGACGAAACCATACTACCATGTGCTAACGCTGCGGACACACACGCGCTTAATCTAATCAAATAAACCACGGGCATTCAAAAACATTGATTTACCTGTACACTATTACTGACAAAAAAGTGCATGGATGACAAAAGACCTTTTCAAAAAGTGGTTTGATAAATGCTTTGTACCTGAAGTTAGAAAATGGTTAAAACATCATAATTGTCCTCAAAAAGCGTTGTTGCTTCTTGATAACGCTTCCGGTCATCCGTCTGAAGAAGAATTAACAACTGAGGATAAATGCGTCACTGCGATGTTTCTTCCGCCAAATTCCACGGCACTGATTCAACCAATGGACCACAATATCATTCAGTTTGTCAAGCAAGACTATAAGAAAAACCTACTTCTGAGAGCCGTATCAAAAGACCAACCAATAGAATTTAATATGAAAGACTTGGTTTTTGCTCTTTGTCAGTCGTGGAATGCGTTACACATCATCAACTATTAAATCGTCTTGGAAAAACTTATGGCCAGATGTAGTCACCACTCCTAGCAACGTTCCACAAATCAGTGTTACTTCGGAAGTTATAGAACAAGTCGCTACTGAAACACAGATAAGTCCGGAAAATTGGGAAATCTGGTGCCGTGGAATGGATCAAGAGGAAAATGTTTTTCATGAAATGTCTGACGAAGAGACTATAAAAGAGGTTTCTAGTTATAAAAACAATCAATCAGGAACATAACGACGACGTGATTGCAACTGCTCCACAAGTCACAGCACAAGACGCAATTAACGCCTTTGAGCTAGGTTTACAGTGGGCTGAAGAGGATGGTACATCCTACAACGAACTTTTGCTTTTGAGAAGACTGAGAGATAAAGCTCTGATCTCGCGTTATAACAACTTTAAACAAAAAAAATTGATGAATATTTCCAAGCTTCATAATTTGATAAATTCATTAATGATTTTGATTAATAATTTTTGATTATTTTGGTACATATGTATGTGTATTTATGCTTAATTTTATAATAAAACGTAAGCTCTCTATTGTTATTTAATTTACTAAATTCGACATACATAAAGTATGTACGATTTGTACTTCAAAGTACATACATATACATAACATATACAAATAATCTTACCATTGGATATGTAATTTGTCGGATTACAAGGTACTCTTTTGTAAAAAATTCAGGACTATAGGGTGTCTTAGGCAGTGCTCTATAATCCGACAAATTCGATAGTCCGACACTGGCCTGCATAATGTTTGTCGGATTACCGGAGGTCCACTATTTTGCCAATAGGAAAAAATATATCTTCACTTCTTAATTTTTTTTATCCCAATGCTTTCCTCACTTAGCTTCTAGTTTTCAGTGCGTGGGAAGTAAAAATGGTGCCGCATCACGTCCTGAAAACTCGGTTAACTTGCAAGAGGCAAGCTAATAACGGTCACCCTCTCTTTAGGAAATTACCTCCCATCCACGTGGAATCGATACAATTTTCTTAGCAAATGCGCTATAAAAATTTATGATTTTCCGATTTAAACGGCGCTTGGGGCGATGGAGAGACGCTCTTAGTGACGCTGCCAAGGTACGAACGAGGATTCGAAGATAGTTGTTGTCTGAAAATGCGCTGTATTTCACCGAGTCTACAGGTTCGTGAGTGCTACTCAACGCTAAACGGAATGAGATAGTTTGGAAGAGTTGCTCACATACCGGGGCGAGCTTAGAATAAGTCGAACTCTTAATCGCCAGCTCCCAGTTCGCCCAACTGACGGCAGTAACTGTGCAATGGAGCACTCGCCAGGAATATGACATACCTTAGTAGTTCAAAAATTCACTATTATTTCATAATTAAAGCAAATGCAGGTAGTTCAGGTACAAAGGTGCTATTTACAAATATTTGCAAACATCATAGTGTAGATAAGAAAGTCAAAAACCTAGACAATCTCACAAAAATGGTAAGAGAAAATTCTAAGATGTATGTTCTAGAGCAGAGTTTCCCAAACTTTTTTATGTCGTAGACCCCTTGCCATGTTTTTTCGTGTTGGGTAGACCCCCTACTAACCTGATATTGATTTCCTGTAAATTTCTAACTGTAGTGAAGTTTAGTGTTAAAAACTTAAAGTAAAAACACATGTTAATTTATACATTTATTAATTGAATTTAAATTAAAACTACTCAAAATTTTGTATCTGTTGTGTAAAATATACGTAACATTAAGTAAACAGGTGTCTGACCAATAAGTGCCCACATTGGAAATAAGTGCCCGCATTGAAAAAAAAATAAGAGGGATAAAATAAAAAAAAAGTGAAAAATAATAAAAAAAAAGTGTTTTACTTAAAATAGTACAATAAGCGAGTTCGTTTATTAATTATAGCATAAACGTATGTTCTACAATAATTTCACTGTTAGTTTGATTAAATTCCGCTTCTTATACGTTTAAGTTATCTAAAAATAGGCAAAAAATTAACGAATTTTAGAGTGTACCTATCCTTGAATTTTCAGAATAATTAAAAAAAAATATTTTTTATAAAGGGGTTCTTTAAAAAAAATCAATGTGGGCACTTATTCCCAATGCGGGCACTTATTGGTCAGACACCAATAAACATAAAATCAACTATAAATAAAATAACATAAGCAATAAGTCAATATTTTTAGTGAGAAGGATGAACCTGATGCTTTAATAATAAATTATCAACATTTGGCGTCAATTTTGTAAGGGTTAATCTTAAATCTCCTCGGCTAATGATGTCCAGTCTGTTTCTTTTTCTCGTTAGGAGATTGGCAACAGCGCTGAACCGCCTTTCCACTAGGTATGACGATGGAAAGGAAATTAAAAATTTCCTCGCTATATTCCATAATACGGGATAAGTAACGGGTATGTTGTTTTGCAGCCAGAATTGCTGATATCCGTTTTTAAAATAAACCTTAAGTTCTTCGTTAGCACTTAGTTCAGTCAGTTCCTCTTATATTATGACATTCGTTTCTTCTATGTCACCATATGGATTAATTATCCACGGTAGTATTACCATAGTCAAAATATCTTTAAACCTAGATTCAAAATCTGAATAGAGGGCATTTAGATGTTGAACGTAAGTTGAAACGTCGTCTTCCTGGCAGCTTGTCTGTGACAAATTGGGGAACTGAGAAAATTCGCCCCGTCCAATATTTTGCTTCATTAGTTTAACTCTGGCAAGAAACGCTGATAAGATGGACTTTGTTTTAATCAAATTTAAACTGTCGCGTAATTGCAAATTAATCGTATTAAATTTTGTAAACAAGTCTGTTAAATAGGCGATGTCTGTTTTCCTCTTCATTAAATTTTCTTTTAAAGTTTTATCTTTAGTATCTAGAAATTCTAAAATAGTCTCAAAAAGTGCAAAAAATCTTGTCAAACATAAGCCTTTCGACCTCCAGCGTACTTCAGTGTGACGGAGTAATTGTAATCTTCACACAACTGCGCAAATAACCGCGTATTCAACGCGTTGCTTCGGATTCGGTTTACTGCATCAATGACTAAATGAAGTGATTCATGCAATCTAACACTCAAATTTTTAGCAACTAAATGTAGTCGATGGATGACGCAATGTATTGCTAACACATTTTGTTTTAAATAGCTTATGAATCCACGATAACGTCCAACCATGGCAGGTGCTCCATCTGTAGCTACTGATATTATATTTGATAAAGGAATTGCTTTTTCAATGAAGTAATCCTTCAAAACATGAAATATTGATTCACCTTTAGTGTCGGTTATCAAAGTTCTTGCGAACAGCAGTTCTTCGTGGATTTCTTGATTCATAATAAAACGAACACATGCCAATAATAATGCTGCATTATCAGGTAAAGTTGACTCGTCCAGTTGTATAGAGAAATGGATCGTTTGCAAATAATTACATAAGAAGCTTTCAATATCAGAACTCATTTCATCAATACGTCTTTCAACAGTATTGTTGCTTAAGGGAATTCTTTTAATGATATCAGATGCAGGTTTGTGTAAAACAGTTTTTAAAACCTCTTCAACAGCTGGCAAAATTAACTTCTCTCCGATAGTATGCGGTTTTCCGGATTTTGCTATAAGTAACGAGATATTGTAAGACGCCCGCAAACCATCATCATTTCTTTGTGACGTCGAAGCGAACATTCTGTCTAGTGTAGGTCTCTTCTGAAATTTATCTTTGAGTGTTTGAAATCATTTCAAATCTTTCTCTGTTTTATAAGGGTGGCATCTTCTCAGATGATCTTGCAGTTTAGATGGTTTCATAGCGTCATTGCCCAAAACTTTGTTGCATAAAAGGCACATAGGCGATTGTCTGTCCGGCAATGATGGAATGAAGCCAAATTTCAAATAACCAACACTGTACTGTCTACATTTCTTTTTAGATTCGGACATGGCATCAGTCATCTGTGGGCAAAACTAATTTTTTTAAATAAGACAGAAAATCCAGCAGCTGTATATTAAAAATATTTTTAGATTTTTCCGAAAACATTCCGTAATTCGAACATCTTCTTGCAAAAATTAGCTCGAATTACGGAGATTGCACTGTAATTATATTACCGATTGCTAAAACTTTCAAAAAGAAACTATTGAGGAGTAGTCGTGTAATTTTGCATGATTGAATATTTAACTACTAATAACAAAAGTCATGTTTGGCGTAATTTATCTTCGTTAACTACGAGCACAAAACTAAAATTTAATAAAAAATAATGTACTTACTTTTCTCCAGCACTCTCAAACAAAATAACACTGACTCACTATAATTTGTGTGATATACTATCTGTTTCTATTTTTTAAAATACTTTCTTAGCACTTTCCTTTTCAAGATTCAGGAAACGAATAAACGTATTTGTCCCACATTCGTATTTATAGAGTGACGAATTGAACAAGTCAGTGCAAGGTAGCGAAGCTCCGAGACTGCGACTCTCAGGTTTTTACAAGTTCAAAATGTGTTGCGACCACAAAGCGAATACCAACATCCTACAACTTACACAATTTTATAAGCATATATAATAAATTTTTTACTTAACAGGTACTTTCATAAATAATGTATATGTTTTGATATTATAAGATAGTATGATGTAAGTGGAGGAGTGTGCAAACTTTATAGCTATGAACTGTCTTTTTTTATTTTTTTCTATTTGATGTATTTGTGTTACGTGTCCGTACACTATATTTACTGCATGAGCTTATAGTACTGTGTACTCTGCTCATCTCAATTATCATAATAATAATAATAATAAGTAAATAGGTACTATCAGTGTATGTGTTGAGATCCTCTATCGTGGACCCCCATATTCATTTTACGGACCCCCAAATTTTTTTTCGCTGACGTAGACCCCTTGCAGGTTGTCATAGACCCCTAGGGGTCGATATAGACCACTTTGCGAATCAATGTTCTAGAGATAGGCGCATAAAAAGTACCAATAAATATGAATGTGCTATATATCACGCACGAAATTAAAAATAAAATACTTATTATTATAAATGACGCCTTTGATAGGCGCACCACCAATATCAATAACAGACACGGTTGCTTCAGTCTTGTTGGTGTAACTGACCATATATAGTAGACGTTGAACTCTAACTGAATGTCTGAAAAATAATGGCCCCAGGACAGACCCTTGAGGAACACCAGTCGCAGTTGTACAGTTGTTAGATCTGAAGCGGTACGTGACCCTCCCAGATAGACAAGATTTTATGGAGATGACCAATCAGGCCGAAGCTAATTTCTTAAGGTGAATAGTATTCTCCACTAAGCTATTATGGTTTTGTTGTGGACATTCATGTATCGACCATATCCTATGTCTCGTCAGCACAACAGGGCAAGCTGATAGTCGAGATCATATATATATGTTCTTAGTAATTTTCAACAACTGTGGTGGCTATTTATAGCCTCGTATGTGATTTTTGCTTTAGAGATTTTTTTTTAGAAAATTCTCTTACCATATATCTTGGAAGGGTAGAATTGTTTCGTATAGGGAGTTAAAAAGGATAGTTCCTCGTATCTACATCTAAATCACCATGATATTGCTATGATACAATGTTCTTTAGTAGCACGTCAATCAATACTCTCTCTAGTGACAATTACAAGCAATAAAGTCCCTAAAGTCGGATGCAAAGGTAACTGACGGTCTATCTTTGTCAATGGCCCGATTATACCTACCCGATGTTCCCCTTAACATCGTGGATATCGTTAGTGATTGTTTAGAACAGGCGTACCCGTTTAACAGCATGGAAACAAGTTTTGATTTTATCAATTCCCTAAAGGATTAAGCCTGCTGAATTCATCGATCTAAGACCTATCAGTTTACTACCAGTTTTATCTAGAAAACTGGAAGATATGGTAAGATTCTCAACAAACTCCTTGAAAAATACCAGATAATTTCTGTTACACAATGTGGCTTTAGACAAAATTATAGTACAATCTGGTCACTACTCAATTTGCAGATAAGGAAATGGCACTAACGTTATTATCTATAGATTTTTCGAAAGCTTCAGCAGCATCTACCACAAATTACTGCTATCCAAATTAAATTATATAGGGTGCTTGCGTCGCCAAAAAAATTTCTCATCTAACTACTATTTCTTCAGGCGTGCTTCAAGGCTCTGTGTTAGGACCGTTATTATTTATGATATATACCTTTGACTTAAATGATTCACATATCAAATCTTTTGCAGACGATGCACAATTGTTACATTATCTCAATCCCAAGAATGTCGAGAATACTGTAGAAGTTTAAAAAAATAATGTCAATTGTTAAATCCAATATTACTTTGATCATAATCTGGCTTTCAACCCTCAAAAGTCTAAAATGACCAAAAAAAGTAAGATGAATCAACGCCACTCTTAAAACGTGAATAGGTAATTAAAGTTCTCTGGGTCTGCAAAAATGCTTTATGTTGTTTTTGACAATTGAACATGCTAAAAGTCTTTCATAAAAAAACCGTTTAAGGCTTTTTATTGCAAATACAAAATTCAAGCTAGGCAACGAGTTATGTGAATCCTTAGTCATTTCTGTTCTAAATTACTGTCCGCGTTTAGATAACTATATCAAAAACACCATTCAAGACAAATTGTCTTCGTTTTACTTTTGGACTACGCAAGTTTAAACATATTTCATCAAAATATCCGATACATCGAGGGATGCAAAGATCAAGATACCTCAGCATTCATCAACCCTATTTCAACTCAGTTTTTCCTATAATATACTAAGTAACATATAAATCCGAACACCCAGTTTAAATGGTTTTATTTTAATAAAAGTTGGTGAATGTATTTATCTTACTGTAAATAACAAGTGAAAAAATGTTCAGCCTTATCAGTTGGACATTCCGGTTTTTATACTGCTTTATTTTAATTCACTAACGCTCTAAAAATGAATATTTCAGCCGCAGTAAAGAATCAACGTTGGCGGATTTTGGTTCTTGATATCCTCTACGATCGGTTACGATGCCTAGAGTACGGAGACCTGTACGATTTCGTCAACTTAGTGAGTTTGATAGGGGCCGTATAGTGGGACTTCGGGAAGCTGGACTTTCTTTTCGAGCAATTGCAGTTAGAGTGCAAAGAAGTGTAGACACTGTGGTTAGGTGTTGTCAGGCATGGCTTCGAGAAGGCCGTACGCAAAGAGCAAGGGGCACTGGACGCTGCCGTAGAACAACAGACCGTGAAGATCGCCGCCTAAGATTATTGGCCTTAAGGGACCGTTTCTCCACTACCAGGTCCATTGCAAATGAATGGTTTGCAGAGCACGGAAGACCTATTGGCATGCGAAGTGTTTACCGACGAATGAGAAGTTTTGGCTTGTTTTCATACCGGCCACACTGAGTCCTCCCTTTAACTCGAGAACACCGACGTAATCGCCTTGAGTGGTGCAGACAACGGTCACTCTGGGATCAGGAATGGAACAGTATTGTCTTTAGTGACGAGTCTCGATTTTGTTTAAGCATGCACGATGGTCGTGCCAGGGTTAGAAGGCGACGTGGTGAAAGGAGGAATCCACAGTTTTTTGTTGAAAGACATGTTCATCACACTGTTGCAGTTATGGTTTGGGGTGCTATAGCTTATGGTTCCAAGTCACCTTTAATCTTCATCAGAGGTAACATGAACGCGCAGCGTTATATCCACGGAGTTCTAGAACCCAATCTTTTACCCTATCTTGACACCCTGGCAGATCCAACTTTCCAACAAGATAATGCCCGACCACATGTTGCAAGAGTCACAATAGACTTCTTTCAACATAATGATGTTACATTGTTACCATGGCCACCAAGATCTCCCGACTTATTCCCAATTGAGCACGTGTGGGATATGATGGGTAGGAGATTGCTCAATTTGTAACGTCCTCCTCAGACTCTAGAAGCACCTCGAGAGGAGTTGGTGGTTGCCTGGAATGAGATACCACAGGAGGACATTGACCACCTGATTAGAAGCATGCCTAGGCGCGTTGGAGAATGCGTAGCACATCAGGGTGCATCCACACATTATTAAAGGTCAAAGGGCTTTAAAGCAGTGCAATCATTTTGAAATTTTTATCTTTTACTTATTATGCTTCTTTAAGTACTTATACTAAATTTTATTAAAATAAAACCATTTAAACTGGGTGTTCGGATTTATATGTCACTTTACCGAAAACTTATAAACTCTTTACCAACTTTTCGTCAAAAGGTGAAATTTTCGTTACTTAATAATGCAATCATGTTTTTTTTACTAGTCTAGTTATCTTTATTGCTGTTTAAACTTTTTGGTGTACATGCCTTTGGAAAGTATGCAAGTTTTCGCTCTTTTGCGATAATTATATAACTGAAAATATAAATTTATTTTGGATAATGTATCATTATGATTAACATCTGCTAGTAACTTTTAGAGTCAAATGAAAAAGTAGCCTGACAATACTGCTCTAAAGATACAACATAGACGGGACGTAGCAAAAGTAAAATTCTGCACCAAGCTTTGACCCAAAGATTTTCAATCAGTAGATTTCTGGATTTATTTATTACATGCAAAACCTCCTAACTATAACGTAATTGAGGATTCAAAAATAAGCGCGAGGTATGTATGATCTGCATAGAAGGTGGATAAATCTAGACACCTTCCCCAATTAGCAAAGTAGTGCTCTAAGCTTTTGGTAAAAGAACCGTTCAGCCATAAAAGCTCTCTATTGTTGTTGCCTGAACACCAAAATGCTGGCTTAATGTTGTGTGGAATGCAGATTTGCTTTCTGCAACTTATTTGCTCTAAAATGAGGTGTTTAAAATATTCTTATAGCATAGTTACACAACACCTTATAGGACAAATTTCTAACTGTTTATACAACTATTTTATACGGCATATTTGCAGGTTAGTCAAAATGGTTGTGTTGTGGCATCCATGGTAACGTTTATAAAACAAACCCGAGCCTTGTTGTTTCGCTGTGTGGTTGCAATAAAGTAGAAACACGTATAGTTGACAAAAACTGAATCTTGCACTGACACTTTTGTTGCATAACTGTTACTATTAGGTGTGCCCATTCCGCTTGTATAGCTGTTCTAAGAGGGTTTTGCCAATGTTCTTACAGTATACAATGCTGTGTAAGGAAGACTGTATAATCATTCTTGCAACTCTAATAGGAGTGATAATTGTAAGTTGGGTCTTTTTGTCTGGTATTGTAGCTTCTATGTTATAAAATGCTACAAAAGCATACGCACTCGATTTCAGCGAAACGAAGGCTATTCTGCTAATCAGTCTGCAGAACAGGAAACCTGTAGGGCTCAAAGTTCGCGCTGAAAAAAGAGCTCCATACAAAACTCAGAAAAAGTTCCGTTTGAAAAAAAAAAGTAGGAACGACTGACAGCATCGCAAATCAATAGGTCCCTATTTGCTCTGCACAATCTGGGAGGCTTTGTCTGTTTGCAAAAGTTCAGCAGCGACGGACGGAACGGAAATAATTATCGAGAGTGGGTGATGAAAGCGAAACTATGTACCGCAGCGTTTATACAAAAGATAGAACTTTGCCGAGTGTTTCGCCGGTCATTGTTTTTATTCAGCACGATACACAATTAGTCCAGGGACTACCTTCGTGTCTGCTCTAAAGTGTATCTAACGAAGCTACAAAGTAATCGTAAACAGTGGTTGATTCGTGATCAACGCGTGATCGGTAGCCATGGCGCTCTGTCGGCCTCTTCCTGATTGGCTTGTAGCGACGAGCCTCCAGACAAAGTCGCACGGTTGCCACGCTCGGCGAGTTTTCGCCAGAGTGGTTGATCACATTCGCATGGATCACAAATCAATCTGTTGGTGCAATACGTGCAATAACTGTTGTAAAGGACATTATATAACAATAAATGGCATCACAAAGGTATATTCCAATTTGATCTGCAGCAAATTATGAACGGCATATACGGAGATGCGAAAACAAGCTCAAAAAGGTGAAGAAAATTTTTGTGCAATCTTTATAGTTAAATTTTTCCTAAGAGATAGCATCAGTGAGGGAATTTTTTTCTATTGTCTTATTTTTCACATTAATGCGATGTCGAGGTATGTGGCCCTATCGCAATTGAAAATAAGGTTTCGATAATCCTTCCATAAAGTTTCGATGAGTACATCTGAAACAACCTTGAGATATTCTTCAGGGAAATACAAAAATCTCCTTTTGTGTTTTTTTGTGCAGATTTACCTATTAAAATCCTATCCGCAATCTATTTTCCGCGCACACACCTTCAACCGAATGTATGCCATATATGATATTACCGTTTCCAACTTTCACCAAGGTTAATAGGAACCATAACAGCTCCCTACCCTTCCCCCCTATAAGAATATCGATTTGTAGCCTCACATTTCAAGGTTAGACTTCTTGAAATGTTTCTGTTCAACATTCGGCGATTTCTGACAATTTTCCCAATAAAACATGATCATTGTGACATTAAGCCTGGCAACGCTGCATAGTAGAGGGAACTCTCAGCGTCACGTTGATGGTTCGTCACCACGCACAGGATTGTAATCAGTTACGGATACCCGTTTATGAGCGCGAACGTTTTATGCACGTCTTGACTTGATTTTTCTTGCGGAAATTTAATATTAGTCTAAAATGTCTGACACAGATACAGCTGATGAAGTGGTTGAAATCAGCTTAACGCCACCCAGCAAAAGGGCTAAAAAGCTTCATCTTAGCGCAGGTGAAAAACAAATTATTCTAAATATCTACAAGAACCAGATGCAAGAGAATAGTGGATTGGCTATAGAAAATATCGTATGTAAGGTTGCTGAAATTTCTGGAGTAGGTCGATCAAGTGTTTACAAAATCTTGCAGGAATATAGACAAAATCACTCACTATCTGAGCCAAAAACATATCCAGCGAGAAAAAAAAATCATCGAAAAAATACATGACTTTGACAAAAGTGCCATTAGAAGAAAAGTACATCACTTTTTCTTCAGGAATGAAATACCTACAATAGATAAAATATTGAAGCAAGTGAATGATGATGAGGACCTGCCAAATTTTAAAAGATCTACGTTCCATAAGCTGTTGAAAGAACTAGACTTTCGATTTTTGAAAAGAGGAAGGAATAGTTTATTGATAGAAAAGGAGGAAATTGTTATCTGGAGGAGAGAATACCTTAGAAAAATTAGGCAATTCCGCGCTGAAGGAAGAAAAATTTATTATTTAGACGAAACATGGGTGAACGCGGGGCATACGCAGGGAAAGGTTTGGGTAGACAGATCTGTGAGGTCCTCAAGGCAGGCTTTTTTAGATGGCCTTTCGACCGGATTGAAAAATCCTGCAGGTAAGTTTCGAAGTATATGAACTTTTTTGGATGCAGATAATTCATTTTCTGATCGAATCAATGATTTGGAAGCTCCGAACTCAGTTTTGCTATCTCATCCAAGTTTCTGAGTATTTCCTTCACCCAAAAACTAATCTAGGACCCTATCCTACACTAACCTAAAAAGAGTAAGTTGCTTGATTTCGTCATTTAGTGCGCTCGCTGAGAAGTAAAATAACTAATTACTTTCAGGCAAGGGAAAACGCCTGATCATTTGCCACATAGGTAGCGTAGATGGATTTGTTCCTGAAGCATTGTGGGCATTTGAATCCAAAAAAACTGGAGACTATCACGAAGAAATGGATGGTAACTCATTTGAAAATTGGTTCAAAAAAATTTTGCCGACACTTGATGATAACGCAATTATTGTGATGGATAATGCCCCGTACCACTCCAGAAAATTGGAAAAAATTCCAACAATGGCCACCAAAAAGGCAGACATTCAACAGTGGCTTGTCTCAAAGAAGATCGACTTCGACCAAACAATGGTCAAAGCTGAGCTGATAAATATAGTCAAGCGACATAAGTATAAATATCATTTAAAAATTGTTGACGAAATGGCCAAAAACCAAAATAAAACGATTCTCAGGCTGCCTCCCTATCACTGCGAACTGAATCCTATCGAGTTGATTTGGGCCGACATCAAGCAATACGTGGCGTCAAATAACAGCACTTTTAAGTTTTCTGACCTTAAAAAACTGTTTGATGTTGCTGTCGATAAAATTACGCCAGCAAAATGGAGAACCTGTATTGACCATGTCCAAGAGAAGGTTGAAACCAAAATGTGGGATATGGACAATATCATTGACACCCAAGTTGAACCCCTTATAATTGACATCAACAATTCTGATGATTCAAGCTCCTCGGAATACAGCATATAAATCGATTGATACCATTAAGACTGGCAGTTTAACGGGCTTTTTGGCAAGACAGGTAAGTTCATTATAGACTGCAATCAAAGTGTAAGTTTCTAGTTATTAATGTGGAAATTCCAAATTTATAATTACACAAAATTAGGGTTAATTTAGGAGTTCCAAAGCATAATAGTGCCATTTTGACCTTCTTCCTATTTCTCATGTAAATTTTAATAGCAATCAAACTAACAAACTTTATGGAGTCTGTAATAAACTTTTGTACTACTACTACTACTACTACGTCTGTAGTTTCTATTTGCTCAAAAAAATTTGCTCTGCATTGTGAATAGAAGGTTGATTTGTAAATATTATTGGGTATATATGTAAGTTAATAATAAAATATGAACAATTTCAATTGAGATGGTCCACAAGTTTTTTTCGTGTGCGTTTTAGTAACATTTTGCTGAAATGGTGAATACAGAATTTTTTGCACTGATTCCTAATGTCGAAATATGATTAGAAAGGCGTGGTATATTCCTGATAATTTACTATGCTTTTGATAGAATTTACAACAACACATATTTTGTACGACATTTTTTGATAGATCAGTCACAATAGCTTGATACGGCCCTGTAGCGTCTCCTACGGTTAAGTTCTTGATCACGTGCAATACGGGTGTATATGTTTGTGTATATTTTACTTTGTTTCTTCGATGGATACAGTATAAGTCGGTTAATGCACAATGCAGAATTGTCAAACGTCAAAAGTTCCTTAAGCCCTTTAAAAAATCTAAAGTAAACATGAATTTTTCACTCCGGATGAATTGCTTAGTTTTTTTTTTTGGATGAAATTTTCACTCAACGTTGCTACCAGGATAATGACGAAAAAGCATGGTTTTTGAAAATCGGTCCAGTGGCGGCATGAAAAACGAAAAATAAAAATCGCTTAATCCCCGTTTTTTTGGCGTTTCCTCTTCCTAATTGTTTGTAAAAAATTTGAGGAGTAAAAAGTTGGGAGTTGAGGGTTGCAGAGGAGTGAATGAGAGTGTATCGCAATTTCTTTGATATCTATGTTAACGCACTCCCAACCAGGCTGATTTTACGCAACAAGTAATAATATTCAGCAGACGAATCGCCTATCCGTCGCATATGCAGTGGGTTACCAGGTTATTCATGAATCCCAGGAGGCACGCAGCTCGGCCAGGTGGGCACGATATTCTCTATATACAGGGTGTAACAATGTTCCGTGGACATTATATTTATATATACAGTGTGGCGCATCGAAAACGAAACAGACGCATTTACTGGCAGCTCAGTTTTTTTTTTGTAAAAACGCTCAGACCCGTCGACTTTGTTTTCGAGTGGGAAACAAGTTTTTCAAAAAATCACGTTAACGCGTGCAGCCCCCTGGCCGGGGGTGACACCAACCCTAAAATCTTAAATGGAAAGGGGGGGTCGAGTGATACCTCATTTCAAAGGTCTTTCAATTTATAATGATGTAAAATACACGAGCTTCAGATCAGTAATTTTGAAGATTTATTGATTTAAAGCTTAAAGTAGACTTCAATAGGTACATCAGATTAGTTTGTACTACTTCCAGAAGAAATTTGACTAAAAGAATTTACTTCATAAGTGAATGCTTTTCTTCACTACGCCCATGATTTGTTTATCATTTTGTTGTTGAAAATAGCTATTGGAGCATTTTTCTGTGGCAAAAAAGTTATAGTATATAAATTTGATTAGGGAGTGATAAAGTTGGTGCTTTCTACTATAAACTATCAAAATATTCATTGTTAATTTTTTAAAACTAAAACACCCTGCTACATTTTTTGTATTTGTGTTTGATAAGAAAAAAACTAAGATTTCAATAGTTGGGCCAACTGAGGTGGGAAGGGGCTCGTGGACCAAACTTACGATTTAGCCAATAATAATAAGAAATTTCAAACAAATCTCTTTTTTGTACATTTTCTGATGCTTTGTTGCAGTCTCTCAATATGGAATCAGATTCAGCTGTAGTGAGCATATAAAAGGAAGTAAAATTAGGTGCATTTGGGAAGTAGAACGGATTTTAAATCCCCTTTAGAGTGTACGCGAATATTTAATTTAAAAAAGCTTATTTCTTATTTTACCTGTTCTCCTTCGTGAATCGCTTCCCCGATTGGTTTAGGATTATAATTACGAATACCGAATGTCATAGGATACGCACAATGGCGTGCAACAAGAGGGAGGTACGCTAGCCTAAAGGCCTGCTCATGTTAAAAAAATAGTGACAAGTGGTTTGGCTCAGTACTGGCGAACAAATATTATTGTAATCGCAAAAATGTCCTTTGAAAGTCCGTCTGTCGATATTCACACGAGGTTAATAATAGGCCAACGACAAACAAACTTTTTGTTCTTGAAAATGGCTCCAATGGCCGCGGAGGAAAATGCCTAAAAGAGAGAAAATTCAAAAATCGCTCAAACCTTGCTGTTTGACTTCCTATAGGATTCTGACCATTTTTGAAAAAATGTTTTGGGGTATAACATTGGGGAGTATAGTAGCGGGGGGGGGGGGGCGAACGGTGTATCGCAGTTGTTGGTATACTAATAAAGTTCCAAACGCTGAACCTCTATCTAGCTATTAGACATATTTCACATATTACGAGTACATAACCGTCGCACTTGCATACCGCGTCTTTTATCTTTGGTAGTGGATCTTAAGGTCTTCTAAAACCAGGTAGCAGATGACGCAATATGCATATACGAGGTGGGTGCGATCCTATCTATACATATTCGTACAGTATAGTATCAATTAGAGTAAACGTGGTGCGAAAACTTTCCATGGTTAATCGAATTAACTGCTCTGACGGACGATTTTGTCGACGTTAAAACGGTCGTAATGCGCGATACGTATTCCGCACAGAACCATTATTTTCGAAATAAAACTGTTGTTCAGGCGTGAGTCTATTCGTGATGAATTGCCAACCCAAACTGAGAATAAATCACTTGACAGCTGTCAAATCGGTCGCCATCTTCAAAAGTAATGCCAACTTAAAGTTCTATACCTTGAAAAAAAATACCCGTTATAATCCATTTACACCATAGCTCCAAAAAAATGCGGCTACCGTGTACATACTCGATCATGGCTGCGAGAAAAAATGTTTATGTCCAAATAGTGCACTAATGTTTCTAACAAAACCTACCACCTGTTGAAGCTATGGCACTATATGGAAAATTGTGCTAGTTGTTTCAAAGGCGTAAGAGCTATGGAGTCAATCTACTTGACGCTATTTTTTCAGAGGCTTGCTTGTGCTGCTTTGGTTCGAAAATGATCTAAACAAGTTATTCAATCTGTGTATAGAAAGTAATACTTTTCCGGATTTTTTCAAACTATCTAAAATTATAGCCATTTTCAAACAAGGGGATACTGAAGAGTTATGCAACTACAGGCCCGTTTCCTTAATACCTATTTTTGCGAAAATTTTTGAATTATTGTTGAAAGATCAAATTAATTAATACTTTGAGGCTAATAATCTATTTTGCTCAACACAGTTTGGTTTTAGGAAAAATTGTTCCACCACATCAGCTATTAACAGTTTTATTCAGTTTGTGAACGAGATTTTTGAAAACAACTTATATGGCGCAGCATGTTTGTTGGACTTGTCCAAAGCTTTTGATTGTGTTCAACACGACATCCTGTTGGAAAAGCTCCACTGCAATGATTAAATCTTACTTGAGTAATCGACGCCAATTTGTATTCTTTAAAGGTTCATCATCCTCAAAGTTATTCGCTGCTCGGTATTGGGACCTATTTTATTTTTAATTTACGTCAATGATATAACTAGCTATAATGTGAATAATAACTTAATCCTATTCGCTGATGACACTACCTTGATGAATAGCAATGCCTCTTTAGCCTCATTGATATTCGACTCTGAAGCTCATACAAGAAAACTAGCAAACTGGTTAACCGCTAATAAGTTGACCATCAATGAAACCCAGTCTCAGATGATTATTCTTAGCATGGGGCAGCACGACACTAGTCCGTGAAGTTACTAGGAGTCTACAATGATGAACACTTGTCGTGGGAAACTCACGTAATCCATGTTCTCGATGCACTAGCAAAATATATATATTTGATAAGGAACTTGAAACAAAATGTCTCTCGGTCAGTTCTTCTTCTAACATATTATTCCTACTTTCAATCAAGAATTTCATACGCATTGTTAAACTGGAGTAACTCGGCCCATTCGTCAAAAGTTTTTGGATTACAACGACGTTGCTTGCGGTACATTGCTGGCCTCAAATACGCGGAACCTTGCAAGGAAGCTTTTATAGAATTGAAAATCATGACAGTACCTCCTCTTTACATCTTCACATGTCTGATGTATATAAAGACTAACCTGAGCCAATATACTACCCACAGTGATGTCCACAGTTATAGAACCAGAAATATGGATAAAATCTTAGTACCTCATAGCCGTCTCCAAACCATCAGGAACGGCACAAACTATTATGGGATAGTTTTTTATAACCTGTTGCCAGACCGTATAAAGAAACTGGATGCGAATGTTTTTAAAAATAAAATTAATGCTTATCTGACTACTAAAGCATTTTACTCGATCAACGAGTATTTGAGCAACAATTTTTCAGACTTGTCGGATTGTTAGCAAATACAACAGTGTTCCTACACCTGGGATCCTCTAGGCTCCTTGAACTTTCTACCAAGTCTTCTGGTAAATTTTTATATCAACATCTCATATGTCTTACCATTTTAACGTATGCTAGACTTTGAAGTTGAGTCATTAATTTTCAGATAATGATTGTAGAAGGAAGATAAACCAAAATATGTGTGTAAAAATAAAAAAAAAATTAAAAAAAAATTTACCTTGTTTTATAAAGTATCCTCCCAACAAGTATTTCAGTGCGGACCTGTATTTGATCGCGAGGTCTTGGAGCACCGCCATGCCGTCTTAAGTCACCTGATTCACGAGCCCGTTGTACTACATTAACAAAGGCACGAGGGGTTGGTTGCACTCGATTGGGAAACCGATCCGCATAAACATGTGCCATTTTTTATTTCGTTTGAGCCACGCAACAGACACCACTATTCACTGACGCGTTACCGACTGACACTGACTGTATACATCACAACTGAATAAAATAATTGTAAAAACATCGTTCCAAATTCCGTTTTTTTGTTTCCGATGCGATGAACCGATGGCGGATTATATCCGTTGTTGCCAAACACGAGCACATAATATTTATCATTGAGACAGGGCGGTACTCAAACTTCCAAAGGGCTATAACTTTGTTACTTTAATTTTACCAGAAAAATGGTAAAGGAAAAAACATTTCTTTTGATCAGATCTACTCACTGTTAAAATAAATGAGTCAACTTCGAAGAAGAGTATATGTGTATATGTGTATATATGTATATATGCGCGTGTGTGTGTAGATGTAAACATACGTATTGTGGTTAAATGAATATGCGCGTATCTATGTACGTACATATGTCCTCCTGTTTTTACAACTTATATGGACTTGCTGTATATGTTTTTATTGAATCATAATGTTATAAGTTGATGTTTTCCTGTGTAATTTCAGTCTTTTGTCAGACTGCTTTTTTGTATTAATTTTTTTTTCTTTTGACTTGTGTAAACACGCTGGTGTACTTAACACAAATAAAGAATTGAATTGAATTGAATTGATCTAAATATTTAGATCGTACTGTATCCCCAGCCGACGCCACTGCAGTTCACGGATCGTACAGTTCCTCAATCCGTCCTCCAGGGACAGTGACAGAATGAAGAGAAAATTGAAAGAAATAAAGGGAGGAGGTCCTCTAATACAGCCGGTAAAAAAGAAATTGTTCGTATGTAGACGGGAAGTCGGAAAGACGCAGCGAGCGGAGCACCCGATTAGATGACTTGTCAACCTTACGGAGAAAATTTCATTTCGGAAAGTTTGATAAAGGCAAGCTCGAAGGGCGGAGGATTGAAGTCTACGGTCCCGAAAATTGGGGATTACGCTGAATAATGGCGCACTTTGACAAACTCTCCGGATCCTGTTTATGCTCCGATCCTGCCATGTGCAACGTTGCAAAGGCTCCGGATTGTAGGACGCCCTCACGGTCAGTCTGCTGATAAAGGATTCAATATTTATGACTTTGTGTATCGGGGAAGACAATATTACGTACAGACGGCTGAACATTCTATTTTCCTGAGGTCTCTGTACCTGGACATTCGTATACCGAGTGACGCAGCTAGTAGCAGTAAGAGTTTATCGGCATTTTACGCAAATTGTGCTTACGATGATCTTGTGATCAGAAAAATGTAACCCTACGTATGTTTATTTGAATTTTTGCATATCGATTTATCTTGCCATGAACAACAAGTGATAAAATGCTCAGGTTTTTCTGTTCAGTTAAGTGTTTAAATACCATCGAAAACCCGAATTTTCAGCAAGAAAATGCTAGACCGCATGCTTCCAAAGCATCGTAACCCTTCATGGATCAACATCGCGTCAACCGTTTACCTTGGCCAACACGATCGCCTGACCTATCTCCAATTGAACATGTCTGGGACAAGATAGGTCGCAGGCTCTTAAATTTGCAACACCCTCCACAAACTGTATCTGCTCTTACTCACGAAGTTGTAGTAGTCTGGAATGAGATATCGCAACAGGATGCCGACCACCTTATCAGCACGATGCCCAGGTGTGTCAATGAGTGTATAAGAAATCGAGGATCCTCAACACGTCATTGAACCAGCTTCTGCAGTCAGTTGACGAGTCAAGCTGAAAATTAAATCATGTTTCTAGTAAGGGACACAACATAAATGCCAAAAATTGTTAGAATTGGATAAACATACGTAGGAATTTACCTTTTTTGTCACTCGGTATATCAAGCAAACTGAAACTGGAAAATAAGTACGGTTCAAGTGCCAACAAACATTGTGAAGCTAACTGTGAAAGAAATTAAAGTTATTTTATGTTACGTTATTAATATTTCCCTGAACAATTGGAAGTGTCAGAAACGAAACCATTGCTAATAAAGGGTGATCCCCTCAGTATTCTTAATAGCTTCTGTAAACTATTTGAATATGCTTTCTGTAAGCAAATAACAGTTTTTATGGCTATGTTCTAGGACGATCTCTAATTACAACTCCTCACCAATTTATTGTCAGGTGCTAAAATCACGTAACCCTCCTTTTTACTATTTTGATCACTTATCAGTAATTTGAATGTCTCTTTATTGATTATAGAGTGCCCATTCCTAGACGAAACCCTTTTTAATGATTTAATTTTGGTAAAATTCATAGCTTATTGATTGTAAAGTTTCTCACATACTATATCTGTCATTCTCAGCGACTCAGTGTTGAACTGAAATCTCTCTTCTATCTGAGAAATTTCCTCATAAATATTGTTGGTCCCTCGTAGACAGATTTGTTTCTGCCTACAATCTGCCCATCGGCGACCAGCGCGCCATCGTATGATGTTTATACGTACTAGCCATATACACTAAGTGACATATAAATCCGAGCACCCAGTTTAAATGGTTTTATTTTAATAAAAGTTGGTGTCTTTATCTTACTGTAAATAACAAGTGAAAAAATTTTCAGCCTTATCAGTTGGACATCCCGGTTTTTATACTGCTTTTTCTAATTCACTAACGCTCTAAAAATGAATATTTCAGCCGCAGTAAAGAATCAACGTTGGCGGATTTTGGTTCTTGACATCCTTTACGATCGGTTACGATGCCTAGAGTACGGAGACCTGTACGATTTCGTCAACTTAGTGAGTTTGATAGGGGCCGTATAGTGGGACTTCGGGAAGCTGGACTTTCTTTTCGGGCAATTGCAGTTAGAGTGCAAAGAAGTGTAGACACTGTGGTTAGGTCTTGTCAGGCATGGCTTCGAGAAGGCCGTACGCAAAGAGCAAGGGGCACTGGACGCCGCCGTAGAACAACAGACCGTGAAGATCGCCGCCTAAGATTATTGGCCTTAAGGGACCGTTTCTCCACTACCAGGTCCATTGCAAATGAATGGTTTGCAGAACACGGAAGACCTATTGGCATGCGAAGTGCTTACCGACGAATGAGAAGTTTTGGTTTGTTTTCATACCGGCCACACTGGGTCCTCCCTTTACCTCGAGAACACCGACGTAATCGCCTTGAGTGGTGCAGACAACGGTCACTCTGGGATCAGGAATGAAACAGTATCATCTTTAGTGACGAGTCTCGATTTTGTTTAGGCATGCACGATGGTCGTGCCAGGGTTAGAAGGCGACGTGGCGAAAGGAGGAATCCACAGTTTTTTGTTGAAAGACATGTTCATCGCACTGTTGGAGTTATGGTTTGGGGTGCTATAGCTTATGGTTCCAAGTCACCTTTAATCTTCATCAGAGGTAACATGAACGCACAGCGTTATATCCACGAAGTTCTAGAACCCAATCTTTTACCCTATCGTGACACCCTAGCAGATCCAACTTTCCAACAAGATAATGCCCGACCACATGTTGCAAAAGTCACAATAGACTTCTTTCAACATAATGATGTCACATTGTTACCATGGCCACCAAGATCTCCCGACTTATCCCCAATTGAGCACTTGTGGGATATGATGGGTAGGAGATTGCTCAATTTGCAACGTCCTCCTCAGACTTTAGAAGCACTTCGAGAGGAGTTGGTGGTTGCCTGGAATGAGATACCACAGGAGGACATTGACCACCTGATCAGAAGCATGCCTAGGCGCGTTGGAGAATGCGTAGCACATCAGGGTGCATCCACACATTATTAAAGGTCAAAGGGCTTTAAAGCAGTGCAATCATTTTTAAATTTTTATCATTTACTTATTATGCTTCATTAAGTACTTATACAAAATTTTATTAAAATAAAACCATTTAAACTGAGTGTTAGGATTTATATGTCACTTAGTATATGAATGTTTACCTTCCTATCAAGATACCTTCTGTTAAAATTTGCGTTACTGTCAAGATAGCTTCTTTACCGGCTTTTATAGGTTCCCTTTGATGTTCTGTCGAACGTGTCTTCTTCAGGGCCACTTATTCAACCTTAGTTTAGGGGGTTGCGTGCGCAGACAATCTAGCGTCATTTTCTTTCCGCTGTGATTTTGGTTGCGTGCGGGCGTTTTTTTTTTTCGTTAACTTCCACATTTTGGGATATTAATGCCCCAAGCACCAGTTTATGGCATAGTATTTTATATCTTACGATTAGTTGTATTGACGTTGATTGTAATGGGATTTTAACCTCCAGCGGTTTTTTTATACCATAAATTTTGACAACGAGGTAAGTAACCCCTTACGTCACTGCTCACTATTACCCACTGATTTTAGACCTAAGTTTTTGAGAGCTGAGAACATCACAGCTACGCCTAGACCTGTACCTGGAAGAAGATAAGTTTAGATTTAGGCGTTGAAATACTTGTAAGACCTATATTTATAAAACCTTTGTACGTGTACCATGGTAAATGTTTTGCAGGATTAGTTATTACGGTCTAATAATTTTATTGTCAGGGGTAGTATTGAATAACATCTTTCCTTTTAACTTGCACTCCAGTGGCGGAGCATATGTGCTGCCGGTTTTGGCAATATATTCTGATTCTTGTTTTTAGATATCTTGTTTTATTTGACTCTCTGTATACAGTTAATTAGGTTTCATCATTAGTATTAGTTTTTTTTCTTTGTGTGGTGGTCAAGCAAAACAAGTTCCTACTAAAAACGCCTAAATTTGCAAGCCACTTGATAGCTGTTTTTCTTTGACTGATCCTTAGATTTCATTTATAGTAATTTACTAATTTATTAAATTTGACTTAAAAAAGAGGAAACAGGAATCACACCACCATTTCCTCTTATTTATAAAAAAAGGCGTGGCAATATACAAAAAATTTTAAACTACCTGAAAGGCAAGCATTTAGTAATGGGGTTATTTCTTGACCTTACCAAATCATATGACTGCATAAATCATAACATCCTATATGAAAAGTTGAAAAGATATGGAATGAGGTCTAATTCGTTGTCCTGGTTAAAATCTTGTTTTACAAACAAGAAACAACGTGTCGAGATAAAAACGATAGTTCCATCATCAAGTCGGATGTCATTTGTAATGAGGTATGTATACCACAGGGTAGTGTGTTAGATCACTCATTATTTATCAAATACATCAATGATAGCATTAATAACTAAGGCTTTACAATGATAAATTATGCTGATTACACCAGCATACGTATTAGCGACAAATACACCACTCGATTGGTGAGCAGGTTGAGGAAGTGGTATGCAATGAATAAACTTGTACTAGATAAGGACAAAACCACAGAGCTCATGATGGAGTAAAGGTACTCATAGTAGCATGTTAGCAGCGTTGCTTGGATCACCATTTGAGTTATAACTTCCTCACTAGAAAATTAATTATGCTTAATTTTCGTGATAGTTCATGTAATTTTTTTTTTCATGACATTTAAAAATCAAAATGAACACCAAGAAATTTGACAATCCTCTTACTACTTGCTATTAGGGTACTACCCTGCAACCCCCAACCTCGAACTTTTTCGTTTTTATTTCTCGAAATTTCTCTAACAAAAAACACGGTTTTTCTTGATGTACATGTCATATAACATACAAAATAACATAGTATCTCATTTTAGGAATTTTCCTGTATTCCATGTTGATAGAACTCAGTTGATCCCACATAAAAATATGATGAGTTTATCATATTACTAACCCCAAATTACTGTAACGTCTGCAAAAGGACTGAAATCTTGAACATCACCTAAGAAAGGAAACGTACCTCGGACTAACCATGAACTATAACGACAAATACAGAATCCTTTTACTCACTTTGCACATTGAAATCAAACAAAATAGGCGGCCAGGCTGTATATGCTGAGACAATCGACAAGATTAAAAACAACTCACCTATACTAAACAGCTGCGCCATTATACTGATCAACAGCCAAAAAATATCCTAAATAAAATCAACAAAATATTACTATTTTTGATGTGCTAAAACCGGAATGAAACTTATCTTTTCAATATTAGTTCAAGTTTTAGAGATACGGTAAGTTATGTGTTCCTGCTGTGACAGTGCTAATATACTGTAATTCACAAGAATGCACGTGCTATATTTTTATATTCGGCAAGGAAAGATGATGTAATCGTCATGATTGTGTTACGTTATACATACGTGTAGCCATTTTTTCCTCAGTTGGCTGACAGCGTTCATGCAAGATGTCTCGAAAGTATGTAAACAATCCAGATCAGTTTTGTTACGTGTGTGGTGATGTGACTTTTGCGTCTCAAAGACGGTCTATTACTCCACTAATAACAAAGGCATATCAGCTTTATTTCGGTTGTAAACTAGGTGATCAAGACAAACTGTGGGCACCCCACATCTGCTGTAATACATGTGCTTCAAGTCTGAGGAGCTGGTTAAATGGCAAAAAACGGTCTATGCGCTTTGCTGTCCCAATGGTTTGGAGAGAGCCTACAAATCATATTAATGATTGTTACTTTTGCATGGTACCTTGTGTTGGACAAGCCACAGGTATGTCCAAGAAAAAAAATCGGTTATTAACTACCCAAACATACCATCTGCGAAAACCCCCAGAATCCTACACTTGCGAATCAGAAAACGAATCAGATCATGGGGATCGAGTGATTCGTCAGGAAGAAGATATGCCATCAACGTCAAGAAATCCTGATTTTATACCGAGCACGTCATGCCACCAACCGCACAAAATAACACAGTCAGAATTAACTGATCTTGTAAGAGATTTAGAACTTCCAAAATGTAAGGCAGAGTTACTTGGATCAAGACTGCAGCAGTGGAACTTGTTAGAAGACGATGTTTCGGTATGCGTTTTTCGTAAACGCCACAAAGACTTATACCATTTTTCAATATGGGGAATAACTTGGTTTTCTGCAGTAACATTAACGGCTTACTGGCGGCTTTAAATATAAACTATAACCCAGAAGAATGGAGATTGTTTATAGACAGTTCAACATTGAGTTTAAAGGCAGTATTATTGTATATTGGAAATATTTTACCATCTCTTCCTGTAGGGTATGCAGTTCACATGAAAGAATCATATGACAATATGAAGTACCTATTGACATGCATAAAATACGATGGGCACCAATGGCATATTTGTGGGGACTTGGAAGTTGTTGCACCTTTACTTGGGCTGCAGCTAGGCTACACAAAGTTTTGCTGTTTTTTTTGTGAACGGGACAGTCGGGCAAAGGCACTTCATTACACCAGACAAAACTGGCCTGTTCGTCAATTCCTAGAGCCAGGTCAAAAAAATGTACAGCATATGCCATTAGTAGATTCGAAAAAAATTTTATTACCATCACTGCATATCAAGTTGGGCCTAATGAAAAACTTTGCCAAAGCATTAGATAGAGATGGGTCAGCTTTTCAATACCTGCGTCAGAAATTTCCAAGACTAAGTGAGGCAAAGGTTAAAGAAGGTATTTTTGGTGGGCCACAGATTCGAAACATTTTGAAAGATACACAGTTTGAAAACACTTTAACAGGTATTGAAAAAACTGCTTGGAATGATTTCCGTCTGGTGGTCACTAATTTCTTGGGAAATAGAAAAGCTGACAGCTATAAAACCCTTGTCAAAAATATGCTGTCATCGTATCAAAAGTTGGGCTGTAATATGTCTCTTAAGATACATTTCCTACACTCACACCTGGACTTTTTTCCTGGCAATTGCGGAGCCGTAAGTGATGAGCACGGCGAACGTTTGCATCAGGATATTTCAACAATGGAAAAAAGATACCAGGGAAAGTGGAATCCTTTCATGCTTGCAGACTACTGTTGGACTCTTGGTAGAGATGCTCCAGAAACGATCCATAAAAGAACAGCAAAAAGACCGCGCATATAATGATTCTTATAAGTACATGAATCTTGTTACTTTTTTTAATATATTCTTAAAAATAAAAAGTTTTTTTTCTAAACCGCAACTAATTTTTTTATTTGATTGTCATTTTTGGATTCAGCGCCCCAAAATTAACAAAGAAGTGCACTTTTCCCACAAGATACAATTAAAAAACTAAAATTTGTTGTCCAGTGAATTGATAAACACCATAGAGGATACTCGTAGACATAAGTGGAATACTTCTGGAAATGGCCAATGATTACATAGTGATAAGTGACAATATCTAAAAACTAGACATCGTTTTACAGTGTTTTGTGCAAAAAGAAAGTTACAATAGTAGATGATGTGAAGAAATATTCTCGAAGGATTTGTTAGAACAATGCCCGATGGAAATAACAACCCAACGAATTCAATCAATCTTAAATTCATAATTAAGGGAGTCCCTTCCACTGTTGGACCCCAACCCTCCTAGCGAAGATGATCGATCTCCCACTGCGATGGCGAGACAACAGCAGCTTCTCTGCGGAGCTTCAAAAACATCCCTCGATTTCGCATATTCATCAAATCAGCCCGCTACATCAATAACAAAACACACTCTGCAGCGTTCTCTGCTGATTCATGGCCTACGATGATCGTTAATGGAAACGCATTTAAACAAAAAACGAACTATCGAGACTCATCGGCGCATCAGCGGCGCCTGCAGAAGCTCTGCCGATTGATCTGCTCATCTCAAGCAGGTTTTTACTTCCTACGCCAACTGGCGAGGAAGTGTCGTGATCGCAAAAAATAAAATCAATTCAAAATAACAATTATTCTTTCTCCTTGGCGTGTTGATATCTGTTGATACAGACGCGCAGGCAGAAGCCTAAACACCGAGGCATCGCGAATGCTATAAGGAGCTTACAGTCACCTTGTAAATCTCTTTTGAACAGTACAAGATTAAGAGAACTGGGAAAAAATCTACTCATGCCAATTGTTTTAAAACCACGCTAAGGACAAGGGAACGATTGTACCAGGCAGTGCACGGTAATGATGGAAGGCGGGCCTGTTAACTCGTCGCGTGGCGGCATCATAGACAAGAGCTCTGAGGAACAAAACCCGCTGACATAGCGGAAAAATAGAGTGTGGATAATTTGGTCGGGGTTGCAGCACATCAAACATGTGAGTAGTGCTTAAGGCTGGGTCTGCTTGCTCAGAGTGAGTAGGAGGTCGTTGATATGTGGAACGGAATAGAAGTCAGGGATGAGAAACGTCTACAGTATATTCAGATAAGAGATAGACCGGACATAAACAAGACCACGTGATCATCGAACGCTGTAACATTCGGCAGGGACGTATTAAGAGTCACGCAGTACATATTTTAGATAGTAGATGCTGCTTTGCGTAACTTTGTAGTAAATTAGCACAATTCGATGTGTATACGATTGGTGATGGATATAGGATCATGTGGGGGTGGGGTAAGAAATATATAATGATGTAAATATACATAAGGGTTTCAAAATTTTCGCTTCGATTTCCAGCTTCGAATGCCGCCTGATGTTTGGTGAAATACAGTCGAATATAATCTCAAAATGGCGTTTAAATTAGCCTAAATTAAAAATAATCGTATATCTCTTAAAATTGCTTTTAGAATATTGATTAGTATATTTTTTGATTTCTAGGTAAATATGTAACCAAATTAAAACGTTCAAAACGTAAAAAAATGTGCATGGTTGAACATTGTCAGAAAGTAGATTCTTGAATAGGTTTTGCCAAAATGGGTTCAAAAATGTCAATAATTAATTAAAAAATACAGTAGCTTTATAATTACTTATAACTTACCGAATTTGATGAAGGACATCTTTTATTGGAAAGATGAGCTTGATGAGCTTTCATCATCGCTACTGCCTGAAGCAACAACGTCAATAATGAATGGCTCGACTTGTTCCTCTAAAATATTGTCCAGTTCCCACATTCTCTTTTCAACTTTGTGTTTCACGTGCTTAATACAGTTTTCCCATTTTTGCTCTGTTATTAATTCTAGTGCTTCTTCGAAAAGTCCTTTGAGGTCACAAAATTTAAAAGTTGTATTGTGCTTAGCTATATAATTTTTAACCTCTGCCCATATGAGCTCAATGGGATTGAGCTCGCAATGGTATGGAGGTAAACGGAGCACAGGTTTATTTTGACTTACTGTCATTTCGTCAATGGCGTATTTTTGATATTCCGCCTTGTGATCCTTGACAATTCTTAATAATTGTACTTTCAGCATTGCTTCTTCAAAGTTGATATTTTTCGAGCGGAGCCAATTTTGAACATCAACTTTCCTTGAAGCCGTTGTTGGGACCTTCTCCATTCTTCGAGAATGATAAGGCGCATTATCCAACACAATTACTGCGTTTTCCTCTAAGTTCGGTAAAATTTTTGAAAACCACTGTTCAAACGATTCGCCATTCATTTCCTCGTAGTAATCTCCAGTTTTCTTAGACTCAAAGCACCACAGACCGTCAACAACAAATCCATCCTCACTGCCAATATGGCAGATAATGAGCCTTTTCCCTTTACCTGGAAATCGAAGTACTAACTGGTGTAGATTTATTTCAATAAGCGAACCTTTTTCAAATGTTTTCATCACATTCAGCGAAAAAACATTGAGACATGAGTATCAGATTGCTATAATTGGGATTATTTAGTCATATTGAAAGAAAGAATATTGAACGTCGTATGATTACTCAGCGCTTCACAATTTAATTTAAAGTTATAAACCTCTAAAAAATGAATGATCAGGAACCTGAAATACGCGCAAATATTAATATTAACAAATTATAACTTTATAAAGCTTAAAGTACGAATTAAAATGATTAGAAATATTAGGAACGGTACACAATATAAAACTTAGTAACTTTTTTTAAGTTTATAATATTCGACATATTTTAAGATTATATTAAAAAATTATTGAAATATCGAAAACACATAAAAACATGGCTTAAAAAAGTTCTAACAAATGAAAATGACAATAAAACATCCACGCATTTTATCGAAAGTTATAAAAGTTTTGTTACTTGTAATATTTTTTATCTGCCCCCTGGAATTAATGTTTAGAACCTTGTTCCCAAGGTTTGAAAAACATCCGATTGTTGTCTATTACTCGTATTTACTTGCTGGATTTTTTAATCCGGTGGACAGTCCATCTAGAAAGGCCCTCCTGGATGAAGTTACAGAATCATCAACCCATACTTTACTTGTAGTGTGTCCTGCGTTTACCCACGTTTCATCAAGGTAATAAATCTTCCTGTTTTGATTTCTATATTTCCCAATTTTTGTTAAATAATCCCTCCTCCATAGCACAATTTCTTCTCTATCCAGTAGAAAACTATTACGACCCCGTTTTTTCCATTTGAAATTTAAATGCTTCAGTAACGCATGGAAAGTTGATCGTGTGAAATTTGGCAACGTTGCATCTCCATTTACCTCCTGCAGTACTTTATCTATAGTAGGTATTTCATTCCTAAAGAAGAATTCATGCACTTTCCTCCTAATCGCATGCTTATCAGCTTCATCCAATGATTTAACAATACTTTTGCGATGTTTACTGGTCATTGGCTCAGAAAAGGTTTGATTTTTTTTGTATTGTCTTAACACATTAAACACTGATGCGCGTCACACCCCAACTTTGTGAGAAACCTTCACAACAATTTCTTTGATGGTTGATGCCTCGTTCTCCTCGCGCTCGATCTTATATATATTCAAAATGACCTCTTTCATTTCTGCACCCAGGTATCTTTTTTTAGAGCGTTTCCTAGGTGGACTACAGGAGTTTACAACTTCATCGGCAGTATCTGTACTACTGGGCATTTTGCGCAAGCAGTTGATAACAATAACAATCAATAACAAGGTATAACAATAACAACGACAAACTCAACAACTTAATAAGATAACAAACGAAAACGTCCAAAGAAATATCAAATTGCAATGATGCACACGACATACGTAACACGTCTGAACCTGAATGTGACTCTGCCTTGATACGACTGCTCTGCCGCTCGGCATAGGCATTTAATTGGGAATTGACCAATGAGGGCTCCTGTTTTACGTCGAGACGGTGGCGTTAGCGTGAAAATCACCCGAACCTTTTGTTTACATCCGGTCTATCTCTTATCTGAATATACTGTAGAGGTGTGTGCGTCCTTGCAAAAACCTTGGCAATCCGTCCATGTCACCCCGATACGCGCGTTTATTCATCTGAAAGGAACTAATATAACAGCAGGCTGCAGGAGCGGGAGCATACTCGTAGTTGGCAACTGTAATGTGTCGAATTTTGCGCGGCTGGAGTAGTAATGACTGGACCTGCCACTCATCTCGCTTTGTTGAACGCATACAGACACACAAGGGTATTCATCGACACATTTGTTACGCGCCATTTCAGCTGAGGTCTATATTTTATTGGCCGGAATGGAGAGGGGATCGGAAGGAAAACGAACGCAACCGGCATTCATGAGTCGAACAAATTGTGCTTTTTTATGGGGCTCTTATGTCGTTTTGTAATATGACAGACCTATTGTTCCTTAATAGTCCCAGGAAGGCCACCGCGGGGTGTATCGATAGAAGTGCAATATCTTGACGTAAACGGCTTCCTGTGGCGAATTTTCGTTGAAAAACAATATACACTGTGTCCCTTTTCAGTATCCCCAACTAATATTTCAGAAACTGCGCATTTCAGAAAAAGGATACTAATAAACATTGAAGGGTGTCAAGGGCAACATTATGGTGACCTTGACAAATATTTTGACTACAATTTTCAAGGTTCAAAGTTAAGTGAATATTTTCAAATGGTACCCTTCACTTTCATGTCAGGATTAAAAGAAGGTGCAAAGTTCACGTTCGCTCATCACTTTGGCATTGACCTTAACCATTTCCTTCAAGGCCATTTTAAGGACATATCCAGACGCCGAGAACAATTTGTTCTAGTAAAGATGTTCGAAAGCACAGTTTATTGTAAGGTTTGTGTAAATCATCCAAATGTAACTTTGAACATCAAACCTCAAGTATGACCTTCAAGGTCAAATGACGATTTCTAACCCAAGTCTCATTTTTATACTGGAAGTAAAAGAAGTATGGTTACCTATGACAAAGTTTCTGAATTTTTGTTGAAAAACAACATACAGGGTGTCCCATTTTAATTACCGAAAAAAAAGTTTTCAACGAAAATTGTAGGGCGTCGAGGCAACAAATTACTGGTGACCTTGACAAATACTTTGACTACAATCTTCAAGGTCATTTCAAAGTCAGGTCAATATTTTCAAACAAAACCTTTCTTTTTCAGAGTTATCAGGATTGAAAGAAGAAGCAAATTTTATGTTCGCCAATCACCTTGCCGATGACCTTTGAGGCCATTTGAAGGATAAATCAAGACATCGAGCACAATTGCAAGAATGTTAGACAGCACAGTTATAAGATTTGTGGTGATCATTAAAATGTAACCTTGAATATCACGCTTCAAGTATGACCTTCAAGGTCACCTCAAGCTACCAAACGGAAATCTCATTTTTAGACTAGAAGTGGAAAAAGCAGGTGAATGGTTTCATGCGGCAAATTTTTTGAATTTTCGTTGAAAATGATCTAATTTCCTCACACAAATATTTCAAAGACGGTGTATTCTAGAAAATAAGTTCTAAACATCATTGTAGGATGTCGACGGGACAAAATTATGGCGACCTTGACGAAGGCTTTGAATACGATCTCCAAAGACCTTTCAAGTGAATATTTTCGAATGGAAACCCTCTTTTCATATCAGGGTTCAAAACAAGAGCAAATTTTACATCCGCTTTGCTTCTTGGACATGACCTTGTCTTCAAGACCATTTAATAATAAGTCAAGACATCGACAACAATTGGTTCTAGTAAAGACGGTCGACAGCACATTTGTAAGATTTGTGGGGATGATATGTATACCCATCCTGTAACAAAGTTTTTGAATTTTCGTTTAAAACTGCGAATTTAAGAAGTTTCCAACAAAAATTGGAGGTTGTCGAGATGTCAAATTTCTGGTGGCCTTGACAAGTACTTTGACCACGGTCATTTCAAAGTCAAGATAATATTTCCCAATGGCACTCGTTTTTCAAATCAGGATTGAAAGAAGGAGCAAATTTTACGTCTTGGCCATGACCTTGACGTTTGCCTTCAAGGCCATGTTGCGGAAATATCAAGACATCGGTAACAGGTGATTGTAGTAAAGATGTTCGACAGCACAGTTATCAGGTTAGTGAGATCATCCTAATGTGACCTTAACCATCACACCGTAAGGTCAGCTCTAGGTTTTTAGCGGAAATCCCATTTTTATACCGGAAATAGGAAAGGCAGGGATGTGCCTTTCAATTTCCTATGAAAATGTAGTTAACCTTGAAGGAAATCGTCAAGACCAAGGCCACCTTTCGGGGACCCTCACAAACCTCGTAACTGTACTGTCGGACAATTTTTTCTAGAACGACTTATATTTGACATCTTGATTTGATCTTGAAATGACATTAAAGGCTTGAATTATCAAGGTCAATGCCAAGATGATGTTCTGACTTGAAATTTACTCTTGACTTTGCAATGAGCTTGAAGTTTACCATCGTTTTGCCACACAAAACAATTTTTACTAGTAATATAGCTTTCGCACACAAGGTCAACCATGGATAGCTGTATCGGCGGCATCTAACAGCCACAGTGGTGACCAGGCTGACAATGCGAACTGGGATACAGATCTAAGTCAACTGAATGTTTTCACTTTCACAGTGGTCTTATTTACTACAACTTCGTTCGATTCCATCTACCAGTTGTTGTTAGCATTGGAAAAATTCCTTTAGGTAGAACGATCTGAAATTTCAATGACCCAGTGACACCGAGGAGCGGTTATACCGGCCAGTTTCTGTTGTACAGTGTTCGGCAAAGCTAGAATGAGGAGCAAAATGCTTACAAGTCTACCCGGCAGTCCTACAACCCCTACAAACTTTCGCTGATTTTGTGAGGAGTTTCAACTTAGTGTTCTTTGACGAGGTCAAGAGGCTATCGAAAAGCAAAAAGGAAACGATTGCTACCAGAGCGTGGTCACAAGGCGCCCTTCATTCGTTGGATCGGAAGAACCTCAGGAAAAGCGTAATTTATTTTTTATGGACTGAAATCGCTCGCAGTAGCAAGAAAATGTCCAGTACTTCATAGAACTCCAAAGGCTCAAGGTTGGAAGTTATTTTGTTTCTGATCTCAAACAAACCATAAGAAATTCGGAAGATCTGACCTTAAGCTTGGTGCTAGAAAGTGAAACACACATACAGGAACATACAGCGCAAATATAATAAAATATCGAGCTGCTTATAGTGGTCCTTATTTGATTGCGAAATATAATGCAGAGCTTTATGTTCTTTCACCCTCCGTCTCTTTCATTAGTAGAGTAACAATATCTTCACTCTCCCCTAAATATGGGTGCTGATTAATATCGCAAACAGAAAACGAAACATTTGTCCTAATGGTGTTTCTTTCAGGGCGTATGCTGTTAGGCAGTGGAGCACATAGTGCATTCTCTGAGGAACCACAATGTATACTTTATCTGAAGTCACTTGAAATAGCATAAAAACCTTTGGTCGGCGCGTCCTTTGTAATTTCATGACGTATCATAGGCGTGCGGTCATTTATTTAGAACGATAATAATAATGTTTTTATATCACAATAAATGGATTTTAATATCTTCTTATTTTTTTGATTTGGGATAAAAAATACTTATATTGGGAGTTTAATTTATGTTGACTGAAAGTTAAGAAATGGAAAAATTACAGAATTCCAACGTTTGACATAGGCAAATATTTACATAGCAGGTAGGTATATAAAAAGGTATATAAAGACTTACATTATAGGTATTTATATATCATCCTCGCCTTCGGAGCTGTCGCTTGAGTCATCTTGTAGAGGAATTACAACGGGATTTACAGGATGCAAAACACAATATTCATTTTCTTTTTCAATAATATGCCTAGAACAGTGCTTCCATAGGTCTGTGGCAGCAATATGAGATACTGCATCTCTTATTGTGGCCAATAGCGATTCACTTAATTGAGGGGTCTGATTATGTTTTCTTACTTTTTTTTTAAAGCAGCCCAGACCAACTCAATCGGGTTAAAAATGCAGTAATAGGGAGGTAGACGTAATACTTCATGGACATTTTGCTGAAGCAGAGTGTCAACAACATACTCTTTTTCAAATTTTTGTCTTTTAATAAGATCCAATAATATGGCTTTGGTTGATTTTTGTGGTATTTCCATTCCCTTATCCTTCATAAAATCAATAATGTCTTGTTTTTTGTGCCTGTATTCGGAATTTTGTTTTTCTGTCGGGAATGGTATGGCGCATTGTCCATAATAATCACTGAATTTGGGGAAATGTTTGGTATTAACTGCTGCTCTATCCACTTTTCAAATAAGTCGGAGGTCATGTCCTCATGATAGTCGGCACATGATTCTTTGATATTTTTGGCAGATAACAGCAAGGCATTAGGTATAAATCCATTTTCACTGCCAGCATGGAGAATAATGATTCGTTTTCCACGGCTGCATGGTGCATTTAAAATGCACTTGTTGCTGTCGTCAACCCAGCCGTACTGCACAACATCATGGGTATCATACCACGTTTCATCCAGGTAAATCAGATTTCTTTTCTGCTCTCTATAGATTTTAACATTGTGCAAAAATTCTTGGCGCAATTCAACGATTCGAGACGACTCCATAATCACCATTCTTTTATCTAATTTTTTGTATTGAAAACCACACAGTTTTACAATACAGTGCAGTGAGTCTAAGCATTAGTAATTATAAAAATCTTCAGGATAATCTTTTAATTTATCCCGTATCATTTCCAACGTGGGCACCAAATTTTCTTTTTAAAATCCGTATATTATACGACGAATATCTTCCTGAAAACCCACGTCTATTCTTTTTAATTTTTGCCCTATGCGCTTTCTGTGGAAGGAATGGTTGACTACATCTCCCCTTTTTATAACCCGACAAATGGTAGACCGACTGATTTTTGTCAGGATACAAATTCTGTTTAAAATTTGATTTTGCGAGTTTTTCAGACAATCATACATATTTAGGATTACTCTTTGGGTCTGTTCCTCTAAATCTTTATGAAAGAATTCTGCCTGCACAGGTTCATCATACCATCTCCTCGTGGCTTGGAGCATTTTCCCAAGGTCTCCAAAGAGCCATATTTAGGACACACAAGAACAATCAACACAACAATTAAATCAACAAGTAAACTGAGTATTCAAAATTCAAAAACACACAAACTAATAAAATCTATGAAAAAATACGGACATACTAAAGAAAACACGTTTATTCACCGCTACACGGCACTGGCTAAACTATTTCAATTTTCAGTAGCCACCTGCACTTGTTCGGAGCTCTGAAATACACGCTTGCTCATTGGCTTAGTCCACGCACAGGCGTGCTTTACTCCACGTGGACCGGTGAAACTGCCTTTGATCTCTTATATTTGCTGCGAAATTTGGTGATTTTTGCAGCAACAGAGCGTGTTAAATATAGATATACAAAACGCACCCGGTATTTCACAGTGTTTCAAGTGACTTCAGATAAAGTATACTATAAATTGATCTTCCAATGACCCTTTTCATATAAATATCTTGTTAATTTTTGGATTTGTGCTTAAACTAAGAAGTTACATTAATTAACAATTTAAATTTTGTTGTGAATGAGAAACGCTTTGTGAATCACGATTATCATATAATATATTATATGAATATTATAAACAATTATTCGAGTGTATCAGACTTTGTACTTACGCATGCATAAGGAATAAACGAGGTGAGAATGCACTACCTTGAAAAGGTTGTACTGTGTCGAGTACCCGAACCAACTGAGACTCAGTCGGGAACTGCACGCATGCGCAAATCTATTGCATTGTGATCATACGTGTGCGAGTTTCAGACTAATCAAACTTCTGGAAAACTATGCTAAAAAATACTCCTACATACATAAATACATACAGGCCAAGCTTATAAAAACGTAGTAAAAAAGAAACTACAGCGTTTCAAAGTAGAAATCTAAATGAACATAATAAACAAAAAATATCACAAAATAAGTAACATGACGAGAAAAAATTTCTATGTATATGTCTCTGATAATTTCTAGATTTGTTTTATAATTATTAAGAATCGCTTTCTGTTTTATTAGTGCGTTGTTTATTTGAGTATTTTGTTATTTTGCATAACTAATAAATATATGTATACAGGGTGGCGCATCGAAAACAAAACAGACGCATTTAATGGCAGCTTAGCTTTTTGTTGGAAAAACGCTCAGACCCGTCGATTTTGTTTTCGAGAGTGACACAAGTTTGGCAAAAAATCACGTTAATACGTGCAGCCCCCTGGGCGGGGGTGACACCAACCCTAAAATCTTAAATGGAAGGGGGGGTCGAGTGATACCTTATTTTAAAGATCTTTCAATTCTCTTTATAATGATGTAAAATACATGAGCTTCAGTTCAGCAGTTTTGCAGATTTATTGATTTAAAGCTTAAAGTAGACTTTAATAGGTACATCAGATTAGTTTGTACTACTTTCAGAAGAGTTTTGACTAAAAGAATTTACTTAATAAGTAAATGCTTTTCTTCACTACGCCCATGGTTTGTTTATCATTCTGTTGTTGAAAATAGCGTTTTTTTGTGGCAAAAAAGTTATTTCTTGAAGAAAGATAAGGAAGTATCCCGTACTTATTTTAATAGGAATTTAGTACATAGTTTGCGATTGATTTGACCAAGCTTTGTTGTTAAAATAACTTGTAACGCTTTATTACTTGGATTAACCATGGTATATTCCACAGCAGAAAGAGTTGAAATTATCGAAATATTTTTCGGAAATAATCAGCAGAAATATTCAATGAACAACATGAGAACAGTAATGTGCATCGAAAATATGTTCTAGAACTTGTAGCTAAATTTCGGGATACTGTGTCAGTCGCCAATAAAAAACGCAACATTGTAAATCCCATAAGGAACGAAGCAATAGAAGTGGAGGTTTTAGGGCAAGGTTTTGTAGATCCTACGTTAATTACCCGCAAATTGGAGACTGTGTGTGGTATTAGGCGACGTACTGTCCAACGGATTCTAAAGGCCCATAGTTTTCATCCGTATAAAATTCACCTGGTACAAGAACTTAATGAAGACGATTTTGATCGGCGATTACTATTTTATGAAGATATCAGTAAACGCATTACGTGTTCGACAATATTTATATCAGACGTTTCCAGATCGATGAATCGGTAGAAGAGGTGCCATTGAAAGGCCCCCAAGATCGAAAGATTTATAACCTTTGGATTTCTTTATGAGGGGTGATTTCAAAAGCAAAATCTATGCTATTCAGCCAACATCATTAGAAGACCTGCGACAAAGAATTGTGAATGATTACCTTCAAATTACTCCTCAAATATAGCAAAATGTTCGGCAACGTTTTGAGCAAAATCTTTATTATTGCATGGAGAGTCCTGGAAGCCATTTTTAACATTTACTAACGGGTCAGTTCAGTCTTCATTTTTAAATTACTTTGCTGCCAAATGTATTGATCTCCACTAATGATGATGTATTAGCTTTATTTAAGCTTTAAATTAATAAACCTCCAACATTGCTGCTGCTGAAAATACAGTATCTTGAGGAACGTTTTTGAGGAAAGCATGCACCATCCACACATTTTCTGGTTTAACTGATCTATTAGACTACCCTCTATAAATTTTAAGCGGAAAAACGGTGAAATCCAAGTCGCGTCAATACCCTATTTATAATTAGACTGTGGAAAGGACAACTAAACCAGCCTGTCGATACTATGTGTTTTGAACAACATTATGCTGAAGTATCCTATTGTGTGACGCCACTGATGCGAGCAGAGCAACCCTCTAATTTCCCCGCGAAGCGACAGTTGTTTGCGCGAAAGGGGTGCCTTTGAAACTATACACTTGCGATTTTTGCAGAGTTACTGGGTCACAAAGCTTGCAGAACAAATATCTTAATTTGTATGTTTATTCGATGGTCCCGACAAGGCCAATTTTTCAAGTACAGTCCGAGGCGCGGTTTGAGTTAGGGGGCGATTTTCTGGTTGTGGAGCTCATTTGCATTCGGGATTATCCGTTGATTGGCTCAGCAATACATCAAGCACCATGCATCTTCACAACAGTTCAGAAATCTGAAATTTTGCAACTTGAGCATTAGTCTTTTATTGACTCGGACTCAAATAAAATTACTTGTAGGTAAATGGATGTGGGATCTGAAGAAACACAGCTTTATGTTCCTCAGAAGGTGGTAGACAAGGACCAGTCGACCGAGGCAGTACCACCCGCTAGCTTTTCCCAGGGTGTCTTATAAATGTCCGCATGTTTCCACACCTATGTTAAGCTATGCAGTCGGCTATCTACCAAAACAAAGAAATTAATGATGATGGATCCCTCGAGCACTAAAAACTCCGGACGTAAACTCACTCCACTCTCGGAATGTCCGGGTGGAGGGTGGGCTCGAGGGAACAACATCGAAGATAAAATTTGTTTTTCGAACATCTGCGGGATCAACAGCAACATTGATGCTGTTCATCACTACCTGCAATCCAATCGTCCCGCCGTGCTTTTCTTGGTGGAGACAAAAATCTCAGAGACTGCACCGATTAACCATCTCAACTTCCCAAACTACGAGGTGCACTCCAATCTGAGAAAGAACGGGCTAGTTGTGGCTTTTGTCCGCAGCAGTCTTTCCTGCTCCAGGGATCTCTCTTTGGAATCAGACCGGAAGGACATTCTGTGGCTTCGCCTCAACTCCAAAACATCACCCAAATTTATTTGCTGCCTTTATCGCTCTCCATCGAACCATAACTGGGATGACCTACTCGAATACCTCGCCGTCCAGATCGACTTCCTGAACATCAATCACCCCGCTTCAGAGGTAGTTCTTCTCGGTGATTTCAATGCCCATAATGAGCTTTGGTTGGGCTCAAATAAGACCGATGCAGCAGGTCGTGCAGTCGAAGCGTTCGCTCTTACTCAAGGGCTGACCCAGCTAGTGACGAGACCTACTTTTTCCCCCGCGTCTCGTCACACGCCAGTAGCCTGCTGGATCTCTTTCTGACCACGCATCCTGCCCCTTACAGCACTGCTGTCCTGTCCCCCCTGGGTAACTCAGATCACGGTGTTGTGGAGGTTAGGTTTCGGTCAGAAGCCGCTGTGGCAGCAGAAACTCGCACAGGCCGCAAAACTTGGCATTACGGACATGCCGACTGGGAGGGGCTCAGAGACTTCTTCTCTAGCTTTCCTTGGAGAGATGTCTGTTTCACTGACGCGGATGCGTCGACTGCCTGTTCTTCAATAACCGAAATTATCCACGTCGGAATGGAGGAATACATCCCTCACACAGTGAAAGTTCCTAAACCAGGGTCCAACGGCTGGTTCAACAAATCGTGTGACACTGCTCGCCAGCAGAAGATCAAGGCCCACAGAACCTACTTACAAAACCCCACTGTAGAGAACAGACAAGCCGACGTCGAATCCAGAAACAAATATAACGAAGCGGTTCGCAATGCCAAAAACCAGCATCATATAAAAGTTAGGCACAGGGTAATGTCGCAGCGCAATGGCAGTCGGTCTTTCTGGACGCTGGCCAAGCTGATTGAAAAGAACTTCTCACACAGTAGCCTTCCACCACTTACGTGTCAGGATGGAACTATTGTATTCGACTCAAAGGCCAAGGCAGAAGTGCTAGCCAAGATCTTTGCTGCCAACTCCACCATGGACGTCCCCACCAACGCCCAAGTGCCGTCAATTCAAAGGGTTCCCCACACTATGCGGGAGGTAACATTCAGGCATAAGACCGTAAGACGAGTGCTCTTGTCGCTCGACATCAACAAAGCTTCTGGTCCGGACTTGATTCCTGCCATTGTACTGAAGAGATGTGCAGCGGAGCTTGCTCCAGTTCTTTCGCGTCTCTTCCAGATATCTTATGAATCTGGCACCTTCCCAGAAAACTGGAAATTTGTTCATGTACAGCCCATCCCAAAAAAAGGATCTAAAACCGACCCTTACAACTACAGGCCTATAGCTCTGCTTTCTGTTATAAGTAAAGTGATGGAGAGGTGCATAAATCGCGAGCTTCTGGACTACCTCGAACGTCACAGCTTGATTAGCGACAGGCAGTACGGTTTCCGGCACCAACGATCCACAGGGGACCTCCTAGCTTACGTCACGCAACTGTGGAGTAAACTCATCCAGTCTAATGGTGAGGCTCATGTCGTTGCTCTTGACATCACGAAAGCGTTCGATCAGCTGTGGCACGCTGCCCTCTTAAGCAAACTTCCATCCTACGGCCTCCCAGAAAAGCTTTGCAGATGGGTGGCTGACTTTATCTCTGGCCGCAAGATATCCGTCGTAATTGACGGATTCTCCTCTTCATCCCACAACGTCAACGCGGGTGTTCCCCAGGGATCGGTCTTGGCTCCAACACTGTTTCTCTTACATATCAACGACCTCCTTTCCTGCACGATCAACCCAATCCACAGCTTCGCTGATGACAGCACTCTACATGCAGGAATTCAGAGTGACAAGCCGATCTCTGCCGCTGAGCTGGAAAAAAGAAGACTAGCGAAGACTTCTTCTCTGACAAGAGACCTGGAGGCTATCACTGCTTGGGGACGCAACAATTTTGTACAGTTCAATGCTTCCAAAACACAGTACTGTACTTTGACGAACAAAAAGCGTCCTAGCGCTCATACAGTTTCGATGGACGGTCGAGTTCTACCAAAGAGCCATTCATTTCGGCTGGTCGGAGTCCAGATCACCGAGGACCTGATCTGGCACGAACACATCTCTTCAATAGCTGCAGCTGCTGGGAAAAAGCTAGGCTATTTGTTTAGGGCTAAGGAGTACTTTTCTCCGCATGACCTTCTCACTCTATACAAGGCCCAGATAAGGGCTAGCCTCGAGTATTGCTCACACATTTGGGGTGCTGCCGCCCCGACTACATTGTCCATGCTCGATGCTGTCCAGAGGAGGGCGGTCCGACTGATCGATGACTCTTTCGGGACTCTTTCGGGACTCTTTCGCACCGGAGGGCCGTCGGCGATCTAGCTCTTTTGTATCGCTACACCAACGGGCTTTGCTCCTCAGAGCTCTCTTCCATGATGCCGCCGCGCGATGTGCCTGCCAGACAGACCCGCCTGACTTCGGCGTCCCATCCTAACCGTGTCAAACTTCGTACATCCAGAACTGGCCGATACGACCGCTCCTTTGTCCCGAGGGTGTCTAGATTGTGGAACAATCTGCGGGAGGAAGCTTTTCCCAGTTCTACTAACCTTAGGCAGTTCAAAAATCGTATTAACAAAATTTCTTTGGGATCATCATAGCAGCCGCGGTGTTCCGGCATTTAGGCTTCTGCCTGCGCGGCTGTTTCGATATAAAAAAAAAAAAAAAATGGCAGAGAAATTACTTGCTTCTTCAGGGCTTCAGAAAAAATGGAAACCCTAAGTTTATTCGCAGCAAATTGATACCACCACCACCATTTAATATCACTGAAACAGAAAAGCTATATGAAAATCCATATGTTTGACGTTTACGTATGATGTTGTGAATTTACCACTAGCCTAGTCCTGTTAATACTGTCCTTTTAATTCAAAGGGGCGTATCCGCACATTTTCTTAAAAATGAGTTAAAAGCGTATATAGGTTACTTTATAAGATATCTTCGCATATGCGACTCTGCTATATCTAGGAAACACCTTAAAAAATAAGGCGTATCTGTATTTTCATCAACTTTGTTAACTTAAAAAGGCGTAAGTGATATTTTTACGAAAATAAGTCGTATATGCACAATGTGTTAAAGATAAATGGCGTATCTACAAGACCCATTTACAGATAAGCCCTTTCTCATAAACATCTGTTATATGCGCATGCGTATTGCGTATTATCGGTGTATTTTTTAACCTCAAAATTAGTTGTTATCAATTCGCGGTTAGGATTTTGTCTTATTTTTTCGTGAAAATCGATAAAAAGCTTTAAAGTGAAAAGGTTTTCCCGTTAAAAGACGTTTGTCAGCGGTCCGTGAAAAAGAATGCATCAGATCCCGATTATGTTCCTGTTAGATCGTCTAATTCTAGCGATTCTGAAGAAGAGTCTGATACCATAGCACGGTTAGGTAAGTCGTTGAGAGTTCACTATCTTATTTTTTTATATTTACACTATTTTATCTCTGTTTAGAGATGAGTTCCGACACATTTCAATCCACAACAAAGATAAATATTGTAAGCAATATTTGTATACGTCCCCGCAATACTGGCACCACTACTCAGACGAACTTAACTTCCAATGAAGAAACCCATAATGAAGATCCTTATTGTGTTACAAAAATATTAGAAGGTATGTTTATAAACGTGGTTGAAAAGGCGGAGCAGTTAACACTGACCAAAGATGGAAGACCAAGAAAACGAAAAAGGTTTATTGAAAGTGTTGAGGAAAGAAAAGTTATCGAGAAAAGAAAAAAGGTAATGGAACACACAATAAAGGAATCTTGCAATCGTGACACTTGTTTAAAAAAATGTGGGTACAAGATAAACTCAAGGCAACGTGCAATGATCAATCACAGCTTCTGGGAAATGCCCAACAAGGAACAGAGAATTTTCATTCTTCATTGTGTTTCAAAGACGAAAACTACTAAAGCCTTAACATCGTGACGCAGCAATACTATGATTTACTCGCTCAAAGATCTCCAAGGTTCTAGAACCGAAGTGTGCAAGGCGTTTTTTCATACAACACTCGATTTCAAAAGATCCAATGATAAACTAATTAGAAGTGCGTCCAAGAGAATAGAGAGAAATTCTGTCACGCCAAAAAGCGATACTCGTGGGAGACCAAACAATAAAAAGTTCGATAGAGAATTAATTGTGGAACATATTCAGTCATTCAATCCTAACCTAGCTCATTATCGACGTGAGCATGCTCCACAAAGAAAACACTTACCATCTGACATCACAATCAAGAACATGTACGAAGATTTTCAAGAAAAGCACCCATCGATAAATTTCTCATACAACCTCTACAGGAAAGTTGTGAGCCGTCTTAATATTCCATTTTCGAAATCAGGCCATGAGGAGTGTTGGGCCTGTGAGATAGTCTCACGACATTCAAAAGGTAGTGGTCACCAGAAAGACAGCCTATGTTTCGATTGTGACGAATGCAGATCTTGGAATGACCATCATAACCGATATATATGTGCAAGAGAAAACTATCAAAAAGACTGTGCTGAATTAGAAGCCGTTGTGACATTGTTCTCTTTTGAAATTTATATGTATCAACTATTTCAGGTCATTATGCTTCCCCGTTGTGATATCTTCAAAGAAGTAATTTTTGTCCCGAGGCTGATCGCCTTCAATGAGAGTTTCATTCCTGGAGGAAAAAGAGCAATAGTTCCACCTGTGGCGGTTCTATGGTACGACGCAATTGCAGGAAGATGCAAACAAGATATTACAAGTGCTTTTTATAAATACTTCTTGCAAATTCGTGACACAGAACAGGTAACTTTATGGGCTGACAACTGTTCAGCACAGAATAAGAATTATTTAGTTTCTTTGTGTACTTGGTTAATTCCAACGAAGTCTGAAGCACTTGCATGTGAAATACTTTGAATCAGGTCATACGTTTATGGCAGCAGACTCCTTCCACCATGCAGTAGAGAAGTCGTGGAAAAAAAAGGGAAAACTATACGATTTTGGTGATTATGTGGATGTTGTGAAGACGTCTTTCAAAGGAATCAACGTAGCAGTGATGAACGAGCAGTCGTTTTATTCTTGGGAAGACAACATATCCCAGTATAAGCTGAATAAAATAACACCGAGGCTTTATCTGAAGGTGAAGTTCATTTTACCAGGGGAGAAAGAACCATTCAGTACCGAGAGTCTTTTGAGGGACCATCCAATACACTGAATTTTTTAAATCATAAGAGCTTCAAAACTGGAATTAAAATGCCGAATTCGGTAGAGGTTCCTAGAGGAATCACTGTTGAGAGAAAGCAGACTATAATTTCAAGACTAGGGTCTATTTTTCCTCCCAATAGACTAAAGTTTTGGGAATCTCTACCAACAGTAAACCAAGAGGAGGGAGCAATTACACTGATCAACAGCCAGAAAATATCCTAAATAAAATCAACAAAATATTACTATTTTTAATGTGCTAAAACCGGAATGAAACTTATTTTTTCAATATTAGTTCAAGTTTTAGAGATACGGTAATTATATGTGTTCCTGCTGTGACAGTGTTAATATACTGTAATTCACAAGAATGCACGTGCTACATTTTTATATTCGGCAAGGAAAGATAATGTAATCGGCATGATTGTGTTACGTTATGCATACGTGTACATTATATTGTTTTATATTAGCCATTTTTTCCTCAGTTGGCTGACAGCGTTCATGCAAGATGTCTCGAAAGTGTGTAAACAATCCAGATCAGTTTTGTTACGTGTGTGGTGAAGTGACTTTTGCGTCTCAGAGACGGTCTATTACTCCACTAATAACAAAGGCATATCAGCTTTATTTCGGTTGTAAAATAGGTGATCAAGACAAACAGTGTGTCCCCACATCTGCTGTAATACATGTGCTTCAAGTCTGAGGAGCTGGTTAAATGGCAAAAAACGGTCTATGCGCTTTGCTGTCCCAATGATTTGGAGAAAGCTTACAAATCATATTAATGATTGTTACTTTTGCATGGTACCTTGTGTTGGACAAGCCACAGGTGTGTCTAAGAAAAAAAAATCTGTTATTAACTACCCAAACATACCATCTGCGATGAGACCTGTGCCTCACAGTGACGATAATCCTATTCCAAAACCCCCAGAATCCTACACTTGCGAATCAGAAAACGAATCAGATCATGGCGATCGAGTGATTCGTCAGGAAGAAGATATGCCATCAACGTCAAGAGATCCTGATTTTATACCGAGCACGTCATGCTACCAACCGCACAAAATAACACAGTCAGAATTGTAAGAGATTTAGAACGTCCAAAATGTAAGGCATAGTTACTTGGATCAAGACTGCAGCAGTGGAACTTGTTAGAAGACGATGTTTCGGTATGTGTTTTTCGTAAACGCCACAAAGACTTTTTCAATATGGAGAATAACTTGGTTTTCTGCAGTAACATTAACGTCTTACTGGCGGCTTTAAATATAAACTATAACCCAGAAGAATGGAGATTGTTTATAGACAGTTCAACCTTGAGCTTAAAGGCAGTTTTATTGCATATTGGAAATATTTAACCATCTCTTCCTGTAGGGTATGCAGTTCACATGAAAGAATCATATGACAATATGAAGTACCTATTGACATGCGTAAAATACGATGAGCACCAATGGCATATTTGTGGCGATTTGAAAGTTGTTGCACTTTTACTTGGGCTGCAGCTAGGCTACACAAAGTTTTGCTGTTTTTTGTGAGAATGGGACAGTCGGGCAAAGGCACTTCATTACACCAGACAAAACTGGCCTGTTCGTCAATTCCTAGAGCCAGGTCAAAAAAATGTACAGCATATGCCATTAGTAGATTCGAAAAAAAAATTATTACCACCACTGCATATCAAGTTGGGCCTAACGAAAAAATTTGTCAAGGCATTAGATAGAGATGGGTCAGCTTTTCAATACCTGCGTCAGAAATTTCCAAGACTAAGTGAGGCAAAGGTTAAAGAAGGTATTTTTGTTGGGCCACAGATTCGAAATATTTTGAAAGATACACAGTTTGAAAACACTTTAACAGGTATTGAAAAAACTGCTTGGAATGATTTCCGTCTGGTGGTCACTAATTTCTTGGGAAATGGAAAAGCTGACAACTATAAAACCCAGCAAAAAGACAGTGCATATAGTGATTCTTATAAGTATATGAATCTTGTTACTTTTTTTAATATACGCTTAAAAATAAAAAGTTTTTTTTCTAAACCGCAACTAATTTTTTTATTTCATTGTCATTTTTGGATTCAGCGGCCCAAAATTAACAAAGAAGTGTACTTTTCCCACAAGATACAATTAAAAAACTAAAATTTGTTGTCCAGTGTTATTGAATATACTGACTGAGACCAACGGTCTATGTTTTAAATTTATATTTTTCGTTTATATTTAGTCTAAATATGTTTCAGTAATAAATTTTTTTTTTCTTTTCTACTTGTTATTATTATAACTCATTTAATCTGATGATAGAATTCAAAGGCGTATCTGTTATTCGCATTGTTAATGTTAATCGAAGAGGGCGTATCTATCAAATATCTTATTTGGAATCAAATTTTGGAATTCAAAGGATTAAATCGAATAACTATGACTATTCATACTTATTCTGTACAATAAAAGTCCTTATTTTTGTAAAACATCATCACGGCATAAGTGAAGACATAAATATTCAATTTTCCCCGTTCCTTCTTTTAGACAGAAACGCCCCTTTGAATTAACAGGGCAGAATAAGGGATTACTACTACTGTTAAAATTATCCTATCTTTATAACAATGCACCTTTGGCAATACACGCTTTGATCCTTTAGAACTGATTTGTCTCAGATACGTAATAAATCGAATTCTGCTGACGACTGTACATGTTACAACACGATCCAACAGCGCGATTGTAATTCAGTTATCCGAATGGATGTCTAACCCTCGGGGTGGCCACATGTCATGTATCTTTTTTAATGACCCGTGAGCCATTGTAAAGTTCTATGTTATTCCATGTAAATGGACGCAGCGTTATTTGTATGGGCGTTCTGATTCGAGGGGGGTCTGTCGAGCAGGGGAGTGCCCCACAGATCTTTTTTCCTATTTTTCTGTCTCCTTGTCGGTGTCAACGGGTGAGCGGATAATAGGTGGTGATTATGACCTGGATATGAGTTCAGATCGCGGGAGGCGCTATTGTTATGCAAAGGAGATGGGGACATTTGCCTCACCTTTATATGTATACCGGGTGACACACGATGCCCAAATTGATTTAAACGCTCATATTAAAAGACTCCCAATTTTCAAAATAACAATAGTAATAATAATAATTGTTATTGAATTTTCGGCTACGGCCAAAGTGAACATCGCCTCGAAGAAGAAGGAAAATTGGACCAAATATGAGCGGTCATCCTCGGTTCCTTCTGTCCAGCTAGGGCACACGGTTTGAGGACCAGCTATAGTCAACGCCAAACTAAGTGGCGTGCACGTCATCAAGGTGGGTGTGTTGAAAAATTTACATTGTTGCCAAACTTTTTGTAAAATAATAAAATTTATTATTTACATATCTAGGTTTATAAGCAATATTAACCTCAAATGAGAACAAAAATAATAGTATAATAAAATTATAGATCTGTACTTGCATAATCATTAAGTATGACAATTATTGATCAGATGACACTATGAAACTACCATATTTAATTGATAGCTTAAAGGTACTGAATAAAAATCCAAATGGGGTCCTCCAAATTTTATGCATGGTATTTATTTTACAGAATTCATACAGAAAAATGCATTCTAAAATTAGGTAAGCTACTGGTGTAAGCTTTTTCTGTACAATAAAGTTAGTCGGAGTTTCTTTCTTCAGCGCTGTCTGAATCTGAATCTTCATCACTCTCAAAGTTGATTATTAAAGGTTCGATGTCTGGTCGATCAAAAATTCGTTCTCTTTCATACCATTTAAAAATTTCTTGCTCAGTATGTCGAACACTATTTTTCCACATGTCTGGGATAACCGTTTGTAGAGCCTCGTTCCACATATCCAAACAGTCTTTTTCACTGTTACCATCTCTACCAATATGTCTGTTATAGTAACCTTTTGCTTTGCCCCAAATTAACTCAATAGCGTTAAATATACAATGGTAAGGAGGCAGACGAAGAACTTTGTGCCCATGTTGTTCCGCCAATTCATCAATCACGTATATTTTAGGTGGTTTGTTTCTAAAAAAGCAGTTATTTTAAGAATAGGAATAAACGAAAGAAATATAAACTGTCGACCAAAATATATATAATTAAGAAGCATTATGTACCGAGCAACAATACTCAATAGCTCTGTTTTAAACATTGTGTTTAAAAATGGTATGTTTCGATTTGTCAACCAGTCTTGGATATTTTTTTTGTCCATGCATTGTTGGGCACTTTGTTCAATATCATGCTGTGATAAGGGGCGTTATCCAGTATAATCATAGATGGACTCTCCAATTTTTCGAATAACTGATGTTGAAACCATTTCAAAAAATTGTCCTGGTTCGAAGAAAATATCGCTTCACTACGCTCAATAAACCCATTTTTATTTCCAGCATGTAATATAATGTATCTAAAATATATTAGTTTTAAATTTTATAGTGCAAATTGTGTAAAAGTACATACCTTTTACCATCTGTTTTAATAGCTTTCACGCTTTTTTGGTTTCCATTTTGCCAAGAGCGACCTATGGTCCCATTTTGAAATATCCAAGTTTCATCGAGGAAGACAAACTGGTATAAAGCCTCAACCTTGGCTTGATTGTATTGCCTTAGAAATTCCACCCTTTTCAAAGCTATACTTGGTAGTTCCATGAGCCCTCGTCGCGGATTGTCCTTAAGCCACTTAAATCCAAGATCTCTAAGCAACCGCCTTAAAGACGTGGCACTACCATCAAATAATGCCCTATCTCTTAATCGAGACCATAAAGTTTGTATCGTAACTTGTTCTTCTGAAACCATGTGTAATATGACATTATAATTTAGTTAACAAATTAATGCAAATTTCTGATAAGTTATTATAATAAGATCTTACTTTTGTGATACATATTATAGATCACTTCTCGAATGGCACTTGTATCCAATGTCGCTGTGTTGGTTACACGTTTAATATAACTCCGCTTTTTCTTGGGAGATTCTAAATTTGCATCACTTTTCACACCCTCGGAAATACGACTAACTGTCCTTAAACTAATTTTTAAAGCAGCAGCAACACGCTACAAAAAATGAAATAAAATTTCACTATTATTAATATACATTACATATAATTATTAGTAACCTACCTCTTGAACAGCATTTAAAGGCAACAAAGGCCCGTTGTTGTCCCTTTCTTGCTCAAAGTAGTGCATTAAAGAGGCCACGAGTTCCTTACACCGACTATTTAACTGTTTGGGCATCTTTATATACCAAAATTGCCTTTATCTACTCGTAAAATGAATAATTTTGTTTTGAAACAAACAGTTGTTGATTTACAGTATGCGGGGCCAAAGGATTTATAAAGATTTGAAATGCCACAAATTGATTCAGTGTCAAAATTAATACAAATGTCAGTTCCCAGTTTAAATAAGTTTCAAGGTGACAATGTGTCAACGCTGCGAAATCGGTTTAGTGCGTTTACATGTCGATAAGTGATTGGAGCGTTTGCAAAACATTTTATTTTTGCATAATGCGTCTAAATTTATCAGAAAGCAACTTATGTGATATTTTAATAACAATGTTTATATGACTATTAACCATAATAAGAGAGTAATGACCATTTTACAATTTATATATCACATTAATATGAAACTGCAATAGAGCAATTGTTTGTGATAGAAACCTAGGCATTAGGTCGGGGAATTTTTATCGTGATGACGTGCACGCCACTTTGTTTGGCGTTGCTTATCTCACGGTAACAGCAGCCTGGTGTGTAGAAGCCCAGGTTGCCTATTTCACTTTCTTCTTTCCTAGTAATAAGAATAATAATAAGAAAGGCACCGACTCTGTAAAAGCTGTCTTTAGTAGGGATGAACTCCCTCCTTACAATAACACACCACCATACGTGAGAACTATGAGCGAAAAAATAATAATAAGAATAATGTCTTTATTCAGAAAGAATACCGAAGTTACCATCCAAGCACACTACAACCGAACATCACATAATATTAGGATGACAACATGAATCAGATAACAGTGAGAAGTGAATTAAAAAAGAAGTGAATATAAAATATCAACACATTGATAACATATAGAAAGAATGGAACAGTAGAACGAAACTATTTTGAACAAGCTATAATTCGGGAGACCGGATTTATGATTCAACGTGCTCAGCCCAGAAAGGGCAATTTGGCTGTCTCTTTGTGATCTGCAAACTAAAGTCTTATACGAGGGATTTCTTTTAATTTTTGCATGTAGAAACATAGTAGGCCGCGCGGATCGAACGTCAGTACTGAATCTTAACCTCACTCTTTAGTAAACTTAAATTCAAAGTTTCACAACAATACTCACTACAGTGAATGTTTAAGTGTCGCCAAGTCATTAGAAAAATGGAACTCAACCGAGAACATTTTCGCGCCATAATTTATTACAACTTTCAGAGACAATTACCGCAACAAGAATGCCTTGCTGAGTTACTGTCTGTTTTCGGCAACGAAGCGCCACATCAGTCGACAAGTCCCCGTTGGTATGAAGAATTTAAACGTGGACAGGTGAGTCTTAGCGACGATCCCAGGGTGGGTTTTTTAATGGATAATCTGAGTTTTTATATGTCATATCTTCACATAACATTTCAAGATTCTTCTTTAAACAGTGCCTTGTAAAACGATTTCGTTGACACCGTATATACGTTTATTTTCTGAAATAAACAGTAATAAGACTACTATTACTACCTTATATACCTCAGCACATGAGAGATTCATAGCTGCATCGACGTGTCTGGTCTGCCCCAAAGTACAATCGTATCAGTTATACATAACCCTCCAGCGGCAGCAGCAACAGCACACCTACATCTCCGATTGCAATCGACAGTCATTGTTTACTTCGTAACAAGCTCTGTTCATTGACTTAGCGCATCTCCGTGATTGAAATTGCATACGCCAATGTCCAATGTCAGTTCGCTGGACGTCAAGCATTCGGACGCCTCATTATGATTGTGTACAGTTTAGGCAAAGCTAGCTTGCAGTCGAACCGAGACACGTGATAACAATCCAGTGGGATGGTGGATATGAGAGAAAAAAAGCAACGTTAATCCTGTATATGTCTACATCATTTAACTCGCTGCGTCTCCAAAATATCAGAGCTTGTAGTCAGGACAGAAGTTCTTATTACAAGTCGGCCGCTACACAACAGGGCACTCTATGAATTATACAAGTATCAAAGTTCTTGATAAAGAAAAACACCTATCCAAACGTTTATTCCTGGAAATGTCCCACATTTTCATGAATAACAACTGTATCAACAAAAAGACAGATGTTAAGCAACTGGTTGTCATTTACTCATATTTGCTAAACTGCGAAAAATTGGAGAACTTACATATCTCACCAAATTTTGACTCTTCACAACCATAAATGGAATCTGTTTCTTGGTCGATTCCACCAATAAACTTCATTCCACTCAAATTCTAATAATTTTCTCCTCACGATTTAATAATAATTGTTAATTCAATTTCCCATTAATTAAAATATAGTTAATTCAACTGCCTCTGGTCGGTTTAACAATTTCTTACATAACATTCTGAAAATCACATCATCTGAAGTGATTTGGCAACGTGGCACACGCCCACAATTCGTTCCATCTTTCTACACAGACATTGACAACCTTCGGCCTTCTGTCAAAGGATTCATCTCACTCATTATTCCATGACCACCATTTTGTGCAATCATCAAGTGGCTTCACGATGTAATGCCTTCATGTTCTAAAAATTTTTAATCTGTTTTTAACTTGTTCTTGTCACACATTTGTTGTATATTTTATATAATTTTGACCATTGTACCATCTATCCAGCTTTCACCATGTTACTGGGCGTTTCCCTCATCCTGAACGTAAACAACAATTAGCAACATCCTCACATACTACTGTAAGTTAAGTCAATTTAAATTCATTTTACACTATTGCTGCTACTGTTATCAAAGTAATTGCAGCTCCTGACGATGATGAAAAAGTCCATTGAAAGCTAGAGAGAATTAAAAAAAGTATAAAGTGTCCTCTTTGCTTAAATTTTGTCGAAGTACCCAGCAAAAGGCGGAAGCTTTAATTTTTCACCTAACTGGTCTAAACGACAATGACCACATCTCAAGTTATATATGTATATATATATTCTGCCCTTATTTGTAGCATATGCCCACTTATTGGAAAATTATTAGCACGTTTTTGTTGAAACCATTTAAACAGCGTATCATGTTGACTAAGCTGATTTCCAGTGATTTTAGTTTTGTCACGGCTTTCCAAATTTTGACACAGTGGATTTTTTTATAACCACACGTGCTGAGATGAGCCCTGCTCAAGCTAACTAATTATTGTGAACTTTTCGTATAAAGTGAATGCACGTTTCGCACTTTTCGACACGTTTATAACTATAATAAATACAGTATAAGCATGGAGAACAGTGATGTGCTTCTATGTCTGATGGCTCTATACTGAGTGACAAGAAAAGGTAAACACCTACTTATGTTTATCCGATTTTAATAATTTTTTGCATATTTATATGTCCAGTGCCTCTCACTAGTAAAATGATTAAATCTTCAGCTTGGTTCGTCAACCGACTGCAGAAACTGTTATACCTAACCCTGTACAATTGTGATTATGTTGATACAAAGCTGTCACTTTGATAGGCATTGGTAGACCAATAAGATCAAAGTATGCACTAAAGCGACAAACAATGCAATGTAAACATAGGCTAGTATCCGAATTCGCTGGTAAGGATCGCTTTCATCGGATAACGAGCAAAGCAGGGTACAAGGCATGAATTGTATAGGCAGGAGATTATTATCTCATTATTATTATTATTCCTATACAGCAGACGCTCGATAATGTAAACTAATTTAATCCAAGTGTGGTTCACATTATCGAAATGTTTACATTAGCGAACGTGATTTATATAATATTTGATTTATTAAAAGAAACGTTTAATACACAATATTTATAACAAAATAAACAAATATTCTAACGGCGATAAGTATCTTTTTAATTAGAAGAAAAATAATTAACAATTTTTGTCTGCGTAAATTTGCGCTTAGCATTGTCTTCCAATGCCTGCGCCCGTAATTTACGAAGAACTAAAATATCCATCTATGAAACTTCTTTTCTTTCACCCCAATCTAAAGCTTGGTTAAAAACTTGTACAGCTTGCGCGTCAGTCACTACACTTCTGACTTCAATGGCATCGTTCTCATCATCCTCACTGTCCATATCCTCCTCCTTATCACCATCATTCGTCTGCTTATCTTCGTTCCATAAATTAATATCAGCAGGAGTACAAATAATGTTGGGATTCACTGTTTTCAATAAATCAACAACATCCAATGACACACTAATAACATTATCTTTATTGGATCGCAAACGTTCTCTAATTACGCTTAAGGGGCATCGTCTTCTTCATCATCTTCATTATTGGTACAAAAGAGATTGTTCCAACATTTTCGAATCGTTCGCTGGTTAAGTTCATTCCAGGCCATATGTAAATCTAAAACAGCTTCTCGTAATGTTACTTTTTTTAAAGCCTCGGATAAGTTTTCAGGATTCTTTGATAAAACAGACGAAAGTAGAAACTTCCTATAGTATAGTTTGGTGAGCCTTATTATATTCTGGTCCATCGGTTGAATTAACGGTGTTACGTTGGGCGGCATGTACATGACGAAAATTGACCCATCCCTGCTCCTCAGTTGTTGCTCGGGAGGATGACTTGGTGCATTATCCAATAGTAACAACGCTTTTATTGGAAGCTTCTATTGTTTTAGGAAACCTTTTACCTACAAATTGAAAACACATCTTCAAATTATGAATAGAGCATTTGTGATAATTGATTGTCATACCTGAGGGACAAAGCACCTGTGGAACCATTTTAGGAGTATACTGCTAGTCATCCAAGCGGTTTTTGAACAGTCACAATCAACAGGGATATTAACATTTTTAAATGAGCGCGGACTTTTTGCTTTCCCAATTACCAGTGGCTTTATTTTGTGTGCAGGCTAAAAACGTTATTCGTTGTTTGTCCGGATTTCTTCCCGGGGCAGATTTTTCAAATGATGCAGCATAGGCTTTCTCTGGTAACATTTTCCAATAAAGGCCACTTTCATCTGCGTTGTAAATTTGTTCCATTCTTAAATCTAGCTCGGTAATTGTTTTTATCAATTTTTCTTTGAATGGTTGCACTAATTGTGGTTGTGCTGATAATTTTTCACCAGATATAGACAACAGTCGAATTCCATATCTTGTTTTGAATCGTTGTAGCCAGTCATCACTATCTACGAAATTTTCAGTTTCTTTCAGTTTTTCATTTAACAGTCTCGCTCTCTGTTTAAGTACTTCGCCACTAACTGAGACATGATATTCCCGTTGTTTTAAAAACCACTTATACAGGGAATTTTCCATTTAAGGTGCCTTCGCATTTTTTAAAGTTTTTCTTTTTCCCGGACCTGCAAATGTATTGCACGTTCTTTGTAAAATTTGAGTTTTCATATACTTAATTTTACAGATTTTTGCTTTCGATACTCCATATTTTTTGCTAACTGTGTCACTCCCGCACCTAGTACAACTTCGTCTATGATTTTCACTTTCTCACTCAACTTTAAAAGATTTCTTTTATAGGATGTGGATGCCATAGTCGTAAAGTATATTAACGCGTGCAATGTATTCACTTAAGTTCAAAAATGAAATACATACGTACGTATAAACGTATCCTAAACGATCATACGGCTGATCGAGTTTGTCGCATTTTATCGCAGAGGTGAATCCCCTACACTCTGTACCATAAATCGGGGACTCCCCGACGCCCGACATAAATCATCGAGGCTTCAGCATTCTACCGTCGCGCTGTTTCCGTGCGCCGAGAGTTGTTTACGTTATCGAGCGTACACATTGTTTACGTTATCGCACGTTCCGTTTGATCCTATAGAACGAAGTTTGTGTTTACATTAGCGCAAGTTTTCATTATCCCGTGTTTACGTTATCGAGCGTCTGCTGTACTTTGAAGAAGTTGTTTTTTCTATTTAATTTCCCGTTTCCAATACTTGCGCGGTGTATTACCATAAAACTGAAATCAAAACGTAACCTCTTCAATCGCGGATCTGAAAACCGTCTGGTAGGTCGTCTATGTGCCAAAAGTGAACGAGTAAATTGAGAGATAGGCCAAAGAGCGGTAAATTTAGACATGAAGGCGGGCGCGCAAAAAGAGCAAGTGTGACTGCTGGTGGTGGAACGTATTTTTTTGTGCAAACGAACGCGCGAGCGGGCAAAGGGACGGCGGCATGTAATGAATTTTAGCGGCGTGGTGGTCCAAAGGGTGGGGGATTTTGAGGCTATAGGGGGTGAGTTGGTGGAGGGAGGCTCGATATGAATTGCAGCGGTAGCGCGGCGTGCCTGACAAGGCGTGAAATTGGGGTTGCACAATGCAGTAAAGTCCATCGCTTGCAATGGCGGGTCGTACGAGTGACCAATCAGGGAGACGTTTTTTTTACCTTCTTCGCCAATTGGTATTGTAAACTAGGATATTATGTTTATTGTATATTACATGACATATAGATCATAAAACACCATGTCACTCGTTTTTGTCAGTCTGTCCGCTGATCCATAATTCTCCTATAACTTGGAAGATACCGCTCGGATTTTGATGAGACTTGGAAAAGATTATTTCTAAGTCAAGTACGGTAAGGTTTTGAACTTTTTGAAAATTGGTTATGTAGCGGAGGAGTGTTTCAAATTTGACGCTTACTATTGGAATTGGAATCTCGGAAACGGTAGGAGATATAAAGGCTCTTGTCCTCCAGTATCAACTTTATTTTTTCTAGCGAACGCAATATGGTTTTCTAAAAAGATGAACATAGTTTTTAATTCTGATTCCAAAAATGTATAATGTCATACTTACAAACCTGTTATTCAAAAATATTGAAATTTACTAAGATTTACATTAACTAGATCCTATTTATACAATGGGCTACAGCACGGTTCGCAAGACAAGCCTTGAGGTGGTTGACAAAAATCAGTTCTCTAACTAAAAGTGAGGATAGGATTAGTGGGGGATACACTCTTCTCGCCTAATGGCCCATTAAGACATTTTCAGAATATGACACACAACAATTAGCTACGTAAATTACAGAGGATGGTTACACAGAGGATATCTAGCTAATCAAACTAGGATTTTAAGCCAGAGGTTTTTAAAAAGTCAATTTTTTCGAGCACGTAACATCAAGTCTATTCAAAGATAAAATGTGGAGAACATTAAATGGTGTAGTAAGGCCCAAGCCAGTACTAAGTAGGCCTTGGAATTATCAGATTCTCGTTTGTTTGGTATACCATAGTTATCCCAAAACTGTTGTTTATCTGCCTGTTGTATTTGAAGTCTAATTTTAAATTGCATATTTGTATTGACTATTGATCTACAAAAAGGTGCTTTCGACCTCCATCATGAACTTCGAGGACTCCATATAAAAATTTAGAAAAATAGAACACAATTTTAGATTCTGCATTCAGTTATGAATATAATAATACATACTAAGTGACATATAAATCCGAACACCCAGTTTAAATGGTTTTATTTTAATAAAATTTTGTATAAGTACTTAATGAAGCATAATAAGTAAATGATAAAAATTTCAAAATGATTGCACTGCTTTAAAGCCCTTTGACCTTTAATAATGTGTGGATGCACCCTGATGTGCTACGCATTCTCCAACGCGCCTAGGCATGGTTCTGATCAGGTGGTCAATGTCCTCCTGTGGTATCTCATTCCAGGCAACCATCAACTCCTCTCGAAGTACTTCTAGAGTCTGAGGAGGGCATTGCATCCTACCCATCATATCCCACACGTGCTCAATTGGGGATAATTCGGGAGATCTTGGTGGCCATGGTAACAATGTGACATCATTATGTTGTAAGAAGTCTATTGTGACTCTTGCAACATGTGGTCGGGCATTATCTTGTTGGAAAGTTGGATCTGCCAGGGTGTCAAGATAGGGTAAAAGATGGAGTTCTAGAACTTCGTGGATATAACGCTGCGCGTTCATGTTACCTCTGATGAAGATTAAAGGTGACCTGGAACCATAAGCTATAGCACCCCAAACCATAACTCCAGCGAAAAACTGTGGAATCCTCCTTTCACCACGTCGCCTTCTAACCCTGGCACGACCATCGTGCATGCATAAACAAAATCGAGACTCGTCACTAAAGACAATACTGTTCCATTCCTGATCCCAGAGTGACCGTTGTCTGCACCACTCAAGGCGATTACGTCGGTGTTCTCGAGTTAAAGGGAGGACCCAGTGTGGCCGGTATGAAAACAAGCCAAAACTTTTCATTCGTCGGTAAACACTTCGCATGCCAATAGGTCTTCCGTGTTCTCCAAACCATTCATTTGCAATGGACCTGGTAGTGGAGAAACGGTCCCTTAAGGCCAATAATCTTAGGCGGCGATCTTCACGGTCTGTTGTTCTACGGCGGCGTCCAGTGCCCCTTGCTCTTTGCGTACGGCCTTTTCGAGGCCATGCCTGACAACACCTAACCACAGTGTCTACACTTCTTTGAACTCTAACTGCAATTGCCCGAAAAGAAAGTCCAGATTCCCGAAGTCCCACTATACGGCCCCTATCAAACTCACTAAGTTGACGAAATCGTACAGGTCTCCGTACTCTAGGCATCGTAACCGATCGTAAAGGATGTCAAGAACCAAAATCCGCCAACGTTGATTCTTTACTGCGGCTGAAATATTCATTTTTAGAGCGTTAGTGAATTAAAAAAAAGCAGTATAAAAACCGGAATGTCCAACTGATAAGGCTGAAAATTTTTTCACTTGTTATTTACAGTAAGATAAATACATTCACCAACTTTTATTAAAATAAAACCATTTAAACTGTGTGTTCGGATTTATATGTCACTTAGTATATATTAAAGCTGTTGTTTATTTCCCGGTTGTATTTGAAGTCGGATTTTAAATTGCATATTCGTATTGACACTCTTTCTCCTCTACAAAAAGGTGTAGTAAGTATTTCAATTGGACGTTTCTGCTTTTGACCTCCATCATTAACTTCGAGGACTCCATATTCAAATTTTGTAAAATAGAACACAATTTTTGATTCTGCACTCAGTTATGAATGTAATAACATATTTAATCAAAGTAATATATTCTTGGTAGTATCTAAATGTACAAAACCTCAATATAGCCTCCATATGAAAAAACAAAGTTCGTGGTGGTAGTCGGAAAAACAAATATCGAATTGAAAATTTGACTACGCCAACAGTACAGAAGAAAAAGTGGCAATGAAAATATGCAAGTTATTTTTAAATACGATCTCAAATAGAGTCAAGGAATATGAAAAATGACTGAACTGTTATTATGATTATAGGTATAGTCCGGTATCGTTTGGACTATAGAATATAGAAATTCTGAATCTATTTAAAAATGATTGTTTTCACTCGTAAAAAAGGACAATGCTATTCGGTATGATCCAATATTGGATGAAGCGATCGTCATGAAGCCGAAAATGGCACGTTTTGGACGTTCCGCTAACACGCGCTCGCCTTCCTAATATTATCGTACCTACAATACCCCGCCTAATAGGAATGGCGAATCTCGAGCGAAAATTAAAGCTACATCTGTCAAACTCAAAATATCTGCATATCTTGAAATTTTCTAATCTGCCGAGTTTAAAAAATGCGATCGGGTAACGTACCGTATATCGGATTAAGGATTAATCAGGAGACTTTGGTCTTTTGTTTTGCGAAAAAAAATTGTAGCTATCCCGATCCGTAACGAAGGTCCGTATCGAAGAAGACAAAGTATGCCGAAAAACGGCTGTCATCGGTACTTTTGAAGCGCTCAAAGTTTACTTTTTCGAAGTTTGACGGTAATTCTAACACTCAGAATCGTTTCCTAAGCTCAATATCTGTATTTTGCGATAGCTATATAATTTTTACTCGCTTATGTATAGTAGTAATAGGCGAGGACAGAGCCGGAAAACCAAGTGACTTTTTCATGCATCGAAAAGTAGCACATAGTCGAGCAATTTTAAAAAATCGAAACTTTCGAACGAAAAGGGATAAAGAAAAAAAGACGCTATCTTTGAGTCCGATGCCCAGGCTTTCTCATACAAAAATCGTCAGATTCGTAGCTCCTCTGTCGTCGGAGGAGATAGAAAGTGAACGTCGAACAGCACGAAAATCTACCTTTTTTCGACTTTACCTTTAGGCAGCTTCGGTGGCCGCAGTAGTAGACTCTTCGGTCTCCTGATCAGTCGCCGTGCTCTGTGCGGTTCGAGTCCCGCCCCAGGAGAAATTTTTCTCTTGGCTATGGACGTTGTGATTGTCCGTAGGTGGTAGACGGTCTCTGACTGTCGAACGCGGAGGTACCACCCGGCGGATCTCGTAGGCGGAGCCAGAATGTGTGCATGTTGCATGCACACGTGTTCCCTCGCCAGAGTCCGTGTGGCGTTCCCCCTTTTCCATGTATATCCCCCTATAGCCCCACGGTACCCAATGGGTGCTTAGGCCTTCGTGGTAGTTGGAGTATAAAAACAATAAAAAATACCAGCCGTTTTCGATCGCGTTTCTTCCTCCTACCGCGACGGCTCGTGCTCGTCCGTAGAGCGGCGACTTTCTAGTTTCCGAGACGGTATCGCTTTTCGTCGCAACGTTTCGCGAACCCGGAAAAGAAACCGGAAAAATCGGAAAGTAACGCGAAATCGAGGAATTTAAAAACAATCGAAACTTTCGAACGAAAAGGGATAAAGAAAAAAAAGAAAGACGCTAGCTTTGAGTTCGATATCCGGGCTTTCTCACGCAAAAATCCCCAGGTTCGTAGCTCCTTTATAATAGAAGTTGAACGTCGAACAGCACGAAAATCTACAGTTTTTTTCGACTTTACCGGCCGTTTTCGATCGCGTTTCTTTCTCTCACCTCGACGGCTCTCGCTCCCCCGTAAAGCGCCGAGTCTCTAGTTTCCGAAACGGTAAGGCTTTCCTTCCGAACGTTTCGCGAACCGGAAAAAACCGCGTCGTCGTCGGCCGTTCCGATCCTGACTCGAAATCTAGATCCTACCTAAAACAAAAGATCACCCCTTTATATCGTCGACTGCGATAAATCTGGCATCCGAAACAAATGACTGTCTGACAATCTCAAGGCCTACCTAGGAAATTCTGATTTTAAACAAAACTACGGTTGTGGAATGTCTTACCAAAAAATCCTCTACGTCTAACTCAATCTAGTGAAGTCCAAAATGAATAAGCATTGCGTCCACTACAGCGGTCCGATTTGGGCTTAACATACTCAACATCTCGCTCTCTCTACACTTAAATCAAATGCACAAACTCCGATGGCGGGAATACAGCGAGGTGTAGCGGAAAATGTTGAAGCGAAATCCGCCGTCTACGTTTCTGTAACATGTTTAATTCACAAGAATAAAGCGTTCATTTAAATAATTAAAAAGTACACAGCAGGTAAACGAACCGGCTTGATTTCGACTGACGGCGGAGTAGCGACAGGGTGACGAAACGAGACAAACTTGCGTTAAGTTCTGTACAGGGTTATTCGTCGAATGAAGCTTTTTATGTCCTAATGCCAATAAGCAATAAAAAAATTCATCGTATGAAGGATTTGGCTTTAAGGCATGTTTCCAATCAAACAAGTTGCAGGCTGATGCATATTCAGGGCCGAAGCCTGTTCTTGGCGCCATAGGCGAGTGGATAATTCCAACCCCCTTCCTTCCCACGTAGATTGAACAAAAGCTGGCACAGATAAGCAACCTTAGCATTGTACGTCACATTATATAAAATCATTATAGCCCAAGCAATATCTCTGTTCTGATGATACTCGTAGTATGGACCTGTACGTACTAGTATAATACAAGGGTATAACTTTCAGCCATAGTTTTGAAAGTTCGCAACGGTTTTTGTCTTGGATTTTGCCAATCTTACTTCACTACTTTATTTCAAACAGATCAGTGATACGTGAATGTATGTGTCTATTCGGAACAAATTCGACAGTATTTAGGTCTCTGCAAAATTATGCTCTGGAAACAGCTTTTTTTTTAAAAGTTGGTTCGACTAGTTTCCTTTGTGTCATACCTTACTATGTGGAAACATGTAACTATGGACGTCCTTTCACACTGCAGAAGGACAATGCACTAGTTTCAGTAGCAAGCGGAAAAATCTTGAAAAACCGACAAAAAATGATATCCCACAAGCCTATTTTTGCAGGGTGTCTCAGAACTAAGGGATCAAACTTCTAGGGTTTATTCTGCCCTAAGACGCCTTAAAGTTTAAAAAGACGATGAATTATCTAAATACACCTAGGATTTAATGCATTTAAGTTTTGCCTTTTGTACATGATGTCAAAATGTCTTCCTCCAACCTGAATACACCGATCCAAACGTCGCACATGTTTTCGGCGGACTTGACTAACATTTTGATACTCGTTTTGAATGATTTCAAATGTTGCTGTAATTCGTAAAAAATAAGTCTTAGTCTGTTTCTACTGCAGTTTCGTAAATCAAAAACTTTACATGTCCCCACAGGAAAAAATCTAGCGACGTTAAATCGGGTGACCTAGGAGGCCAAGAAGCTGCTCCACCTCTGGCAATCCAACGGTGCCTAAACCGCTGATCCAAATACTCACAAACTTGTACAGCAAAGTGAACCGGCGCTCCATGACTAAAACCGAAACGAATATCTGTTCACACACATAATAAAAATTGATGCGCTAGTTGTTTCTAAAATGGCTGCCAACGAAGTTGTCCAAGCAGGCATAGCAGCTATTTACGAATTATTAAATGAAGAAGTCAGAGACATTTTATCAAAATTTTACAGAAAATCTAGAAAACGTCGGTTTTGGGTCAGGACTTGGATATTGCGAAGAAATAAGTTGGGCGTTTCAGGAACCCTGCTCAAGGAGCTGGCTTTAGAGGACAAGGATGCCTACAAAAATCATTTGAGAATGTCCGAAGAACAATTTTAAGGACTTCTTCTAAAGATAAAACGCAAAATACAAAATAAGGTACCATTATATATATTATACAATAATCAAATATTTATAGGCGACATCAATATAAACATTTTAGAGGAAAATTCTATGGTGAAAGAATATTTAAACATTTTATCAAGTAATGGTTTTTTATCATACATAAATAAAGTAACACGACCCACCAGTAAAACCTGCATTGATCACTGCTTTATAAAGGATATTTCCAATATTTTTTCTTACATGCCTATTATCTATGAAACCGATATTACAGATCATTATTCCACTGTATTATTGATATCTTCACAAAATAAAAACCAGAACTGCCCAAGGGCAAAAAATGAAAGAAACCTTGAATACAAATATTTCACTGACAACTCAAAATTAATATTTAACGCAGAAACGGAATCGTGGGACGAAATTTTTTTAACAAATTCTTTAGACGAAGCTACAAATTTATTAATACACAAAATTCAAAAAGTAATTGAAGTTAGTACTAATAAGGTTAAAATAAGTCACAAGGAAAAAAGCAGAAATGATTGGATGACCAAAGGACTAATAAAATCTGCAAACGAAAAAGAAAGACTGTATAAAATCATGAAATATTTACCCACGAAAGAAAATATAGATCATTATAATCAGTATAAAAACAAATTTATAAAACTTTTGAGAAAAGCAAAAAAAAATTACTATATAAAACAATTGAATAATAATTCACATGACTCTAGACACCTATGGTCCACTGTCAATGATATATTCAATAAGTCATCCTATTCAAAAAACAATATTAATGAAATAAAAACAAAAACAGGACAGAAAACAGACAATATTCAGCAAATATGTGATGAGTTCATAGAATTTTTCACGAATATAGGAGGAAACCTAGCAAATAATATCAAACAAAATGATGATATTCATCTACATGAAACAAGACTGAATAATTCATTTGTATTAACTGAAGTAGACTATCAGGATGTTTTCAATGCCATTATGACTCTAAAAAATAAAAAAAGCCCTGGAGTTGACGAAATTAGAGCTGAACATCTAAAGATACTGGCCAAACAAATAACAGAACCACTTGCTTATATCATTAACAAATCCTTCCAATCTGGAGTATTTCCATCAGCTTTCAAGACAGCAATCATCATACCTATCTATAAATCTAATGATAATACGGACGTCACTAACTATCGACCTATTTCACTTATATCAAGTTTAGCTAAAGTTTTTGAGAAATTACTCCTTAATAAAATGATTAATTTTCTTAATAAATTCAAAATTCTAAATTCAAATCAATATGGTTTTATAGCGGGCAAATCTACAACAGATGGGGTATTAAGTATAGTAGATGAAATAACCCAAAATATAGATGGAAAAGTACCATCGATATGCGTATTTGTGGACTTACAAAAAGCGTTTGACACAGTTAACCACAATATACTTTTGGAAATCTTAGAAAGAATAGGTTTTCGTGGAAAGATGTATACCTTAATGGAAAATTATTTATCAAATAGACCGCAATCAGTAAAATTATTAAGCTCGTATAGTAAAGAAATGTTTGTTAAATGTGGTGTTCCACAAGGTACAATTTTGAGTCCTCTGTTATTCAATATTTATTTAAACGATATATTCAAAATTAACAGTACTGGTAAAATAGTCAGTTTTGCAGACGATACTGCTATACTCTATAAAGGTAAGGATTGGAACGACTTAAAAGATATTATCCAAAATGACTTTTGCAAAATTATTCAGTGGTTTAATAACCGAAAATTAACAATTAACTTTACTAAAACTCATTTTTTACCATTTTCATCACTATCTAATCATCTACCAAAATATAACCACCTTCAGTTTAAGGTAAATGATAAAAATATAAAAATCAATAGAGTTAATGATACAAAATATTTAGGAATTTATCTAGATCCCCACTTGAGATGGGATGTACATATTTCTCACATACTAAAGAAAATTAGATTCATAGCATATAAAATAAAATTTCTAACCGGTATATTAACTGAATATTATCTACGAATAATATATCAAGCTTTAGTCGAGCCACATATAACATATGGTATAGTAGTGTGGGGTGCTGCATGCACGACATACTTTAACGATTTAGATGTATTTCAAAGAAGAATTTTAAAATCAATATTAGGCAAATCAAAATTATACCCAACTAATGACTTATATAATGACTTATATATGATACTAAACAACTTTACTTCTTACACACCATCACTCATTATCACAAAACTATTAGTGAACACGACATAATTAAACATAATCATAAAACCAGATATAAATTACGCGCAAAAAATGTTCCTAAACCAAACAAATCCCTAATGAAACGATGTCACCTGTATATAGCTCCAAAATTGTACGAACATTTACCAAATAATTTAAAACAATTACGCAATACATTAGGCTTCAAAAAAAAATTAAAAAAATTTATTAACACGATTGGGAGAAATCAAATTAATAAAATAATCTCAAATATTACACAATAAATACTCTACCATTCTTACCAATAATTTCTTTTTTCTCTCTATTTTATTACATATGTTGCAATTCAACATACATATGATCCATGCACAGGCGTTGTCCTCCTATGGATATATTATATTTATTTACTCGTTTCATGTTCCCTGTATTTTAGAGTAAATAAATATTATTATTATTATTATTATTATTATTATTATTATTATTATTATGGGAAGATCTATCAGCGGAAGTTGATGAAAGTTAAAGCGTTGTCTCGAGCATCCTTGTTTCGATATCTCTCGAGCAGAGTATTCCATAGACAGTCATGCTGTTGATATAAATCCAATAAATGTAGCACAATACTTTCAGACACAACAAGCACACGAGCCACACAATCAACTTTATTCAAAGCGTAACTCGACTGACTACAGTTCACATGCTTCAAAAACGCTTCAGCTTGTCTGAAAATCGCCTATGACGCATCAAATTGATCGATAAGTTTTGAATGGATCAACTAAAATGGAGAACACGGTTCACAAGTATATTTTTATTCAGTTTTTGTTGATCAATAAAAATCGTTCTACTAAAATCGACTCGTGAGAACGCTGCTTCAGCAATGTGACGTGTGCTACTTGATGGTTGGCCGGCAACTCGCTGAAGGACCTCTTCTTCAAATTCGACCGTTCTTACGGTTCGAGCAACACCAGTATCATGCATGTTGGTTTTAAACATGCCTGTCTCGGAGAGCCGCCGATGAATAGCAATAAACTTTTTGTATCTCGGATGCTGTCATTTGGGATAACGTTCTTGATACGACCGCGCTGCTACTCGTGCATTGTAGCTTGTTGCTCCGTATTCCAAATGCATATCCGCCAATTCTTGATTGGTAAAGTTTTCCATTAGCAAAAATTAACTTTTGTTAAATTCTTGCAAACTTCACAAATACGATAACACGACTAAGACGATATGGAATTCAGCTACAAAAAACAATCTCTGTTATCGTTTTCAAAGATAACAACACACAGATGCTTCCTACTGTTACACTGAATAACTCCTACAAGTTTGATCCCATAGTTCTGAAACACCCTGTAGAGAGTCGACCAAAGTTCGCGCCAGCAGGTGGGTGGCTGGAATTGCTGTCAAACTGCACAAGTATACGTATACTAAGTCACATATAAATCCGAACACCCAGTTTAAATGGTTTTATTTTAATAAAATTTTGTATAAGTACTTAATGAAGCATAATAAGTAAATGATAAAAATTTCAAAATGATTGCACTGCTTTAAAGCAATTTGACCTTTAATAATGTGTGGATGCACCCTGATGTGCTACGCATTCTCCAACGCGCCTAGGCATGCTTCTGATCAGGTGGTCAATGTCCTCCTGTGGTATCTCATTCCAGGCAACCACCAACTCCTCTCGAAGTGCTTCTAGAGTCCGAGGAGGACGTTGCAAATTAAGCAATCTCTTACCCATCATATCCCACACGTGCTCAATTGGGAATAAGTCGGGAGATCTTGGTGGCCATGGTAACAATGTGACATCATTATGTTGAAATAAGTCTATTGTGATTCTTGCAACATGTGGTCAGGCATTATCTTGTTGGAAAGTTGGATCTGCCAGGGTGTCAAGATAGGGTAAAAGATGGGGTTCTAGAACCTCGTGGATATAACGCTGCGCGTTCATGTTACCTCTGATGAAGACTAAAGGTGACCTGGAACCATAAGCTATAGCACCCCAAACCATAACTCCAACAGTGTGATGAACATGTCTTTCAACAAAAAACTGTGGATTCCTCCTTTCACCACGTCGCCTTCTAACCCTGGCACGACCATCGTCCATGCCTAAACAAAATCGAGTCTCGTCACTAAAGACAATACTGTTCCATTCCTGATCCCAGAGTGACCGTTGTCTGCACCACTCAAGGCGATTACGTCGGTGTTCTCGAGTTAAAGGGAGGACCCAGTGTGGCCAGTATGAAAACAAGCCAAAACTTCTCATTCGTCGGTAAACACTTCGCATGCGAATAGGTCTTCCGTGTTCTGCAAACGATTCATTTGCAATGGACCTGGTAGTGGAGAAACGGTCCCTTAAGGCCAATAATCTTAGGCGGCGATCTTCACGGTCTGTTGTTCTACGGCGGCGTCCAGTGCCCCTTGCCCTTTGCGTACGGCCTTCTCGAAGCCATGCCTGACAACACCTAACCACAGTGTCTACACTTCTTTGCACTCTAACTGCAATTGCCCGAAAAGAAAGTCCAGCTTCCCGAAGTCCCACTATACGGCCCCTATCAAACTCACTAAGTTGACGAAATCGTACAGGTCTCCGTACTCTAGGCATCGTAACCGATCGTAAAGGATGTCATGAACCAAAATCCGCCAACGTTGATTCTTTACTGCGGCTGAAATATTCATTTTTAGAGCGTTAGTGAATTAAAAAAAAACAGCATAAAAAGCGGAATGTCCAACTGATAAGGCTGAAAATTTTTTCACTTGTTATTTACAGTAGGATAAATACATTCACCAACTGTTATTAAAATAAAACCATTTAAACTGGGTGTTCGGATTTATATGTCACTTAGTATAATAAAAACTTTCACAAATTTTAGCCGCGGAAGGACGTTATTGTATTAATACTGTGGCCGGTGCTTCTACCTGAATGCGACAATAGAAAAGTGCCAGACGGGCTGGCAGAATATTTTTATCGACACATACGTAGATTGTACAATTGTAGATCTGAAAAATCATTATCCAAATCAATAATATTTTACTTACACTAACATCCATACTTTTACTTCAGTTCTAATTGTCTGGATATTTTTCCTGACATTACCATAATAATTCACCAAATTATACAGTATTAACGGGTTTTTTCTTTTTTTTTTTCATACACTGTCCTATTAGTTTTTATTTTATACAAACCCAAACACAAGTGCAAACTTTTTTTGGGTGTTTTATGTTTATTGTGCACAATATTTGATATTTACTTGTATTTTGTGACAATAAACATTATTATTATTATTATTATTATTATTATTATCGTATTGGCAACGTTGCATGATAGCACCATGACGGAGAACAGTAACCAGCCGTTCAATTTAATAGAGCATTTGTGGGTACTTGTGCTGCCATCATGCGGATTTAGTTTTCGAGATGTGTTATTAACTGGACTTGACGATTTGGTGATGAGATTTGCGAAGCAGAAGGCTAGAACATAAAAAGTTTAGTGTATATTATCCAAACTTTGTTGTTTCCCCACCCCTAATTCCCCCGACCGGGCTGCTCTGCGCCTCATCGTTCCCAAATATACGAAAAGCTAAAATATTCGAGGTGTCTCATACCTGTCATCATCTTTCACAAAGTACCAACCATAAAGCGAATGGGCACTGACCACCGGTAAATTTTTTGTTGATCAAATGTTCCAATGGGCACAAAGCTATCATGTGCCAAAATCACGTAACTTTTTTTTTATCATTTTGATCATTAACAAGTAATTTGAATTTCTTCTTATTAATCGTGGAAAGCCGTTTTCTGGGCCGAACCCTTTTTTAATGATTTTCCTTTGGTAAATGTCATAGTTTGTTGATTGTACAGTTTCACAAGTATTATCTTTCTCAGCGACTCAGCATTATGTTGAAATCTTTTGGACACTAATGTTATAGTATTTTATTAACTTCCAGATTCTGGGATACTACACCTCCAAATACCAGTTTATGTAGTAGCACCCCTTTATTTTGCACCTTACGTTCAGTTGTCTCGGTTTGGGTGCCACTCCGTCCATTTTCTTATGGAATTTTAAGCCTTCCTTTTTTATACCATCGGACCCCGTGCATTAATAGCATGTCCTGAAGAACATCATCCATACTTCTTTAGCTTTGCTTTGTAGCTGCCTTGTAGCTGTTTTGCAGCTGATATTGCTGGAACCCACCCCTCCCCCTTGACGAAAAACCCTGATGTGAACAGGCAGAATATCATTTCAATTAACTATCTTATAGATATTTACATATTGATTAGTGCTGACTGATATTCTTAGAGAGTTCCCGGTTCTGTTTGGCATTCAAATATGGGGCAGTACCTACATGGCACCTCCGGGCATTACTTTACATTGATCATGATTTTGACTTTTGAGCTGCCACAACTTTATTTTGAAACAAGGAACTTTTGCCTTTGCTTTAGTTTTTTTTTTGAAAAAATGTACATGTTTCTTTTTTCTCCAAGATTTCAATGAGTAGTTTTGTCTCAAAGCGCAGAAATGTTTTATATTTGAGATGCAGGGTGTTAATGTTTGGTGCTTTATCTCCTGTGGGTATCCATACCTGCACCATTTTACGTGGTCTAGCTCGTCTTCATTATACTTGCCGATATGATAAAGATCTCGTCAATACTTACAACATATAACGGGCGTTCCAGCGAAAATGGAAAATGGAAAAGCTATAAAAGGTATTCGGTAACTTAGTATGTAGCGTTCTATAAAAAAACAATTTTTGTATCACAGAATTGTGCAACACCCTATTTCTAAATAATTCAGGAATACACACCTACTGCTCAAACTGTTTTTGGAATATCTTATATAGTGCTTCTATTGAACTACTTTTCATTTTTCTTGGAGCACCCTGTATATATTATATCACTGGTCAACAAAATTTTGGACTTTTTTGATATTTTTTACTTTAATTGGTGATTGTAAGAAAAAATAAACAGTTAAAAAAAATTTGCTAGACAACGATTTTATTCTATTGAGTAATTTAGAATATTAAGAAAAAACACAGATCTCGTAAATCAAAAGTTATTTTTTTTTATAAATGACTTAATAATCTAAGATTTTCTTGAATATTTAGCTTCTGGTTGGTCCCTTTTAATTGCCCAGCAGTAATCTGCTAACATATTTGGGCTCCATTTGCCCTGGTACCGCTTTTCCATATTAGAAATGTCCTGATGGAACCTCTCACCGTGCTCGTCGCTGACAGCCCCTAAATTGTCAGGAAAAAATCCAGGTGCGAGTCTAAAAAATGGATCTTAAGTGACATGTTGCAACCCAATGCTTGATATGACAATAATAGCTCGCTAACGAACTCTCTGTAGCTCTTGTGGTTACCCAAAAAATTTGCAACAACATTTTTAAAAGCCTTCCATGCAGATGTTTCTAAATCGCTTAATTCTTCTTCAAATCTTGAAACTTTTATTAACTTCCTAATTTGAGGGCCAACAAAAATACCCTCTTTTATCTTTGCATCACTTATTTTAGGGAATTTTTCTTTTAGATACAAAAATCCACTCCCATTGCGATCCATTGCCTTCACAAAATTTTTTATTAACCCTAATTTGATATGCAATGGTGGTAGAAGCACATTATTTGGCTGTACAAGGGGTAAATACTTTACGTTTTTTTAACCAGGAACTAACGATGCACGCGTAGGCCATGTTTTTTTATATAGTGATTAGTTCTGTCTTTGCTATCCCATTCACATAAAAAGCAGCAAAACTTTGTATAACCCAGCTGAAGTCCAAGTAATAGTGCAACAACTTTAAGATCACCGCAGATTTTGAAGGAATATGTACTGTAATTTATTTTTTCAAGTAAAAGTTTAATATTTTCATAAGTTTCTTTCATATTTGCAGCATGGGCCAGAGATACAGACGGAAGCTTATTTCCATTATGCAATAGCACTGCTTTTAGACTTGCTTTCGAAGAATCAATGAATAAACGCCACTGAGAGAGATCAAAATCTATGTTCAACATTTTCATAATGTCATTTATGTTATTGCAAAACACCAAATCTCCATCCTGAGAAAAATACGTTCTGAAGTGTTGATCACGGTTTCGAAAATAGCTAACTTTTGTATTATGATGTAGTAAATTCCATTCTTTTAGACGTGATCCTAATAGTTCTGACTGCTTTTTTGACAAATGTAAATCCCGAACCAAATCATTTAGGTCTCCTAGAGTTAGCAAATGTGGCTCGTTTACAATTTTCCTTTTAACTCAAAGTCATCGTCCTCGTCAACACATTCACCTGAAGTGGACGGTTGTGAATTGTTCTCAACAGACGTAGTTGCAACTGGTATTAGTTCTGGCAATTTTTTACAATGAGAGACTGGTCTTATAGCCGAAGATAAGTTAGGGTAAATAACTGTGGTTTTTTTCTTGTAATTTATACCTTTTATGTCTGTGAGACAAAAATAGCAATCTGAAACGTGATCTCGCTGTTCAGTCCATATCATGGGTACAGCAAACGGCATAGGTCGTGCACCTTTCTTCCAGTCAGTTAAATTTTTCACACACGTTATGCAACAGACATGAATGGCCCAGGATTTGTCTTGATGGGCGACAGAAAAACCAAAACATTGGTGATAACACTCCAACACAAGATTCGTAAGATTTCGTCGTTGTTTTTCGAATGTTAGTTCTCCGCAGACATAACAAAAAGAGTTAGGATCATTATTACACTTCCTCGACATATTCGCAGGGTTAATAAATCACAAAAAAGTGTACAAATTCAACAACAAATATTTTTATAAGGATTTACTTGTAAGCGTTTCTGTTAATTTACTGCCGTAGTACTAGTTATGAGTTATGAGTATTACCGTATCACAACAAATATGAGGCTAATAGACATATGACAGCTGTCATATAATAATGAGGGTAGACTGATAAACAAAATTGGCTGTCAAAGTTCGTGTGGCAAAACCAGTGTTGACCAGTGATGTGTTCGCAAGGTTTTGATTATGTCGTTAAGTCTGTAATAAAAAAAAGTTTTTATAAAATGGTGCAGGTACCAAATCCCCAAACCTTTACACCTTGTATCTCTAACAGAAAACATTTTTGGGCTTTGCGCCTATTGGAACATTTATACTTTCTTTTATCTATAGATATATATAAGTATTCGCAAATTTGTCAATTACAAGTGGTCTTTGGCAAAAGCGGTGCATTCCCTGGTCTGAGGAATAAACGTTACTTTTTCTAGTGAATATAGAAAAATAATGTACGGTTACATTTGCACTACTATACGCATAAATACCGTTCCTACCTGAATGGCCCTGTATATTACACAGCCCTGGCTCAACTTTTCCAGTTTGCATGTAAATTGAAATCCTCCACCTCCTTAGTTTCGCGCGAAATATGAAATTAGAAGGAAGTTATGGATATGTCAAAAATAACTTTGTAGATGTTGAGAAGTTTGTTCCGAAAGTACACACAGTCTCTCCTTCTGAGGAAGGTTAATGATACTAACAAAACTGTATATAATAACCGGAACTGATTAAGTTTCAGAATATCTGGAATGATGCAAGCTTAGAGAATTTGCAGAAATGATAAGTGGAAAATACCAAATTCTGATCCGCGTGGATTTCACTTTTATCATCAGCATGGATATGCCGAAGAAGTAAAGAATCCAAGAGCTTAAGACAGTCATTAGATATATCTAGGTTTGATCGATCCTTGAGACATGATTGATTTTTCCACCGCCCTTTGACTGGAATAGCCTTGTTTTCATTGTTCCATGTTGTTCCATCCTTTGTAGAATATTTGTACAAGTCCCAGGATTCAGCAGTTTTTATGCTCGTATTTCTATTCGTAAACTAATCTTCAACATTTTTGAGAGCTCTGTTTTTACCTCCTACGCCACTGAGTGAGCATATACTTCGACTTCGAAGTTGAGTCATTTATTTTAACAGTGAGTAGATCTGATCAAAAGAAATGCTTTTTTCCTTTACCATTTTTCTGGTAAAATTAAAGTAACAAAGCTATAGCCCTTTGGAAGTTTGAGTACCGCCCTGTCTCAATAATAATATTATGTGCTCGTGTTTGGCGACAACGGATATAATCCGCCTTATCGGTTCATCGCATCGGAAACAAAAAAGCGAAAGAATTTGGAACGATGTTTTTACAATTATTTCATTCAGTTGTATACAGTCAGTGTCAGTTGGTAGTGGATAGTGGTGTCTGTTGCGTGGCTCAAGCGAAATAAAAAATGGCACATGTTTATGCGGATCGGTTTCCCAATAGAGTGCAACCAACCCCTCGTGCCTTTGTTAATGTAGTACAACGGGTTCGTGAATCATTTGACTTAAGACCTCACATATGGACGGCATGCCGGTGCTCCAAGACCTCACGATCAAATACAGGTCCGCACTGAAATACTTGTCGGGAGGATACTTTATGAAACAAGGTAAATTTTTTTTTTTAATTTGTTTTTTATTTTTACACACATATTTTGGTTTATCTTCCTTCTACAATCATTATCTGAAAATTAATGACTCAAAGTTGATATATTGTGAGCCCGAAAATTTTCGAAAATGAGATATTTCTTTTTGATTATATATGACATGTATTCCATCAAGAAAAACCATGTCACTCATTTCCATGGGTCTGTCTGACAAGTGCCGCTCGGATTTTGATGGTAGTTTCACACGAGATTGCGCCTATGTCACTTCGTTTGACGAGGGTTCTGATCATTTTTTAAATGAATGTTAGGGGTAATAAATTGGAGGGGGGTTTGGGGAAGGTATATCTCGATCATTTGACGTTGATGAATATATACGCTTCCAGCCGCGGTAATTCTGTGCACCTATTAAACATATGTTGTTCATCAAAGATATCCCCCTATGATGGAGAAATATCAATAGTACTAGCAAAGGTGATAACCTGTCAAAAATCAAGTACGCTGATTTGTGACACAATAATTTTGAGAAAAGTGGGTGACGTAGTAAAAGCTTGTGAGGTGTATTTTCCCCAGAAACCATCAGTTGTAAGTATGCCTAGTATTCATTGTATTATACAGGGTGGCGCATCGAGAATGGAACAGACGCATTTACTGGCAGGTCAGTTTTTTTTTGGAAAAACGCTCAGACCCGTCGATTTTGTTTTCGAGGGGGACACAAATTTGGCAAAAAATCACGTTAACACGTGGGCGGGGGTGACACCAACCCTAAAATCTCAAATGGAAAGGGTGGTCGAGTGATACCTTATTTTAAAGGTCTTTCAATTCCCTTTATAATGATATAAAATTAATGTACTTCAGTTTAGTAGTTTTGAAGATTTATCGATTTAAAGCTTAAAGTAGACTTTAACAGGCTTGTACTACTTTCAGAAGACATTTGACTTACTTAATAAGTAAATGCTTTTCTTCACTACGCCCATGGTTTGTTTATCATTTTGTTGTTGAAAATAGCTATTGCAGTGTTTTTTTGTGACAAAAAAGTTATTTCTTGAAGAAAGATAAGGAAATATCTCGTACTTGTTTTAAATAAGAATTTAGTACATAGTTTGCGATCGATTTGACCAAACTTTGTTGCTAAAATAACTTGTAACGCTTGATTACATAAATTAACCATGGTATATTCCACAGCAGAAAGAGTTGAAATTATCGAAACATTTTTCGGAAATAATCAGTGCCCTAATAGAACAGCAGAAATATTTAATGAGCGACATGAGAACAGTAACGTGCATCGAAAATATGTTGTGGAACTTGTAGCTAAATTTCGAGAAACTGGGTCAGCCGAAAATAAAAAACGCAACATTGAAAATCCCATAAGGAACGAAGCAATAGAAGTGGGGGTTTTAGGGCAAGTTTATGTAGATCGTACGTTAAGTACCCGCAAATTCGAGACTGTGTGTGGAGTTAGTTGACGTACTGTCCAACGGATTCTAAAGGCCCATAGTTTTCATCCGTATAAAATTCACCTGGTACAAGAACTTAATGAAGACGATTTTGAACGGCGATTACAATTTTGTGAAGATATGTGTGAACGAATTATAAACGATGAATATTTTCTATTCAACACTTGCTTTTCCCACGAATGTTCCTTTTTCTTAAATGGCGTAGTAAATCGTCATAACTGTCGATATTGGTCCGATTCTAATCCCAGAATTTATCATGAGCTTCATACACAGGCAGCCAGAAAAATTGAATGTTTCGGCTGGTATTTGGAATTACTGGAATACGCCATATCGCACCCTTGCTACAAAAGTGACACAACTCTAAAAACTAAGTTTTTGGCAAACCGAAGAAAACTGTTTTCTACACTATAAATATTTTTTGTAAAAATATGTTCGTTCAGATAAATAGTATAAGTCATAAAAACACATACGCTATACTATATGTATATTCTCTATTCAAGGCTGGTATGGTTTAACGAAAAGCCTTTTTCAAGTTATATCACTTTTGATGATTGATTTGAACAAAAATTATGGAATTATTTCTAAAACCGACAGTTTAGTTGAGAACTGAAAAGAAACAAATGACTTGAGATCTTTTTGTTGTTCGGTATTATTTAAAATAATAAGAAGAAGTATGAGTATTTATTTATAGTTTTTACCTGAAAATAAATCGGCAGCATTATACTATACAAATATTTTCATTTTCTTACACAAGACATCAAAAAGACATTGATTTGGACCTAAATACTGAGCACGTATTTCTGTTTTTATTCAAGGAAAACAAACACAGCATACAAAAAAAAATTCATAATACATTTAAATTAAAATATTTTTTAGTCTTCATAACTTAAAAATTCCTTAACAAGGTTTGAACTGAATTAAATCCTAAGTACATCTTTATAAAAAGAGTCGTAATATTTTTTTTAATTGTACCCTTATCAGCTAGTTCCTGTAAGTGCTGTTTTTTTAAGTCACTCAATGGAAACCTATGAGAATAAGCTTGAACTAAGCTAACCGAGTATGCGTTATGCTCTTGGGATCTAGTGCTTTTCACATCATTCATATCGACTTTTCTGAATTCCACCTGTTCATAGAACATTTTATAGAAGAATGAATCCGGGTATCCTTTACATACTTTAAGTATTTTAATGTCATTCTAGCTAACTTTTCCTTTTTCAGTATCTGTCGTAAAGTTTTTTCGCCACTGTTCTTGTAACGCTTTTAAATCGTAGAAATTTTCAAAGGTACGCTGGTGAACTCTGTAAGGGGAACCACTTTTTTTTGCTGTTCGAATTAGTGTTTCATACTCATCAGGCACGTCAATCGGTCCAGATTTGAGATACTTCATAATTTGCTTCTCAATAATACTATGTACATTATATATATATACATATAACTTGAGACGTGGTCATTGTCGTCTAGACCAGTTAGGTGAAAAATTAAAGCTTCCGCCTTTTGTTGGGTACTTCGACAAAATTTAAGCAAAGAGGACTCTTTATACTTTTTTTAATTCTCTCTAGCTTTCACAAGTTAAAGACTTGTCCTGTCATATTTTATATAATTTTAACCATTGTACCATGTATCCAGCTCCCACCATTTTACTGGACGTTTCCCTCATCCTATACGAAAACAACAATTAGCAACATCCTCACATACTACTCTCCTGATGATGATGGCAAAGTCCATTGAAAGCTAGAGAGAATTAAAAAAAGTATAAAGAGTCCTCTTTGCTTAAATTTTGTCGAAGTACCCAACAAAAGGCGGAAGCTTTAATTTTTCACCTATATATATATATATACTATATTCTGCATTAACAGCCATAATTGAAAATCACAATGATCGGCGGTATATTGCAAATAGGTTGATGTCCCACCAAGATGGTGCCCCACCACATTACGCATTACGTGTTCGACAATACTTAGATCAAACGTTTCCAGATCGATGGATTGGTAGAAGAGGTGTCATTGAATGGCTACCAAGATCGCCAGATTTATCACCTTTGGATTTCTTTATGTGGGGTCTTTTAAAAAGCAAAATCTATGCTATTCAGCCAACATCATTAGAAGACCTGCGACAAAGAATTGCGAATGAGTGCCTTCAAATTACTCCTCAAATATCGCAAAATGTTCGACAACGATTTAACCAAAATCTTTATTATTGCATAGAGAGTCATGGTGGCCATTTTCAACATTTACTTGCCTAACGGGTCAGGTCATCCTTCATTTTTAAATTACTTTGCTGCCAAATGTATTGATCTCCACTAATGATGATGTACCAGTTTTATTTAAGCTTTAAATCAATAAATCTTCAAAACTACTGCACTGAAGTAAATTAATTTTATATTATTATAAAGGGAGTTGAAAGACCTTTAAAATAAGGTATCACTCGACCCCCCTTTCCACTTAAGATTTTGGGGGTGGTGTTACCCCCGCTTATTGGGCTGCGCGTGCTACCGTGATTTTTTGCCAAACTTGTGTCCCCCTCGAAAACAAAATCGCCGGGTCTGAGCGTGTTACAAAAAAAAAACTGAGCTGCCATTAAATGCGTCTGTTTTGGTTTCGATGCGCCACCCTGTATAATTAGACTTGGTAGAAAGGGAAACATTTATTGTCACCAAAATTGTAGAAGTTTCTTATGCAAAATTTTGGGCTTAGCGCCTGAAAATACAACTAATGCACAATATCAATAGTCTTTGCCAAAATTTTTGGAGCATTTTGAGAAAGTGAATAGAAGCAATGGTCCTTTATTAACCAATTCATTTGTGTGAGAGTAACTGCGTTTAATATTGGCTTGACCAGTCTGCAGTCAGTCAATTTGACTACTTATTTCTTACAAATACCGTGAAAAGAGCTTATACTGCTGTACTTAGATAAAAGTCAGTAAAGTTCATTTACTGATTTTTTTGATTTTTGTCGCCATATTACTTTTATAACTGAAATTACAAGATAAATCATTGACTACGCTTTTTAATAAAAATAGTTTTTCACTTTGACAAATATTTCGTATTGACTAACTGCATCTCTTAGGCATGAAATCAATAAATCGATTTATAAAAGCAAAAAGGCAGTAGTCTTCAAACTATACTGCATTTGTTTTCTGTGTGTATGCCATTTTACCGTTTTATAACCTAGTGTGATGTCTAATTAGTTAGGCCTTTTATGTATTCATTTTTTAGGTGAATATTTTTCGCTCAACCGATCTATAAGAAATTATAATCATTTTTGTTGTATATAATTATAAAATATTGTAATATAATTCATTTGAATTATTATACGTGGACATGGTTAACTTTTGTGCTATTTATGTAAATTTCAATATGAATGAATTACGAGGCAATGGAATAGAATTCTGCACTACTGCGTTTTTTTTTAAATAATATAAATTACGGAAACGACGAAAAAGACAGTAGAGGAGGAGGTACAAACCCCTTCGAAAATCAGTCCCGGTGAATCCAGCTCAAACTTTGGGCATAGGCTCTCTAGAGCATCCAGATTAAAAGTTTTAATGGATACATACCAATTCTATGAGGGTGTGCCAAGAATGCGCGAGGAATGTTGCTCCTATATAAAAACTCAATAAAGAAAACTATTTATGAGTTATTATATGCAGTATCCGAGGGCACATGTCCACAATTATACAGGGTGGTCCCAATCTTGCCTCCCATTAAAAGTATTTGTTTTAAATGGAATGCCCTACTCTTTATTGCTTACTCGGGGACGATTGATACAACCTACTTATGCGTTTTGATTATTGGTTACTGGGCTGTTGGGTAATTTTATCTAAAAAAAAACAGCAAAGTTTGACAACCCGCATATCAGCTGTCTTGACAGTTAGCATTAGTGTAGGCATATAGGTTTCAAGATTCACCGGGTAAGGATTTCTGTAAGGCTTGTGTCTTCTCTTTTGCAGAGTATAAGAGCAGAATATCACATGTTGCTTATTGCTTTACAAAAAATTAAAGACGGATTGTTATCTATTTTAGGCCTCAACAACAACTATGATCCACGTTTAAATGAGTCTCTTGGAGTCGTGTAACTTTCCAGTATTCATCCACTTCTGTTCGGTCGTAATTGTACCGGATGTAAACGTTATGGATGATAGAGGGGGTTGAAAGAAGCAAAGAGCTTCAAATAACATGGGGTTCAAAACCGCATTTTTTACAGAAAAGAGACTTTAAAGTAAAATAAAATCTGACTACGCTGCAATGTCAGACGTAAATTACGACAGTACGCAGTGTGAATAAAGATGGAGTTTGTCATTTTTGGTTCTTAGGAATTATTTCATTATTTGATGATGTACTCATAAAATGCAAACAATTAAAAAAACGGACTTACCACGATCTGGCTCAGCGCTTCACCGGATGTGTGAAAGTTTATTGAACGTATTAAAGAAATCCACTTATAAATAGGGAACACAATTTTGAAACATACATTGTTTTTCTTTTTAAAACCCACATTGCATTTTTTCGTATTTAAAGAAGGTGTTCGAAATGTCGTCCTCCACTTTCCATACAAGCTTCCCAGTTTCTTCTTTCTTTAGGTCCTCGAGGTTGTCCATTACTATTTCAGCCGCATTAAAATAGTTGTTATTGGACCAGCCCCATAAACCATCCCTTTAAGTTGTTCCCAATACCAGAAATCCATCGGATTGAGGTCAGGAGATCTTGCTGGCCATTTTCGAGTATCCGGGGCATTTCGACCGATCCAGCGATTTGGATAATGTTCATTCAAATACGGAATGACGCCTCTAAACATTTGTGGTGGTGCCCCTGGTAGGTTATTGGCTAGAAAGCTAAGGTATCCTTCTCCTGACAACTTTGGGGGTAACTCGAAAGGGCCAAATACCTGATCGTCAAGAATACACGCCCAAATAGATAGATAGATAGATGCTTTATTGTCTTCGGATCATAGAAATGATATAAGACTCGTCAGGCATATCTCTATGAGTACATTATTATCTACAAAAATTTAAAATATAGTTAAGTATAAATGCATAAATTTGTCGGTTAAAAATGGAAAGAAACACAGATTAGTCGAGAAAGGGCAAAGGACGCATGTGCGCAAACATACGCTAAACAAGCAGATACAATAATAAACAGAACAAGGTGTAAAAGAAGTAAGTACAATAAACATAGAAATAAAATAAAAGGTACGCATATACGAGTAAATATATACACACATATATACACATACATAATACATGTTGGGACCATTACTCTATTTAGTTTATACCTTTGATCTACATACTTGCCTTCAGCACTGTAATATTCAAACGTATGCAGATGACACGCAGCTAACTCTGTCTTTTGATTCTTCGGACATGCATGAAGCATCATATAAATTGAACTTGGATCTAGTTAACATTGAAGAGTACTGCAAATGACATTGTCTAAAGATCAATGCTTCAAAATGTTCTACTATGCTATTTGGCCCAAAACAGTTAGTACAACAGTTAGATGGCACAATTGTTCCTAGTCTTAACGAAACCCATATTCCTATAGTAGACCATGCGAAGTATTTAGGGATTACCATGGATTCAGATTTGAGGTTTAAACAACATGTTATGCATTTATCTCGCTTAACATACATGCGTTTGAAGTTATTATACACCAATCGCCATATGCTGAATTTCAAGACTCGCAAAAAACTGGCTGAGACTCTGGTTCTATCGTTAATAAATTATTCAACTGTTGTTTGCTTTCCTTGTCTTGATTACGTGACTACATATCGAGTACAAAACATTCAAAATAGCTGCTGTAGGTTCGTTTGTGGTCTGCGAAAGTTTAGCCATGTATTTAAGAAGATCAATCAGCTTAGATGGTTGAGGGTTGACCAGCTTTTCACATATAACTTACTAATTTTAGTACAACGAATAAAAATCAATAGGCAACCTACTTATCTACTAAAAAGGCTGGTACCACGTGGGGATCTCAACTACAGGAAACTGAGACATAACTCTGACTTCCATATACCTAGTTATAGGAGCAACATTTTCCATCGTAGCTTCACCTACAACGCTGTCAAGGTGTATAATAGTCTTAATGACAAAAATATGGGAATACTTGCATTCAAGAGAGCCATTAAGAACCACCTTCTGGGGTCTGCTAGCCAAGCTGGCTGATATATTTTTTTTGTATTTATTATTTTTTTTTGTTTATTATTAAGTTTAATCTATTTAAGCTTAATTATTGTATATATTATTTAGTCGATTTCTGTTCATTGTTATGTTTTTCCTTTTGTATGTGTTCCTGCGCTGTGAGGTTAAGTGGTAGAGTAGCCAGCTGGCTAAACTTCGCCTCGCAGTGTGGAGGGATTAATAAAGACGTTATTATTATTATTATTATTATTATTATATATATATACATATATACACATACATATATATATAGACACATATACATATATACAGCCATAGTTTCCTATTTAATTTTTTGGTGCACCACTCTTACCCTGAAAAAAACTCGGCTGCTGAGTGGTAGCATCTTTCTATTAACAGATTCTTCAGCTCTTTTTTGAACCTATTTGAGCATCTAATATCTTTTAGTATTGATATTTATTTTAAAATGCGATAGTCCTACACGACGCCTAATATCTGCATTGATTTCCACGATATTAAAATTTGTTCCTCCTGCTCTACAGTAACGTGTCTTTCACGGGTGCGAATATTACTGGGCTGAACACTTCCTGTATCTCGAAGTCTTCGGTACACTTGCACAAATGTCCATCTGTCTGGGTGTACCCGTTGGCGAAATCCGTCGCGAAAAATTTGAGCTGCAAGATTTGAATTCTGACGAGCTTCACCGTAAACTAACAACATGTCGGCGAACTCGAGAACATTGTAAATAAACGGACGACGTACGCGAACAATAACTAAACACTGTTACCGTTTGCGATCGATTGCCCGGTTCGATAAGAGTGATGATGACCGACGCGCTGTCGTCATGTGTGTTTTAACTATTTAATTTAATGATACTTACTTACTTACTGTCCACAAATTTTGGCTTAACTTAGAAAAACTTAATGCCATTTATTTGTTAATTACCCAATTTAAAAACGTTTTAGATTAGATTATAAAAATTAGTAAGATTGTGGTGATTGTGGTCAATATAAAGCCATTTAGACAAAAATATATTGACTGGGTCATATGAACTTTTTTACATGTTTTGACCTCCCCTATTACCCATTTCAATAATAACTACGATAACGTTTACAGCCTGTATTTAGTTCGAAAAATTCCAGAACTTTGAACTCAACTTTCTAAGATTTCAATTTTTACAATTTGCTTTACCTAAGTATACTTTATCTGAAGTCACTTGAAACACTGTGAAATACCGGGTGCGTTTTATATATCTATATTTAACACGCTCTGTTGCTGCAAAAATCGCCAAAATCGCCTATGCGTGGACACAGCCAATGAGAAAGCGTGTATTTCAGAGCTCCGAACAAGTGCAGGTGGCTACTGAAAATTGAAACAGTTTAGCCAGTGCCGTGTAGCGGTGAATAAACGTGTTTTCTTTAGTCTGTCCGTGTTTTTTCAAAGATTTTATTAGTTTGTGTGTTTTTGACTTTTGAATACTCAGTTTACTTGTTGATTTAATTGTTGTGTTGATTGTTCTTGTGTGTCCTAAATATGGCTCTTTGGAGACCTTGGGAAAATGCTCCAAGCCACGAGGAGATGGTTGATGAACCTGTGCAGGCAGAATTCTTTCATAAACATTTAGAGGAACAGACCCAAAGAGTAATCCTAAATATGTATGATTGTTTGAAAAACGAAAATCCAGATTCCTCGCAAAATCATATTTTAAACAGAATTTGTATCCTGATAAAAATCAGTCGGTCTACCATTTATCGGGTTATAAAAAGGGGAGATGTAGTCAACCATTCCTTCCACAGAAAGCGCATAGGGCAAAAATTAAAAAGAATAGACGTGGGTTTTCAGGAAGATATTCGTCGTATAATATACGGATTTTATAAAGAAAATTTGGTGCCCACGTTGGAAATGATACGGGACAAATTAAAAGATTATCCTGAAGATTTTTATAATTACAAATGCTTAGATTCACTGCACTGTATTGTAAAACTGTGTGGTTTTCAATACAAAAAATTAGATAAAAGAATGGTGATTATGGAGTCGTCTCGAATCGTTGAATTGCGCCAAGAATTTTTGCACAAAGTTAAAATCTATAGAGAGCCGAAAAGAAATCTGATTTACCTGGATGAAACGTGGTATGATACCCATGATGTTGTGCAGTACGGCTGGGTTGACGACAGCAACAAGTGCATTTTAAATGCACCATGCAACCGTGGAAAACGAATCATTATTCTCCATGCTGGCAGTGAAAATGGATTTGTACCTAATGCCTTGCTGTTATCTGCCAAAAATATCAAAGAATCATGTGCCGACTATCATGAGGACATGACCTCCGACTTATTTGAAAAGTGGATAGAGCAGCAGTTAATACCAAACATTTCCCCAAATTCAGTGATTATTATGGACAATGCGCCATACCATTCCCGACAGAAAAACAAAATTCCGAATACAGGCACAAAAAAACAGGACATTATTGATTTTATGAAGGATAAGGGAATGGAAATACCACAAAAATCAACCAAAGCCATATTATTGGATCTTATTAAAAGACAAAAATTTTAAAAAGAGTATGTTGTTGACAATCTGCTTCAGCAAAATGGCCATGAAGTATTACGTCTACCTCCCTATTACTGCATTTTTAACCCGATTGAGTTGGTCTGGGCTGCTTTAAAAAAAAAGTAAGAAAACATAATCAGACCCCTCAATTAAGTGAATCGCTATTAGCCACAATAAGAGATGCAGTATCTCATATTGCTGCCACAGACCTATGGAAGCAGTGTTCTAGGCATATTATTGAAAAAGAAAATGAATATTGTGTTTTGCCTCCTGTAAATCCCGTTGTAGTTCCTCTACAAGATGACTCTAGCGACAGCTCCGAAGGCGAGGATGATATATAAATACCTATAATGTAAGTCTTTATATACCTTTTTATATACCTACCTGCTATGTAAATATTTGCCTATGTCAAACGTTGGAATTCTGTAATTTTTCCATTTCTTAACTTTCAGTCAACATAAATTAAACTCCCAAAATAAGTATTTTTTATCCCAAATCAAAAAATAGGAGGATAGTAAAATCCATTTATTGTGATATAAAAACATTATTATTATCGTTCTAAATAAATGACCGCACGCCTATGATTACAAAGGACGCGCCGACCAAAGCTTTTTATGCTATTTCAAGTGACTTCAGTAAAGTAAAGGATAGTTAATCCATGTGATTTAGTCCTTGTCCACTGCAATCGTACACGACCCGGTCCTGCATCCAGCTGGCGCAGGAGCAAAATCCGCGCATTGATTCCGTGTGCACGCCGGCAATGCCGGCCTCAACAAATTTCCTCTTCTGCCGGCCGACCGGCAGTGTGCTCTGAAACTCCAACGGAACTCGAGTTTCAACTCTCTCTCTATACAACTCCCGCTACTCACTTGCATATCCCATCAAATATTCAGGCATGCGGTCGCTCTGCTAACTTGCCGGCGCCGGGACTCATTCAGTGTGTGTCCTTTCATTTCACCGACATTCAAACTTCGCAGCTCAGTGTGTGACTGTTTATTTTCGAAAGTTAATTTCTGTTTGGTTGTTGGTTAGTGGCTGCACTCTTCCGGCGACTCTGAAGGACGAGGGGAGCTTTCTCCTCTAATCTTCACCGTGGCTGGTGAGTTTAGGGTAGAGGCGCATCTTCGCAGTAGTTCGAACACAGCATGCCAGAAATAATTTCTCGTCTGCATCACACACTATCAACACCAACAATTTGCTTTGTAGATCACTATCAATCTGCAATGCTACAGTCAAGACGTGTGCGGTCTTCACATGCGAGTACACAATGCGGCGGCTGCTACCATATACAAAACTTTTTTAAAAAAAGATCTAACATCCTGACAAAACATGTACTAAAATAAAACCCTCCTTTTTATTTGACTTTTTTCACCGCTATCTGCCATTGCAATCCCGCAAAACGAGATTCCGCCTTTGCGCGGGATCCTCCTCCACTTATGGCAACTTTCAGAATTGGCGCCAAACCTTTCATACGCAAGAGCGCAAACATTCCACAAAAGAGGTTTACCTTACAATATCACCAAGTATACAGATTTTTCAAAAATGATATGGATATCAGATGTTCCTCCTAATCTATGAAGATTTTTAATTTGTTCAAAAATCTACATATAGGTACTAAGTGACATATAAATCCGAACACCAGGTTTAAATGGTTTTATTTTAATAAAAGTTGGTGAATGTATTTATCTTACTGTAAATAACAAGTGAACAAATTTTCAGCCTTATCAGTTGGACATTACGGTTTTTATACTGCTTTTTTTTAACTCACTAACGCTCTAAAAATGAATATTTCAGCCGCAGTAAAGAATCAACGTTGGCGGATTTTGTTTTTTGACATCCTTTACGATCGGTTACGATGCCTAGAGTACGGAGACCTGTACGATTTCGTCAACTTAGTGAGTTTGATAGGGGCCGTATAGTGGGACTTCGGGAAGCTGGACTTTCTTTTCGGGCAATTGCAGTTAGAGTGCAAAGAAGTGTAGACACTGTGGTTAGGTGTTATCAGGCATGGCTTCGAGAAGGCCGTACGCAAAGAGCAAGGGGCACTGGACGCCGCCGTAGAACAACAGACCGTGAAGATCGCCGCCTAAGATTATTGACCTTAAGGGACCGTTTCTCCACTACCAGGTCCATTGCAAATGAATGGTTTGCAGAACACGGAAGACCTATTGGCATTCGAAGTGTTTACCGACGAATGAGAAGTTTTGGTTTGTTTTCATACCGCCCACACTGGGTCCTCCCTTTAACTCGAGAACACCAACGTAATCGCCTTGAGTGGTGAAGACAACGGTCACTCTGGGATCAGGAATGGAGCAGTATTGTCTTTAGTGACGAGTCTCGACTTTGTTTAGGCATGCACGATGGTCGTGCCAGGGTTAGAAGGCGACGTGGTGAAAGGAGGAATCCACAGTTTTTTGTTGAAAGACATGTTCATCACACTGTTGGAGTTATGGTTTGGGGTGCTATAGCTTATGGTTCCAGGTCACCTTTAATCTTTATCAGAGGTAACATGAACGAAGTTCTAGAACCCCATCTTTTACCCTATCTTGACACCCTGGCAGATCCAACTTTCCAACAAGATAATGCCCGACCACATGCAAGAGTCACAATAGACTTCTTTCAACATAATGATGTCACATTGTTACCATGGCCACCAAGATCTCCCGACTTATCCCCAATTGAGCACGTGTGGGATATGATGGGTAGGAGATTGCTCAATTTGCAACGTCCTCCTCAGACTCTAGAAGCACTTCGAGAGGAGTTGGTGATTGCCTGGAATGAGATACCACAGGAGGACATTGACCACCTGATCAGAAGCATGCCTAGGCGCGTTGGAGAATGCGTAGCACATCAGGGTGCATCCACACATTATTAAAGGTCGAAGGGCTTTAAAGCAGTGCAATCATTTTGAAATTTTTATCATTTACTTATTATGCTTCATTTAGTACTTATACAAAATTCTATTAAAATAAAATCATTTAAACTGGGTGTTCGGATTTATGTGTCACTTAGTATATTTCCGACGTGTCTGTTTTTTTCACATTGTAAAAAACATGCCCAAAACCTGGGCGGTTGAGACCCAATTTCACCAACTACACTGCCGTGCAAAATTAACTGGCCCAACAAAATTTTGTTCAAATTAAATTTGATGTAACTTTTTAACCTTTGCTCAATTCCGGTAATGTTTCCGTCCAATTGTAGGTAATTTCATTTTCATTATTATCGACTGCCGATCTTGCAAAGAATTGAAAACTGATGTTGTTATACAGGGGGTAACTAAAATGTGTATTTTGCCCTAAGCTTCTGAACATCCTATGGAAACACTCGATTGCTGAAAAGTGTGTCTTCGTATGAGAATTTTAAGCCTCAACCTTTATCAGCAGTTCTTTTTCTGATTTATGTCATTATTCCAATTATTGAAGAATACATGCTGTTTTGAAGGAAATCATGCTAATCATAGCCATTAACAATTTGATTTAAAAAATTACCGTGACAACATTGGTAAGAAAACTATGCAAATCATAACCATAAACAATTTAACTCAAAAAATTACAGTCATCATTATTAATTAGAAATTTCTATTAAAAACGAGTTCGTGACTATGATTCGCATGCTTTTTTTCAAAACAGCATATATTTTTCAGTAATTGAGATATTGACATGAATCAAAAAAAGAACTGTTGAGAAAAGTTGAGGCTTAAAATTCTCATACGAAGACACATTATTCAGTAATCCAATGTTTCCACAGGGTGTCCAGAAGTTTAGGGAAAAATGCACCTTTTAGTTCCACCATGTATAACAACAAATATTTTTAATTTATTTGCAAGATCGACAGTCGATAATGATGATAATGGAATGACGTTCAAATCGACGAGAAAATTAACGAAATTGATGCAAAGGTTGAAAAGTTATTTAAAATTTAATTTGAAAAAAATTTTGTCTGTCCGGTTAATTTTTCGTGACAGGGTAGTTCGAGATAATCGTATTTTTAGCAGGTCTGTATGGACCTGGGTCTAGACTTTAGGTCTAATGATCCTATTGCACCTATCAATGTTTTTACTGGAAGTTGTATGAGATGCATATCAGTCAGTATGTCTGACTGGATCTTTGGCCTCTCTACGACTACCGATTATGTGTGGGAAAAATTTTGACTCAACGTTAATGCTATGCCAAGGTCGGAAAAGCTTATAGGTATAATGGCTGCCAAGTTATAAGCGAAAAACGTAACATAGAAAGTTCCTGAATAAGGTAGTGGTCAAAAGCTCAACAATTTTTTCGCGCAAAATACATAAATGAAAGCAAACGCACTATTAAAAGACCGATACAACTGGTCGAACGAAAGACTCGTCCTAAAAAAGATACAATAACACAAAATGTTTGCCAAATTTAGATAATCGATAAAAGTAAACAAGTGCAAATGCACTGCTAGTTCTGATAAGATTTTTAATAAAATTATTATAACTGAGGCGCCAAAAGCGACTAATAGGCCAGAAAGAAGGTAACTTATTCATACAATGAGCACAGGTTTTAGACGAAAAAGTTGTTTATAAAAGCTATGGCGTCTAACAGGAGGTTTTTTGTGTAATATTTTTTTTGTATATCGTAATTTTTTCAAATGGAATATACCCTATATATTGGCGGTGAGAATGAGGGTCTCTTCTTTCTGATTTCAAATATGTATATACGGCTTGGTAAGCCTATTTTTATCACTTTAGTCAAAAATATGAAATGTGTGTATCATTTAATCATTCGTTTAGACAAACTAATGAAAATAAGTAAGACAAACCTGATACACCTCAGAAAAAAAAACTCCCTAAAAATCTACGGTGAGTTCAACTTGAATGAATACGAGTACAACTTTCTTCGATAGTACTTTTCAGAGACTGAAAATGTATTACAGGAAGGGCTTCAACCTGAACCATATAACTTTTATAAGCAACTTTTTCTTCTGGAAAAAATATAAAAAGTTGGAGGAGGTCAATTTATAGACAAATACCCGGTGTAAAACAGTAACTTTATTGGTGATATCGCTGTTGAATTTATGTCTTGACAGTGCTGGTGGATGTGACGCTATTTTGATAAACGCGTTCAATCAAATATTTCGATCTTTTGGTAGAAACAATTTTGCAAAAAAATAATTCTCTATCATTTTTGCTTCTACAAAAATTTGCCAAATTGTCAAAAGCATAAGAGTAACCTTCATCTGTCAAATGGCGATTTCGTCACAGCATAATTTCAGTAACCGTTGCAACGTACAAATAAACGTAATGGTTCACGAACACGATATATTAGTATATCTATTACAGATATATGTCTTCCTATTGGTTGTTTAACACCATCTTAAAAAAATAAAATTCCATGGATGAGTGAAAAATCCTTCAGTCGTTTCCGGACATGGATCATGTTAAGAAGAAAACTTCTCTAAAAAGTTATGGATTATATAAACTGCATAATAGTTATTTTTTTTCATTGCAAATTGTTCCTGTTGTTTATTTTTATAAAAAGTATGATAATTCCTCTCCTGTCAATTCCGAAAATAATGCATGAGACATTTTCTGTAGAAAATGTCTACAAAAATGAGAGACCTCAAGTTGGTTGTTTAGCCATTACAAGCGAAAATAAGATTACCCTTAAATTTCCCGTAATATTTTTACGATAGGACAGCCTTTCATAGAAGTAAAGTGATGAAATAGTGGATTCTATGACAAATTGTTTTTATGACCTTTTTCCCTTAGGAGGGATGCTTTTTTAGATTTTCGACCAAACGTGTTTATCAAAATGGCGCCAAGTGTTCTAGCCCTATCATGACGCCATCTTAAAGTTGCCTAACGATACGTAAAAAAAAACACTTACTTTTTTCCTATTCCTTGGCCTATAGCGAAAGTTAATTCATTGCTTATGTGAATCCGTATTTGCAAACGTGTGTCCATGACTGGACCAAAATTACTCGTTTGAATGTTATCACACACATCTGTATGCCTACCAACGGGAGAATGAATAGATAAAAAAGTAGAAAAGAAAACATAATCTCTGCAACGGGAAAGATCTTGATCTCTACTTTCAATATTTACAGTTAGTTATGAAGATTGAATTGAACTTTGTCTTGACTTGCTAGAAAAGTTTCGCTCAAGTGAGCGTATCATAGCTTTCCTTTAAAGAAAATTAAGCCATATTTTAAATTACCATTTCCATTACTTATTTAAAGAGAATCACCGAGGAGGAAAGTATTGTTAAGGATTTTAAAAACGTCATTTCCTTTAAGCGGAGGCACGGGATCTCCCAATTAACTTTGAGACAATCAGGACAATTGAGGAAAATAATTGTCCGCATTTTTATGTCGCAATTGTCCTTTGAATGGATTTGCTCCAGTTATTTACTAAGCATTTTTTCTGAAGTCAGCGTTTAGTTATAAGTTTAACAAAAGGAAAGGGCCTTTGATGGCCACCTAAAAAATGATGAAATGACACTGCTTAACATTTCGTTATCTGAAGACAAACAGCAGAATATATTCCTCTAGGAGGTAAGCTTATTATCCACATCTTTCATAAAAGGATCGACTGTTTGTCCCTTTTTCACCATATGGGAGTTCAAGTATCAGGTAAGCAGATGTTTCACAGTTATTGACATCTCCATCTTGTCATGAAAAAGTAAACAAATCCCTCTAATGACTCTTCAACCTCTTATATCTACTGTTTTGCCAAATGGCATGATTTGGACAAACATAAAAAACTATGTGGATTCAAACAATAGAACATTCAAATTTTCTGACGTGAAAAACTTGTTTTATGAAGCTGTCAACAGAGTGACGGCAAACCATTGGAACGATTGCATACGTCACATTCAAGAGACAACCGTAACAAAGATGTGGGATCTGGACAATATGATCGATATTCAAATCGAACCTGTAATTACTAAAACTAACCATTGAGGCAACGATTCAAGTACTGCTAGCGGATAAAGAATTGTGAGAAGTGTGTTCACTTCTTTCTATAAAAGTAATGACTTATCTTGTTAGATTACACCATTGAGGAAAATACCGACCTGTGCAATCTCGCTTTTGGGCACGTTGTGTTGTATCTGAGCATAAAGGGATTACGAGTGGGATATAGTTTATTCACCCTGATGACCTTTTATCCACAGGAGGCTCATGCGAATACCACCAGATCTCAATTGCTTTATAGTCTATACTAGAGTGATAAACATATCAGAATAGAAGTTTTCGTTATCACAAACAAGGCAACTGATATAGTAGATACATAATCTGTTCCCAAGCTTGAAGTGAATTTATTTTAGAACATTTATGATAGCGGCAGTTGAAGTACAATGAGTATCTGTGATAGTGCATCGCTTTCTAGAATGATAATATTACCGGGCGTTAGTGCGCCTCTGTAAACGCAGAGATTTATCGATTAAATTCCACTGGTTATTGGAATTTAATATGGTCACATGCCGAAATTATCTGACATTTTAAAGATTTAGATATTGTGGTGCGTTGCCGCGTTTTTATAATGTTCGCCGTGCCATTGGCTGCATCCATGACCGTGCACATAGTGGGAAAAGATTGTGCGTTGCTGTGATTAGAGTTCTGTTAGCGTTATTTTAAAAATACCGCAGAAACCTTATGAAAAATGGTTTCTGGCTGATTAAAAAAAAACTGGTATATGGTAGATCTCACCACCCATGGTACAGGGCAATACGTATTGTAGTTGCGGTATCTGATATGTAATGATATCCACGGTATACGAGAGAATATTGATATATTCTTAGCCTACTACAAAAACGCTGAAACTTTTGAACTGGGAACAGTTTATTATTAAATATAGTCCCTCTTTAACTGAACACACTCTGTGAATCGATCCCGTAGAGCTTATAAACGTTTCGGAAAAATGTTCTCTTTTGGTCCGCAAACCAGATGTCCACAGATCCTATCATCTGGTGGTTAAGAGAAAATTTGCGACATTTTCAATTTTTTTTGTGGAGCGGATACAGGGAATAATCAGGAGATGAAAAGTCAGATGGATAGTGAGGGTGTCCCTCAGTTTGAAATTGCGAAGCTTTGTGATCGAAACGTGCATTTGTATGCTGACGTAATATGTTGAACCTTTCCGCGGTTTTTCTCCAATTTTGACAATAACGCCGCATAATATTCTCGTGTCATTGTTTTTGCCTTGTCTAGGTACTCAGTGGAAGTGACACAACGACGATCCCAAAATGCTTCAACAAACTTTTGCACAAGAAACTTTTCGTCCTGGGCGACACAGAGTGCTTCAATTCCATCAATTGTTGTTTTGTCTCAGGATCGTAGAAATGTACCTAAGTTGCGTTCATAGTCATTTTTAAAATGGGGAACCATGTCAATCGTTTTATTGCAATTCGATGGTTTGATAATATCAAATCATAAAGTGTAATGGAAATTTTCCAGGGTTTCCTCACAGTGAATGTAAAGCATTCCTGTTTTGAAGCAAGCATTCCAATTTTAATGGTGGCATATGCAAGGCAGCCCTCGTAAATCTTCTTGCTCCGTAGCTCCTTCAAATATAGGTACTTAATGATGCCACAATATTCTACTTTATACGCTGACGGTAATGCGTGTGTGTCGTGTGTGGATAGAAGAAGGTAGGGGAACACGGAGAAGGCCAACTGGTCCACCGAGGCATATCACAGAAGCTGAAGGAATTACTTTTTCTGGGTATAACACTTCTAATGTCACCGAGTATCTAAACAATCAATTTAGCATTAGACAGAGATCACCTACTGGAGTTACACTTTGTCCTTTTGTATTAGTTTCCGATAAACATGCTTATTGCCCTTACGGGCAGATTGCTGCTTCCTCTTACGTTGCCGAGTTATGGGCCGGTAAGATATTGTCTTTCATCTTGTGGGATGCATGCAACATGTTTTCTTGCCTAACATCGAACAGAATACTGAAATGTCAAAATACTTCATAAAATAACGATTTTCTCTCTGACCCATATAGCAACTTAACCTATAAATTGATGGGACCAGCTGTTCAGAAGGAATCTGTATAATAATAATAATAAATGGGCTATATTTCGTACAAAAAAGGTGAAGCGTCGCTAAGAATAGCCTATTTTAACTCAACATTTGGAAGAACAAATATATATATATATATATATATATATATAACGGGTGAAGAGGTATAGGATTTGATTTTCAAAAAAAAAAAACACAAAAAATTTGAAAAAAACGATTAAATCTATTTGAGTCGATAGAACGGTCGATATAATTTAATGTTTAAAGATTATTTCATGTAAATGCTGGACGCGACTTTGCTTTAGATGGCCCATGCGCAAGGTCCAATTTTGGCACACTCTCTCCAACATAAAGGCCGGTATCTCACGAATAAATGCTTCAATATTGGCTTCCAGTGCGTCAATCGTTGCTGGTTTATCCCTGTTAGACATTAGCCTTAACATGGCCCCACAAGAAATAGTCCAACGGCGTTAAATCACACGATCTAGGCGGCCAATTGACGGGCCCCAAACGTGAGATAAAGTGTTCACCGAACTCGCCTCTCAATAGGGCCATTGTTTCGTGTGCGGTGTGGCATGTGGCACCGTCTTGTTGAAACCACATGTCAGCCAAGTCCAGCTCTTCTATTTTGGGCAAAAAAAGTTTGTTATCATCGCACGGTAGCGCTCACCATCCGCAATATTTTCTTCAGTCCTCACTCTACGTCTGCCTGTTCGTGGTTTAATGTCCAGTAATGTAAACTGGGTTCGAAATTTAGTCACAAGCTTCCGAATAGCTCCCTCAGTAGGCCGACCAAATTGTCCATAAATTGGAAGCAGTGCTCGATGCACTCTCTTAACCGAGCATGAATTTTGATAGTAAAATTCAATAATTTGCAAGCGTTCTTCGTTCGTGAGTCGATTGATGGTTAAATTATAGACCAAACTGAACAAGTTTGACAATGACACAAGACACGATTCATGCGTCATCTGTCAAAAACAGTGTTGCCAAAAAGATACTAGCAAAAAAATCACCCATTACATATATATTAAAGCATTCAACCAATTGAAATATATGCATAATTCTCAACAATAACTAAATGATTAACAACACAAAAAAAAAGGGATCAATTGCAAGAATAGTCCATATTAACAGCATTTTCTGTTCATCATCAAAGCTCGGCTTGTAGTTTTAGTTTAAGCCTCTTTTTAAAATTAAATAATGAGTAACTTCAGAATGCCACAGGCAGATCATTAGGTATACAGGGTGTAAACGTTATGATAGTTATTATTTAAATGGGTGATGGAGGGGGTTGAAAGAAGCAAAAAATTTCATATCACATGGGGGTCAAAACGGATTTTTTTTAGAGAAAAGCGACGGAACGCAGCGTAAACAAAGATTCAGTTTGTTATTTTTGGCTCTTAGGTATTATTCCATTATTTGATAATCTACTAGTTAAATGCAAACAATTAAAAAAATTGTCTCAACGCTTCACTTGGTGTGTGAAAGCTTATTGAACGTATTAAAGAAATCCACTTATAATACATACATTGTTTTTCTATTTAAAACCCACACTGCACTTTTTTTGTATCTAAAGAAGGTGTTCAAAATGTCGTCCTCCACTTTCCACACAAGCTTCATTACGACGAACCCAGTTTCTTCTAACTCTAAGTCCTCGAAGTTGTCCACTTCCTATTTCAGCCCATTATTTTTTTTCGCGAAGTTGTGCTTCAGTTGTTATTGGACCAGCCCCATAAACCATCCCTTTAAGTTCTCCCCAATACCAGAAATCCATCGGATTGAGGTCAGGAGACCTTGCTGGCCATTTTCGAGGATCAGGAGCATTTCGGTCGATCCAGCGATTTGGATAATGTTCATTCAAATACTGAATGACGCCTCTAAGAATGTGTGGTGGGGCCCCGTCATGAAGAAAACACAAATTCTCTCCGTTGTAATGGCATGTTGTCTAAGGTCTGTTCCAAAAGTTCTGGTAGGTTATTGGCTAGAAAGCTAAGGTATCCTTCTCCTGACAATTTTAAGGTTAACTCGATTTGAATTCTGACGAGCTTCACCGTGAACTAACAACACGTCGGCAAACTCTTGATTCGAGAATATTGTAAATAAACACGATGACGTACGCGAACAATAGCTAACCACTGCTACCGTTTGCGATCGATTGCCGGTTCGATTAGAGTGATAAATCACCGACGCGCTCTTGTCATGTCTATTTTAAGTATTAAATTTAATGAAACTTACTTACTGATACAAATTTTGGCTCAACTTAGAAAAACTTACTGCCATTTATTTGTTAATTACCCAATTTAAAAACGTTTTAGATTAGATTATAAAAATTAGTAACATTGTGGTGATTGTGGTCGATATAAATCACTTAAGGTTGTAAACTATAAAGCCATTTAGAGAAAAATCTATTGACTTTTGGACGATGGGTCATGTGAACCTTTTGACTTGCTTTGACCTCCCCCCTATTACCCATTTCAATACCATAACGTTTACACCCTGTATAATATAATAGCGTTTTAGCTAAACGATGTTTCGCAGACAACCGTAGAATGTATCGCCAAAAGGTTGACCTTCTAAATTCAGCCCTGAAACGCCCATGTGCTAATACCGAACGCACGTTATTAAATTGCAATCGGTGGCTGATCGTTCGATGAGAATGATACTGCCGGTGGCGCCATGTTTTCCAAACAGCCTCCAAATGCGACGATTAGTTACACTATCTCTACAGGGTGACTTCGAAGTTGAGTCATTTATTTTAACAGTGAGTAGATCTGATCAAAAGAAATGTTTTTTCCTTTAACATTTTTCTGGTAAAATTAAATTAACAAAGTTATAGCCCTTTAGAAGTTTGAGTACCGCCCTGTCTCAATATTATATGCTCATGTTTGGCGACAACGGATATAATCCGCCTGACCGGTTCATCGCATCGGAAACAAAAAAGCGAAAGAATTTGAAACGTTTATCACGATGTTTTTCGTCAGTCAGTAACGCGTAGTGGTGTTTGTTGCGTGGCTCAAACGAAATAAGAAATGGCACATGTTTACGAAAATGCTGAACTTGTGGACATGATTCTTATTTACGGGGGGGAGTCTTTACAAAATGCTGCCGCGGCGTCACGGATTTGTGCGAATCGGTTCCCCAATCGAGTGCAACCAACCCCTCGTGCCTTTGTTAATGTAGTACAAAGGGCTCGTGAATCAGGTGACTTAAGACCTGCCGGTTCTCCAAGACCGCACGATCAGATACAGGTCCGCACTGAAATACTTGTCGGGAGGATACTTTATAAAACAAGGTAACATTTTTTTTATTTTTTTTTAATTTTTACACACATATTTTGGTTTATCTTCCTTCTACAATCATTATCTGAAAATTAATGACTCAACTTCAAAGTCCCCTGTATACCACGTGGAGACCCAACAGGAAATTGCTTCGATTAGGGCCATCATAACAAAAAGTACAGCGTTCCCAAAACTGCTGAACACTACATTATTAAACCGTGATAGAAGGTTCTTTCATATGTCAATGATCTGCGAATTACATATCAGGCGAGAAGAATAACAGTTCACGAACAAAATCCTCGAGAATTTCTACAATATGTTTCACCTGAATCATTGGAAGACCTGTCTTTGAATGTAAGGAGAGACACGTTTTCCATGCATGATGATGTTCCACCTCACCCTGCGCGTGCTGTAAGGAATTACTTGAACGAGAGATTTGATTGTAGATGGATTGGTAGAGGTCAAGAAGCTCCTATTCAATGGCCACCTCTTGCGATTTTTCATATGGGGAGCATTAAAGACAAAGGTATACGAGGTACAGGTAGACGTCAATTACAGGACAGGATTCAAAATTCTGCAAGTATATTAAAGAATAATCACGGAGAATGTTAAGTATAATTTTCGCGCTATAATGTTATGTGCAAATATGAAAACAGAATTTACTGTTAAATTTGTACGTCTTTCTGGTCCGCCTTGAATCATACTTGTCTATTTTCGCTAACTACAGTTGAGGAATTAACAAGACGCTCGTGATCTTCTTGATGCAACTCATCCCTAGATCGAAAAGAAAGTTGCCAAAAGATTCTGCTATAATTTATGTAGGGGTGGGGATAGTTTTCACCCTTCTTGAAAACGCCTAGCAAAGCATATGTGTACCAAATTACACTCAAATAAAACCACCGGTTCTTGAAATATCTGAACGAAGCACTTTTGAATATATACTAAGTGACATATAAATCCGAACACCCAGTTTAAATGGTTTTATTTTAATAAAATTTTGTATAAGTACTTAATGAAGCATAATAAGTAAATAATAGAAATTTCAAAACGATTGCAATGCTTTAAAGCCCTTTGACCTTTAATAATGTGTGGATGCACCCTGATGTGCTACGCATTCTCCAACGCGCCTAGGCATGCTTCTGATCAGGTGGTCAATGTCCTCCTGTGGTATCTCATTCCAGGCAACCACCAACTCCTCTCGAAGTGCTTCTAGAGTCTGAGGAGGACGTTGCAAATTGAGCAATCTCCTACCCATCATATCCCACACGTGCTCAATTGGCGATAAGTCGGGAGATCTTGGTGGCCATGGTAACAATGTGACATCATTATGTTGAAAGAACTCTATTGTGACTCTTGCAACATGTGGCTGGGCATTATCTTGTTGGAAAGTTGGATCTGCCAGGGTGTCAAGATAGGGCAAAAGATGGGGTTCTAGAACTTCGTGGATATAACGCTGCGCGTTCATGTTACCTCTGATGAAGATTAAAGGTGACCTGGAACCATAAGCTATAGCACCCCAAACCATAACTCCAACAGTGTGATGAACATGTCCTTCAACAAAAAACTGTGGATTCCTCCTTTCACCTTCTTACCCTGGCACGACCATCGTGCATGCCTAAACAAAATCGAGACTCGTCACTAAAGACAATACTGTTCCATTCCTGATCCCAGAGTGACCGTTGTCTGCACCACTCAAGGCGATTACGTCGGTGTTCTCGAGTTAAAGGGAGGACCCAGTGTAGCCGGTATGAAAACAAGCCACTTCTCATTCGTCGGTAAACACTCCGCATGCCAACAGGTCTTCCATGTTCTGCAAACCATTCATTTGCAATGGACCTGGTAGTTGAGAAACGGTCTCTTAAGGCCAATAATCTTAGGTGGCGATCTTCACGGTCTGTTGTTCTACGGCGGCGTCCAGTGCCCCTTGCTCTTTGCATACGGCCTTCTCGAAGCCATGCCTGACAACACCTAACCACAGTGTCTACACTTCTTAGCACTCTAGCTGCAATTGCCCGAAAAGAAAGTACAGCTTCCCGAAGTCCCACTATACGGCCCCTATCAAACTCACTAAGTTGACGAAATCTTACAGGTCTCCATACTCTAGGCATCGTAACCGATCGTAAAGGATGTCAAGAACCAAAATCCGCCAACGTTGATTCCTTACTGCCGCTGAAATATTCATTTTTAGAGCGTTAGTGAATTAAAAAAAAGCAGTATAAAAACCGGAATGTCCAACTGATAAGGCTGAAAATTTTTTCACTTGTTATTTACAGTAAGATAAATACATTCACCAACTTTTATTAAAATAAAGCGTTTGAACTGGGTGTTCGGATTTATATGTCACTTAGTATAGATAAATCATTTCCAGTCGACTTATTTTAAGTTGAAAAACACGTTTTAATTATAAAAAATATAATAAAGGTCCAGGGGATATTGGGACACTCTGTACAACCTCTTGCGTGACTCAAGTCGTCGTCCGTAACATGAAATGGCGTATCTCATTTTTTCCAATTTTACAGGAGAGCGTTTTAAATATTTTCACGAGATTTGAGTTTTTGCTGACAAAAAGTATTATTGCTACATAATTGGATTTGTAGATATGTATGCTCATGTTCACGAGCTTATCAAAAATGAGCAACGAGCATTTTTCATTTCATGTGTTCAAAATTTCCAAATAAAATAGATACGTCACTGTGTGAAATTGAAGGAGTGCAATTGATAGAGTAAAGACTTAGTTACGTTTGTTTTGTATTAAAGCAACCAAAAATAAAATTTTAAAAAGACAAAATGGGGAATTGTCAATATTATTTATTCATTTATTTATAACTTTTATTGCCCAACAGATAATATTCCATTTAAAAGCCAAAATCTTAAATTAGAAACATTACAAAAGCCTAAATTATAAAACTATCTAAGGCGCTCCCGCAAAACACATTTCAGCTCCGAAATAGAACATAAGAATATGTCACAAAACTTACAAATACTTTTATAATTCAAACACATAACCCTTTCAGGTGATTTCAAAATCAAATTTGTATTAGCACGACTGCAAAAGAAAGTAACATTATATCTTGGAACGCACCTTGGCGTTAAAAACTGCAGTTGTGATAACAATTCCGAAGAAACTATAGTTCCATGCAAGAGTTTAAACAAAAAAATAACAGGACTGTGCTTCCTTCTCACATTCAAAGACGTCGTTTTAAATCTGTCTAACAGGATTTGATAGTCTGATCCACGTTGAGGGTAGACTATCGCACTTAAAAGCTAGATATTTAAGAAACTTTTTTTGAACATAATCTATCCTATTTATATAACAGTCATATTTTCCATATTAGGGATGCATACTCTAACTTGGATCTTATATAAGCATAATACGAGGTTTTTAGTTCTGTCAAATCATTGACTAGCTTACAGTTTCTGATGAGAAAACCTAAGGCCCTACTAGCATTATTCACAATATTATCTATATGACAGTCAAAACTAAGCCTAGAGTCAAACATAACAACGTAGCTTTCGGGGTAAAGTAACTACCATGCATTTAGCAATATTCAAATGTAACCTGTTTAGCGTACACCAATCATCCAAAGTTGCATTTGTACATACTCACAATCTCTTTCACTATTAATATTGACATGCAGTTTCAAATCATCAGCCAATAACAGTTTACCACAAAAAATATAATCGCATACATCATTCACAAAGATCCAAAAAAATAAGGGGCCCAGGTTAGAACCTTGTGGCACCCCAAATGACGAATTGTATCGAAACGATTTGAAACCATTGTAAGAAACGTACAGCTGTCGATTCCACAAGTAAGACATTAATCACGATATTGATTTGTCAGTAAAACCAAATTAACCCAGCTTGGCAATCAGCATCCCATGATCAACCTTATCAAAGGCTTTAGAAAAGTCAGTGTAAACTGCACCCAACTGTCCCTGATTATCTAGGCTAACTGAGTGAATACTGCCAAATTGTTGACAGTTGCCTTACCACACATGAAACCATGCTCGAACTCAGATATTTCAGTATAGGTGGAAAGGTAGATACGGTCGTAAAGAATTATTTCAAATAACTTGGCAAAATTATTCAATATTGAGGTCGATCTATAGTTCTCAATTGAATCACGGTCACCCGTTTTGTAAGTGGGACAAACCCTGGTTTCCTTCCATTTATCTGGGAATTTAGCTGTAAATAATATGAGATTAAAAAGAATAACCAGAACATATACTATACCTAGCGCACAATCCTTGACCAGGAAAGAGGGGAGCTTATCTGGCACTGAGGTCATTTTGCTGCATCTTATATTTCATTTTCAGTTATACTCTCCTGAGTTATCTAAAACTATTTAGCTTCCTATAAAAGTAAATAATAATAATAATAATAATAATAATAATAATAATATTTATTCACTCAATCTACAAAGGTAACAAACAATATGAGTAAATAAATATAAAATCAAAACAGGCACAATAGAAGGCATCACCTGTACATGGACCAGTAATTTAAGTTGAAACTGTAGAATGCAAATGACAAAAAAGGACAAACATTAGCTACAGTAGATTATGTATTTAGTTGATGTTCGTATTTATGAGTTTATGAATTTCAGTCCTAGATATAGAATGTAGCCACTTTTTTAAATTTCGTCTGAAACAATTTCCGAAACCTAAATCTTTTAAGTCTTTAGGTATAATTTCATAAAATTTAGACGCTAAATAGTGATATGATGGCTGCATTATAGATTTATGCGGTTGAGGAACTACTGTGCCACGAATTTTGTACCTGGTACTATATAATGATTGTTTAATTTTAATTCGTATAGTTTTTCAGTGGGATAAAGTTTCGGTTTTTTAAATATCATTTTTAGAATATATTCCCAAGGTATTTAATTTTGTAGGATACAAATCTAACTTTCTTTAACATATAATTGACATGGATGTCCCATCGTAAGTGAGGATCCAAGACCACTCCAAGGTATTTTATGTTGGGCACTCTATTAATTTGCATTTTTGATCATTAATGTTGAAGGAGACATTTGTGTAATTTAGCAGATGTCTAGCATAAGATCCAAATGGTAAAAAATGTGTTTTAGAGTACTTAATGCTTAATTTTTTACTGTTAAACCACCGAATAATTTTGATAAAATCATTTTCAATTACATTTTTCAGATCAGACCAGTTAGTGCCTTCATATAATATTGCAGTATCATCTGTAAAACTAGTTATTTTGTCAACACAATTAATTTGGAAAATATCATTCAAATATATATTGAACTATCAGCGGATCTAAGACAGTTCCTTGTGGGACATCACACTTAATATACATTTCGTTACTAAATGATCCTGATATCTGCACAGATTGTAGGCGATATGTCAAATAATTTTCGATCAGTGAGTACGCGTTTCCTCTGAAACCAATTCTCTCCAATGCTTCTAATAATGATTTGTGATTAACTGTGTCGAAAGCTTTCTTTAAATCAACAAAAATGCAGATTGAAGGGATTCTGTTTTCAATATTTTGATGTATTTGATTTACAATTTTAGTTATTGCGTCCGATGTAGCCTTCCCTTCTGTAAATCCATATTGATTTTCACTTAAAATTTGGAATTTTGTGAGGTATCGAATCATTCTAGTAGATCAAACTTTTTCAAAAACCTTTGCTACACTGGATATTATTGATATTGTTTTATAGTTGTTAACAGCTATTTTTGTTCCTGATTTATGTATCGGTATTATATTACCTTTTTTAAAATTGAGCGATATATGCCAGATTCAAAGCATTTGTTGATTAGGTAAGTGAGTGGTTCTGTTATGTCCTCGGCTATAATTTTCAAATGCTCGCTTTTAGTACCATCGAACCCAGTACTTTTCGGATTTTTTAAGGACATAGCAGTGGTGTATACTTCACATTGCTCGACTTTATCCAAAATAATTGAGTTCAAAGTTCTTTGTGGAGGCTGAGTATTTTGTACTTTTGCTTGTATATTACTTGCTAAATTTTCGCCTATGTCAGTAAACAATTTTATAAATTCATCGCATATCTGTTGAGTATTTCTTAATAGTGTTCCCGATGTTGTGTTTAACTCAGTGACACACTCTTTAAATTTTGTTTTCCCAGTAATCTCATTAATAGTTGTCCATAGCCGCTTAGGATCATTTAAGTTATTATTCAATTTATCTAGGTAATGTTTTCGTTTGGTTTGCCTTGCAAGCTCTATAAATTTATTTTTATATTGGTTGTAGCAGTCGGTATTCGCTGTAGTTGGCGTTAGTTTCATTACATTATATAGTCTTCCTTTTTCTATTGCCGATGTTATTAATCCTTTGGTAATCCAGGCATTTCTGCTTTTCTCTTTGTGACTAATTTTTACTTCATTGGTACTAATGTCTATTAGTTTTTTTATTTTCTCTATGAACAGTCCCGTTGCTTTGTCTATATCATTTATAGAGTATAATTGTTCCCAGGATTCTTGTTTGACATTTGATATTAGTTTTGAATTGTCGACAAAAAATTTGTAATTTTCCTGGTTGTTATTAACGGTAGGGATGTTAGAATGTTTTTCATTTGAAGATATCAGTAAAATAGTGGGGAAGTGGTCAGTAATATCGCTTTCTAGGATTATTGGTATACAAGTAATTTTGTTGGATAGGTCTTTCACAAAGCAGTGATCTATACATGTGCCACTGATCGACCTTGTAGGTAGGTTTATATAGGACAGAAATCCGTTACTTAATAGGATATTCAAGTATTCATTTGTGATGGGATCACCGTCCAAAATATTTATATTGACATCTCCCAAGAAAATATGTTGCTGCAAATGAACTTTATTTTGATTTTGAAAAAAAAAATCGATATTCTTTAAAAACTCGTGGGGTTCTGAACATGGCGGACGATAAATTGTAGATACCTCAATTTTGGTATGGTTAATTTGGATCATTATGTTTAAAATTTTGATTCCATCGGTGAAAGTGAATGTATCATGATTATATTACAGTTTATTTCTTACAAAAACTACCACCCCATCGTTTTGGTTATAAGTGCCAAAGTTATACAGCGTGTCATATCCCTGCTGATTGAAGCAGGAAATATCAACCACTTGCCACGTTTCAGTTAAAACTATCAGATCAAAATTGTACCATATTTGGTCCAGTAGTATTTTTAAGTAATCAATGTTGTGTTTTATACTCCTTATGTTCATATTAAAAATTCAGAATTTTGTGTACATAAATTAAGTTCATCGACGTTTTGTATATATAAATAGTAATGAAATAATATCTGTTAAAGATGAACATAATAATAATTAGTATTTCATCCTGATTACTAACTACGATTTCGTTGAGCAAGACAAATCGCACGCATGCTCTTCATAACTAACCCGACTTCGTCGATTGATCATCAGCTACGTCAAATTTTCGCGTCAACTTGTCCCGCAGGTTAGATAGCATCATTCCGAGAAAGTTTTCAAGCGCCGACGTATGGCATGTCTGCCCGACTGCTGTTTCGTTCATAAATTAATTCTTTTCACAACAAATACGACGTCGTCGCAATGTGACAGCTTATATATTTTTATTTCGCTTGCACAGCGCCACATTCTCTCCGCACGACAACTCTTTTGTGAAAAGCGGAAAATTCCAGCGGAGAGTCTCCCGCCCCGGAAAACGCGGTGAGGTTTTCGGGACTGGCGTTTGAATTATAAACGAGTCAATTTTTTTCGAGGCCCGCGCCCGCTTCGACGAGCGAAATCGAAAGGAGGAAATCGAGGGTTAATTTTCCAAAGGAAATTGCTGGTAGGAAGCCGGTGCACTCAAATATATACCAGAACACAAATAAAATATGGAGTCGGGTAAGAATAGCTCAGCACTTTCCACGGGTTAGTTTCATTCTTCAGGGACGCTAAACTGTTGATTCTTATACAATTTTCTCACAGGACAAACATCATAGCTCCCTTTAATGCCGTTGTGCTATTTCGTGAATTTAATAATAATATACTAAGTGACATATAAATCCGAACACCCAGTTTAAATGGTTTTATTTTAATAAAAGTTGGTGAATGTATTTATCTTACTGTAAATAACAAGTGAAAAAATTTTCAGCCTTATCAGTTGGACATTCCGGTTTTTATACTGCTTTTTTTTTAATTCACTAACGCTCTTAAAATGAATATTTCAGCCGCAGTAAAGAATCAACGTTGGCGAATTTTGATTCTTGACATCCTTTACGATCGGTCGATGCCTAGAGTACGGAGACCTGTACGATTCCGTCAACTTAGTGAGTTTGATAGGGGCCGTATAGTGGGACTTCGGGAAGCTGGACTTTCTTTTCGGGCAATTGCAGTTAGAGTGCAAAGAAGTGTAGACACTGTGGTTAGGTGTTGTCAGGCATGGCTTCGAGAAGGCCGTACGCAAAGAGCAAGCGGCACTGGACGCCGCCGTAGAACAACAGACCGTGAAGATCGCCGCCTAAGATTATTGGCCTTAAGGAACCGTTTCTCCACTACCAGGTCCATTGCAAATGAATGGTTTGCAGATCACGGAAGACCTATTGGCATGCGAAGTGTTTACCGACGAATGAGAAGTGTTGGCTTGTCTTCATACCGGCCACACTGGGTCCTCCCTTTAACTCGAGAACACCGACGTAATCGCCTTGAGTGGTGCAGACAACGGTCACTCTGGGATCAGAAATGGAACAGTATTATCTTTAGTGACGAGTCTCGATTTTGTTTAGGCATACACGATGGTCGTGCCAGGGTTAGAAGTCGACGTGGTGAAAGGAGGAATCCACAGTTCTTTGTTGAAAGACATGTTCATCACACTGTTGGAGTTATGGTTTGGGGTGCTATAGCTTATGGTTCCAGGTCACCTTTAATCTTCATCAGAGGTAACATGAATGCGCAGCGTTATATCCACGAAGTTCTAGAACCCCATCTTTTACCCTATCTTGACACCCTGGCAGATAAAACTTTCCAACAAGATAATGGCCGACCACATGTTGCAAGAGTCACAATAGACTTCTTTCAACATAATGATGTCACATTGTTACCATGGCCACCAAGGTCTCCCGACTTATCCCCAATTGAGCACGTGTGGGATATGATGGGTAGGATATTGCTCAATTTGCAACGTCCTCCTCAGACTCTAGAAGCACTTCGAGAGGAGTTGGTGGTTGCCTGGAATGAGATACCATAGGAGGACATTGACCATCTGATCAGAAGCATGCCTAGGCGCGTTGGAGAATGCGTAGCACATTAGGGTGCATCTACAAATTATTAAAGGTCAAAGGGCTTTAAAGCAGTGCAATCATTTTGAAATTTTTATCATTTACTTATTATGCTTCATTAAGTACTTATACAAAATTTTATTAAAAGAAAACCATTTAAACTGTGTGTTCGGATTTATATGTCACTTAGTACATATATAGTAATAATGATTGCTCATTGCGATAACGATATTATGGCACCATAACAAAAAGGCTGTGCTAAGGGAGCCATGGGAAGCAAAGAACAGCTGATCATGGATCTGTAGCCAAGCCTATGCGAACAAAAAGAACCTATACATTACGTACCTACCGTTCACAAGTATTTGAACACCTGCATATTTCCATTTAAATTCGCAACAAAAAAAACTATTCAGTGTGTATTTTTCTTTTTATATTGAAAACCGTCACTATGGAAATCAAGCATTACTGGAAGTTCATTGGAAACTAAGTTTGCTCACAGTATTATTGTGATCTCATCATTAGCCATAATAAGAATTTCGTTTTGCCTTTAGAATAATGTTATGTCATGTCATGATTTGTTTTTTGATTATTTCTTTTAATTTGTATTGTACGTAGACCCATCAAACAGTTTTACTTCAGTTCTTGTCTCAACCCTGATGTGAACAGGGTTTTTCAAGGGGATGACTTCCAATTTGCAAAACTGTAACGATGCAACTGACTGGAGGATAAAAGATGATGATTTTCTTCTGTTTCGCCGAAAGTCAAAATCCCATAAAAAAATGGAAGACGTAGCACCCAAACGAAATTAACTAAACTTAAGTTACACAACACAAAGAAAAGGGTGCTAGTCTATGAATGGGCGCTTGGGACCCAATATCGCAGAGTCCGGAAAACGACAAAGCGACCCCTGCACCACGATCTCAACGGATAGTGAAAAGCGAATCACGCAGAATACGTAACGTTCTAGATGAAGGAATCTTGAGTGGCCTTGAAGAAGATATGTTTCATAGGAAACCAGCTAACGGAGAAAAACTACAGAGTTTCAACACCATACTGAATCGCTGAGAAAGTAAGATACAGGGTGTTTCAGTTTATTGTAGCATAACTTTAAGATTCGATAGAACTTTTAAAATTAATGCATAAAGTCTATATAAACATGGGTCGAAAAATGCGTGGCTTCCGAAATACAGGGTGTTTAAATTTACCTTCTAAAATATTTTTTTTTAAATATTTTGAACAATATTTGACGTATAACAGTGAAAATTGGTATACAAGGGTTTTTTGGTACGACAGAACGAACCATAGTTTTACTGTAACCGCTAGAGGGCGCTCTCTACTGTACCTGTAGTGTATTAAAATGACCGAAAAATTTTTCTTAGTGCAATTTTTTGCTTTTTGAATACAAAAACTGATTCTTCGCACTTTTCGCCATAAAAAAGCTCTCTTGTGAATTTTCGTTGTAGTTAGCCGTTTTTGAGATATTTCGATTTTTAAGGTTCGATGCACTTTTAATTATTTATGATAAAATAACGTTAAAAAGTCAGTATGTCGATAATTTTTAGAAGTAGGCTGTGCCTGCAAATATTTTTGAATAAGATAATAATAATATTGAAAGCAGAATAAGGTTAAACGTCAATTAGTTGACAGTTAGTTTTGTTGTCTGTTGAAACCTGAAACGTTTTTTTGCAATTGTGAATGCACGAAATTTAGTTTCTTCTACCTGTTTTTTTTTGTAAGTTTTACAAAAATGCCATTTTTATTCTCCAATCAAGAGTTAGCGGATATTCATTTTGTGTATGGCTTTGTAAATGGAAAGGCAGCAGAAGCAGTCAGAGAATACGCACGAAGATTTCCAAACAGACGACATCCAACTCGCTCAGTATTCGTAAGAGTGCATCGCCAAGTTATTGAAAATGGTTTTGGAAATCCCCAAAGGGATCAAAACATAAATGTTCGTCAGCGCAGATTTACCCGTATGATTCTGCGTGAGTTTGATAGAGATCCGACCACAAGTGTTAGGAGAGTTTCTGGTTCCTTGAGAATTTCAGCAAGCCATGTTCACCATGTTCTTAGAAATGACCATAGACGTCCTTACCATTTGCAACCTGTGCAAGGACTACAGCCAGGGAACGGAGAACGAAGAATCACATTTTGTCTGTGGATTCTTGATACAACTGATAATAATAGGGAGTTTTTAAATAACGTTTTATGGACCGACGAGTCATGCTTCACTAGACGTGGAGTGGTAAATTTTCATAATCAACATATTTGGTCGCATGAAAATCCGCATGCAGTTCGGGAAAGAAATCTTCAGCATGAATTTAGTGTGAACGTGTGGATTGTTATCTACCGTAATCGACTATTTGGACCCTACCTTTTGCCTGCAAGGTTAAATGCTGCGATCTTCTTGGAATTTTTAAAGGTTGAACATGCAAATATGTGGGATGATGTTATGTTAGATTTAAGAAGATTGGCCTGGTTCCAGCTTGATGGTTGTCCAGCTAATTATTCGAGAATGGTTAGAAACTGGCTGGATGAAAATTATCCAGAAAAATGGATCGGCCTTGGAGGACCAGTCGCCTGGCCTCCACGATCTCCTGACCTAAATCCATTAGATTTCTTTGTGTGGGGATTTATAAAAGAAAAAGTGTACCAGATTTCCGTAACCTCAAGAGATATGCTAATAGACAGAATCAGGAATGCATGTGATGAAATAAGGCCTTATTTGAATAACGCTATACCACGTTCGATCATTCGCAGATGTGAATTGTGTATTGTACAATTGGGTTTACATTTCGAGCAACTACTTTAGATTTTGTATGTTTGTCCTAACTATCCAATAGCAATTTAGTTGTAAATAATTAATTTAATTTGTTAAAAATAATATTGAAAAATTAAACAAATTAATATTGTTTTTTTGTGTTTATTGGGAGTTAGGAATTATTGCTGTGTTTAAAAACACAATCAAAACGATCATCTTAATTACTTGTAATGCCCCAATCGAAAATTTTAAAAAAATATTATTTTCCCATAAATAATTAAAAATGCATCGAACCTTAAAAATCGAAATATCTCAAAAACGGCTAACTATAACGAAAACTCACATAAGAGCTTTTTTATGTTGAAAGGTGCGAAGAATCAGTTTTTTTATTCAAAAAGGAAAAAATTGCACTAAGAAAAAATTTTCGGTCATTTTAATACACTACAGGTACAGTAGAGAGCGCCCTCTAGCGGCTCCAGTAAAACTATGGCCATGGATCGTTTTGTCGTACCAAAAAACCCTTGTATACCAATTTTCACTGTTATACATCAAATATTGTTCGAAATATTTAAAAAAAACTATTTTAGAAAGTAAATTTAAACACCCTGTATTTCGGAAGCCACGCATTTTTCGACCCATGTTTACATAGACTTTATGCATTAATTTTAAAAGTTCTATCGAATCTTAAAGTTATGCAACAATAAACTGAAACACCCTGTGTAATACGAGTGAAATTACACAATCAGTAAACTATTAAATTTGCAAAAAGAAAATCATTGAAAAGGGGTTTGGCCTAGGAATGGGCACTCTATTATCAATGAAGAGAGGTTCAAATTACTTATAAGTGATAAATAGAAAAAAAGGTTACGTGACTTTGGCACGTGACAAGAGTACTATAATCTACTCAAAACAATTATATCCCGAACGCTTTACAGTTGCCTACTATAAATCCATGAAATTTAAGTCCATCTGATATTTTTCAGTTGATATGATAGAAAGGCCAGTTTTTCATTCAACCATACACCCAGATCCTTAGTTTTATTCAAACTTGTGAGACCACTATTAGCAACCTCATATTGATGTTCAATTATAGTTTTTCTTTGAAAATGTTAGAATTTTGCATTTAGATACATCCAAGTACAGCTTGTTAGTTTAACACCAATCATAAATATCTGAATCTGAGATGTCATTAAGATTTTCAGATCATCAGCTTATAATAAATTCAAACAAGACACGTTGCAAGACACATCGTTTATGTACAATAAGAGTAGAAGGGAACCTAGGCTTGAACCTTGCGGTACACGTGAAGCTCCTATACGTTCTTGAAGTACAAAACCATTATAGAAAACCATATTGAGACGTATTTTCAAAATGTCATTGGAAGTAATTTAATGATTTAAATTACCAAACCCAAAATTAGACACCTTGCTCAATAGAGTAGAGAGTACCAAGATCGATCTTGCCAAAAGTTTGAGAAAAATCTGAATAGACCACATCCACCTGATCATGATTATACAAAATATCACTGAAAAACTGAAATTAACGAAATTGGTTACAGTAGAAATGTCCTTAAAAAAATGTCGTCATACAGAAAAATTTTAAATACTTTCGAAAAATTTGACTTTGGTGTAAGGGACCAGGGCCTTTTCTGAGGCTGTTGATTCATTGACATTGACATCATATTCGTTTTTTATATCATATAGGTTTTTCTACAAGATATTAACTTAGCACCAGGTGGTGGCCACGTTATGAACTCGTTTTACGTGTTGCCTAAACGTAATGAGGCTTCAGTTATCAATGTTGCTCTGATGTGATGTAAGATCTCCTTCAGAGATGGCATTACTGGAGGTAACGGCAATGCAAAGGTGCATAGTGAGGATTTGTGATTCTTCTCAGAGGTGTAAATTATAAACCACTCGGCTTTACAAAACGTATGCAACCAACAATGCGTGTAGAGGTGTAGTTGAGCCATTCCTCCATAGATGGACGCCCACAACGATCCTAGTGAGCAAACGTGGAATCACTGTTTGCACCCTAAAGACTACCTAGTCTGCATTTTATAGGTATTTTGTGGCGTTTTATAGGTTTCTCACATAATATTAGGTTTTTGCTTTTTAACTTCTTAACTTATAAACTGGTGACAGCTTAGCTAGGTAAGTCAACCTAGTTGATGCCACTTGTCAAAGGGAAATTCATGGGCCTGTTTATTCTGGGAGCTCCTTTCATCCCTATACATATCTGACCGAAAACGCAAACATAATGAGCATAAACCGAGCGCCGATTATGTTGTAATGCCTGTAATTGTTGGATCGAAGCGATCCGGCGGGCTGTTATCATTCCAGTAGCTGTTATAGTTTGTGAACGTGTTTGCCGAACGGATAAAGTCAAGTACATAGCTTCGTTTACACTGCGTTACATAATATCGGATACGCTAAAGCCGCATTTATGGACTTCGCTGCGGCTAATAGATGCCTCGACATCGAAGCTGTTTCCAAAAAGCTGTAAATTTCATCGAATCTTTACGCTTCTTCCATAGTTTCGAAATACATTTTAGCTCCCATATAAAATACCCCTAATTAGTTATTTAGGGGCTCATGAGACACAGATATTCTGTGGACTTAAAAGTTCCACGTATTTTTAGACGATTGCTCATGATTGGTCTATGCAAAATTGCTACGTTTAACCGTTGGGGGGCGTCAGATTTTTCTTTTTAAAACTAATTTTTTCAGATATTTTTGCTACCGACAGTCTGATTTAAGACTTGTGATTTGCTAGACGATCTAGTATTTAACTTTTGCAAAGAACCCGAAAGGGTTCGAGAAGGATGAAAACTACCCCCACCCCCACATAAATAAAAGCTCCGTAAAGTCTTATGGCACATGGATTGGTAGACGCTAAGGAGCTCCTATTGAATGATCACCTCGTTCCCCGGATCTTAATCCTTGCGATTTTTTATATGGAAAGCGTTTCTAAAAATACCTGAAGAAATGCGTTTTAGAAAGAAAATTGATGATATCTAACGGGCAAACGAAGCTCTCTTGCAAAGAGATAACTCACGTCCAATCGAATTATTTTGAGTAAAAAATACGTTGTGAAACTATGTCTATGAAATATTGGGAGACCCTGAATGTATTTACAGGCCCATGACGGGTAGTGGGTATGTAACCGTGTTTTTGAGGGAAAGCAATATTTGTCAACAATTACTTTCATAGTAAATAAAGCTATTTGTGTAATCGAAAATATAGAAATAACCAACTGACCATCCTTTGAAAACACATTTATTTTTGGTAGTGAAAGGACCCAGAAGTTTTCACTAGTGGATATGTGCATCTGTTGTAGTTTAGAATCTACCCGAAGACCGTCCAGCACCAGTTTCCACCGAGAAAAACGTGTTATATACTAAGTGACATATAAATCCGAACACCCAGTTTAAATGGTTTTATTTTAATAAAAGTTGGTGAATGTATTTATCTTACTGTAAATAACAAGTGAAAAAATTTTCAGCCTCATCAGTTGGACATTCCAGTTTTTATACTGCTTTTTTTTAATTCACTAACGCTCAAAAAATGAATATTTCAGCCGCAGTAAAGAATCAACGTTGGCGGATTTTGGTTCTTGACATCCTTTACGATCGGTTACGATGCCCAGAATACGGAGACCTGTACGATTTCGTCAACTTAGTGAGTTTGATAGCGGCAGTAGAGTGGGACTTCGGGAAGCTGGACTTCCTTTTCGGGCAATTGCAGTTAGAGTGCAAAGAAGTGTAGACACTGTGGTTAGGTGTTGTCAGGCATGGCTTCGAGAAGGCCGTACGCAAAGAGCAAGGGGCACTGGACGCCGCCGTAGAACAACAGACCGTGAAGATCGCCGCCTAAGATTATTGGCCTTAAGGGACCGTTTCTCCACTACCAGGACCATTGCAAATGAATGGTTTGCAGAACACGGAAGACCTATTGGCATGCGAAGTGTTTACCGACGAATGAGAAGTTTTGGCTTGTTTTCATACCGGCCACACTGGGTCCTCCCTTTAACTCGAGAACACCGACATAATCGCCTTGAGTGGTGCAGACAACGGTCACTCTGTGATCAGGAATGGAACAGTATTGTCTTTAGTGACGAGTCCCGATTTTGTTTAGGCATACACGATGGTCGTGCCAGGGTTAGAAGGCGACGTGGTGAAAGGAGGAATCCACAGTTTTTTGGTGAAAGACATGTTCGTCACACTGTTGGAGTTATGGTTTGGGGTGCTATAGCTTATGGTTCCAGGTCACCTTTAATCTTCATCAGAGGTAACATGAACGCGCAGCGTTATATCCACGACGTTCTAGAACCCCATCTTTTACCCTATCTTGACACCCAACTTTCCAACAAGATAATGCCCGACCACATGTTGCAAGAGTCACAATAGACTTGTTTGAACATAATGATGTCACATTGTTACCATGGCCACCAAGATCTCCCGACTTATCCCCAATTGAGCACGTGTGGGATATGATGGGTAGGAGATTGCTCAATTTGCAACGTCCTCCTCAGACTCTAGAAGCACTTCGGGAGGAGTTGGTGGTTGCCTGGAATAAGATACCACCGGATTTATATGTCACTTAGTATACATGTCCTCCAAGAATAAAAAGAAAGACCTCTCACCTGTGTTACATGTATGCTAGACCAATTTGTGTTGAGTGTTTAACAAAATTATGTTGTAACTGTAAATGTGATCTATAACCTTTTTAGGCTTTGTGATTTTCATGAAAATAGCTTTTATATTTGAAGTAACTATTTTTTTTGGAAGATGGGTTCCTAGTCTCAAGTGCAATATGTTTTGTTTCGTTTTACACCAATTTTTGTTTGTCTAATATAGACTTTTCGCTATGCTTACTAATTTTCTATAAAATTAACCTTGTTAAATAGAAGTGTTCTTTTATCAATCTATCCATTTGATTGTTATTACAAAACTATAGGCAATACACTAATTTGAAGAAAATACATGAAAATAAAAAAATATGAATTTTTTAGTGATATTTAATTAGCGCGCTCATCATGACCGCACCACACCAACTATGTTACAAAATATGTACCACAGTAGTTAAGGGTTAAGGACATTTTCAAGATAAAAAAGCCAAAATCACTAGTCTCTCTTGCAACGTATACAAAATATCATTCAAATAAAATCACTTTTACTATCTATTTTCTTAGTCTCTGAGTATATTGTCACCGGACTAAGGTTGCAACGCTACGTTATCATTGTCTGAGCAGGAAGATAAACAGCGCCTTTGGGCGAGGTTATCCCTCGGGAGCAGCGATTTATAGAAAAAGGCGCTAATAGAATGTCTTTGTACTCTTTCCAACACTTGTCGGGTCACTCAACTGCAGCTGCTCGCAATGCGTCAATGTTGCCTTTTCTGCTGTTTGTCACTTTCTCTCCTGTGTTTCAGCAATGCGTAGAATAGAGAAGACTCAGTAGGTTTTGGAATGTATAGCGGGATTAATTGCGATTGTAGCGAGGCTAAAGATAGTATGACTGCTTGGAATATCATAAATCGAAGAAACTTATTGGAAATAGGTTAGACCGAAATCTGACTGAGCAATCTTTATAATATTGGAACTTACTCTTTATTGGATGAGGTCATCTTCTCTATCATGATGGCAGAAGCGGTCTCAAATACTGAAAGACTGGTAACCACAAATCAGGGCATCCACACTCTCAATTGCTACTAATTTTACATGATAGTTAGGTGTGGCCTCGCAAGCTTACGCTGCTTTGAAAATTTTGTATTCTTAAGTTTTAATTTTCTTTATATCTAGTACTAAAGGCATGGCTAGTTTTATTGAAGTTGTTTTTGCGTTTGTATATGAATTGAATTACTTCATGCAGAAACAGTTGCCTCAGGTCAAACAATCCAGTCTCTGAAAATAATTTATCAGAAGGATAAGTAATTTTTTTGCCAGATATAACTTTCAACATTCTTTTTTGCAGTATATCCAGAGGCCGCAAATGACAATATGCGGTACTTAACCAACTCAAAATAGCGTATCGCAGACGTGATTCAACTAATCAATAATACAACATGTAGTCTATGAGATGTTTTAAATATTTAAAGCGATATGAGAGTTGTCGTAAGGTATTTGTAATGATAGCTATATGAACATCCCATCTCAAGTGGCGATTAATGGTGACACCTAAGTATTTATAGATATTCAAAGATGCTAAAGATGTACTTTGATTTATTAAAAGTTGTTCATACTGAGGTAGACAACGTACTGTATTAGAAAAAGGCATAAAGAATGTTTTTTTATAGCTCACGGTTAAAAGTTTATGGGCAAAATAATCAAAAATAGTTCCTAGATCCCGCGCTGCTTTAATTTTTACATTTTCTCAAGTGTTGTCATCATACAGGACTACCGTATGATCTGCAAAGCTAAATACTTGACCAACTGACGAAGAAGTTAGAACGCAAGATTGGACCTAACACGGTACCCTGAGGTAAACCGTAATAAACTGTCTTTTCATTACTGAAAGTGTCACTAATCTTTACTACTTGTTTTCGATTTGAGAGATAGCTTGTAAACAACTGTAAAGGCCCGCCTCGTACTTCTGCATCCTCCAAGGTCTCCTACATCTGCTGGTGATTCACAGTGTCGAAGGGCTTGGCAAGATCCAAGAATACGCACAGTACCGGTGTACTCAATGCTAATCTTTTTCTAATCTCTTCTGTTAACTTAGCGCATCTTTGGTTGATATTCCCTCTCGAAAACCGAACTGCTTATCTGAAAGATGTTTGCATTTGTCCAAAAATTTAACGTTGTTTTCTCAAATATTTTAGCTATAATTATGATGACATATATCGGTCTATAGTTATTTATACTTTTTACATCGCCTTTTTCATGGACGGGTGTAACTAAAGCTTCTTTGAACCCTTCTGAGGCTTCATTAGAAATATAAATCCGGTTGATTAAGTGACATATCGGCATTGAAATAATGTCAGCAGTATATTTAAATATTTCGGAGTGCAAGTTGTCAAAACCGGGCGATTTTCCATTTTTTTAATGTGTTAATGATTGAGGTTACTTCAGTTATATCTACCGCCTCTAAGAAAAATGTACTTTGATTTATTTTCCTTTGCGGTCTATTTTTGTTTGGCCTCACAATGCGTTCAGCATAGTATTTGCCAATATTTGCAAAGAAGTCCTTAAAATTATTCGCAATTGTTATTGGTGAATCACATAATTTATTTTCGTCAATTATTTCCTTAACTGCACATTTATGACTGCGTTTGTAGAGTTTATTAACTAAGTTACAAAAGTTCTTAGGAGTATTTTTGTTTTTGTTTATTTGTTTCTTGTAAAAATTGTATTTAGCATTTCGTATGAGTTTTTCTAATTTTTTCTTATATTCCAGATATCTTATCCTTACCTGCTCATTTTCTGGCTGCATCAAGTACTCAGGATATAGAAGATTTTTTTCATTAACAGAATTTACAAAACCTGACGTGATCCAAGGCTTTCGTTTGATCTCGCGCCTATTAAATTTTTCTGTGGTTGTATTTTTATCAGTTAAAGATCTTAATATGTCACTTAGTTGGCTAACCAAAATGTTAACATTATTTTCAGAGTAATATATATATATATATATACTAAGTGACATATAAATCCGAACACCGAGTTTAAATGGTTTTATTTTAATAAAATTTTGTATGTACTTAATGAAGCATAATAACTAAATGATAAAAATTTCAAAATGATTGCACTGCTTTAAAGCCCTTTGACCTTTAATAATGTGTGGATGCACTCTGATGTGCTACGCATTCTCCAACGCGCCTAGGCATGCTTCTGATCACGTGATCAATGTCCTCCTGTGGTATCTCATTCCAGGCAACCACCAACTCCTCTCGAAGTGCTTCTAGAGTCTGAGGAGGACGTTGCAAATTGAGCAATCTCCTACCCATCACATCCCACACGTGCTCAATTGGGGATAAGTCGGGAGATCTTGGTGGCCATGGTAACAATGTGACATCATTATGTTGAAAGAAGTCTATTGTGGCTCTTGCAACATGTGGTCGGGCATTGTCTTGTTGGAAAGTTGGATCTGCCAGGATGTCAAGATAGGGTAAAAGATGGGTTTCTAGAACTTCGTGGATATAACGCTGCGCGTTCATGTTGCCTCTGATGAAGATTAAAGGTGACCTGGAACCATAAGCTATAGCACCCCAAACCATAACTCCAACATGTCTTTCAACAAAAAACTGTGGTCTTCCGTGTTCTGCAAAACATTCATTTGCAATGGACCTGGTAGTGGAGAAACGGTCCCTTAAGGCCAATAATCTTAGGCGGCGATCTTCACGGTCTGTTGTTCTACGGCGGCGTCCAGTGCCCCTTGCTCTTCGCGTACGGCCTTCTCGAAGCCATGCCTGACAACACCTAACCACAGTGTCTACACTTCTTTGCACTCTAACAGCAAATGTCCGAAAAGAAAGTCCAGCTTTCCGAAGTCCCACTATACGGCCCCTATCAAACTCACTAAGTTGACGGAATCGTACAGGTCTCCGTACTCTAGGCATCGTAACCGATCGTAAAGGATGTCAAGAACCTAAATCCGCCAACGTTGATTCTTTACTGCGGCTGAAATATTCATTTTTAGAGCGTTAGTGAATTAAAAAAAAGCAGTATAAAAAGCGGAATGTCCAACTGATAAGGCTGAAAATTTTTTCACTTATTATTTACAGTAAGATAAATACATTCACCAACTTTTATTAAAATAAAACCATTTAAACTGGGTGTTCGGATTTATATGTCACTTAGTATAATTGGTCCAATTATATTTATCTAGATCTTCTCTTAGGCCATTATAATTGATATATTGAATTTCTGTAACAGAAGTATTCGCATGATGTTCTACCTTATCTATTGGTATCCCTAGGATTGGCGAAAAATATTGAGGAAAATCTGAGTAGAATGAAGGCAATATTAAATTAAACTCAAACAGAATGTTGGAACCAAACCCAGGGCAGGCTATCAAAGAACAGCACTAAACTAGATTTTGACATTTATTTATCGGCAATCTAAAGAGAACAACTCGGAGATTTTTAATAAATTAAGGAAGTCGACAAGAAGTATCTGAATCTTGAAATTATTTACACAACAGCAATGCCATTAACACTCAAAGTAACTTATTTTAAATTATGTTTGAATATCGGGCTTGATTGCCATGATCGAATTGAACGGGGCAAGGGGCAAACAGTAACATCATTTTTATTGCTTTCTTTCGTGAGGTGACTCCCCTTCTGGCAGGAAGATTTCTTCTTAGATTTTATCTAAAGTGTTTTTAAAGATACGGGACGTCAAATGTATAATTATTTTAACGAAAAATTGGAAATATCAAGTACAAACCCCCAGAACCATACATTGGCAAAACGGCCAAGAAAAGACGCTTTTGAAAATCAACAGAAATACAGGGTGTCCCATTTAAAAAATACAAGCTTACGGTACTCCCTGTACTTGTCTAGCTAAAAATGATTTTAGTTGGGGTTTTAGCCCTTTGATCTGCCTACAACTTCTATATTTAGCTTTTATCTGCAACTCTAATAGTTACGAAGATATTGAGCTTTGACACACTATTTGGACCTCATATTCTAGGGTTATAAAGGAGCTTAAAAACGATGTATCCCACCACCCCTGATTCCATTTAAAAATTGTGCTTAGCCTCCATCGTGGAATCTACAACTGCCACTTTTGGACTGGAATATATACTAAGTGACATATAAATCCGAACACCCAGTTTAAATGGTTTTATTTTAATAAATTTTTGTATAAGTACTTAATGAAGCATAATAAGTAAATGATAAAAATTTCAAAATAATTGCACTGCTTTAAAGCCCTTTGACCTTTGATAATGTGTGGATGCACCCTGATGCGCTACGCATTCTCCAACGCGCCTAGGCATGCTTCTGATCAGGTGGTCGATGTCCTCATTCCAGGCAACCACCAACTCCTCTCGAAGTGCTTCTAGAGTCTGAGGAGGACGTTGCAAATTGAGCAATCTCCTACCCATCATATCCCACACGTGCTCAATTGGGGATAAGTCGGGAGATCTTGGTGGCCATGGTAACAATGTGACATCATTATGTTGAAAGAAGTCTATTGTGACTCTTGCAACATGTGGTCGGGCATTACCTTGTTGGAAAGTTGGATCTGCCAGGGTGTCAAGATAGGGTAAAATATGGGGTTCTAGAACTTCGTAGATATAACGCTGCGCATTCATGTTACCTCTGATGAAGATTAAAGGTGACCTGGAACCATAAGCTATAGCACCCCAAACCATAACTCCAACAGTGTGATGAACATGTCTTTCAACAAAAAACTGTGGATTCCTCCTTTCACCACGTCGCCTTCTAACCCTGGCACGACCATCGTGCATGCCTAAGCAAAATCGAGACTCGTCGCTAAAGACAATACTGTTCCATTCCTGATCCCAGAGTGACCGTTGTCTGCACCACTCAAGGCGATTACGTCGGTGTTCCCGAGTGAAAGGGAAGACCCAGTGTGGCCGGTATGAAAACAAGCCAAAACTTCTCATTCGTCGGTAAACACTTCGCATGCCAATAGGTCTTCCACAGTGTCTACACTTCTTTGCACTCTAACTGCAATTGCCCGAAAAGAAAGTCCAGCTTCCCGAAGTCCCACTATACGGCCCCTATCAAACTCCCTAAGTTGACGAAATCATACAGGTCTCCGTACTCTGGGCATCGTAACCGATCGTAAAGGATGTCAAGAACCAAAATCCGCCAACGTTGATTCTTTACTGCGGCTGAAATATTCATTTTTAGAGCGTTAGTGAATTAAAAAAAAGCAGTATAAAAACCGGAATGTCCAACTGATAAGGCTGAACATTTTTTCAGTTGTTATTAACAGTAAGATAAATACATTCACCAACTTTTATTAAAATAAAACCATTTAAACTGGGTGTTTTATATGTCACTTAATATATGTAGTATTTACCTATCAATTTCATTACCCCCGAACTGTTAAGAAAATAAATAAGGGGCGGTCTTCTTGAAAAGTACTATATTTATTTAGATTCTAGGGTAAGACATCAGGAAAACATACCAAATATCTCAATTTGGGAAGATTTAAGCAACACCACGCTCTGCTGTGGTGGAAGCTAAAAATGGACTTCCATGAACAATAAAACGATACGAAATCATGATACACAATGCGACTACATTCGTATATATGACAATGGACAGAGCATAAACCTAGAAATCGATAATCCAGAACTTAATAAACGCAATTAAATTAAAAGCGAGCCGGTGCAATATTTCACTTTCAGCTTTAATTAATTCTGCGTCTTTTGCCGTTGCTGCAGCTCTGCCATGGACGCGATGAAGCAGAAAACGCTGATGATGTAACGGGCGCGTTTCTTAAGGGTGATGATCAGTATTGTACACAGTCAATAAAAGCGGTGACAGAATGGAAGCATCCAATTTTAGACCCGCATCAGTTATGTCGAATATAGCCAGAATTTGTAGACAAAAACGAAATTATATGTTTTGACCGATATGGGTTTGGAAAAGGAAAGTCCAATTACAGACGCAGGTTTGGTCAACAAAAAAATATTTACTGTTGGTACCTTTGTTGGCCTGAAAAACACCTTTGATACGGAGAACCATGTCAAGCTTCTCAAAGTTATGGAAAGATTGGAATTTAGGCGAACATCACACATTAAGAAGTCACCTTTCAGGTCGAACACAGACTTCCAAATTCTCTAACACTAACAGTAGGGAAGTGTGCATCAAGTGCGGTGTGCCGCAAGGAACAGTATTAGGCCCACTGTTATTTAATCTCTATTTAAATGACTTATTCAAAATTTAATGACCCTTGGCTGGCATCGGGAGTTGACCGTGAACATGAGTTGTCGACTGTTCACACGGTTACGATTCAAATTGCTCCATGAAGCCGACCTGAAGGAGCTCGTGATTGAAACTTTTGCAGTTTTTAGTGCTGTGGTAGAGAAAAGGCCGAGAAAGCCACGTGAATAGATAAAAAATCTAAGGAAGAAGCCATGTGATGATAACAATACAGGAAGTTTCAAGTTCCACCCTCACCATTGGGATCTCGGAAACTGTAAGGGATACTAAGTCGCTTAAATGGGGGCAAAGTTGCGTATTTAGGCAGTCAACAAAATGCCGCTCAGAGAGTTTCTACATTCAAAGTACTTCCCGGTGAGAGACGGAAAAAACTTAATTTGCCCAAAATCGTTTCAATGTTTCCTGACCTTGTTTGTAGTGGGATTTCAAAATAAATTACATGTCAGCATTGCCACTTGTTCCGCGCTGGGATAATTAGGATTTCAATACAACCTTCCGTCTCTTGTCGTTGTTTTTAATTTTGAGTTCAGAAATGTACATTGCCATTGTCAAATTTTAGTTATTCTAGAAAAACTGTGGTTCCTGAGTAGGCCTTGAAACTATTATTTCATTTGTTCCATTCCAGACCTCAAATTGAACATAGCAACAAAGTTTGGAAGACTGAGACGAAGATAAATAAATGTAGCAGTGAGCAATGTTCAAATAGTCAGGCTTTGCCTACAAAATACCGGACATTATTAACATCTGCTATTATTTACCGCTACTAATTTATGATGATTATTGTTATTACCATAAATAAAATTAATCTTTCTCATAGTATTTGTTCCATAAGCTTTGTTATTGTAGCTTTGTTGGCACATTGCAAAGTCGAAAAAACAATTTCAAATGATGTTATTGATGTGTTCTCCAAATCTCAACTGCTCGTCAAACAATACACCGAGATTTTTCACACATTCGGTGAATTTTGGTTGAGAATTGTTAACTTAGAATCGCATGTTTGATTTCAGAGAACCGTTGGCGTTTTTTGGGCTGAATAAGATTACACTGGACAACAAATTTTAGTTTTTTAATTGTATCTTGTAGGAAAAGTGCACTTCTTTGTTAATTTTGGGGCGCTGAATCTAAAAATGTCAATGAAATAAAAAATTAGTTGCGGTTTATAAAAAGAGCTTTTTATTTTTAAGGATATATCAAAAAAAGTAACAAGATTCATATACATATAAGAATCACTATATGCGCTGTATTTTTGCTGTTCTTTTATGGATCGTTTCTGGAGCATCTCTATCAAGAGTTCAACAGTAGTCTGCAAGCATGGAAGGATTCCACTTTCCCTGGTATCTTTTTTCCATTGTTGAAATATCCTGATGAAAACGTTCGCCGTGCTCATCACTTACGGCTCCGCAATTGTCAGGAAAAAAGTCCAGGTGTGAGTGTAGGAAATGTATCTTAAGAGACATATTACAGTCCATCTTTTGATACGATGACAGCATATTTTTGACAAGAGTTTTATAGTTGTCAGTTTTTGTATTTCCCAAGAAATTAGTGACCACCAGACGGAAATCATTCCAAGCAGTTTTTTCAATACCTGTTAAAGTCTTTTCAAACTGTGTATCTTACAAAATATTTCGAATCTGTGGCCCAACAAAAATACCTTCTTTAACCTTGGCCTCACTTAGTCTTGGAAATTTCTGACGCAGGTATTGAAAAGCTGACCCATCTCTATCTAATGCCTTGACGAAGTTTTTCATTAGGCCCAACTTGATATGCAGTGGTGGTAATAAAATTTTTTTCGAATCTACTAATGGCATATGCTGTACATTTTTTTGACCTGGCTCTAGGAATTGACGAACAGGCCAGTTTTGTCTGGTGTAATGAAGTGCCTTTGCCCGACTGTCCCATTCACACAAAAAGCAGCAAAACCTTGTGTAGCCTAGCTGCAGCCCAAGAAAAAGTGCAACAACTTTCAAATCGCCACAAATATGCCATTGGTGCTCATCGTATTTTATGCATGTCAATAGGTACTTCATATTGTCATATGATTCTTTCATGTGAACTGCATACCCTACAGGAAGAGATGATAAAATATTTCCAATATGCAATAACACTGCCTTTAAACTCAATGTTGAACTGTCTATGAACAATCTACATTCTTCTGGGTTATAGTTTATATTTAAAGCCGCCAGTAAGCCGTTAATGTTACTGCAGAAAACCAAGTTATTCTCCATGTTGAAAAATGGTTCTAAGTCTTTGTGGCGTTTACGAAAAACACATACCGAAACATCGTCTTCTAACAAGTTCCACTGCTGCAGTCTTGATCCAAGTAACTCTGCCTTACATTTTGGAAGTTCTAAATCTCTTACAAGATCATTTAATTCTGACTGTGTTATTTTGTGCGGTTGGTGGCATGACGTGCTCGGTATAAAATCAGGATCTCTTGACGTTGATGGCATATCTTCTTCCTGACGAATCACTCGATCGTCATGATCTGATTCGTTTTCTGATTCGCAAGTGTAGGATTCTGGGGGTTTTGGAATAGGATTTTCGTCACTGTGAGGAACAGGTCTCATCGCAGATGGTATGTTTGGGTAGTTAATAACCGATTTTTTTTTTCTTGGACATACCTGTGGCTTGTCCAACACAAGGTACCATGCAAAAGTAACAATCATTAATATGATTTGTAGGCTCTCTCCAAACCATTGGGACAGCAAAGCGCATAGACCGTTTTTTGCCATTTAACCAGCTCCTCAGACTTGAAGCACATGTATTACAGCAGATGTGGGGTGCCCACTGTTTGTCTTGATCACCTAGTTTACAACCGAAATAAAGCTGATATGCCTTTGTTATTAGTGGAGTAACTGACCGTCTCTGAGACGCAAAAGTCACATCACCACACACGTAACAAAACTGATCTGAATTGTTTACACAGTTTCGAGACATCTTGCATGAACGCTGTCAGCCAACTGAGGAAAAAATGGCTAATATAAAACAATATAATGTACACGTATGTATAACGTAACACAATCATGCCGATTACATCATCTTTCCTTGCCGAATATAAAAATGTAGCACGTGCATTCTTGTGAATTACAGTATATTAACACTGTCACAGCAGGAACACATATAATTACCGTATCTCTAAAACTTGAACTAATATTGAAAAAATAATTTTCATTCCGGTTTTAGCACATTAAAAATAGTAATATTTTGTTGATTTTATTTAGGATATTTTTTGGCTGTTGATCAGTGATTTGAGATTTCTCTGACTTTAATTTGAGAGAGCCGCACTGTGTATAATTATATCTAAATCTATATCTATTTTCATTATTTTTAGTCGTCTGCTAGTTTCAGCATATTTGCCCTTTGCGTACCCCTGGGCGTATACATCAACCCAACTATCCCAGCAGCGTGCGATCAAAGCAAGTCATTCAACTACTGCGGACCCAGTGACCGCAGCAAATCGAACTATTTGCTGATAAAGTATCCGCAGCCCCAGCAGCTGCAGAGCCGCCCCTCTCCCTTGCTCCTCCTTCCCCTATTTTCCGGCATTTTCCTTCGCCTTAACGACCCGAACCGGCATGGCATGGTAGCACCGACCGGAAAGAAGAAAAAAGAAGACGTCCTGGAACTGTCTTGCAATATAAATTTTTTCCGACTGCACCTAGTTATTATTCCTGGCCAGTCCAGCTGCTGAAATCGCGCACACGCTTTCTGGCAGAAGTTCTGTCGACGCATACACGTCGTATCAGGAGCGCATGAGAGGGGCGGGGGGGGTAAATTCAAGGGGAAAGTAGCGTGAACAGCAAGGAGAATGACTATTTTGAGATTATCGCCTTTTTGTCGAACAATAATAGTTATTTATGTATCTAGGGCGTTGAGTCGACGTTTGTAACCCAAAGGTATACAATAGCGTTATTTAGTGAACACATCGACATGTTTCTCATCAATCCAAGTTGTTATTGGTCATAAAGGAGATAATTTTTACTTTCCAATATGCCCAAAAAAGCACCTAACATAAAGGGCACATTTTAGGTCAATATTAGATAAGCTATAATCTTTGAATTTGTCTTTAGGGACAGGAATTTGGTAGGTATCTACCTCTTTTGTGGTGTGTTTTATATAGTGTTGAATCAAGTAATTCATCATGTTCGTCAGAAGTTTATCATTGGGGTACGTTGTTATCAGTTTTTGAAAAAAGATTCAACTGTCAAGACAATTCACTTATGAGGATTTCATTCAGTGACATAATTACAAAAATTTAACAAGCATTTCTTGAGTAGTAGCCGGTTTTAAGAAAATTTCAGTTGGGATCCTTCTTCTGAAAAACTCAATAGCTGTAGATTTTGCTTTCTGGTGTTTGGTGTTCCTTGAGAATTTGGTATGATTTTACTGATATCGTACGTTAATTCATGTCACTAGAGACTTTTAAAAATCTAATACAAGTCTGCCTATATGCCAAGATTCGAAAGTTTTTTATAAACTAATCAAGATACTGCATGCCCCTGCAAAAAGGATTTAAGTACGCCTCTGATTGTAAGTTAGGACGAGTAAATTCGACGCTGCCAGTGGTAGCTTGTTTTGGCCGTTGGCCAAGTGTCATGCTCGCTCTCTCTCTCTCTGTCTCTCAGTGACACACACGCACACCGATCTTTTTCTCTATTTTCTAGCCAACCAGAATAAATCGATAGTCTTACTAAGTTCATTTAAATACCTGCATGTATACTAAGTGACATATAAATCCGAACACCCAGTTTAAATGGTTTTATTTTAAAAGTTGGTGAATGTATTTATCTTACTGTAAATAACAAGTGAAAAAATTTTCAGCCTTATCAGTTGGACATTCCGGTTTTTATACTGCTTTTTTTTAATTCACTAACGCTCTAAAAATGAATATTTCAGCCGCAGTAAAGAATCAACGTTGGCGGATTTTGGTTCTTGACATCCTTTACGATCGGTTACGATGCTTAGAGTACGGAGACCTGTACGATTTCATCAACTTAGTGAGTTTGATAGGGGCCGTATAGTGGGACTTCGGGAAGCTGGACTTTCTTTTCGGGCAATTGCAGTTAGAGTGCAAAGAAGTGTAGACACTGCGGTTAGGTGTTGTCAGGCATGGCTTCGAGAAGGCCGTACGCAAAGAGCAAGGGGCACTGGACGCCGCCGTAGAACAACAGACCGTGAAGATCGCCGCCTAAGATCACTGGCCTTAAGGGACCGTTTCTCCACTACCAGGTCCATTGCAAATGAATGGTTTGCAGAACACGGAAGACCTATCGGCATGCGAAGTGTTTACTGACGGATGAGAAGTTTTGGCTTGCTTTCATACCGGCCACACTGGGTGCTCCCTTTAACTCGAGAACACCGACGTAATCGCCTTGAGTGGTGCAGACAACGGTCACTCTGGGATCAGGAATGGAACAGTATTGTCTTTAGTGACGAGTCTCAATTTTGTTTAGGCATGCACGATGGTCGTGCCAGGGTCAGAAGGCGACGTGGTGAAAGGAGGAATCCACAGTTTTTTGTTGAAAGACATGTTCATCACTCTGTTCGAGTTATGGTTTGGGGTGCTATAGCTTATGGATCCAGGTCACCTTTAATCTTTATCAGAGGTAACGTGAACGCGCAGCGTTATATCCACGAAGTTCTAGAACTCCATCTTTTACCCTATCTTGACACCCTGGCAGATCCAACTTTCCAACAAGATAATGCCCGACCACATGTTGCAAGAGTCACAACAGACTTCATTCAACATAATGATGTCACATTGTTACAATGGCCACCAAGATCTCCCGACTTTTCCCCAATTGAGCACGTGTGGGATATGATGGGTAGGAGATTGCTCAATTTGCAACGTCCTCCTCAGACTCTAGAAGCACTTCGAGAGGAGTTGGTGGTTGCCTGGAATGAGATACCACAGGAGGACATTGACCACCTGATCAGAAGCATGCCTATGCGCGTTGGAGAATGCGTAGCACATCAGGGTGCATCCACACATTATTAAAGGTCAAAGGGCTTTGAAGCAGTGCAATCATTTTGAAATTTTTATCATTTACTTATTATGCTTCATTAAGTACTTATACAAAATTTTATTAAAATAAAACCATTTAAACAGGTCGTTCGGATTTATATGTCACTTAGTATACTTGCATGTATCAAATTATATTTCTTGTACTATAAAATTATTTTATACCGTATAGACTTTGTTATGATGTAACAATTTCTCTCGCATAGTGAAATATGAGCTCAGTGATCTCGTGTACAAGAGTCTCATAATAAGAAGCTCTAGTAATTCTATAGAGATTTGCTGAAAATCGGTGTGAATGGAAGTGAAACCAATTCTTTAAATTAAAAAAACTTTTATTTCATTCTGTAAAAACTGCTTCTAAAGACTTTGCTGCGTCATATGCAAAATCTGCTCGTGTTGTGCCATAAAGAAAATAGATACCTCCCAAAATGAGTTGTTAAGTGCTTTCTCGGCTACAGTGTTTTGCATATATATTTTTAAGTAGTAAGTATAGCTGTGATATTATCAGTTCCACCGAGCAATCTATATAACGTTTTTTTTTTACTTTGTTAAAAAGTTTAGGGCTTTTCGGACTCACAGTAAGTACCATAAAATTCTTTAAACCCTATTCAACAGGGCGGAAACACTTTTATTACTGTTGTTTGTTAGTAACCTGTGTGAAAACTTGAAAAGTATGGAAATATGCTTTATGTTAAGTCCATATAAGCGAAATCGAAAAGGTTCGAAGAAGGCTCCTTAAACTTCTTTATTTGAAGTCTTAGTGAGTTTATTCTGAGAAAGGAGTTAGGAACGCAGCATTTTGAAATTCAAAGCTTAGAGTTCAGAAGGCATGATTGACCTGCCAGATATTTTAATGCAAATCAATATTAACGTACCTCCGTCTTCTTCGCGCAATTATGTCACTTTTATGCCATCTAGAGCAATAACCAACATTTTGCACAAGATGCCTGTGCATGTTATGTGTGAAGCTCAATAGGGCTAGCTGTCATTGCGATATATTTATATCTTTTCTTGGTGTAGTATGTAGTAGTACGTTAGGCTATTTTGTTTATATAATTGTCCTGAAAATCAGAAATTGTTGGACAAGAAATGCTGTTATTATTACTATTGTTATTATTATCATTATTAACAAGCTGTCGAACCAGTTCTAAACGAAGATGCGAAGATCGAAATTACCGTTCCAACAGGTAATGGAACTGATTCTGTAGCTGTTGCAACAAATTTTGTTCCATTTCCGAACCGGTTCTGAAGTGGTCCTAGTTCTAGTTCTAAGAGAGAACTAAGAGTTCAAATTTGTTAGCGCATGCGTCCTAACTGCCACTTTGTGCCTTTTCTAGCCTTGTGTCTTGTCCTGGTATTGAGCCGTAGATTACTTTGGAACGGATTTAGGTGAAGATGAAGACCTTGAGCTGATTGTAGGAGAACCAGAAATGAAACCTAACTACGTGGTCAAGTGTCGATAATTTTAGTGGAATTTGTTCAAATAATACCAATTTGTTCACAACTTTAGTGAATAAATTGGAAAAGGAAAAACACAAATGGATAATGTCCTTGTGCGTAGTTTAAATAAGCTGGAAGCCATTGAGGAGTAAGTGCGTATACTCAAAATCTAGTCAAAGGTAACCAGGTATATGTGATCTCATAAATATATTATTTACTATTTTTAACGAATGTACCATGGATCCAACCTTCACCGGCTACTAAATGTTTCCATCAACCTAACAAATAATAACATTTAGCAACAATCTCACATACTGCTTTCCTGATGATGATGGCATGCTCCATCGAAAGCTTGAGATAATAACGAATAATAATAAAAAGAGTCATCATTGCTTTAATCTTATCGAAGTACCCATTTGAAGCTGTTCTCACCTGACTGGGTGCTCAGAGGACAATGACCACGGCTCAAGTTATACTTTTTTCTATTATCTAAAAATTTTGACATTTATTTTTTCAGTCTGACTAGGTGAAACTTGTTATTTTATAATTTGGTAGATTTTTTATCCAGTCCTTTGTTGGTATTTTAAATTGGTGATTTCTATATTTAGTTCGTTCGTTTGTTATATGGATGTATACGAGAGTTAGTGGAATATGGAGCATAAAGGACTTTATTTTTATTTTTCTTTTTGATGCGAGTATGCGAATTTGAGTGTTCCTATTCATACAATTATGTTGATATTTTATATATTGTTTTTATTCTGATGATGATCCATTACTTTTGTGTATAGACAAATTTCGTGCATACTAAGAATTCTTGTTTTTGAAAATAGCGGTTTACTAGAATATAATATTGGTTCATGATACACATGTTTCGAAATTAGTTTTTGTACAGTTTCTGCCTCAGTTGAGTGTATTTTATATGTCGATCCCCAAGCTCTTACCCCGTATCTGGTAAACCCTCTACTAATATATACTAAGTGACATATAAATCGGAAAGCCCAGTTTAAATGGTTTTATTTTAATAAAATTTTGTATAAGTACATAATGAAGCATAATAAGTAAATGATAAAAATTTCAAAATGATTGCACTACTTTAAAGCCCTTTGACCTTTAATAATGTGTGGATGCACGCTGATGTGCTACGCATTCTCCAACGCGCCTAGGCATGCTTCTGATCAGGTGGTCAATGTCCTCCTGTGGTATCTCATTCCAGGCAACCACCAACTCCTCTCGAAGTGCTTCTAGAGTCTGAGGAGGACGTTGCAAATTGATCAATCTCCTACCCATCATATCCCACACGTGCTCAATTGCGGATAAGTCGGGAGATCTTGGTGGCCATGGTAACAATGTGACATCATTATGTTGAAAGAAGTCTATTGTGACTTTTGCAACATGTGGTCGGGCACTTTCTTGTTGGAAACTTGGATCTGCCAGGGTGTCAAGATAGGGTAAAAGATGGGGTTCTAGAACTTCGCGGATATAACGCTGCGCGTTCATGTTACCTCTGATGAAGATTAAAGGTGACCGGGAACCATAAGCTATAGCACCCCAAACCATAACTCCAACAGTGTGATGAACATGTCTTTCAACAAAAAACTGTGGATTCCTCCTTTCATCACGTCGCCTTCTAACCCTGGCACGACCATCGTGCATGCCTAAACAAAATCGAGACTCGTCACTAAAGACAAGACTGTTCTATTCCTGATCTCAGAGTGACCGTTGTCTGCACCACTCAAGGCGATTACGTCGGTGTTCTCGAGTTAAAGGGAGGACCCAGTGTGGCCGGTATGAAAACAAGCCAAAACTTCTCATTCGTCGGTAAACACTTCGCATGCCAATAGGTCTTCCGTGTTCTGCAAACCATTCATTCCTTAAGGCCCTTAAGGCCAATAATCATAGGCGGCGATCTTCACGGTCTGTTGTTCTACGGCGGCGTCCAGTGCCCCTTGCTCTTTGCGTACGGCCTTCTCGAAGCCATGCCTGACAACACCTAACCACAGTGTCTACACTTCTTTACACTCTAACTGCAATTGCCCGAAGAGAAAGTCCAGCTTCCCGAAGTCCCACTATACGGCCCCTATCAGACTCACTAAGTTGACGAAATCGTACAGGTCTCCGTACTCTAGGCATCGTAACCGATCGTAAAGGATGTCAAGAACCAAAATCCGCCAACGTTGATTCTTTACTGCGGCTGAAATATTCATTTTTAGAGCGTTAGTAAATAAAAAAAAAAAGCAGTATAAAAACCGGAATGTCCAACTGATAAGGCTGAAAATTTTTTCACTTGTTATTTACAGTGAGATAAATACATTCACCAACTTTTATTAAAATAAAACCATTTAAGCTGGGTGTTCGGATTTATATGTCACTTAGTATATAAATACGATAGAGTGTAATCATTTGGTTTCTGGTAAGGAAGTATTTGAGGTAATGGCACTAGTACAGCAATATTATCCTTATATATTTATTTCATTTCAAGTCAATTAACAACTTAGCAATATTAACATTCCACTTAATTTCCTCCTGCTGTCGCAGGTCATGCTTCTTTTAAAGACAAATATACATAAATGTAGAACCTCAAACTTTTTATTTCTTCAAAATATTATATCACACGCTACTTATCTCTTGTTATACCTGCCATTTCGCTGTCCCAAAAATATTTATAGTACGTCAACAGACTGTCACGACGACTGTGACGTGAGGCTCAACTGATAATAGAAAAAAATATTACAGTGTATTAACAAAAGGCCGCGCAGTAAAAGTGTAATAGAATGAAGCAGGTACTTACTTTTTGGACCAGGAAGGTTTAGTCCCATGGAGAGAGATTCGAATCACTTTTGCAGGTTATGCATTATTTGCCGACGATGTGCACATTTCTGCGGTTTAGGATATCTATCGACCTATATGGCGCCTATGTCGCCTATACTGAAACTGGATAATTTATCACCGTAGTATTGTATAGATGTTAGTCGAACAAACACAAGTTCGGGCGAACTATGCGCAAACGAATATAAATAGCTAGGAGCGAGTTTTTGAATCTGCAAGAAGTTGTGAACGGTAACTGAAAGCAATGTCTAGACGATGGTTTGTCATCCTGCAACACCTCGCATTCCTCAGTCAAACTGAAGCCCCGGCTACCCAGTAGCCATACAAGATACAAGCATCAAGTACGTAGTCGTTTTTCTTTGCCGGCGGCCGGCGGGTGCGGCGGTTTTGCACCCGTCCGTCTCAGCTAATGAATATTAATGATCGAGCGTCGAACGACTCGACGTCGTCGTCCCAGACGTCGAGCTACCAAACAAAATAATTATTGCGACAAATTATTCGCACCTACCGGGAATTTTAATCTCCTCCTGGACGTCACGGATCATGCTAACTGGTCTGGGAAACGGCGGTGCCGGGATGCAGGTGCGGTCGTCAACTTTTCTTACAAGAAACGCGGTATGCATTGGTGTGAGCAGGAAAATACTGTATTTTTAAAAAATGAATAGTTTACTTGTAAATACCGCGTGCCAATATTCTTAGGGCGAAAAGTACATTCAAAAAAGTTCTTATAAATATGGGTCCAAAGATGGGCAATGAAGATTTATTTAAAAAATAGTAAAAATATACAGTAAGAAGAGAAAAAGCTTCAGCCTTTATTGGGTATTTCAACAAATTAGTGCAAAGTGCACTCTTGTAACATCATGCTCTAGCTTTCGATGAAATATGCCATCATCATTAGGAGACAAGTAGGCGAGATTGTTGCTAAATGTTCTTAACTAAGGAATTATACAAAGAGCAAAGAAATTTAGCAGTTAAAAAAATAAGAGAACAAAACAGATACTCTAGAGAAATGTGGAAAACCTTGAAGAGTATAATTGGTTCTAGGAGCAAGTTTAAGGCAATAGATGGTATCATGTTTGGCAAACTGATAACAGACAGTCTCGAAATCGCCAATAGTTTCAATCACTTCTATACAGGGTTATCCAAATTAAGTGTCCACCATTAGTAACTTTGTTATTAGTGAAAATACAAAGTTGTTTGAATTAGGAAACTAGTAGCATTTTTAACGCTGGTAAAAATGAGAAATAAAAAAAAACAATTGAGAGTCGTTATTTTGACTTTTTTCAGTAAAATAACATTTTTTTAAATGGAAACCCCTGTATATTATATTTTTTTCTGTTAAAGCATCAAATTTTAAACAAAAAAGCTAACAATAACTTTTCTCCTAGGTTACAAATTGTTGAAGTTATGGCCTCCAATCTGAAACAATTAAATTGTATCGACAAACTTTATTTTCAACATCAACTTATAATCTTACAAAATACTATAACAATTTTTTTTAAAGAAGATGCTCGAAAACACCACCTTGTTCTTCAATACATTTTTGGGCACGTTTTTCAACTGCTCGAACTGTCTTAAGTATGGTCCTACCATCTATCTGGGTTATCTTTTCCCTAACTGCAGTCTTTAACGCGTCAAGGTTATCGTACCTTCGCTTGTAAATTTGGTTCTTTAAGTAACCCCACAAGAAGTAATCAAGTGGGTTTAGATCTGGTGATCTGGGAGGCCACTGTATTGGGCCATTTGTTCCTATCCACTGATCATTAAAAGTAGTACTTAGAAAATGATAAGTATCTCTGCAGTTGTGGGCAGGTGCGCCATCTTGCTGAAAATGCAGATAATGTCTACTTATAAGATCCAATTCGTCTAAGAAATTAGTCAGAATTTCTGACATAAATTCCACATATTTTTCACCAGTTAGGGTTCCCTCATAAAAGAACGGGCCAACAATTTTTGAACCAATTATACCGCACCAAACGTTGAAACTGAAACGGACTTGTGGGCCTCTTGGATGTACTAACAAAAGATTTTCTCTTGACCAATAATGGTGGTTTTTTCTATTAAACATTCCAGAATTTGAAAAATTTGATTCATCTGTCCATAAAAGGTAACCAAAGTTATTTACATTTTGGCGACAGAAGCTAAGATACCAATGGCAAAAAACAAGTCTTCTCTCTGGATCCCCTGCCAAAAGCGTTTGAACTGGTCGGTACTTATACGGAATAAATTTGTATTTTTTTAAAATCCTTTGAACAGTACCATAACTGAAATTAGAGTCCTTGAGAATATCTGCTATTGAATTCTCACGATAAGCTTCAAAATATCCAATAACTGCAATTTTCGTGGCCTCGCTTATTATGAATTCTTTTTTTGCCCTTGTTTTAGCAAAAACATTTTCGTTGCCCCTAAATTTTCGATAAAGTCTCAGAAAATATCGTTCATACGGTTGAATGCGAGCGGGATATAATTCACTGTAGTATTCTCTTGCTCTCAAGGAGGATTTTCTGCACACTAAATAGCATTCTAACATATCACACTTTTCTTCATGGGAGAACATTTTTCTTTAAATTAATGACACAATAAAGCTTATAAACAAGTATTTACACTAATGTTTGACATTATTTGATTTTATCATTGTTTTCCAAAGCCTTCTAGTTGCGAGTATGTCCAGTTTAACAATTTGTCGCTTATCTTAATGCTGTCAAATCGCGAACGCCATGTTGTTTTCATAGCCGTCTTAATATTATAATACTGCAAATAATTAAAAATATTTATCGTTATTTTGACTTTATTTTTGACTTTAGCGGAAAAGTCATTATGAACTTTTTTGTTTAAAATTTGATGCTTTAACAGAAAAAAATATAATATACAGGGGTTTCCATTTAAAAAAATGTTATTTTACTGAAAAAAATCAAAATAACGACTCTCAATTGTTTTTTTTTTATTTCTCATTTTTACCAGCGTTAAAAATGCTACTAGTTTGCTAATTCAAACAACTTTGTATTTTTACTAATAACAAAGTTACTAATGGTGGACACTTAATTTGGATAACCCTGTATAGGGAGCATAAATGAGCTAAGTACTATACCTGATCCAACAGAATGTGACAGAATGCTTGACACTATAGTAACACCATCTAAAAAATTCACAGAGTTCAAGATATTACAGATATCAGAACTTAGGAAAATTGTGAATGATCTGAAAGACAAAAAAAGTAGCACTGATGGAATAAACACAAAGATATTGAAGCTCTCATTTGCAGCCATTGGCAATCGTTTCTTGGATGCAATAAACCAAAGCTTATAAACTGGGTCATCTCCAAGTGAATGGAAAATGTCAACTATTATTCCCATAGAAAAAGTTAGTGGAACTATTCAGTGTGAAGAACATAGACCAATTAATATGGTACCAGCATATAAAAAACTTCTAGAAACGGCAGTTAATATCCAGGTTCGAGATTATGTGAGTGCAAGCAATATTATTACAAACTGTCAAGCAGGTATCTAAAGTCCTCTACAGTCAGTAATATCTAACTGGAAATCTTCATTAGACAGCAAAAAAATGGTGGGCGTGGTTTTCTTGGACTTTCGCAGAGCATTTGAAATTGTTAACAAATAATTACTAATTGGGAAGTTACAAAGGTATGGCTTTCAAGGTAAAGTCCTAGGTTGGTTTTGACAGTACTTGGAAATGAGATCTCAAAAAACCAAATATTTAGAATCATTATCTGAATCTAAGATCAATGTACATGGTGTTCCACAGAGTACTGTGCTGGGCCCAGAATTGTTTTTGTTGTACATAAATGACATTGTTAATATAATTAAGAAGTGTGAAATTCAACTCTTTGCAGATGACACTATGCTTTTTGTTAAGGGTGATTCAGTGGATGATATAATAAACTTTTTAAATGAAGATTTAAATAATATATATAAATATATTGAAATCTAAGCATAATGTAACTAATACATACAATAACAAAGGTATAGTAATTAATGGTGGTAGACTAGATCAAGTTCGTGAATGTAAATATTTAGGAATAATTATAGATGAAAATTTAACGTTTTCAGAACATGCAATTTATATAACCAAAAAGCTATCAAAGAAAGTGAATTTATTATGTAGAATGGGGAAAGACCTGAGTGTCTGGGCTAGATTAATTATACAGGGTGACTTCGAAGTTGAGTCATTTATTTTAACAGTGAGTAGATCTGATCAAAAGAAATGTTTTTTCCTTTACCATTTTTCTGGTAAAATTAAAGTAACAAAGTTATAGCCCTTTGGAAGTTTGAGTACCGCCCTGTCTCAATAATATCATGTCCTCGTGTTTGGCAACAACGGATATAATCCACCTTATCGGTTCATCGCATCGGAAACAAAAAAGCGAAATAATTTGGAACGATGTTTATTTTATTCAGTTCAGTTATACATACAGTCAGTGTCAGTCGCGTGTGAATAGTGTCTGTTGCGTGGCTCAAACGAAATAAAAAATGGCACATGTTTATGCGGATCGGTTTCCCAATCGAGTGCAACCAACCCCTCGTGCCTTTGTTAATGTAGTACAACGGGCTCGTGAATCAGGTGACTTCAGACCTCACAGGGGACCTCACGATCAAATACAGGTCCGCACTGAAATACTTGCCGGGAGGATACTTTATAAAACAAGGTAAATTTTTTTTTTTATTTTTACATACATATTTTGGTTTATCTTCCTTCTACAATCATTATCTGAAAATTAATGACTCAACTTCAAAGTCACCCTGTATATAAGACGATAATCCTACCACATTTCAGTTAGTGTGCAACAATTTTGTATATGTTTAAGAAAGGTGATATTGATATTATTCAAAAAAAAACAAAACCAGGCATTGAGAAGTATTTTGGGATGGGGAAGATACGGTAGAATGGAAGACATGCTGACATCTAGAAATTTATTAAGTGTAAGCCAGGAGATCTTTTATAACACTATGGTGGTAGTATACAAAATAAGGAATAGAATGTACCCAGAGCACATTATTAATAAATTAAAAATGGTCAGCGATATACATAGTTATAATGTTAGATTAATTCCAACTTTTATGTGTCTCGGGTACAATCTTTCTTTGCCCAAAACAGCTTATTTTATAAGGGCCTTGTAGATTTTAATAGGATTCCAAAAGCAATTAAAACTACAAATTTTGTTAACTTCAAAAGGCATTTAAAAAAATATGTAATAGAAAATTATAGTTTATAAGTTTATATCCAAATGTTTTCTCTGTTAGCACATCGCTATGAAATAAAGATCATCATCATCAAGTTAACGAGAACACTTAGTAACCTGATAAAAACTAAATCCATGGTAGAAGTAGTTGAAATTTCCGAAATTCACATAGCCATGTGTTAAAAAACTAAACTGGATTAAAAAGTTTTTTGGATTTTGGATTAAAAACTTTTGGATTGATTGATCAGATTGTTCACGATGGAGGAAATCAAAAAAATTAGCAATCAATCTAAAAGTGTTTAATTCGGTGTGCTGTTTTTTGACACATGGCTATGTGCATTTTTTGAAGATTAACTACTGCTACCATGGAACCAGCTTCTCGGCTAATGAATATTAATGATGGGGCGTCGTCGTCCCAGACGTCGAGCTACCAAACAAAATAATTATTGCGACAAACAATTCGCACCTCCCAGGAATTTTAATCTCGTCCTGGACGTCACAGATCATGCTCAATAGTCTGGGAAACGGTGATGCAAGGGTGCAGGTGCGGTAGGGCTAGGGTTGTCAACTTTTCTCACAAGAAACGCAGTATGTTTTGGTGTGACGAGGAAAGTGAGATGTGTTTAAAAAAATAAACAGTATCTGCTTATTTGTCAATAAAACGGAATATACAGGGTGTTTCAGTTTATTGTTGCATAACTTTAGGATTCGATAGAACTTTTAAAATTAATGCATAAAGTCTATATAAACATGGGTCGAAAAATGCGTGGCTTCCGAAATACAGGGTGTTTAAGTTTACTTTCTAAAATAGTTTTTTTCAAATATTTCGAACAATATTTGATATATAACAGTGAAAATTGGTATACAAGGATTTTTTGGTACGACAAAACGAAGCATCGGCATAGTTTTACTGTAGCCGCTAGAGGGCGCTCTCTACTGTACCTGTAGTGTATTAAAACGACCGGACAATTTTTCTTAGTGCAATTTTTTGCTTTTTGAATAAAAAAACTGATTCTTCGCACTTTTAAACATAAAAAGCTCTCATGTGAATTTTCGTTATAGTTAGCCGTTTTTGAGATATTTCGATTATTAAGGTTCGATGCATTTTTAATTATTTATGATGAAATAACGTTAAAAAGTCAGTAACTCGATAATTTTTAGAAGTAGGCTGTGCCTGCAAATATTTTTGAAATTGAAAGCAGAATAAGGTTAAACGTCACAAATTAGTTGACAGTTAGTTTTGTTGTCTGTTGAAATCTGCAACGTCTTTTTGCAATTGTGAATGCACGAAATTTAGTTTCTTTTACCTGTATTTTTTTCCAAGTTTTATAAAAATGCCAATTTTATTCTCCAATCAAGAGTTATTCATTTTATGTATGGCTTTGTAAATGGAAACGCAGCAGAAGCAGCCAGAGAATACGCACGAAGATTTCCAAACAGACGACATCCGACTCGCTCAGTATTTTTAAGAGTGCATCGCCAAATAATTGAAAATGGTTTTGGAAATCTCCAAAGGGATCAAAACATAAATGTTCGTCAGCGCAGATTTACCCGTATGACTCTGCGTGAGTCTGATAGAGATCCGACCACAAGTGTGATGAGAGTTTCTGGTGCCTTGGGAATTTCAGCAAGCCATGTTCACCGTGTTCTTAGAAATAACCATAGACGTCCTTACCATTTGCAACCTGTGCAAGGACTACAGCCACGGGACGGAGAACGAAGAATCACATTTTGTCAGTGGATTCTTGATAGAACTGATAATAATAGGGAGTTTTTAAGTAAAGTTTTATGGACCGATGAGTCATGCTTCACTAGACGTGGAGTGGTAAATTTTCATAATCAACATATTTGGTCGCATGAGAATCCGCATGCAGTTCGGGAAAGAAATTTTCAGCATGAATTTAGTGTGAACGTTTGGATTGGTATCTACCGTAATCGACTATTTGGACCCTACCTTTTGCCTGCGATCTTCTTGGAATTTTTAAAGTCTGAACATGCAAATATGTGCGATGATGTTACGTTAGATTTAAGAAGATTGGCCTGGTTCCAGCTTGATTGTTGTCCAGCTCATTATTCGGGAATAGTTAGAAACTGGCTGGACGAAAATTATCCAGAAAGATGGATCGGCCGTGGAGGACCAGTCGCCTGGCCTCCACGATCCCCTGACCTAAATCCATTAGATTTCTTTGTGTGGGGATTTCTAAAAGAAAAAGTGTACCAGACTCCCGTAACCACAAGAGATATGCTAATAGACAGAATGAGGAATGCATGTGATGAAATAAGGCCTTAGTTGAATAATGCTATACAACGTTCGATCATTGGTAGATGTGAATTGTGTATTGGACAATTGGGTTTACATTTCGAGCAACTACTTTAGATTTTGTATGTTTGTCCTAACTATCCAACAGCATTTTAGTTGTAAATAATTAATTTAATTTGTTAAAATAATATTGGAAAATTAAACAAGTTAATATTGTTTTTTTGTGTTTATTTGGAGTTAGGAATTATTGCTGTGTTTAAAAACACAATCTAAACGATCATCTTAAATACTTGTAATGCCCAAATCGAAAATGTATAAAAATATTATTTTCCCATAAATAATTAAAAATGAATCGAACCTTAAAAATTGAAATATCTCAAAAACGGCTAACTATAAAGAAAACTCACAGGACAGCTTTTTTATGTTGAAAAGTGCGATGAATCAGTTTTTTTTACTCAAAAAGCAAAAATTGCACTAAGAAAAAATATTCGGGCATTTTAATACACTACAGGTGCAGTAGAGAGCGCCCTCTAGCGGCTACAGTAAAACTGGTTCATTTTGTCGTACCAAAAAACCCTTGTATACCAATTTTCACTGTTATACGTCAAATATTGTTCGAAATACGATTATTTTAAAAAAACTATTTTAGAAGGTAAATTTAAACACCCTGTATTTCGGAAGCCACGCATTTTTGCGGCCCATGTTTATATAGACTTTATGGATTAATATTAAAAGTTCTATCGGATCTTAAAGTTATGCAACAGTAACCTGAAACACCCTGTATAGGAACGGAAGATACTGACAAAGACTTTTGGGTAGAAAAATGTTGGATAACGGCACGTGGGCACGAGGAACAAACGAAGGGTATAGGGAAAAAAGACGATGTCATAAATTTGGTGTTTTGTAGTTAGAACCGGCAACATGTAGTATTTACGCAGAACAATCCAATGATGTATCGGGAACACGTAAAAAGAATGACAGTTCGTAGATATACCCAATTCAAAACTTGAAGTGCAGGGAAAAAGAGATGAATGTCATAGTCGTTGTAAGAAAAAAAGATGAACCTCCACTGATCGTCACCAAAACTAGTAGCTACTACAGCAATTCACCATACACCAATCCATGACGACGGGAATAGACGTTAGGTTATCATTTTTAGTCGGTTACCTTCAATATTTTTCTGTTTTCTTTTGAATAAAGCTTTTTTGGTTCATTGCTGTTTCCTGTCCCAATTAAAAAATACTTTGAGCTATTGAGGTTAGAAAGTCACCTTTTTCCCATGTTCTAGGCCCTGTGTAGAACAGATCGTAAACCCTAAGATAAGCATTTTGCTGGTTAATCAACCCTTAGATTTGAATTCAGGCATGGATGCTAACACTTAAAAAATACTTAACATCAAGAAGAATCTCAAAACACTAAAATAAAAATGACGTTCCATTAAAAAATGTTTGTTCTGCTTCCACCTTTGGGCTACCCTGTATATCAAAAAATAGGGTAAGGTTGTCCATATTGCACCTGCTCCTAAATGTTTCTAATTTGTGATATATCTAGCGGCACCTATGAATCCAATATTAAATCCCCATCCATAGGCTAGTTTATTCCGCTAGAAGGAGCCTTGATTTTATTTAAAAAGGTTTCTGTGCTGCGAAGACGTTTAACTGTCACTTGAAAATATATTTTTTTGTACGCCTCCCTTAAGTCACTTCCAAGTAAGGTGAGAGCAACTTTGATAATATTAGAAAATAACATGTCAATTAAGGTATCTATTCTTTAGGGTATTTGAAGTATTTTACAACTTTTAGTTTGAGGTAGTGTTTTGAATTTTATGTCGGTTGCCAATATTGAACTTAAAACAGGGTCCCAAATTGAAGTGGGGTTCAAGCGGCACTTATAAGAGCTATCTTAATGACAAGCGCAGAAAAGCAGAAACGTAAGAAGGCAAAAGTACCTTTAAAGGGTTTAAATAAAGTCAAAAAGGATTTGCAAAAGTGGTTTTGTACAGAATGTGATCCGGAAGAATATAGTGATATGATCCAATGCATACGGTGCAACGCATGGTTCCGCTTCCATCGTGTAGGTGCAGGTGCCAGAAAGATTTTTGTTTTCTTTGTAATTCTTGTATTCAGTAGTTTTGTAATCCTATTGAAATATAGAAAATAATGGAAAAGCCAAATTTAAGTTTAAGTGCAAAAGTTTTTAATTTCGTACAATTTTTTTGTAGATTCAGGGATTTTAGCAATAATAATAATAATTATTATTGTTTTCGTTACATTATTGTATGATGAATATCGCTAAATAGCATACTTTCAAGAATGACGTTCTTATAAAAATAAAGGTTTTGTTTTTTCAGCATGAAAAATAGTATTTATACATACCTATGTGTTCTCAAATATCCAAAGTATTAATTATTTGAATACTTTTCCCTATGCTAGGGTGATTTTTAGAAAAAATGATTCAACTACTTATCGTTAATATATACTACGTGACATATAAATCCGAACACCCAGTTTAAATGGTTTTATTTCAATAAAAGTTGGTGAATGTATTTATCTTACTGTAAATAACAAGTGAAAAAACTTTCAGCCTTCAGTTGGACATTCCGGTTTTTATACTGCTTTTTTTAATTCACTAACGCTCTAAAAATGGATATTTCAGCCGCAGTAAAGAATCAACGTTGGCGGATTTTGGTTCCTGACATCCTTTACGATCGGTTACGATCCCTAGAGTACGGAGACCTGTACGATTTCGTCAACTTAGTGAGTTTGATGGGGGCCGTATAGTGGGACTTCGGGAAGCTGGACTTTCTTTTCGGGCAATTGCAGTTAGAGTGCCCAGAAGTGTAGACACTGTGGTTAGGTGTTGTCAGGCATGGCTTCGAGAAGGCCGTACGCAAAGAGCAAGGGGCACTGGACGACGCCGTAGAACAACAGACCGTGAAGATCTTCGCCTAAGATTATTGGCCTTAAGGGACCGTTTCTCCACTACCAGGTCCATTGCAAATGAATGGTTTGCAGAACACGAACGATCTACTGGCATGCGAAGTGTTTACCGACGAATGAGAAGTTTTGGCTTGTTTTCATACCGGCCACACTGGGTCCTCCGTTTAACCCGAGAACACCGACGTAATCGCCTTGAGTGTTGCAGACAACGGTCACTCTGGGATCAGGAATGGAACAGTATTGTCTTTAGTGACGAGTCTCGATTTTGTTTAGGCATGCACGATGGTCGTGCCAGGGTTAGAAGGTGACGTGGTGAAAGGAGGAATCCACAGTTTTTTGTTGAAAGACATGTTCATCACACTGTTGGAGTTATGGTTTGGGGTGCTATAGCTTATGGTTCCAGGTCACCTTTAATCTTCATCAGAGGTAACATGAACGCGCAGCGTTATATCCACGAAGTTCTAGAACCCCATCTTTTACCCTATCTTGACACCCTGGCAGAACCAACTTTCCAACAAGATAATGCCCGACCACATGTTGCAAGAGTCACAACAGACCTCTTTCAACATAATGATGTCACATTGTTACCATGGCCACCAAGATCTCCCGACTTATCCCCAATTGAGCACGTGTGGGATATGATGGGTAGGAGATTGCTCAATTTGCAACGTCCCCCTCACACTCTAGAAGCACTTCGATAGGAGTTGGTGGTTGCCTGGAATGAGATACCACAGGAGGACATTGACCACCTGATCAGAAGCATGCCTAGGCACGTTGGAGAATGCGTAGCACATCAGGGTGCATTCGCACATTATTAAAGGTCAAAGGGCTTTAAAGCAGTGCAATCATTTTAAAATTTTTATCATTTACTTATTATGCTTCATTAAGTACTTATACGAAATTTTATTAAAATAAAACCATTTAAACTGGGTATTCGGATTTATATGTCACTTAGTATATTTGTTGGGATGTAACGCTCTAAACAATGCTCTCATCTTGGTAATACAGTTTTGTTATTTCTACCCCGTCTTGAACTGAATGATTCGTTGTTCAATATTTATCGCAACTAGGTAACTTAACAATTTGAAATGAAAGAAGCTTTTTCTATATTTCCACTATCATCAGTATTAAGTCAAGTTAGTCGAATTTTATTGTAAACTCAAATAGCCTCGCAGCGATTAAAGATAGGTATAAACTTTATTATACCAAAGTTACTAAAAACTTCATGGTAAATCTAAAAATAAATAAATGGGGGTATGCAAGTGTAATGCAATGTCTTATTTTTGGATCACCCTGTAGAGTACCGCTATGAATGAAAATACGTCCCTCTAGAAAACAAAATTGACGTGTCCGAGCATTTTTCATAAAATATTCCAGAGTCACAAACGGGGTTGCGACCTTTCCGTTGGGCCGCCCTGTATATACTGAAGAAGATTTCCGTGTGATGGTAAATTATAGGTTGCAGTTTCTTGGTGTTTAAGCACGACCCTTGTGGTTAACCCAGCATAAAGTCATTCCCTAGATCAGGGCTGTCCAACATACGGCCATACAGATATTTTTGAAGCTGTCAATAAGTTGGTGTCAGACTACGGGGGATTTGATAAATGTTCCTGTATGGCGCCAGAGCTATGACAGGGACTGAAATTGGATTTGCATTACTATTGAAACAAAACAGCATCAACTGTCCTATGATACACTGTATTGTTCACCCAGAGAGCTTATGTGGAAAATCTTTACGTCAAATAAATGTCATGAAGGTGGCTGTTAAGATAACTAATATTGTGAGAGGGGGCAATCATGCTTTGACTCACAGAAAGTTTCGTTTGGCCGAAGTGGATGCTACATATGGGGACTTGTTACTTCACACCGATGTTCGTTGGTTAAGCGCCGGAAAGTGTTTGCAACGATTTTTCGCTCTACGCAAGGAAATTCCTATTCTCCTTAAAAATGAAGTGTAGTCCGACACTACGAAAATCAAATGGCAGATGCACAATTTTTAGCAGACCTTGCATTTTTAACAGACATGACATTTCACCTTAACGAATTGAATTTGAAGCTACAAGGAAAACAGCAGAATATTGCCAACTTATCTGGACACATAAACGGGTTTAAGAATAAAATTAAGCTTTTCAAGTCTTCATTACAAAAAAATGATTTTTCATTTTTTCCAAGTTGTAAAGAACATTTCGAAGAAATGAAGGATTTTGAGGATGTTTCATATATACCGCATATGAAATACATTGACGCAATTGCAGAATAATTCAAAAATCGATTTAGTGACTTTAAAAAACAGAAAGCGACATTTCAGTTTTTACTCAGCCACTAACAATCTCTGTTGAGAACGTAAGCAGAGCAGACCTTCAACTGGAATTGTGTGATTTGCAATCAGATCCTTTTTACCAAGGAAGAACTGAAACTGGCTTGGACTTCTTTAAGTTACTGCCAGGAGGACGATACCTCAACTTGCGAAACTTAGGACTTACAATGGAATCAATGATGGGAAGCACGTATCTTTGCAAAAGCAGCTTTTCCAACATGAAACTTATCAAGTCAAATTATAGATGTTCCCTCTCTGATCAGTCACTTACTCAGTTACTTCGTTTATCAACAACAAATATTAATATTAATATTGATGCATTAGTATTAGAAAGCCAACATCTTCAAATGTCCCACTGATTTTTATGTATGGTATATCTGAAGTCACTTGAAATAGCATAAAAACCTTTGGTCGGCGCATCCTTTGTAATTTCATGACGTATCATAGGCGTGCGGAAATTTATTTAGAACGATAATAATAATGTTTTTATATCACAATAAATGGATTTTACAATCTTCTTATTCTTTTGATTTGGGATAAAAAATACTTATATTGGGAGTTTAATTTATGTTGACTGAAAGTTAAGAAATGGAAAAATTACAGAATTCCAACGTTTGACATAGGCAAATATTTACATAGCAGGTAGGTATATAAAAAGGTATATAAAGACTTACATTATAGGTATTTATATATCATCCTCGCCTTCGGAGCTGTCGCTAGAGTCATCTTGTAGAGGAATTACAACGGGATTTACAGGAGGCAAAACACAATATTCATTTTCTTTTTCAATAACATGCCTAGAACACTGCTTCCATAGGTCTATGGCAGCAATATGAGATACTGCATCTCTTATTGTGGCCAATAGCGATTCACTTAATTGAGGGGTCTGATTATGTTTTCTTACTTTTTTTTAAAGCAGCCCAGACCAACTCAATCGGGTTAAAAATGCAGTAATAGGGAGGTAGACGTAATACTTCATGGCCATTTTGCTGAAGCAGATTGTCAACAAAATACTCTTTTTCAAATTTTTGTCTTTTAATAAGATCCATTAATATGGCTTTGGTTGATTTTTGTGGTATTTCCATTCCCTTATCCTTCATAAAATCAATAATGTCTTGTTTTTTTGTGCCTGTATTCGGAATTTTGTTTTTCTGTCGGGAATGGTATGGCGCATTGTCCATAATAATCACTGAATTTGGGGAAATGTTTGGTATTAACTGCTGCTCTATCCACTTTTCAAATAAGTCGGAGGTCATGTCCTCATGATAGTCGGCACATGATTCTTAGATTTTTTTTTGGCAGATAACAGCAAGGCATTAGGTATAAATCCATTTTCACTGCCAGCATGGAGAATAATGATTCGTTTTCCACGGTTGCATGGTGCATTTAAAATTCACTTGTTGCTGTCGTCAACCCAGCCGTACTGCACAACATCATGGGTATCATACCACGTTTCATCCAGGTAAATCAGATTTCTTTTCTGCTCTCTATAGATTTTAACGTTGTGCAAAAATTCTTGGCGCAATTCAACGATTCGAGACGACACCATAATCACCATTCTTTTATCTAATTTTTTGTATTGAAAACCACACAGTTTTACAATACAGTGCAGTGAGTCTAAGCATTTGTAATTATAAAAATCTTCAGGATAATCTTTTAATTTATCCCGTATCATTTCCAACGTGGGCACCAAATTTTCTTTATAAAATCCGTATATTATACGACGAATATCTTCCTGAAAACCCACGTCTATTCTTTTTAATGTTTGCCCTATGCGCTTTCTGTGGAAGGAATGGTTGACTACATCTCCCCTTTTTATAACCCGATAAATGGTAGACCGACTGATTTTTGTCAGGATACAAATTCTGTTTAAAATTTGATTTTGCGAGGAATCTGGATTTTCGTTTTTCAGACAATCATACATATTAAGGATTACTCCTTGGGTCTGTTCCTCTAAATCTTTATGAAAGAATTCTGCCTGCACAGGTTCATCAACCATCTCCTCGTGGCTTGGAGCATTTTCCCAAGGTCTCCAAAGAGCCATATTTAGGACACACAAGAACAATCAACACAACAATTAAATCAACAAGTAAACTGAGTATTCAAAAGTCAAAAACACACAAACTAATAAAATCTATGAAAAAACACGGACCGACTAAAGAAAACACGTTTATTCACCGCTACACGGCACTGGCTAAACTGTTTCAATTTTCAGTAGCCACCTGCACTTGTTCGGAGCTCTGAAATACACGCTTTCTCATTGGCTATGTCCATGCATAGGCGTGCTTTACTCCACGTGGACCGGTGAAACTGCCTTTGATCTTATACGGGGGATATTTGCTGCGAAATTTGGCGATTTTTGCAGCAACAGAGCGCGTTAAATATAGATATTTAAAACGCACCCGGTATTTCACAGTGTTTCAAGTGACTTCGGATAAAGTATAACTTCATATTTTTTTAATAAATAAAAATAATAGAAAAACTATTTTTGTATACCATATAGTATAGTATATACCTATTAAAACTCAGTAATAGTGTTGTATAGAAAGATTTTATAACGCGGCCCTCCAAACTGCATTTTTTTTTGAAGTGGCCCTGCCCTAGATAAACCAAAATGTAGTAGAGTTGAGACAACCTGTATACGCTTTCCGCATAAAAACCGCGCGTTGCGAGACGAACATTCGCATTCAGGGATCGTTCAGAGGCAATGCACAGCTTGTGAAGGAGTAACGGTCTTAGATTCTCAGAGATGTACGTTTAAGCAAGCAAAAAAGCTGCGATAGGTAAAGGAAATATATATGGGAGACGCAACCGGGACGCGGTACGCATTGTCAATTGAGTATTCTGCGAAGGAGCGACTGGCCTTGCTTGACAAGAAAAATCCGTCAGCGTCTGTGATGGAAGCAGGATGGGAAAGAAGTCGATCTGTATACTAATGAGAGAAAGAGTTCCTGACAGGAAATTTATTGCATCGTTGATGTGATAGTGCTTGTCAGTTGGTAAGGTTACAAGATATCTATGCAAAAAATACCGTCAAGTAGACTGGCTCTATACATCTCACGCCTTCGGAACAACTTCTTTGGAGGCAAAAATCCGTATTTAGGTAATCAACAAAATTCCGCTTGAAAAGTACCTAACGTAGGATCTACATAAACTTGCCCTAAAACCCCCTCTTCTATTGCCTCGTTCCTTATGGGATCTTCAATGTTGCGTTTTTTATTGGCGGCTGACCCAGTTTTCCAAAATTTAGCTACAAGTTCTAGAACATATTTTCGATGCACGCTACTGTTACCATGTCGCTCATTAAATATTTCTGCTGTTCTATTAGCGCACTGATTATTTCCGAAAAATATTTCGATAATTTCAACTCTTTCTGCTGTGGAATATACCATGGTTAATTTATGTAATAAAGCGTTACAAGTTATTTTAGCAACAAAGTTTGGTCAAATCAATCGCAAACTATGTACTAAATTCCTATTTCAAATAAGTACGAGGTATGTTTTTATCTTTCTTCAAGAAATAACTTTTTTGCCACAAAAAAAACGCTCCAATAGCTATTTTTAACAACAAAATGATAAACAAACCATGAGCGTAGTGAAGATAAGCATTTACTTATTAAGTAAATACTTTTAGTCAAATTTCTTCTGAAAGTAGTACAAACTAATCTGATGTAGGACCTATTAAAGTCTACTTTAAGCTTGAAATCAATAAATCTTCAAAACTACTGAACTGAAGCTCATGCATTTTACATCATTGTAAAGGGAAGTTAAAAACCTTTAAAATAAGGTATCACTCGACCCCCTTTCCATTTAAGATGTTAAAATCGACGGGTGTGAGCGTTTTTCAAAAAAAAAATAAACTGAGCTGCCAGTAAATGCGTCTGTTTCGTTTTCGATGCGCCACGCTATGTATTGACACCTTTTATAAAAATAAGTTTTTACGTCCGCTCCACCTGCCACGGCTGCCTTCGTAATAACGATGAGTTACTGCCAAAAATCTTACTCAGACTGTCGACTTGGGCCTCTCGGACAACGAACGTCAGCATACTATAACAAGAATGAATACTACTGATGGCGCCATCTGTTAGAGACCGCGCCAGACTCTCCTTCGGTGGCGACATCTGTTGAGGACCATGCGAGGAACTTTTCAACGAGATCGACGCGAAGTGACCGCGAAGATTCTGGACTGCCGCTATGTGGCTCACCGGTACCTTCTCGAATCAATGAGTCGCTGCGATGCACAACTCGACGGCTGGGAGAGGGAAGCAGAGTAGACTATAGTTCAGTGAATGGCGCGACATAATAATTAGTCAGACATAAATCATCTATCTAGTCAAGTTAAATAAATTACAGTATATTCAGATAAGAGATAGACCGGACATAAACAAGACCACGTGATCATCGAACGCTGTAACATTCGGCAGGGACGTATTAAGAGTCACGCAGTACATATTTTAGATAGTAGATGCTGCTTTGCGTAACTTTGTAGTAAATTAGCACAATTCGATGTGTATACGATTGGTGATGGATATAGGATCATGTGGGGGTGGGGTAAGAAATATATATAATGATGTAAATATACATAAGGGTTTCACAATTTTCGCTTCGATTTCCAGCTTTGGATGCCGCCTGATGTTTGGTGAAATACAGTCGAATACAATCTCAAAATGGCGTTTAAATTAGCCTAAATTAAAAATAATCGTATATCTCTTAAAATTGCATTTAGAATATTGATTAGTATATTTTTTGATTTCTAGGTAAATACGTAACCAAATTAAAACGTTCAAAATGTAAAAAAATGTGCATAGTTGAACATTGTCAGAAACTAGATTATTGAATAGGTTTTGCCAAAATGGGTTCAAAAATGCCAATAATTAATTAAAAAATACAGTAGCTTTATAATTACTTATAACTTACCGAATTTGATGAACGACATCTTTTATTGGAAAGATTGATGAGCTTTCATCATCGTACTGCCTGAAGCACCAACGTCAATAATGAATGGCTCGACTTGTTCCTCTAAAATATTGTCCAGTTCCCACATTCTCTTTTCAACTTTGTCTTTTACATGCTTAATACAGTTTTCCCATTTTGCGCTGTTATTAATTCTAGTGCTTCTTTGAAAAGTCCTTTGAGGTCACAAAATTTAAAAGTTGTATTGTGCTTAGCTATATAATTTTTACCCTCTGCCCATATGAGCTCAATGGGATTGAGCTCGCAATGGTATGGAGGTAAACGGAGCACAGTTTTATTCTGACTTGCTGCCATTTCGTCAATGGCGTATTTTTGATATTCCGCCTTGTAATCCTTGACAATTCTTAATAATTGTTCTTTCAGCATTGCTTCTTCAAAGTTGATATTTTTCGAGCGGAGCCAATTTTGAACATCAACTTTCCTTGAAGCCGTTGTTGGGACCTTCTCCATTCTTCGAGAATGATAAGGCGCATTATCCAACACAATTACTGCGTTTTCCTCTAAGTTCGGTAAAATTTTTGAAAACCACTGTTCAAACGATTCGCCATTCATTTCCTCGTGGTAATCTCCAGTTTTCTTAGACTCAAAGCACCACAGACCGTCAACAACAAATCCATCCTCACTGCCAATATGGCGGATAATCAGCCATTTCCCTTTACCTGGAAATCGAAGTACTAACTGGTGTAGATTTATTTCAATAAGCGAACCTTTTTCAAATGTTTTCATCACATTCAGCGAAAAAACATTGAGACATGAGTATCAGATTTCTATAATTGGGATTATTTAGTCATATTGAAAGAAAGAATATTGAACGTCGTATGATTACTCAGCGCTTCACAATTTAATTTAAAGTTATAAACCTCTAAAAAATGAATGATCAGGAACCTGAAATACGCGCAAATATTAATATTAACAAATTATAACTTTATAAAGCTTAAAGTATGAATTAAAATGATTAGAAATATTAGGAACGGTACACAATATAAAACTTAGTAACTTTTTTTAAGTTTATAATATTCGACATATTTTAAGATTATATTAAAAAATTATTGAAATATCGAAAACACATAAAAACATGGCTTAAAAAAGTTCTAATAAATGAAAATGACAATAAAACATCCACGCATTTTATCGAAAGCTTTGTTACTTGTAATATGATTTATCTGCCCCCTGGAATTAATGTTTAGAACCTTGTTCCCAAGGTTTGAAAAACATCCGATTGTTGTCTATTACTCGTATTTACCTGCTGGATTTTTTAATCCGGTGGACAGTCCATCTAGAAAGGCCCTCCTGGATGAAGTTACAGAATCATCAACCCATACTTTACTTGTAGTGTGTCCTGCGTTTACCAACGTTTCATCAAGGTAATAAATCTTCCTGTTTTGATTTCTATATTTCCCAATTTTTGTTAAATAATCCCTCCTCCATAGCACAATTTCTTCTCTATCCAGTAATAAACTATTACGACCCCGTTTTTTCCATTTGAAATTTAAATACTTCAGTATCGCATGGAAAGTTGATCGTTTGAAATTTGGCAACGTTGTATCTCCATTTACCTCCTGCAGTACTTTATCTATAGTAGGTATTTCATTCCTAAAGAAGAATTCATGCACTTTCCTCCTAATCGCATGCATATCAACTTCATCCAATGATTTAACAATACTTTTGCGATGTTTACTGGTCATTGGCTCAGAAAGGGTGTGATTTTTTTTGTATTGTCTTAACACATTAAACACTGATGCGCGACATACCCCAACTTTGTGAGAAACCTCCACAACAATTTCTTTGATGGTTGATGCCTCGTTTTCCGCGCGCTCGATCTTATATATATTCAAAATGACCTCTTTCATTTCCGCACGCAGGTGTCTTTTTTTAGAGCGTTTCCTAGGTGGACTACAGGAGTTTACAACTTCATCGGCAGTATCTGTACTACTGGGCATTTTGCGCAAGCAGTTGATAACAATAACAATCAATAACAAGGTATAACAATAACAACGACAAACTCAACAACTTAATAAGATAACAAACGAAAACGTCCAAAGAAATATCAAATTGCAATGATGCACACGACATACGTAACACGTCTGAACCTGAATGTGACTCTGTCTTGATACGACTGCTCTGCCGCTCGGCATAGGCATTTAATTGCGAATTGACCAATGAGGGCTCCTGTTTTACGTCGAGACGGCGGCGTTAGCGTGAAAATCACCCGAACCTTTTGTTTACATCCGGTCTATCTCTTATCTGAATATACTGTAGTGCATTTATTTTTGTGGAATATAGTGTTTTAATCCACACCCAAAAGAACCCAGAAAAACGCTACAATACCAACTAAACATTATCAAAAGTGTGAGGCAATCGACAAGACTCTGAAGAGTATTTCAAGATAAGCTCATTTTGAAGCTGTTTTAAGCCTTGTTTGATAGGTCAAAATTGGCAAACTTTTGATTTTCCCTACCTTGCTTCCCAATCTCCTCGAAATCTCCTGTTATCGCGATGTTCCGTTCTAACAAGCCCGCGTTAATCAAAAATTGTATAGTATCGTTTCAGGGAAACAACCGAAAGGAAATGTAATTAGCATCTTCGCCGACAGCCAAATTTCTAACTGAATAGAACCCTTCGCAACTCCGTTTAATATTCAAAACGCACTCCTAACTCGATTAAGTGGAACAAAGAAAAACAGCAACCGTTAAAGAACAGCCACCGTTAATTGTGTAATATTAGTTTGCAGTTATTTGGTTTCTTGGGACAGCGTAAACGCCAAATAAAGAAGCAGCCTCGGGGCGGCTCGCGAGGGCTTGCTCTACTTAGGAAATTAACAATTTAGTGCTTGGAGATTATTAGTCCGTAACTGGAAGAGTACAGGACGTTCCAGTGAGAAGATGGAAGCTTGAGAGTTGTCATCATCACAGGTCTGCCAGCCGCAACTTATGTTTACAAGCTTTAATTCAACTTGACTTGTCTCTATGTTAATATCTAGGTTTGGGAGAAATCTTGAAACCGAGTTCTGAACCAATTAAACTGAGATTTTGTATATACGTTTGGTTTGTGTGACAATACAGAACTAACGAACAAAATAGCGATTCATCATTTACATAGTTACCTCTGTGATATGGGTATTACATTTTTATTACACTGGTCAACACTGGTTTTGCCACACGAACTTTGACAGCTAATTTTGTTTTATCAGTCTACCCTCATTATTACATGACAGCTGTCATATGTCTATTAGCCTCATATTTGTTGTGATACGGTAATACTCATAACTAGTACTACGGCAGTAAATTAACAGAAACGCTTACAAGTAAATCCTTATAAAAATATTTGTTGTTGAATTTGAACACTTTTTTGTGATTTATTAACCCTGTGAATATGTCGAGGAAGTGTAATAATGATCCTAACTCTTTTTGTTATGTCTGCGGAGAACTAACATTCAAAAAACAACGACGAAATTTTACGAATCTTGTGCTGGAGTGTTATCACCAATGTTTTGGTTTTTCTGTCGCCCATCAAGACAATTCCTGGGCCATTCATGTCTGTTGCATAACGTGTGTCAAAAATTTAACTGACTGGAAGAAAGGTGCTATGCCGTTTGCTGTACCCATGATATGGACTGAACAGCGAGATCACGTTTCAGATTGCTATTTTTGTCTCACAGACATAAAAGGTATAAACTACAAGAAAAAAACCACAGTTATTTACCCTAACTAATCTTCGGCTATAAGACCAGTCTCTCATTGTAAAAAATTGCCAGAACTAATACCAGTTGCAACTACAACCGTCCACTTCAGGTGAATGTGTTGACGAGGACGATGACTTTGAGTTAAAAGGAATTGTAAACGAGCCACATTTGATAACTCAAGGGGACCTAAATGATTTGGTTCGGGATTTAAATTTGTCAAAAAAGCAGTCAGAACTATTAGGATCACGTCTAAAAGAATGGAATTTGCTACATCATAATACAAAAGTTAGCTATTTTCGAAACCGTGATCAACACTTCAGAACGTATTTTTCTCAGGATGGAGATTTGGTGTTTTGCAATAACATAAATGAGATTATGAAAATGTTGGACATAGATTTTGATCTCTCTCAGTGGCGTTTATTCATTGATTCTTCGAAAGCAAGTCTAAAAGCAGTGTTATTGCATAATGGAAATAAGCTTCCGTCTGTACCTCTGGCCCATGCTGCAAATATGAAAGAAACCTATGAAAATATGAAACTTTTACTTGAAAAAATAAATTACAGTACATATTCCTACAAAATCTGCGGTGATCTTAAAGTTGTTGCACTATTACTTGGACTTCAGCTGGGTTATACAAAGTTTTGCCGCTTTTTATGTGAATGGGATAGCCGAAACAGAACTAATCACTATATAAAAAAAACATGGCCTACGCGTGCATCGTTAGTTCCTGGGCAAAAAAACGTAAAGTAATTACCCCTTGTACAGCCAAATAATGTGCTTCTACCACCATTGCATATCAAATTAGAATTAATAAAAAATTTTGTGAAGGCAATGGATCGCAATGGGAGTGGATTTTTGTATCTAAAAGAAAAATTCCCTAAAATAAGTGATGCAAAGATAAAAGAGGGTAGTTTTGTTGGCCCTCAAATTAGGGAGTTAATAAAAGATTTAAGATTTGAAGAAAAATTAAGCGATTTAGAAACATCTGCATGGAAGGCTTTTAAAAATGTTGTTTCAAATTTTTTGGGTAACCACAAGAGTGACAGCTACAGAGAGATGGTTAGCGAGCTATTATTGTCATATCAAGCATTGGGTTGCAACATGTCACTTAAGATCCATTTTTTAGACTCGCACCTGGATTTTTTTCCTGACAATTTAGGGGCTGTCAGCGACGAGCATGGTGAGAGGTTACATCAGGACATTTCTAATATGGAAAAACGGTACCAGCGCAAATGGAGCCCAAATATGTTAGCAGATTACTTCTGGACAATTAAAGGGACCAACCAGAAGCTAAATATTCAAGAAAATCTTAGATTATTAAGTCATTTATAAAAAAAAATAACTTTTGATTTACGAGATCTGTGTTTTTTCTTAATATTTTAAATTACTCAATAGAATAAAATCCTTGTATAGCAATTTTTTTTAACTGTTTATTTTTTCTTACAATCACCAATCAAAGTAAAAAATATCAAAAAAGTCCGTGTGGCACGACAAAGTTAAAATTTTGTTGACCAGTGTTATTATTAGATTAGGCTTGGTGAGAGAAACACAATAAGCATAGTGACGTCATTCTAAATCCAATATGGCGGCCGTCGCAAAATGACAATTAACGTTTTTCATAGGCACCCCTGTGATATGCGTACCAGATAAAAGAGCTTGATGATAGAGACGCAATAATCCAAGTGACGTCATCCTGAATACAGTATGGAAGCCGCTGAGAAATGGCGTTTGTAATTCTGTGGCAAATACTTGAAAGGGCGTAAGTCAATTTTGACAACTTATACAAAATGAACTTGAGACATTTCAACCAAGGAGACTAGACGAATTTTATCCTAGTCTCGATTATGATTGTGGGTTTCATTCACTTTTTTTTCGTATATCCACTTATACAATTTTACTGAATCGTTCTTGTAGCCGTCTCCTCAACAAATATACAAAAATGTCGAAAACATGACCTTTTAATTATTTGCCACAGAATTATAATAGCCACCCCCATGGTATAGGTGTCAAAGTAAGACTTGATGAGAGGAACAAAATAAGTAACGTGATGTCATTCAGAATCCAATATGGCGACCATCGCAAAATGGCGATTTATAGTTTCTTCAGTCACTCCCATGCTATCGTATAGTATAATCGAAGGGCTAGACGAGGGAAACATAATAATCATAGTGGCGTCATTCTAAATCCAATATTGCGGCTTGCGATTAGTGATAATTTACAATTTCCATAGTCACCACTATGATATGGTTGTGAAATGAAGACGTGTATTGGAAGGAACACGACAAGCAAATAACGTCATTCACTTCATATGGTGATCGCAGCTGTCGATTTATCAATGGAACCTTTACAATTATTCAATATCTGTTAGACTTAGTCCACAAATAAATATTCACCGACATTTGCGCTTAAGATTCTTCGGGTCGAATGTTAGAAACATTAATTGCAGAACGGAAATGTTATGTACGAGTATGACGATCCGCTGGCCATGCGCATGAGTCATCACAAGCAGTTGCCGTTGCTCGTTACTGGTGACGGGGGGGGGGGTTAATAGTCTAGCAAGATTAGCTCAAAGAAGGGCTCAAGTAAGTTGATCGCGCTGAACTGCAAAGCATCTTGTGAAAAGTATGATAAGACATTTATTATATAACTGTTAGAAGTTTAAGCATTTGTATGACGACGTTGCATAGCAAGCGCGGAGTCAACCTACTTGAAACCATTTTTGATTCCGGAAGCACTCTGCTACTATAGAACTGAGAAACTTTTTATTTTATTTATTTGCTGCCATTTAACCAATGTCTTATGGTGGAAATCGAACAGATTTTGAATTTCCCCATTACGTTGGCGTGGAGAGTACCTAAAAGTAATCCCACGGGTTCATCAGAAGCCAGACTTATCGATCGACTCATTTATTGTAGATGAAGTAGAGCAACGTGAAGTATACACCACCGTGGTGTCCTTAAAAAATCAAAAAAATCTGGATACGACGATATTAAAAGCGAACAGTTGAAAATTACAGCCCAGGACATAACAAAACCACTCACTTACCTAACCAACAAATTCTTTGAATCTAAAATATATACCGCAATTTAAAACAGGTAATATGATACCTAAACATAAAACAAGGAAAAAAATAGATTTTAATAATTATAGACCAATATCAATAATGAACAGTGTAGCAAAAGATTTTGAAAAAGTTTTATCTACTAGAATTTTTCGGTACCTCACAAAATACAATTCTCAGTAAATATACTAAGTGACATATAAATCCGAACACCCAATTTAAATGGTTTTATTTTAATAAAATTTTGTATAATTACTTAATAAAGCATAATAAGTAAATGATAAAAATTTCAAAATGATTGCACTGCTTTAAAGCCCTTTGACCTTTAATAATGTGTGGATGCACCCTGTTGTGCTACGCAGTCTCCAACGCGCCTAGGCATGCTTCTGATCAGGTGGTCAATGTCCACCTGTGGTATCTCATTCCAGGCAACCACCAACTCCTCTCGAAGTGTTTCTAGAGTCTGAGGAGGACGTTGCAAATTGAGCAATCTCCTACCCATCATATCCCACACGTGCTCAATTGGGGATAAGTCGGGAGAGCTTGGTGGCCATGGTAACAATGTGACATCATTATGTTGAAAGAAGTCTATTGTGACTCTTGCAACATGTGGTCGGGCATTATCTTGCTGGAAAGTTCGATCTGCCAGGGTGTCAAGATAGGGTAAAAGATGGGGTTCTAGAACTTCGTGGATATAACGCTGCGCGTTCATGTTACCTCTGATGAAGATTAAAGGTGACCTGGAACCATACGCTATAGCACCCCAACCCATTACTCCAACAGTGTGATGAACATGTCTTTCAACAAAAAACTGTGGATTCCTCCTTTCACCACGTCGCCTTCTAACCCTGGCAACTCACTAAGTTGACGAAATCGTACAGGTCTCCGTACTCTAGGCATCGTAACCGATCGTAAAGGATGTCAAGAACCAAAATCCGCCAACGTTGATTCTTTACTGCGGCTGAAATATTCATTTTTAGAGGGTTAGTGAATCAAAAAAAAGCAGTATGAAAACCGGAATGTCCAACTGATAAGGCTGAAAATTTTTTCACTTGTTATTTACAGTAAGATAAATACATTCACCAACTTTTATTAACATAAAACCATTTAAACTGGGTGTTCGGATATACAGGGTGACTTTGAAGTTGAGTCATTAATTTTCAGATAATGATTGTAGAAGGAAGATAAATCAAAATATGTGTGTAAAAATAAAAAAAAAAAAAAAATTTTACCTTGTTTTATAAAGTATCCTCCCGACAAGTATTTCAGTGCGGACCTGTATTTGATCGTGAGGTCCCCTGTGAGGTCTGAAGTCACCTGATTCACGAGCCCGTTGTACTACTATTAACAAAGGCACGAGGGGTTGGTTGCACTCGATTGAGAAGCCGATCCGCATAAACATGTGCCATTTTTTATTTCGTTTGAGCCACGCAACAGATACTATTCACACGCGACTGACAGTGATTGTATGTATAACTGAACTGAATAAAGTAAACATCGTTCCAAATTCTTTCGCTTTTTTGTTTCCGATGCGATGAACCGATAAGGTGGATTATATCCGTTGTTGCCAAACACCAGCACATGATGCTATTGAGACAGGGCGGTACTCAAACTTCCAAAGGGCTATAACTTTGTTACTTTAATTTTACCAGAAAAATGGTAAAGGAAAAAAACATTTCTTTTGATCAGATCTACTCACTGTTAAAATAAATGACTCAACTTCGAAGTCACCCTGTATATGTCACTTAGTATAATATTATTACTATTAATTGAGAAATATGGCACAGCTCCTGCCTTCACCCCGTACAAGACCTGTTTCGAATCTCAAGCCAATCCGATCGCGAAGCGCATCAAACTATCAGCAAGTAATCTCACGGGTGACGAGCAGAGATGTGCTTTGATCTCTTGTTTCCACCTCCCGCTGCGAACCAAGTTTGGTGTTCATATTAGCATGACTGGGATATCAATCAGAGCGAACTTCATTAAGCAATATGATGGATCGCTGGTAATAGCTGTTTGGTCTCAATCAGCGAAAAATGCTGAACGTTGACGTCACTACCTTTTGCGTCGCTAGTCAGACGCAAAATTGAAATATAAAACCACATAAAATTCACTTTTTGTTGTTTTTCAAACAAGTGAGCAGCATTGGTTCCTTCACGTATCGCTATACCACGTACCAGAAAAAAGTTGAGCAATAACAAATGTCCTAGTAGCTTTGCCACAAAATTCATTGGCCTTAATTTTAACAAACAGGCATTTGGAAAGAAAAGTTTGTTCACTACTGTACCGTCAGTTGACATTTATTTGCTTTGAAGCTTTCGAGTAGGGAATGCCATGTCTCAATCTTCCAAAAAGTGCAGAGAGGTTGGTGAGAAGATTTTAAAAAAAGAGGTTGAAATCTCAGATTGATATGAATTTCTTCATAAAAAAGGTTCCGATAAATATACTAAGTGACATATATTTCCGAACACCCAGTTTAAATGGTTTTATTTTAATAAAAGTTGGTGATTGTATTTACCTTACTGTAAATAACAAGTGAAAAAATTTTCAGCCTTATCAGTTGGACATTCCGGTTTTTATACTGCTTTTTTTTAATTCACTAACGCTCTAAAAATGAATATTTCAGCCGCAGTAAAGAATCAACGTTGGCGGATTTTGGTTCTTGACATCCTTTACGATCGGTTACGATGCCTAGAGTACGGAGACCTGTACGATTTCGTCAACTTAGTGAGTTTGATAGGGGCCGTATAGTGGGACTTCGGGAAGCTGGACTTTCTTTTCGGGCAATTGCAGTTAGAGTGCAAAGAAGTGTAGACACTGTGGTGAGGTGGCATGGCTTCGAGAAGGCCATACGCAAAGAGCAAGGGGCACTGGACGCCGCCGTAGAACAACAGACCGTGAAGACCGCTGCCTAAGATGATTGGCCTTAAGGGACCGTTTCTCCACTACCAGGTCCATCGCAAATGAATGCTTTGCAGAACGCGGAAGACCTATTGGCATGTGAAGTGTTTACCGACGAATGAGAAGTTTTGGCTTGTTTTCATACCGGCCACACTGGGTACTCCCTTTAACTCGAGAACACCGACGTAATCGCCTTGAGTGGTGCAGACAACGGTCACTCTGGGATCAGGAATGGAACAGTATTGTCTTTAGTGACGAGTCTCGATTTTGTTTAGGCATGTACGATGGTCGTGGTAGGGTTAGAAGGCGACGTGCTGAAAGGAGGAATCCACAGTTTTTGGTTGAAAGACATGTTCATCACACTGTTGGAGTTATGGTTTGGGGTGCTATAGCTTATGGTTCCAGGTCACCTTTAATCTTCATCGGAGGTAACATGAACGCGCAGCGTTATATCCACCAAGTTCTAGAACTCCATCTTTTACCCTATCTTGACACCCTGGCAGATCCAGCTTTCCAACAAGATAAAGCCCGACCACATGTTGCAAGAGTCACAATAGACTTCTTTCAACATAATGATGTCACATTGTTACCATGGCCACCAAGATCTCCCGACTTATCCCCAATTGAGCACGTGTGGGATATGATGGGTAGGAGATTGCTCAATTTGCAACGTCCTCATCAGACTCTAGAAGCACTTCGAGAGGAGTTGGTGGTTGCCTGGAATGCGATACCACAGGAGGCCATTGACCACCTGCTCAGAAGCATGCCTAGGCGCGTTGGAGAATGCGTAGCACATCAGGGTGCATCCACACATTATTAAAGGTCAAAGGGCTTTAAAGCATTGCAATCATTTTGAAATTTTTATCATTTACTTATTATGCTTCATTAAGTACTTATACAAAATTTTATTAAAATAAAACTATTTAAACTGGGTGTTCGGATTTATATGTCACTTAGTATATTTTGTACTAAAACTTTTAGTAAATATGTTATTTGTCATAAATTAGTCTACCATTTTTGTGCGATAAACTTTTTCAATGGAGTTAACTATTTAAAAGCTACAGGGTCGGATTTTTGATCACTTTTTCCCATGTCGAGCATAATGATGATGCTTTTCTGTCAAAATTTTATACATGGATTTAGAAGCAGATTGTGATAATTGGAAACAAAAACAAGCTCAATACGCTCATATTGAGCTTGCCAACGAACGCGAGGATATGAACCCGTATTGACATATTTCATCAATACACGAGCTATTTAACCATGAAGTAGAGTTCCCAAGATGTACCAACAGGCACTTCGTCAGCTTTAAAATAAAAAAGCGATTAGGACGACACTCCCCAATGAGCGCTAGATGGGTACTGACCAAAATTGCTCATCTATGAGGTAGAAATCTTGCTTTTAAATGTACGAGATGCGGTGTTGCCAAGCGAACCAATGATGCAATGTTGCAGAACTTGTGGCGATTCTGATCTGTCATTTCGACCTAAAATGAAGCGCCGTTTCAAAAATGTGTTCACTCAAAATAGAACCATTATTTGGGCATAGAGAATAAGCATATTTCCAAAAGGCATCTTGATTCCAGAATGAGCCGTATTCGTAAAACAAAGGAAATTCTCCAGATGGTATTTATAATAATTTGAAGTAAATGCTTTTGCTTTTTGAGTATAAGCAGTGACATAAGTAAAAGGATATTCATAATCTTCATCTCATACTTGGCATAGGAAGCATATCCGTCAAAAATTCTGAGTGTGGTCAGTAGCAGACTCAACTTTGTAACGAAAGGTCGTCAAACGATGATGGCGGAAATTGTGGATGTTAGGGATGTTAAAGCGTACAAACCTCGTTTATCTTCACCTGGTCGTGACTTCAAAACATTATATCGGTTTGACGAAGCGAATGTACAATGGTTTGCGGACAGAAAACGAAGATATGTCTACGCTATCTCGGTGACCCTGAATATCAACAAGGTATTGGTCAGGAACTTGATGTTAGTCAAGCAACGGTATATCGGACTGTGGATAGAGTTGTGACCAGCATAGTTGCACAGTCTAACGAATGGATCATTATTTTCTATATTCTATCACTTGAGAATGACATGCTTATTAATTTGATAAAAAAACGTATCCAGTAAAAATACGGAACAGTCTGTGTAGCTCTGGAGTACAACTGTCAGTGATGCAGACTGAACGAACTCCCACGTCAACTACAAGCTGGAACAAGTCAGGACATGTCGCTCAAGATACAAATACCAGTCAACCTTTTACTTATTCTTGGAGGATATCCTCGCGAGTATAAGGTAATCATTATGAATATGAAAACAAGGATATGCTTATACTTCTACCTTTTTCTCCGAAGCATACTTTTACCTTATGCTTTCGAGGATAATACGAGGATATACGATGAACTAGTAGGATTTCCGGCCTGCTGTGCAGCGGACTGGACGTTCTAATATACGCCGTAAAATTTTCGGTAAAAAAAATTTGGCAACGTTGATGCTGTTTCAGTTTTAATTTGTCGGTGCACGTGCTTTGAGGTTAGGGATGGCGTGGTATCAGAAACTAGGTAATATTTGCATTTTAATCTAATTGTTTGATAAAATATTAGTTAAAAATAAATAAAATAACTATAATTTAGTGTTTCAAGTAATATACCTACAGAAATTGTGTGGTATCTCTGCATAGCAACCGGTTTCTGATTATGTGCAGTATTTTGGACATGGGGATTCTATTTGGTTCAAGTTTATAAGCAGTTTTTTGATGTTTGACGTAAGCTATTGTTATCATTTTGTTTCTTTTTACGCAAGCTGGCAAGTCAATACTGACGGATAAAGATCTCTAAATGATAGTGACTTCTACTTGAGCGATGATGAGTCGTCCCTGAAGTCAATGACACAATTGAGGCAAGTGATGTCGAGGAGGCTGTTCTTGAGCCGCCAGACGCAGATCCAGTTCCTGATACTGTTGAAGAGGAGCCTGGCGATGATGTACCTTTGTCCAAAATAAGAGACCAGCTACTTCAGAAGCACAACAAAAACAAAAAGAAAACAAGAAAAATGGAAAAGAGGAGTTTTTGAAAATCGAGAAGAAGTCTACCTTGATCCGGAATGGCAAGGTACAAGATGATCATGAGTATTGGTCACCGCTTTTGGAATATTTCCCAGATGAGTTTTGGGAAAATTTGGCAGGGAAACGAAAAGAAACCTCTAAAGTCAACAGCCAAAGAATATCGCACATTGGTTGGAATACATATTTTAATGGGTATTTTTGGGCTCCCACGATTGCGGCTATATTTCATGAAGGGAATTGAAATATCCAGCATCACTCAATTACCAAGAGACCGTATTTTCAAATTAAGAAATTTTCTACACGTTGTTAATAACTTTAGTGTTCCAAATGAGGTAAATAAGTCAAATCGGCTGTGGAAAGTTCAACCTATCATCGATGCGGTTCGTAGAAAATGTATCACTTTACCAAGAAGTAAAGAATTGTGCATCGACGAACAAATGATCCCACTCACTGGTACCACATCTCTACGACAGTATGTTAAAAATAAGCCAAATCCCGTGGGATTAAAAAATTTGTTCTGGACTCGTACTAGATTTTTTTATTTACCAAGGTGCAAAAACTTGGCCGGATGGTTCTCCCGATCAAAATTTAGGAATAGGTGGTTCGGTTGTTAAGAAGCTTGCAGCAGATTTGTCAGCAGGGCACATAATTTATTTTGATCGTTATTTTACTTCAGTCAGTCTACTGGATCATTTACTGACACAAGGAATATTGGGAACGGGAACAATTATGAACAACCGGATTCTACGAGATTTTAGAAACAAATTGAAAAATGATAAAGAGCTGCTGAGAAGACAAAAAATGTACCATTCTCAAATGGATGGACAACAGATCAGTTGCAATAGCATCATCATCAACAGGTTCTGCACCGCAAACAGACGTACGTCGATGGGATAAAAAGAATTAAAAATATATTCTTGTCCCATGTCCAAATTCTGTAACTGGTTACAACCGTTCTATGGGGGGAGTAGACTTGTGTGATAGTATTATCGAATCTGTATACAAACCAAAAAATGGCCAGTGAGAGTTCTCTGGCGTGTTATCGATCTAGCAATCACAAATTCATGGATCGAATACCGACAAGACTGCAACGCTCGTGGAGATAGGAAAAGCTCAATCATGGATTTACTTGAATTCAAACTGTATATTGGAAAATGTCTTGCCCTTGGGGCACAAACAACAGTTTCCCAAGATCCTAGACCATCCACCCCAGATGAAGAATCGAGCCGACCTGCTAAAAAATGCAAGAATTCGGAGATACCACCAAGAGATGTTAGGACCACTGGTAATGAACATTTACCAATATGCAGTGTAAATAACAAAAATTCCTTTACGCGCTGCCGTAATCTAGGATGTACAAAAAAAAACAAGATTTTTCTGTGTAAAATGTGAGATACGAGGCTTGTCCGTAAAATAAGTTCCACGGGCTGCCGCTGGCGCTAGGATCGTTTCTATGCACAGCCAGGCAACAGAGGCAGATTGTTTGGTTCCCCCACTCCAATCCCTCACCAAGCCAGCGTCGCTGCGACGTTTAGTGGATGGAGCTTCCTCTTGCGTCTCCCGCCAGCTGCGAGTTATTCGTTTCCTGGCCGCTAAGAAGAAATCGGCGAAGGAAATTCACGAAGAACTTTGTCAAGTGTATGGAGAAGACTGTATGAGCTGCGGGATGGTGCGTAGATGGGTCAGGGACTTTAAAAATGGCCGAACAGACGTCCATGACGAAGCCCGTGCAGGGCGGCCATCGGTTTCCGACGAAACAATTGCCAAAGTCGAAGCGGCAATGCTTGAAGATCGACGGATTACAGTTCGGGAGCTGTGCACAAAGATTCCGGAGGTCAGCAAAACCACAATTGACAAGATTTTGACTGAACATTTAGGCTATTCAAAGGTCTGCGCAAGATGGGTACCAAGAATGCTCACTGCAGACCACCGGCGGCAGCGGGTTGAAGCGGCCCAAGAATTTCTCGCTTTTCACGGAACAACCGAAGAGGAATTTCTGGACTCTATTGTTACTGGTGACGAGACCTGGTTACACTACACCACACCGGAAACAAAGGAGCAATCGAAGCAGTGGAAGCACTCTTCTTCACCAAGAGCAAAGAAATTCAAACAAATCCTGTCTGCCGGGAAAATCATGGCTAGCGTTTTTTGGGATAGAAAGGGCGTATTGTTGTGCGAGTTTGTGCCTCGCGAGAAGAGGAATTTCTGGACTCTATTGTTACTGGTGACGAGACCTGGTTACACTACACCACACCGGAAACAAAGGAGCAATCGAAGCAGTGGAAGCACTCTTCTTCACCAAGAGCAAAGAAATTCAAACAAATCCTGTCTGCCGGGAAAATCATGGCTAGCGTTTTTTGGGATAGAAAGGGCGTATTGTTGTGCGAGTTTGTGCCTCGCGGGACAACAATCAATGCTGACCGGTCCTGTGAGACCTTGAAAAAACTTAGACGTGCCATTCAGAACAAGAGAAGAGGAATGCTGACGAAAGGTGTGCGTTTTCACCATGACAATGCCCGACCGCACACCGCCAATCGAACCACAGCCCTCATCGAAAGATTTGGATGGAAAATGGTGTCTTACCCACCCTACAGCCCAGACTTAGCACCAAGTGACTTCCATCTCTTCCCTGAGTTGAAGAAAAACCTTGGCGGAACCCAATTCCAGACAGATGAAGAGGTGCAAAACGCGGTTGTTAGTTTTCTACACGGACAGGCGGCAGAGTTCTATGACTCTGGTTTGAAGAAGTGGGTGCCTCGAATGCAGAGATGCATAGAACGCAACGGCGATTATGTAGAAAAATAAAAGAAAGACTGAACTTTCCAAAAATGTATTTTCTTTGCAATTAAACCAATTTTTTGATATGAAAAAAATTTGTGGAACTTATTTTACGGACACGCCTCGTATATTTGTGTATTTCTCCAGAAAGGCAATGTTTCTTTGAATTTCATAATTAGATAGTCGAGTCCGTTTGTCCAAAATACTGGACACGTTATATATTTTTTTTGAAGTAAAGTTTATTTGTAAAATATGTTTTCTTGCTTTTTTTGAATCCTGGCAAAGTTATTTTACCTAAAATTTCAAGAAAAGAGAATAAAACAAATTTAGTTTTCATTGTATGTATTGGTGTAACAGTCAACGTCAACTTTTGGGTAATCGGCTCCAATTGCGACCCTGTATTTACTAGGACATGTCCAAGACTTTATTCTACTATTTTCTATTGAACTCATCATGGACGAACGCCGGAACGGATGATTTTAGCTAGGATTTGAGAAACGGCCACCGAATTATTAACGAAACAGTCCATAAATATCTGACCTACTTCCCGGTTGTAGCTACGTCACTGTGCAATTCCGCCTCGTTTCAAATGCAATTTGCGCTAGACATGTAATACCAGTTGGTGTAATTGCGTATATTTTAGCAAAGCAATTCAGTTAAACACTTGTTCGAATCATTGCTGAAAATTCTGGACACGTTCACATACGTACACAGTTCGCTGAAGCTGCAGCATTAATTCAACGCACAATGACGCGAAAAGTTGACGCGCAAATTTAATGAAACTGCCGGCTCAGACTCGAACATGACTTTCTGCATATTTTATAAGCTTCAATTTAACTTGACCTGTTTGTATGTTAGTATATAGGTATGTATTTTTAAGCTTTGCGTCTCAATATATAATGAATCCACCGTCGCCATTTTGAATCCAATATGACGGATGCTATAAATTTCGCGCTTCATAATGTCCATAGTAACCCGTACGATATGCACATCAAATTAAAGTGCTTGATGAGAGAAATGTAATAAGTGTAGTGACGTCATTCTAAATCCAATATGGCAGCCGCAGCGAAATGGCGATTTACACACCTTTTTAATATGAATATAAAATAAGAGGGCTTCATGAGAGACACCCAATAAACAAAGTGACGTCATTATAAATCCAATGTGGCTGCGGCCGCAAAATGCCGATTCACACATACCATAGTCACTTTCATCCTAAGGAGCTAAAAACAAAATTCTGGAAATAGCAACAATAAACAATTAGTAGAAGTTTAATTACTTAATGAGGCGGCGAGATTATTGCTGAATTCGTCTTAGAGAAAAGTGAGTGAGACCACAGAGTAAAACGATTAAAAAGCTCGGTTTATCAGGTTTGATTAGGAAAACTATTATTAATCTCTGGAAAATCAGAGCTATGCTTTTCAAAAAACCACGTACGCATTAGGATGAATGGAAGATTAATTAATTATTGAAATATTTTCCGAATTTACATCTTTTCTAGAACCTCTCACATTGACGTGTGAAACTGACATTATTGACGATGATTAAAAATCTTCTCCTTACATGTGTTGCCTACTTTATAGGGAACGCGTGTGGCATTGTGACAAATAGTACTGTTGGGCGAGTCTCCTACTCGCCAGCGCTTCATGGCCGATCTCTGCTTTTACGCGAACAACGACCGCACAAGCCGCTTAGCGACGTCTGTGAGGACCGTGGTAGTGACTCACCCTCTATATCGACGCGAAGTGACCTCCAATATTCAAGATGCCGCTTTGTGGTTCACCAGACCTTTCTCGAAGCAGCAATGGGAGTTGGAAGCAGAGTACAGATTACACGAGAGCAGAGCGGAGTGGAGTATAGCGCAGTCAATGGCGACATAAGAATTAGTCAGACATAAATAGTGGTGTATATAAATGCTCTATCAAGTTAAATAAATTAGTAACATTCTTTTTGTGGAATCCAGTGTTTTAATCCACACTCAAAAGAACCCAGAAAAGCGCTACAATATTAAGAGGCATGTACGTTATGGTATAAGATGCAGTTCGAGAATTACTTTCAAAATAAATGTGATTATGGGAGGCATGTATTTCAAATGTTATCCTATAAGTAGTTAAAATAATCGCATAATTTCACTTTTCAGAAAATTCACCCCCTATCTATCTTTCCTCCCCAGTTTTATAATTCTTTCGTCTTACCTTACACAGTTGAAGGTGGTTACAGAACGATGGATGTCCTGCACACTATGCTAGTGCAGTTGTAACGGTTTCACCGTCCGATCGTATTTATTAAATCACTTCTCGATTATCATTTCATTAATCCCATCTCTAGCTTTTTTGCTTGGAAAATTTTCCGCTTGGAGCGCTTGATGCGGAGTTCCTGATCTGCGATCTTCCTCGCGCTTCCTTTTCACCTGAGCCGCCGATCGAACAACGGCTAGAAATTTCTTCTCAGTAGCACAAGGTTATATAGCACCATGTGCTAGAATTTTCTAGAATGTGTGTCCGTATAGGACAAAAATGGTGAGTTTTATAATACTATACAGTTTTATTGCTGGATCTGCCTGTAGTTTATAGATAATCGATATGTAAGTGATTTATTTCTTGTACGATTTTAAAATATCCATCGAACGTCATTTTCGACTACTTCGATCATTCGCCATAACTTTAATCAAATCGAGGTGGAAATCGATCCACATCGATTTTACCTCTGTGCGCGTATATATATTCATAGTTCAGTGAAATTATAAGTACGTTGATTATGAATATTCGATGATTATGTTTTTATATCAGAAGCATGTGGAGAAATTTTTGATGACCACCATCTTGTTCTACGCTTTTTTTTTGCTATTTCATGATTTTATTTTATGAAAGGCATTTCCAATTTTCGGTTTGATTTTATCAAACTATATAATGTAATTCTAACCTAGAAAATCGTTGGTTCTTTTTTGAGGCAGACTGAGATTGGAAATGCCTTGGCCATTAGGGCACGTTGCTAATGCACACGGTTCTTTTTCAGATTGGGGCCACCCCCTTTCTCTTTCCCTTTCACTTTGCCTAGCCTTGGCCAATATTTTCACCCATGCATGTACCTTGGCAGCGCCATCGCCTTTAACTTCGCCTACAACTGGTTGTGAAGCCACTATATGGAGGTCACCCCTCATAACTGGGACCTCCCCTTCAAGCCCCTGGCCATCCTGGCTTCAGTCGAGTAAAAATGGACCAGCGAAAGATAAGTCGATAGCGTTATAGCAGCGCCAAAGATGTAAAACTTATTTTGTTATTTTTGTAAAATTGTAATGTAATGAAAATGCCTTTTTCTTGTTAAATAAAATCTGTTAAATTTTTGTGTTCTGTTTGTTCTTCTATCCTCTAGCCATGCCATGGTCGACACACAGCTACACGCCTGTAGATGTCTTCATGCCACCGACTGAGCTACCGGAAGCTAATGGTAACCCCCTTTCTGTGATTGTGCAGAAAAGTTGGAATCTTCATTGCATTCCATCTTTTCTGGACTTTTTGCGGAAAGGAAGTGTTACACAGTAAGGGGGTATCTTGACGAAACAATCCCTAGAAGATGGATTGGCCGGCTAGGACCAACTTTGTGCCCGCCACGCTCCCCAGACCTGAACCCTTTGAAGATTCTTTGGTATACTGACGGCTTATGTGTTAGAGAGGAATCATTATCTTTGAAACGGATGTTGACGTCATGTACCGCTCTTCTGAATTACGCTCCATCGTGGGTTTATGGTGAAAGCATAATGTCGAATTAGTGTTTGATGTTCAGCCACTGCAAGGGTTTCAATTTGTGGCTAACCAGATTATATTCGGGTATACCAAAGATGAGGTGTTGTGAACTCATATTCGAGTAGATGTTGCATGGTTTACGCAAGAGGAGTATACAGAAATTGCATATGAGTATTGTGGGAGGATCAGAGATTTACATAACAACCTTTTAGTTTCACATGTACGATAGGTCCTATGGGGAAACAGAATTTCTAAAAAAAATTACTCCTTGAAAATGCATGTGTCAATATGTTATTTGAGTCCCAAGTTATTGTCCCAGATTTTTAGCGGTGGTTTCAATTTTCAACTTAATATTTTTGATTTTTATATATAAATTATTAGTGACTCATTTCTATAGGTGCCACTTTTGGTCTTCAAATGCGGATTTCTTGTGAATTTGGTTAAGCTTTACACCGCGCAGTCCTGATGTGAATCCTGATTGACCTAGTCATAGTTCCACAGAACAACATATCCTTTGATGTACGAGAGGCTTATTTAGAGATTTTCAGTACTCAGTATTTCAGTTATCTTACGACTTTGCTGTATGTGCTACTAGAAACACTTGCTTATTTACGCTTGACCTATTTGTTCTTTAAAGCGAAGCGCCAAGTCTGAGATCACCCTGTATAACTTGAGAAGGCCATTGTTGATCCCACACATTCTATTCTGGAATACAATAACATTTCACAGTGGCACTATTATTCTATTCTTCTTACCAAAATCTTATAATTATTGATGATATGCTAATAACAGTATCACTTTCTGTTCTAGGTAAGTTACGACTCCTTCTCTACCCCATAAATAACTGGGTGAGTATTAGTCTCTTTTCCTTACGAGATATCTATTCCAATGATGACATACACTTATTATTCACTTTAGCTTATAATATATGCATTAATTCAATAATTATATAATAATGTTATACCTTTATATGATTTACTTTACTCAACTAATTCATTTTAATGTTTAAACCTTAGCACTTTTAGTGGTATATATTGTTTTTATTGTTTGCTAAACTTCACAAAATAAAAACGTTTTTTTAATTATTATTACTCATATTGTTATTCATTTTTTTCTTCTTCTTTATATTGTGTATCTAAGTGTCAAGCAAAAATTAAAAAGTGAGCGTAATAAACCAGAGAGATAACGACAAGGTGTCTCTTAAAAATCTTGATCCTTTTGGAATTCCAAGGATATGGAGTGTTAAATGGTTTGAAAACGCTCACCGCGCTCTTTCATATATAATGCATATTAATAAGCGTGACCTCATTATACAGCTTACATCGAGGCGATACATCACATACTTCCTTTGGCGTATATTCAGAGCACAGGAAGTCACTTATTTACTCCGGCCATAAACCTGTCAAATGATCTTTACAACTTTCAAAGTTAGTTCTGCTTATTTACTTTGCAAACATCCGAACGATTTCGTTTTGCTCTCGCAGATCGCTACAAAACTTACGAACATAAATTCACCGGTGGAAGTTAAGAGGTATGAACGTGCTCATGATAAGGTACGAAATCAGAGAGATTATGTAGCATTAGGTCATTCGAGAAAACTTTTGAGGCGGGCGTCTGAGTGTTGTTTAGAATTTGTAGATAACGAAGATGTCTTACAAGTTTCATCATCGCTAGACAGGTTTTGTTAGCAGCCGACTGATATCTGCAGCTCTGTATTCGGCTCTAGATACAGCAATTCTTGTATCAAAATTAAAGTTTGACAAATCTAGCTTGGTCTCCCAAGGTCAGATGCACGGTAGACACGGCGGAATGTAGTGGGGACACCCCGGTACCAGTGCCGGATGCTCCGCTGTTCGATTTTCGTCCGCCGGCGCGCATGACGTCACGCAGAGAGTGACTCTCATTTAGATTGATATGGATAACGTGCATATTTTCACTTACAGGCCAAACGGCTGGACGGATTTTCACGTATGAGGTGTCGTTGAATTCGTCTTAGCGTCTACATTGAAAATTTATAAAAACCAAAATGGTGGATTTTAACATAAGATTTCATCCATGTAATTCCTATCTCACAGGCTTTAGCTTAAATGGCTTTCTAGCTCCACAATAGAGCGTGTATCGTCACTTTACTGTAAAAACACATTACCTATATTTTAGTGTGTTCTGTGAAGCAGGATTAACATGCTCATGATGTTAATACATTTATTCATCCTTATTTCACAGATCATCCTATGTACTAACTACATGCAAGTGTGAAAATGTACGCAACCCAAAAAGTATAAGAATGGCCAGTAAGCTGGCAGTATAACAATAAATGGAAATGACTTAGTCTAAGCCACAATTTTTCTCCATTTCCTTTTACGCTTTTTCAGGTCTTTCAAGCTTTTATTCAGTTTTTTGAACCGGAAGAACACAAGCAGTTTCTTAGATTTTTCAGGGCAGTCAATATTGTTGCTCTTCAGTTCGCCTATAAAATTTTGAATTTCTGTCACTATTCCATTCCCATTGAATGTAGTAACACCCTGTTAAGCTTCTCGATTTGATTCACGAAAGCTGTGGAAGGTTTTGATAATCCACTCTCACTAAGATGGTCTATCCATTAATAAGTTTCATTTTCAATCTCTCATCCTGCAATGTATGGCAAACAAAGCCAGTAAAATTTTTCAGCGCATCGTACTCGAGCTCATTTATTTCTTCCACTAAAACTTCCTCGTTATAATCAGGTGATACTACAGGTGCATTCAATTAATTCGTTAATGATGCGGTTCGCCCCAAAATATATGACCTTATTCTATACTTGAACTCTAGGGGGTAAGTTGAGCCCTTTGCCTTTTTTCGTAAGCACTTTTCCGCTTTTCCCCATCAACAGACGTAGATGGTCGAGCTGATGATAGAGAAAATTTTGCATAGAGCACGATATCTTTTAGGGGTGTAACCCAAAAGGGTATGTTTCAAATTGACGTTATGCGCACTTTCACTAAAGCTTTTTACATTGACTTTGACTTTCCGTTTTGTATGATGTAGCCAAAAATCACCAACAAGTCGCACTATATAGTATTAACTACGATACACGTGCACTGCAGTAACGCTACGACAATCCTGCCACTGGTAACCACGAGCCGACAACTCTCTGGGTGACGTCACGAAGCTCCGCCCAGATGCGCAACATCCTACCTTCAGTGTATGCGTATCGTGCCCCAGTACAAACCAGTAGCGATCGAGGCCGCATCGTGGGTGCAGCTCCAGTCAAATTTTAATTGCGTTAGCTATAGGTTGTTTTAATTTATATTCGAAGGTTCTGAAAAATGGAGAGTAAAGCTGCAAATAAGGTTTTAAGTGATCAAAGTCGAGAAATTATTATTACTATTGAGATTATTACTATGACTATGATTATTATTATACAGATTCGAAGATTTAAGCAACAATGAATTATACAGGGTGTCCGCAAAGTTGGGGTTTTCCTTTACACGACGTGTAGATCTTGAAAACATAAGCAATTTTTCTTAGTACCATATACACCAATGTCTTGAGGGAACCGAGATTAAGGGCTCTGCAACATCAAAAATATCTGAATACCGTCCTGTAGCCGCGACATCACCGACTGGTACAAGGTCACTGGCTCAACCCGACGACAGAACTGGGTCGGGGTCAGTGTGTCAGGTCAGTATGCAACCTTCAACCGACGGTTACGGTCACGCGTAGCACTAGAGACGTGGCTAGAGAAGTGCAAGTATCAAAACCTAAAGTGTGGCAAACGCTGCGTGAAGAGGGGCTGTATCCGTTTCATGTCCAACGTGTACAAGCACTTCAACCTGACGATTTTCCAGCAAGAGTGCGGTTTTGTGAGTGGTTGTTGACAATAATCCGGACTTTTTGAAGTGCATATTGGTGACAGACGAATCTACGTTCACGCGTAATGGGGTGAATAACTTTCGCAACACTCATGTTTGGCCAGTAGAAAATCCGCACGTTATCCGTCGGGCACATTTTCAACAAACATTTTCGGTGAATGTTTGGGCTGGCATGGTGAACGGTATGCTAATTGGACCATTTATTCTCCCAAATCGATTGGACGGGATGCAATACCTAGACTTTTTAGGCAACATTCTGCCTTCCTTGTTAGAAATGTGCCATTAAGTGTAAGACAATCAATGTGGTTTCTGCACGATGGTCCACCGCCCCATTTTAGACGCGAAGTGCGTGAGTTTTTGAATGAATTATTTCCGAATAGGTGGATCGGACGTAATGGACCCGTAGCGTGGTCTGCACCACCGCCGGCGTCTGCTCGGTAGCGCATCAGCTGATTTCGTTTTCTGTTGGAGCGGTATGATTTCGGGCAGAGACGTACTTAGCCCTTCTCGTCAACTGGAGAGTGAGTACTTTTTCCTTTATTTTTTTTTACTTGGTCGCCCTCGTTTCACTACACATTACCTTTGTTATTTCAAGGGTAGTTGTTTCTGAAAAGGAAAACCCCAACTTTGCGGACAGCCTGTATTTGAAAACTTGAAGTTGTCTTCTTAAAATGAACCCAAGAACCGCCCCGGTAAATATTGATATTTTTTAACTTGTAGCAGGTAACCTGTAACAAGAATTGTATGCTCAGCCTTACGCACACTTGACCATAGTCATAGAAATGACGTCACAATTCTGGCACTTCTTTTGTATTAAGCTAAGGTTAACCTCAACTCTGGTTATTTATTCAAAAGTAAATACTGCGATTTAAGGTCTGATATCTGGTATAGAACCTTTTCATAGATAAACGCAGGTTTTATTGCAATAAAAGTATAATGTCAAATTGCCAACTGAGTCTATCCACCAACGACCGAATTTAACGGGTAACAAGCCAAGTATTCAACCTGCATTAGCGACAAAACTAGTAGAACAGTCGGGAAACGAGCCGGTGCAACAATTTCTTAGGATAAAAACGTGTGTGGATTCCGAAATTGAGTAATTTCGCTTGGCAGCAATGCCGTGGGAGGTTCTCCGTCGTTAGCGTGAGTTTCTTTCCGGAATTAGCTGCAGCTGCAAAGAAGTTGGCAGTGCAGCTTTGCCCGGGAGCATATCCTCTTCAAGTATGGTTCGGGCTGATTGCCCTAGAAATGGTGAGCTTAAGAGGTTTTTGTTAGCGGGGTGCTCAAAATATTGCATACCTCTATCTTTTTGTCTTGTTCTTTGGGAACGCGAAGAACTAGTGTGATATATACTGACATATAAATCCGAACACCCAGTTTAAATGGTTTTATTTTAATAAAATTTTGCATAAGTACTTAATGAAGCATAATAAGTAAATGATAAAAATTTCAAAATGATTGCACTGCTTTAAAGCCCTTTGACCTTTAATAATGTGTGGATGCACCCTGATGTGCTACGCATTCTCCAACGCGCCTAGGCATGCTTCTGATCAGGTGGTCAATGTCCTCCTGTGGTATCTCATTCCAGGCAACCACCAACTCCTCTCGAAGTGCTTCTAGAGTCTGAGGAGGACGTTGCAAATTGAGCAATCTCCTACTCATCATATCCCACACGTGCTCAATTGGGGATAAGTCGGGAGATCTTGGTGGCCATGGTAACAATGTGACATCATTATGTTGAAAGAAGTCTATTGTGACTCTTGCAACATGTGGTCGGGCATTACCTTGTTGGAAAGTTGGATCTGCCAGGGTGTCAAGATAGGGTAAAAGATGGGCTTCTAGAACTTCGTGGATATAACGCTGCGCGTTCATGTTACCTCTGATGAAGATTAAAGGTGACCTGGAACCATAAGCTATAGCACCCCAAACCATAACTCCAACAGTGTGATGAACATGTCTTTCAACAAAAAACTGTGGATTCCTCATTTCACCACGTCGCCTTCTAACCCTGGCACGACCATCGTGCATGCCTAAACAAAATCGAGACTCGTCACTAAAGACAATACTGTTCCATTCCTGATCCCAGAGTAACCGTTGTCTGCACCACTCAAGGCCATTACGTCGGTGTTCTCGAGTTAAAGGGAGGACCCAGTGTGGCCGGTATGAAAACAAGCCAAAACTTCTCATTCATCGGTAAACACTTCGCATGCCAATAGGTCTTCCGTGTTCTGCAAACCATTCATTTGCAATGGACCTGGTAGTGGAGAAACGGTCCCTTAAGGCCAATAATCTTAGGCGGCGATCTTCACGGTCTGTTGTTCTACGGCGGCGTCCAGTGCCCCTTGCTCTTTGCGTACTTGTTATTTACACTAATATGAATACATTCACCAACTTTTATTAAAATAAAACCATTTAAACTGGGTGTTTGGATTTATATGTCACTTAGTATATTACTATTATTATTATACAGTGTGTCGGAGTATCTGGAATCTTGGAGGTGATCTGTTAAGCCTCTTCTGCAATGTTTTGTATTCTGAGGTAGCCTGTAGTCATAATTATAAATATGTATATGTATATTACTCTTCTGTAAAACTATAAATATGTATACTTTAGTTTGAGTGTGCATCGACGTTTCCTATGCCATGTATTTGGTGGATTGAAATAAATTGATTAACATTATTATTATTATTATAGATCTTTCACGTATAATGAGGTGTCTCCCTTTAGCATCTATAGCAGGAATATTGATGTATCAAATAGTAATCGAATCCTTTTTAAACTGCGTCTCAGGAATTTAGCAAAGGATTAATGGATAAATGCCCTATTATCAATTACCATTATTGTTTTTTTTTGTTAGATTCATCGTTTACTGTATATATAAAATAGTATAGCCGTTTTTATTATTATTTTCCGCATGTTTCAAGTGTACGATACTTTCCTATCTGTCGTCGCAAACCTCTCGACCTCGATTCCACCACATCGCAAACATACCCGCTAAAAGCATCGGGCTGTGGTTTCCTGCTAAAAAGCTATTCCCTTTAAAAATGTATGTATATTAGGCCTTTGGCGAATTTTAACGCGAAAGTCTCGGCTCTGAAAATTCACCGGCCAACAAATTCGAATTGCCTCAGATCGAAGCGAACTCTCTCGAGGCAGGCGCACAAGTGCCATCCTGAGAGGTCTGCAGCTATGTGAGGAGAAATTTGCTGTTGGGAAGAAAAGGCTATGTGCTTTTTTCGTTTACTATTTTGCCGACATGTATGTACGCAGAACTAGTGCAAGCTGATGAGCGGTTTCATGCTCACCTGACTGCTACTAAGAACTGATGCTACCAGAGTCTGTTTCCATCGGAAAAATAAAGGATGTGTCAGGGTCAACATTTTTCAAACTCAAATTCTTCATTCACATTTAAGTTAGGGATAGACAGAAGCAAAATATAAAAACCAGGAACAAAAAAAAATTAATAATAAATAAATCGATTTATAAAAAAAGGTTTTAGCTCTGATTCAGGTAGTTGGGCACCTCGAAAGTTATAATTTTCAACCTACTTTATAGAAGTAGGGAAAAAATTAGCAATGAAAATAAATAAAGTATTCCGCCTAGAAAAAGTAAGTAAAAGTAATCGATTTTCCTAGAACCTGTGTCTGAAAATGAAATAAAAAGTGCCATACACAGTTTGAGAAATAAAAAAAGTCCAGGCCTTGATGATATACGATCAGAAATGTTGAGGAAACTTTCATCCGAAATTAGTAAGCCCTTGACGTACATAGCGAACTTGATAATTGAGTCGGGAGAATTTCTAGATGATTATAGTAGAGTAGTAAAACCCAGACACAAATCCGGTGAAAAACCAGATACTAACAATCACAGGCCTATAACTCTAATATCCAACTTTGCAAAAATTATTGAGAAAATTATAAAAACACGTCTTCTAAAATTTTTTGATAAACATAATCTGATTAATGAAAAACAATTTGGATTCCAGAAAAACAAGTCTACCCAAGACGCAATTTCTCTTTTGACATCAAAATTATACAAATTACTGGACCAAAGTAAATATACCCTGTGTGTGTTTTTAGATCTAGCAAAAGTAGTCAACACAGTAGACCACTTGCTACTATTAGAAACCTTACACGACTCAGGAATTAGAGGCAAGGCTTATAACCTCATGAAAAGTTACCTTACCAACAGAACACAGTGCGTACAAATAAATAATTGCTTAAGCACAAACAAATTGATAACGTATGGTGTCCCACAAGGGACAGTGTTATACCTCTTATTATACTAAGTGACATATAAATCCGAACACCCAGTTTAAATGGTTTTATTTCAATAAAAGTTGGTGAATGTATTTATCTTACTGTAAATAACAAGTGAAAAAATTTTCGGCCTTATCAGTTGGACACTCCGGTTTTTATACTGCTTTTTTTTAATTCACTAACGCTCTAAAAACAAATATTTCAGCCGCAGTAAAGAATCAACGTTGGCGAATTTTGGTTCTTGACATCCTTTATGATCGGTTACGATGCCTAGAGTACGGAGACCTGTACGATTCCGTCAACTTAGTGAGTTTGATAGGGGCCGTATAGTGGGACTTCGGGAAGCTGGACTTTCTTTTCGGGCAATTGCAGTTAGAGTGCAAAGAAGTGTAGACACTGTGGTTAGGTGTTGTCAGGCATGGCTTCGAGAAAGCCGTACGCAAAGAGCAAGGGGCACTGGACGCCGCCATAGAACAACAGACCGTGAAGATCGCCGCCTAAGATTATTGGCCTTAAGGGACCGTTTCTCCACTACCAGATCCATTGCAAATGAATGGTTTGCAGAACACGGAAGACCTATTGGCATGCGAAGTGTTTACCGACGAATGAGAAGTTTTGGCTTGTTTTCATACCGGCCACACTGGATCCTCCCTTTAACTCGAGAACACCGACGTAATCGCCTTGAGTGGTGCAGACAACGGTCACTCTGGGATCAGGAATGGAACAGTATTATCTTTAGTGACGAGTCTCGATTTTGTTTAGGCATGCACGATGGTCGTGCCAGGGTTAGAAGGCGACGTGGTGAAAGGAGGAATCCACAGTTTTTTGTTGAAAGACATGTTCATCACACTGTTGGAGTTATGGTTTGGGGTGCTATAGCTTATGGTTCCTGGTCACCTCTAACCTTCATCAGAGGTAACATGAACGCGCAGCGTTATATCCACGAAGTTCTAGAACCCCATCTTTTACCCCATCTTGACACCCTGGCAGATCCAACTTTCCAACAAGATAATGCCCGACCACATGTTGCAAGAGTCACAATAGACTTCTTTCAACATAATGATGTCACATTGTTACCATGGCCACCAAGATCTCCCGACTTGTCCCCAATTGAGCACGTGTGGGATATGATGGGTAGGAGAGTGCTCAATTTGCAACGTCCTCCTCAGACTCTAGAAGCACTTCGAGAGGGGTTGGTGGTTGCCTGGAATGAGATATCACAGGAGGACATTGACCACCTGATCAGAAGCATGCCTAGGCGCGTTGGAGAATGCGTAGCACATCAGGGTGCATCCACACATTATTAAAGGTCAAAGGGCTTTAAAGCAGTGCAATCATTTTGAAATGTTTATCATTTACTTATTATGCTTCATTAAGTACTTATACAAAATTTTATTAAAATGAAACCATTTAAACTGGTTGTTCGGATTTATATGTCACTTAGTATAATATAATAGTAACCATTTCTTCTGAAGGCGGAGTTCAACTTCAAGTGTTCTAACATTTGACTCTTGAGAAATTCAATTTTGTAAATGTCTCTATAAACGAATGTCTTTTGAGTGAATTGGCGTCAGCTTATTTTTCACGAATGAGAAAAAGTCAGTAAAAGTCTATGAGTGAACATCAGTAAGTGCAACTCATATCACAAGTAACACGACAGTGCGCATTAATGACACTTCTCTAATTTATGACGATCTAATAAAAAGCTGCTTCGTTGTACTGAAAACAATGTCTGCTAATATCAACAATTTCAAATTGAAGAAAGCGTACTGATACGTACAGGAAATTTGTTATTTATATAGTTCAGCTTGAACCCAAGCACAAGTGTATGGGGTATTGGGTTTCTTAAGTTTATTGGACTCGCTACTTTTTGTGCGGACACTTTGTACTTAGACCAATAAACCTTGTTGTTATAATTATTATTATTGATTAATCGCGAGTAGACCGTATCTGCGGTACTTTCTTGAATCCCATTTTTTTTTCTGTTGACACACCCAGTATCTCGATTCTCCTGTAAATTCAGAATGTTGCTCCCACGTGTAGCTTAAGCCGTCCATTCAGTTAACCACTTGTCAGAAAAAATCAGGTCAAACAAAGGGTCCATTAAAAGCACTTCTCTTATTTTTGCGAGGCAAGTCGGGGCCTATTAGTATTATCCCTATTATCATCCGGCCAAGAAAAACAAAACTGCTCAGGACATAAAAGAGCAAGCTGAGCCGAGAACGCCGTAACAGTAGAAACACAAAACATTTTGGTGTAGGCTTAAGCCCTTATAAAATCATTATTAACCTTTTAGAAAGCCCCCGTTTTTGTTTTTACTGCTACTCGGGCTTGGCTTTACAAAATCGAGTGAATAAAATGATATTCCAGTGACAATGGATACTGACGCATTGACCACCCGGTGGGAATACTTGTGCCTCTATCTAGATCCATTAATTAATATTTGAGAAAATATTATCATGGAACGAAAAACTACTCCCTTTCGCAATTTGAAAATAATAATAATAATTAACGTCTTTTATTTGTAATATTCTTACAGGAGGCGAGGTTTAGATTATACAGGGTGACTTCGAAGTTGAGTCATTTATTTTAACAGTGAGTAGGTCTGATCAAAAGAAATGTTTTTTTCCTTTACCATTTTTCTGGTAAAATTAAAGTAACAAAGTTATAGCCCTTTGGAAGTTTGAGTACCGCCCTGTCTCAATAATAATATCATGTGCTCGTGTTTGGCAACAACGGATATAATCCGCCTTACCGGTTCATCGCATCGGAAACAAAAAAGCGAAAGAATTTGGAACGATGTTTTTACAATAAATTATTTCATTCAGTTCAGTTATACATACAGTCAGTGTCAGTCGGTTGGCGTGTGAATAGTGTCTGTTGCTTGGCTCAAACGAAATAAAAAATGGCACATGTTTATGCGGATCGGTTTCCCAATCGAGTGCAACCAACCCCTAGTGCCTTTGTTAATGTAGTACAACGGGCTCGTGAATCAGGTGACTTAAGACCTCACAGGGGACCTCACGATCAAATACAGGTCCGCACTGAAATACTTGTCGGGAGGATACTTTATAAAACAAGGTAATTTATGAGGATCTAATAAAAACCTGCTTCGTTGTACTGAAAACAATGTTTTGCTAATATCAACAATTTCAAATTGAAGAAAGCGTACTGATACGTACAGGAAATTTGTTATTTATATAGGTCAGCTTGAACCCAAGCACAAGTGTATAATTTTTTGGGTTTCTTAAGTTTATTCGACTCGTTACTTTTTGTGCTGACACTTTGTACTTAGAACAATAAACCTTGTTGTTATAATTATTATTATTGATCAATGGCGAGTAGACCGTATCTGCGGTACTTTCTTGAATCCCATTTTTTTTTTTTTTTTAGTTGACACACCCAGTATCTCGATTCTCCTGTAAATCCAGAATGTTGCTCCCACGTGCAGCTTAAGCCGTCCATTCAGTTAACCACTTGTCAGAAAAAATCAAGTCAAACAAAGGGTCCATTAAAAGCACTTCTCTTATTTTTGCGAGGCAAGTCGGGGCCTATTAGTATTATCCCTATTATCATCCGGCCAAGAAAAACAAAACTGCTCAGGACATAAAAGAGCAAGCTGAGCCGAGAACGCCGTAGCAGTAGAAACACAAAACATTTTGGTGTAGGCTTAAGCCCTTATAAAATCATTATTAACCTTTTAGAAAGCCCCCGTTTTTGTTTTTACTGCTACTCGGGCTTGGCTTTACAAAATCGAGTGAATAAAATGATATTCCAGCGACAATAGATACTGAGGCGTTGACCACCCAGTCGGAATACTTATGCCTCTATCTAGATCCATTAATTACTATTTGAGGATATACTCGTATTATCATGGAACGAAAAACTACTCCCTTTCGCAATTTGAAAATAATAATAATAATAATTAACGTCTTTTATTTGTAATATTCTTACAGGAGGCGAGATTTAGATTATACAGGGTGACTTCGAAGTTGAGTCATTTATTTTAACAGTGAGTAGGTCTGATCAAAAGAAATGTTTTTTTCCTTTACCATTTTTCTGGTAAAATTAAAGTAACAAAGTTATAGCCCTTTGGAAGTTTGAGTACCGCCCTGTCTCAATAATAATATCATGTGCTCGTGTTTGGCAACAACGGATATAATCCGCCTTACCGGTTCATCGCATCGGAAACAAAAAAGCGAAAGAATTTGGAACGATGTTTTAACAATAAATTATTTTATTCAGTTCAGTTATACATACAGTCAGTGTCAGTCGGTTGGCGTGTGAATAGTGTCTGTTGCTTGGCTCAAACGAAATAAAAAATGGCACATGTTTATGCGGATCGGTTTCCCAATCGAGTGCAACCAACCCCTCGTGCCTTTGTTAATGTAGTACAACGGGCTCGTGAATCAGGTGACTTAAGACCTCACAGGGGACCTCACGATCAAATACAGGTCCGCACTGAAATACTTGTCGGGAGGATACTTTATAAAACAAGGTAAACATTTTTTTTTTTATTTTTACACACATATTCTGGTTTATCTTCCTTCTACAATCATTATCTGAAAATTAATGACTCAACTTCAAGTATATCTATTCTACCATCTAACCCCCTTGACAATACGAGATGTTAAAAAAAAAGAATTTGTTGAAAATTAATAGGCAACTGTACACAATAACGAATAATCCAAGTAAATACATAAGGAAAATATGAGGACACTTATGGGTTACAACCGATTTCGCTGCTGATCAAGAAGAACTTCTTTCACTTTTTTCTTGAAATTGGATAATGGATTGGTTTCTTTTAAACTGCGATCTAAAGAATTATATTGTATTAAATGTACTACTGTTGTTCTTGATGATGGTAAGCCTGTTATTATGGACAAATTAAGCGAATAAGGTCAGTACCAGATTAATTTTATTCTTGTTTTAAAATACGATGAAAGAGTTTGACGAGTAATGAGTATATAAAAGGAAAAATGTTTTATTGGCTGTGCGAGGTTTGTTCAGAAGGTATCGCAAATTTTGAATCTGCGCGGGCTACGTATGTTCCATATTCGATCTTTTTGTCGCGTTATGTTGGTACTCATGTCTATTCCAAAAAATGGTTCAAAGAATTTGTATTGAATTTTGTGTAAAAAACATCTTGAAGCGCACGGACATTTTCCAAATGTTGACTGTTGCATACGGCGAAGCTACTTTGGACAAGTACAGGGTTTGTCCGAAAAGTAATAGGACTAAATAGGACCTTCGACTTCGACAAACACCGATAATGTGACTCGTGTGCGCAAAGTTTTGAACTCAGACTGTCGACTAAGTATTCGATTAATTGCCCAGATGTTAAATTATCAAAATCTGTGGTTCATGACATTGTGACACAGCATTTGAACATGCGCAAGGTCTGCGCGAAGATGGTCCCAAAAGTGCTCACTGACGACCAGAAATTGCGGCGAGTGAAAGTGTGCCAAGAAAATTTGAACATGTGTGAAAGTGACCCCCAATTTTTGAATAACGTACTCACGGGTGACGAGTCGTGGATCTTTGAGTATGATCCCGAGACAAAGAGGCAATATTCCGAGTGGCACACGACGGCGTCTCCTCGCCCAAAAAAGGGAAGAATGAGCAAATCCAAAGTGAAGACGATGCCCATTGTCTTTTTTGACATCAAAGGCATCGTCTACCATGAATTTGTTCCTCCTGAACAAACCGTCAACGCCAAGTTTTACGTGGAAGTGCTCAGGAGACTCAAACGAAGTTCCGATCTTAGTCCTAACGATTTCTTTACTTTCCCGAAAATTGAAAACATACGGCGTGGTCAAAGGTTCCAGTCACCAGAAGAAGCAGTTGACGCATTCAACAATGCCGTTTTGGATCTGCCAGCAAACGAGTGGAATACGTGCTTCGAAAATTGGTTCGAGCGCATGCAGATGTGTATTAATCTTCGTGGAGAATACTTCGAAAAACAATAAAGTCATTTAAAACTACCTACCGTTGTTGTTTTATTTCCATACGCAGAACTTAAAAGACATCCCTCGTACTATAACAAGTGCTGTTTAACCGTTTTCCTAGATGTTCTACATCTGTAGTCCAGGAAAGTCGTTGGTCAATATACACTCCTAACAATCTACCAGAGTCTGTTAGCTTTGCTTCTACCCTATCAGCTAAGTGAATCTTCGTAGCTTCGAGTCTTTTCTTTAATTTGAATACTATCGCATTTGTTTTTGATGTGTTCAAGGATAGACCGTTTGCGAGTAAACCACCAAAATGCTTACTCGCATATGCTCAATGTATTTTCGGCTACTTGGTTGAAATCTTGGCCAGCTATATCACACTAGTATCATCCGCATATTCGGGTTTGCTATACTGTCACTCAGATCATTTACAAACATCATAAAGAGGAGAGGACCCAAGACGCTTCCTTGTGGGATACCTCTATCTACTGTTAACTGCGATGAGACAGCTGTCATGCCATTCTTTATGATGGAAGCACTTTGTTGGCGGTCTGTTAAATAAGACTTGATCCAGTTCCAGGCACTTCCCGTTATCCCAAATGCCTCAAGTTTACTCAGTAAGAGAGAACGTTCTACACAATCATATGCTTTGGAGAGATCAAAAGACAAACCCAGTGATATCGTATTATTTTCCAGACATTCTACAATACTGTGGCTAAAGGAGTATATAGCTGTATTTATCGATTTCCCTTTTATAAAGCCATGTTGTGATTCAGCAATAAGCTAGTCCACTAATTAAGATACTAAGTGACATTACGTAAATCCAAACACCCAGTTTAAATGGTTATATTTTAATGGATGTATTTATCTTACTGTAAATAACAAGTGTAAACTTTCAGCCTTATCAGTTGGACATTCCGGTTTTTATACTGCTTTTTTTTAATTCACTAACGCTCTAAAAATGAATATTTCAGCCTCAGTAAAGAATCAACGTTGGCGGATTTTGGTTCTTGACATCCTTTACGATCGGTTACGATGCCTAGAGTACGGAGACCTGTACGATTTCGTCAACTTAGTGAGTTTGATAGGGGCCGTATAGTGGGACTTCGGGAAGCTGGACTTTCTTTTCGGGCAATTGCAGTTAGAGTGCAAAGAAGTGTAGACACTGTGGTTAGGTGTTGTCAGGCATGGCTTCGAGAAGGCCGTACGCAAAGAGCAAGGGGCACTGGACGCCGCCGTAGAACAACAGACCGTGAAGATCGGCGCCTAAGATTATTGGCCTTAAGCGATCGTTTCTCCACTACCAGGTCCATTGCAAATGAATGGTTTGCAGGACACGGAAGACCTATTGGCATGCGAAGTGTTTACCGACGAATGAGAAGTTTTGGCTTGTTTTCATACCGGCCACACTGGGTCCTCCCTTTAACTCGAGAACACCGACGTAATCGCCTTGAGTGGTGCAGACAACGGTCACTCTGGGATCAGGAATGAAACAGTATTGCCTTTAGTGACGAGTCTCGATTTTGTTTAGGCATGCACGATGGTCGTGCCAGGGTTAGAAGGCGACGTGGTGAAAGGAGGAATCCACAGTTTTTTGTTGAAAGACATGTTTATCACACTGTTGGAGTTATGGTTTGGGGTGCTATAGCTTATGGTTCCAGGTCACCTTTAATCTTTATCAGAGGTAACATGAACGCGCAGCGTTATATCCACGAAGTGCTAGAACCCCATCTTTTACCCTATCTTGACACCCTGGCAGATCCAACTTTCTAACAAGATAATGCTCGACCACATGTTCCAAGAATCACAATAGACTTCTTTCAACATAATGATGTCACATTGTTACCATGGCCACCAAGATCTCCCGACTTATCCCCAATTGAGCACGTGTGGGATATGATGGGTAGGAGATTGCTCAATTTGCAACGTCCTCCTCAGACTCTATAAGCACTTCGAGAGGAGTTGCTGGTTGCCTGGAATGAGATACCACAGGAGGACATTGACCACCTGATCAGAAGCATGCCTAGGCGCGTTGGAGAATGCGTAGCATATCAGGGTGCATCCACACATTATTAAAGGTCAAAGGGCTTTAAAGCAGTGCAATCATTTTGAAATTTCTATCATTTACTTACTATGCTTCATTAAGTACTTATACAAAATTTTATTAAAATAAAACCATTTAAACTGGGTGTTCGGATTTATATGTCACGTAGTATATATCTAATAGACGCAATATTGTATTCCAGTCTTGAGAATTTATTGGAAAGAAATTTACACTGGCTTCCTTTAAGGGCAATAGTGTCACCAACAAATTTCTGGTCAAGTCAAAAAGTACGTCAGTTGATGTATATATAGATATATATAATATATATATATATATATATATCAGTTAATATTGAAGATACAGTGCACTATGTTCAAGAAGTTCTTAATTCTTTCAATGCTTCTGGCCTACCACCTTTTGTCAAAATTTGACGTCAGTATCATGCTGCTAAGGAGCTTCCGCCAACCTAAGGTGTGTACTAGCATTGTACTTTAGCAATCCGGTTTGTTTTGTCTAAACGTCGCCAGATGGAGCTACAAGCAGCTTGCAAATACAAGGAACAGCAGAGTGGGTATGGTTGAATTTGCCTCTAATAGTCGATCCTGCAAGTTGGTTATCAGCTGGAGGAGATGCGGGTTCGATTCCCACCGGCGTTCTCAAATTGTTTAATGAACATCATGCTTGCTGTTACCGATTCGTTCATCCGGAAAGTCGTATACAACGTCAAAATATACTAACCCACTCCTTATAACCCCTAACTATGTAATAAATAAACTTTTACATAAGCAACATTTTATGTCACGTGCGCCTTCCTATCCATGTACGCAGAACCATGAACCGCATTTAAAACCCACTTTTTCCCAGTCCCACCTCAGTGGCCATTCCGGAGAGAAAACCGTATTTCCTTCCGGTCGCCTTTCCAACGTTATGCTCTGCATTATCTCCGGAGTAACCGGAAAAATAAGTAAGTGATAGGAAAGTGCGCCCCTGAGAGCGATGCTTCTACGTTTTGCGCTGCAGATGCGGATGGAAATGCGATTGTTCCTGACGCGGAAGGTCAGCGTTGGCCGGTCGTGGCTGAATTTTTCATATCTCCGGAGACGGCGGCTTCGGTTTTCCTCATCTTGTGCTGCTGTTGCTATTCGGAAACGATAAACAACTTGCACTGCAGCAATGTACCAGGCGTGATCAAAGAAAAGGTAGGATGAGCTTATGGTGGGTGATCAACTTGAGTAACCAAAACTCGAGACCTGTTTTGTAATAGCAAGGGTAATATTTATTTATGTACTCTACTTCTACTCACTGATCGAAAGTTATTTGTCAAATCGCCCACAATCTGTGCAGATATCAGGATCATTTAGTAAAGAAATGTATATTAAGTGAGGTGTCCCACAAGGAACTGTCTTAGGTCCGCTGTTATTCAATATATATTTAAATGATATTTTCCAAATTAATTGTGTTGGCAAAATAACTAGTTTTGCAGATGATACTGCAATATTATATGAAGGCACTGACTGGTCTGATCTGAAAAATGTAATTGAAAATGATTTTATCAAAATTATTCGGTGGTTTAACAGTAGAAAATTAAGCATTAACTACTCTAAAACACATTTTTTACCATTTGGATCTTATGCTAGACATCTGAAAAATTACACAAATTTCTCCTTCAATATTAATGATCAAAAAATGCAAATTGATAAAGTGCCCAACATAAAATACCTTGGAGTGGTATTGGATCCTCAGTTACGATGGGACATCCATGTCAATTATATTTTAAAGAAAGTTAGATTTGTATCCTACAAAATTAAATACCTTGGGAATATATTGACAGAAAAATATCTTCGAACATTATACCATGCACTGATTGAGCCTCATCTCACATATGGTATATTAGCATGGGGAGCTGCACGTTCCTCACATATCTATAATTTAGATGTTTTTCAAAAAAGTATTCTAAGAATGATATTTAAAAAACCGAAACTTTATCCCACTGAAAAATTTTACGCAGATGTTCGAATGTATGATATAAGACAGCTTTATTTCTTACACAGTATCACTCACTACCATAAATTTGTAAACACCGACCAAAAAATTAAACATAATCATTATACCAGGTACAAAATTCGTGGCACAGTAGTTCCTCAACCGCATAAATCTATAATGCAGCGATCATATCTCTATTTAGCGCCTAAATTTTATGAAATTATACCTAAAGACTTAAAAGATATACGTTTCGGAAATTGTTTCAAAAGAAATTTAAAAAAGTGGCTACATTCTATATCTAGGACTGAAATTCATAAACTCATAAATACGAACATCAACTAAATACATAATCTACTGTAGCTAATTTTTGTCCTTTTTTGTCATTTACATTCTACAGTTTCAACTTAAATTTATTGGTCCATGTACAGGCGATGCCTTCTATTGGGCCTGTTTTGATTTTATATTTATTTACTCATATTGTTTGTTATCTTTGTACATTGAGTGAATAAATATTATTATTATTATTATAAATACAAGTAAGATAAAAGAAGTGAATAAATATGATTCATCGATCGAAGGACAATGCCTATGAAAGGAATAATTGTAAGTTAAATGGCAACATGACCATTCAAGATTTTTTTCACGATGACCAAATTTAGTGCCCCAAGTTACCTGAATGTATAGAGCATGCTTTGTGCTTCGTAGCTCCATCGCTACTGGACCTATTTGTAAAAAGTACTAAGCTTTTTCGTTCTTGGCATAGTAGTGACCTTGTGTAAAAATTGCATCCAAATCCGAGCAGTATTTTCCTAGTTACAGGTCAAGGATTTACGGGCAGACCGACGGACAAACCGATGCAAATCAGTGACATAATAAGAGCATAATTTCACTAGTAATGAGCATTTCATATGAGTCGATATTGTCAAGCATTGTTGAATAAATCGCAAACAATTCACTAAATGATATAATCAGTTAAACGTACAAAAGTTGTGATTTATGTACAAACGACTTTCTAACTCCGTCTTTTAGCAGTTGTTGGTACGTCTGGTGAACCTTCGGAAATACATCATCCCTACCGACATCCAGCGCGTTGTTTAATTTAATAGCAGTGAGACCGGACAGGACAATACCCATTGTGCATACACATGTGTATGTGTCTGTGCATGTGTGGTAGAGGCGTCCTATAGTTCTCAGAATTAATTGCGGCCCTACTTAGACTCTGATAAATCACTGCGCAACTGACCACTTGGCTTGCAGACGTAGAGGCAGACACAAACATGCCGCGTCAGCTGAAGAGGTTATGTGTAGTTTTCTGGCCGAGGTCGGGCGATGATGGATTTACTGTTGTGGGAGTTTTAGGCCGTATACTTTGATTGTAATTTAAGTTGCAAGGTACCATTTTAAGGATAGAACGGCACCTGTATTATACAATGTTGGATTCAAATTCAATAGGTGGTGCCGTAGTCATTTCACGAATATTCAAGATACAAACCAGTCAGTTACATGGCGGCCACCCTGTATAACCTAAAAGGTGACTTTATGTATACTAAGTGACATATAAATCACCCATATATTTTGCTGATAAGCGCCTACCCCAATGTATATACCCCTTATAACGATTTTCAGATACAAGCAAATTTCAAAAAAGGTGCATACCCTGTAAAAATGAGTAAAAATAAAATAAGTTAGCACTTACCATTTTGCCGACATTTCTGTACCGCGATATCTGCGAAGCACTCCTTCTTTCTTCCCGTAATCCAAAGTTCACAATCACTACAAGTACTCACAAGCACTTATTCCACATGCCACTAGCACATTTTCCGAGGTACGACAGAGTTTTCCCTCTGAAAACAGAGAAATTAGCGCTGCCGAAGAGACCGAGTAAGAGGTCCGCGGTATCTCTGAAGTTTTCCTTCATACTTCGCGTAATGAAAGGTGCAAACCTCTACAAAAACTGTAAAACACTTAATCTACATGCCACGAACACACTTTTCCGGGTACGGCCGAATTTTCCCTTTGAAAACACTGAAAAGAACGCGTCCGAAAAGCCCGTGTAGAAGGCACGCGACGACGGTTAAAAACAATTGCAACATTGCCTACCTACCAGGCGTCAGACGTTTTTCTAGGATTTGAAGTTGGCCATGGCCCGAACTCGGTTCTGAGAAATCTTCCAGACCTGTTTGTATTCGCAAGCGCAATTTCGCTTATTTTAATTATTAAAAATCAGAGGTACCTACTGCACTTAACATAAATATTATGATGGTAACAATATAGATAAATCATATTGTGATATTCTTCCTTTGTAAAACATTCTGTTTCAATTTCTAAATAACATATCAATTAAATAATGGTGTCAAGTAGGCTAACTCTACATCTTACTTGAAGTTAAATGAAATGTATTGCTTGTTGGTTGTCGTCATAGTCCAGTCATTATTGGTAACAATATCGATCGAAATGCTGAACCTGCGCTCAAGTCAGATTTTTTTAGTGTTAAATATAGCTTTTAGAAATATTAGGTATATTGATTAATGAATAATTTTTGATATACTTAAAAACAGGATTAGCGAAAAATAATATTTTCTTAAATATCTACGATGCCCTACTGAATATCAAAAACCTTGTGTTAACAAAATCTTGTAGGGCGAATGTGCCAGTAACCCGGATGGATACTACCAGTAGTCGGACAAATGTTATATTATTGGTATAAACTTCAATATTTGAGATCTACTTTACATCATTATAAAGGGAATTGAAAGACCTTTAAAATAAGGTATCACTCGACCCCCCTTTCCATTTAAGATTTTAGGGTTGGTGTCACCCCCGCCCAGGGGGCTGCACGTGTTAACGTGATTTTTTGCCAAACTTGTGCCTCCCTCGAAAACAAAATCGACGGATCTGAGCGTTTTTCCAAAAAGAAAATGAGCTGCCAGTAAATGCGTCTGTTTCGTTTTCGATGCGCCACCCTGTATACATTAATGGAACAATAAGGATCTTTAGACCTGCCATGACTATTTGGTGCAAATACCTTAGGCATATTACTTGTGTTTACCGACCACCATCTTCAGATCCTCATACATTTATAAGAGACATAGATGAACTATTAAAAAACAATGAAAACAATCACCTTCATAATCAAATATTTATAGGCGACATCAATATAAACATTTTAGAGGAAAATTCTATGGTGAAAGAATATTTAAACATTTTATCAAGTAATGGCTTTTTATCATACATAAATAAAGTAACACGGCCCACCAGTAAAACCTGCATTGATCACTGCTTTATAAAGGATATTTCCAATATTTTTTCTTACATGCCTATTATCTATGAAACCGATATTACAGATCATTATTCCACTGTATTATTGATATATTCACAAAATAAAAACCAGAACTGCCCAAGGGCAAAAAATGAAAGAAACCTTGAATACAAATATTTCACTGACAACTCAAAATTAATATTTAACGCACAAACGGAACCGTGGGACGAAATTTTTTTAACAAATTCTTTAGACGAAGGTACAAATTTATTAATACACAAAATTCAAAAAGTAATTGAAGTTAGTACTAATAAGGTTAAGGCATAAGTCACAAGGAAAAAAGCAGAAATGATTGGATGACCAAAGGACTAACAAAATCTGCAAACGAAAAAGAAAGACTGTATAAAATCATGAAATATTTACCCACGAAAGAAAATATAGATCATTATAATCAGTATAAAAACAAATTTATAGAACTTTTGAGAAAAGCAAAAAAAAATACTATATAAAACAATTGAATAATAATTCACATGACTCTAGACACCTATGGTCCACTGTCAATGATATATTCAATAAGTCATCCTATTCAAAAAATAATATTAATGAAATAAAAACAAAAACCGGACAGAAAACAGACAATATTCAGCAAATATGTGATGAGTTCATAGAATTTTTCACGAACATAGGAGGAAACTTAGCAAATAATATCAAACAAAATGCTGATATTCATCTGCATGAAACAAGACTGAATAATTCATTTGTATTAACTGAAGTAGACTATCAGGATGTTTTCAATGCCATTATGACTCTAAAAAATAAAAAAAGCCCTGGAGTTGACGAAATTAGAGCTGAACATCTAAAGATACTGGCTAAACAAATAACAGAACCACTTGCTTATATCATTAACAAATCCTTCCAATCTGGAGTATTTCCATCAGCTTTCAAGACAGCAATCATCATACCTATCTATAAATCTAATGATAATACGGACGTCACTAACTATCGACCTATTTCACTTATATCTAGTTTATCTAAAGTTTTTGAGAAATTACTCCTTAATAAAATGATTAATTTTCTTAATAAATTCAAAATTCTAAATTCAAATCATTATGGTTTCACAGCGGGCAAATCTACAACAGATGGGGTATTAAGTATAGTAGATGAAATAACCCAAAATATAGATGGAAAATTACCATCGATATGCGTATTTGTGGACTTACAAAAAGCGTTTGACACAGTTAACCACAATATACTTTTGGAAATCTTAGAAAGAATAGGTTTTCGTGGAAAGATGTATACTTTAATGGAAAATTATTTATCAAATAGACCGCAATCAGTAAAATTATTAAGCTCGTATAGTAAAAAAATGTTTGTTAAATGTGGTGTTCCACAAGGTACAATTTTGGGTCCTCTGTTATTCAACATTTATTTAAACTATATATTCAAAATTAACAGTACTGGTAAAATAGTTAGTTTTGCAGACGATACTGCTATACTCTATAAAGGTAAGGATTGGAACGATTTAAAAGATATTATCCAAAATGACTTTTGCAAAATTATTCAGTGGTTTAATAACCGAAAATTAACAATTAACTTTACTAAAACTGATTTTTTACCATTTTTATCACTATCTAATCATCTACCAAAATATAACCACCTTCGGTTTAAGGTAAATGATAAAAATATAAAAATCAATAGAGTTAATTAAAAAAGTTAAAAAACAAAATATTCAGGAATTTATCTAGATCCCCACTTGAGATGGGATGTACATATTTCTCACATACTAAAGAAAATTAGATTCATAGCATATAAAATAAAATTTCTAACCGGTATATTAACTGAATATTATCTACGAATAATATATCAAGCTTTAGTCGAGCTACACATAACATATGGTATAGCAGTGTGGGGTGCTGCATGCACGACATACTTTAACGATTTAGATGTACTTCAAAGAAGAAGAAAATGAAACGATGTCACCTGTATATAGCTCCAAAATTGTACAAACATTTACCAAATAATTTAAAACAATTACGCAATACATTAGGCATAAAAAAAATTAAAAAAATTTATTAACACGATTGGGAGAAATCAAATTAATAAAATAATCTCAAATATTACACAATAAATGCTCTACCATTCTTACCAATAATTTCTTTTTTTTCTCTATTTTATTATATTTTGCAATTCAACATACATATGATCCATGCACAGGCGTTGTCCTCCTATGGATATATTATATTTATTTACTCGTTTCATGTTCCCTGTATTTTAGAGTAAATAAATATTATTATTATTATTATTATTATTATGTGCACAAAGTGACCCCAGTTTAAGAGTGCATATGCTAATGTACCACCACAGCTTTTCAGATTCCTAATTGATTAAATTATCTTGGATACGTCCCTGTTCATATGTTCCTTCTTAGCCATATGTGTATCAATACTGACACCCAACAATTTCACTGTGTCTATGGTATTGACTTATGGGGACACAAACATTGAGTACCAGTTTATTTGCTAAAAACCAATTTTCTAAATTTATTTTATATTCAATATTCACAGAAAAAAGTAGATCAATCGATTTGCTACTACAGAGCATTGTTGTGTCATCGGCAAACAATATAAGGTTTTTGTTTATATTATAGTTAGGAAGGTCCTTTATGTATATTAAGAATAAACCCAGCACAGAAGCCTCTGGGATGCCACATGAAAAGTCGTTGTACTGGAGGTAGTTTTGTTGAAGGTTGCAAGCTGTTCACGAAGCTCTCAGTAGCATACCAAACAGAAGCTACAACTTCATGGAAAACCTAAAAATTAAAAAATGGGGCTTCAATTTAAAAATCTAACGCAATATGTTATTTTTGGACCACCCTGTATTGCACGGCTATAGAAAAAAATACATCTCTCTAGAAATCGAAATTGTGCGTGTTAGAGCAGTTTTCGCAAAATTTACTAGGAGAGTCACAAATGGGGGTGGGAACCTTTTCATTGGACCATCCTGTATGAAATAAATAACACAAATAAAACGCTACTACTACCACCAACTATTTGCTATAAAAATATAAAGAATCCCTGTTAACCTAGTTAATTATACGCACCCAACGTCAAGCCTAAAGTTGCGACAACCACATTTACGGGTCACCCTAAATATTTCGCAACACATCTCGACTCCAGCAGTTTAATGGCAAAACATGCAAGCGCCATGCACGCGCCATAAACCGACTGACGCCTGAAACCGATTAAAATCATAAACGCGACTATAAAGTAAACCAGTACGCTGGCTAAAATTAATACATTAATCTGATATAGTTCCATTCCGTGCCACTGGCATACCGAGTCGGTTTCGCCTGATGTGTTTTGCCTCCACGTTCGTCTACGGCTCAGCGGAAATGGGGCACTGTGCTGAAATACGTTGCCCTTTGAGATGCCACGCAAATGCCTTCAATTGACAACCATTGCAAAATTATAAGTAGTGCTTCATTACTATGTTTGTGATGAAAGACGGAAACCGGCGCTGGCACATGTTAAGCCAAAGTTTGGCTCTTGTTATTAGTGACTACAGAAGTTCCCAATTTCAAGCGCTTTTATTTCCCTTTGGTCCTTACACTTCAGTTTCTTCCACAAATTATACTATCGAGAACAACGAATGTAGCCATGACATTTTTTTATTAGCTATTGCACTTAAGGTCCGTGCAACTTTCAATAAAACAAAATAAAAAAATCATTCAAATGAAATAAGTTTCAACAAAATAGTATCTATTTGTAATAACATTCCTTCCAGCAGCAGTCGGCGAGCAGTGACTCATCCCAGCAACCCTCATATCTAGGTTCTATTTCAGATATACCTTTTTGGAATCCTTCGCCATGCTTACCACCTACAGCAATGCAGTGCAGACCTGTCCACCTTCTTTACCCAATGCACAGTCCTTTGGCACTTTTTATGACTGCTGACTACCAATTTTCTATTAAAATAATGCTAAGTGAGCAAGCGTATTGCCACCACATAAATCAAGTAATAACGCAGTGCAGTCCTGTCCTCCTTTACCCAATGCATCCTCCTTTGGCTTTTCTTGTGGCTGCTCACTACCAAAGTCTTAAATTTGTATTAAAGTGATACTAAGTGAGCAATCTGCCATCGCATACGTTAAGGAATGTCGCAGCGCAGTCCTGTCCTCCTTCTTTACCCAATGCACAGCCCTTTGGCCCGTTTTATGACTGCTGAGTAACTCAGCTACAATTTTCTTATAAAATAATGCTAAATGAGCAAGCATACTGCCATCGCATACATCAGTTAATATCGCAGTGCAGTCTTGTCCTCCTTTACGCAATGAATCCTCCTTTGGCCTTCTTTATAGCTGTTCACCACCACCGTCTCAATTTCATATTAAATTAATACTACCCAATGCACCGTTAATTGCCCCTTTTTATCTCTGCTGACTAGCTCAGTTTCAATTCGCTATTGAAAGAATACTAATCCAGCCAGCATACTGCCATCGCATGCGTTAAAGAACGACGCAGTGCAGTCGTGACCTCCTTCTTTACCCAATCCTTGGGCCTTTTTTGAGACTGCTCAATTTTAATTTCGTATTAAAGTAATACTAGGTGTGCAAACATACTGCCATCGTATACGTTGAGGAATGTCGCAGTGCAGGCCTGTCCTTCTTTACCCAATGCATTCTTATTTGGCATTATTCTTTTTACCTTCCTATTAAAATAAACCAAAGCTAGTAGGCGTACTGTCGCCGCATACATTGAAAAATGTCTCAGCGCAGACCTGTCCTCCTTCTTTACCCAACGCACAGTCCGTTGGCCCTTTTTATGACTGCTGACTACCTCATCGCGTACATCAATTATGTATCCTCCTTTGGCCTTATTTGTGGCTGCTCACTACCACAGTTTTAATTTCGTATTCAAGCGAAATACTAAGTGAGCAAACATGCTGCCATCACATACGTTAAGGAATGCCGCAGCGCAGTCATGTCCTCCTTATTTACCCAATGCTTCCTCCTTTGGTTCTTTTTATGGGGGCTGACTATCTCAATTTAAATTCCCTATTAAAATAATACTCAGACAAGAAGCATACTGCCATCGCATACATTAAGGAATGCCGCAGCGCAGTCATGTCCTCCTTCTTTACCCAATGCATCCTCCTTTGGTTCCTTTTATTTCTGCTGACTACTTCAGCTTCAATTTTCTATTAGAGGAATAATGAGTGAGTATTTTGCTTTCATCGCATATGCTAAGGAATGTCACAGTGTATTCCTGCCCTCCTTCTTTACCCAATGCATCCCCCTTTGGCTTCTTTTGTGGCTGCTCAGTTTTAATTTCGTAAAGTAATACTAAGTGTGCAAACATACTGCTATCGCATACGTTAAGGAATGTCGCAGTGCAGCACTGTCCTTCTTTACCCAACGTATCCTCCTTTGGGTCTTGTTTTTTCAACTTTCTATTCAAATAAACCTAAGCGAGCAAGCATACTGCCATCGGATACGTAAAGAAATGTCGCCGTGCAGACCTGTCCTCCTTCTTTACTCAATACACAGTCCTTTGGCCCTTTTCATGACTGCTGACTACTAAGTTAGCAAGCTTACTGTCATCGCATACATCAGTTAATATCGCAGTGTCCTTCTTTACCCACTGCATCCTCTTTTAGCCTTTTTGTGGCTGTTCACTACCACGGTTTTAATTTTGTATTAAGGTAATGCTAAGTGAACTAACATACTGCCATCGCTTACGTTAAGGAATGTCGCAGCGCAGTCTTGTCCTCCTTCTTTATCCAATGCACCCTCTTTTGGCCCTTTTTATTTCTGCTGACTAGCTCAGTTTCAATTTCCTATTAAAGGAATAATAAGTGAGTATCTTACTCTCATCGCATATGTTAAGGAATGTCACAGTGCAGTCCTGCCCTCCTTTTTTACCCAATGCATCCTCACTTTTTCCTTTTTATGGAGCCTGACTGTCTCAACTTCATTTCCCTATTAAAATAATACTAAGACAGTAAACATACTGCCATCGCATTGGTTAAGGAATGTCGCGGTGCAGCCCTGTCCTTCTTTACCCAATGCATCCTCCTTTGACACTTGTTTTTCTAAGCTGCTATTAAAGTATAGCTAAGTGAGCAAATATACTGCCATGGCATACGTTAAGTAACATCGCAGTGAAGTCTTGTCCTCCTTCTTTACCCAATGCAGCCTCCTTTGGCCCTTTTTATTTCTGCTGTCTAGCTAAGTTTCAATTTCCTATTAAAAGAATGCTAAGTGAGCAATCTTGCTTCCACCTCGTACATTAAGTAATGTCGCAGTGCCGCCTTGTCCTTCTTTACCCAATGCATCCTCTTTTGACCCCTGTTTTTTAACTTCCTATTGAGATACAGCTGAGTAGCAAGCATACTGACATCACATACGTTAAGAAATGTCGCAGTGCAAACCTGTCCTCCTTCTTTACCCAATGCACAGTCCTTTAGCCCTTTTTTATAACTGCTGACTACCTCAGCTTCAATTTTCTATTAAAAGAATGCTAAGCGAGCAAGCATACTGCCATCGCATACGTTAAGGAATGTCGCAATGCAGTCCTGACCTGCCTCCGTGCCGATGCGGAGCCGTCTTGCATCTGCAGCCGATGCCATTACAGCCACCAGCAGCTCTCAGCTAAGCTCAGCTTCGTCGAACGAACGACGGAATGATTAAGTTTTTGTCGCTGCTTTCGAAGGATTTCCTCCTGATATCGCAGCTATTCCAGGATCACCGACAGGTTATTTATGACGAGCTCGACTCCTTTGCACCGGCAGCGTTTGCATAATGTCCCAATCCTGTTCGACTTGAGTATAACTGGCTGTTTATGAATACCTTACGCGATAATTTGACACTCTGGACTGGTTTGTTCGTCAAGGCGCAAGGTGTTCCAAGTCGCTTAGCGTAAAAATATGGTTTTATTCAAATTCAAAAACCAATATAACTTACAAATTAAAAACAACCTTTAGTACAATTTAAATAAAAAACAGTTTCAAAAATACATGAGCTTGTATGCTCTTGCTACCCTGAATAACAAAGATTGCAACAGAAATCTAAGCAAAGATACTAGCATCAGATCTAGAACCAACAAGTAACGGTATATGAATTGTGAAAATTGTGTATACTTTCGTAAAGGGTAAATGTCTGAATCTTGTCGTCACAAATCCTAAATTACGTGTCTGAATAAACAAATCTAAAATGCATAACAATAGTACAGAAGCATACTAAAAACACTCAGAAGTATAAACATAGAGTACATAAAATATGAATATCTGAAATATGATAATATACGTGTTATAGGGACAGTTCGAGTAAGGTCAAACTATGTTGTTTAAACAATAAAAATTTCGCCTAAAGGTAAGCAGAGAAACAAGAGTACTACAATTTACTACAAAAGAATTTACTACAAAAGAATAGACACCTAAGCTATAAGCTTGTGTGTGTCGTACAATATACAAATTCAATCCATGTTGTTGAGTCAAGCTACAGTCGATGCAAGCGTGTCAAAGTTATTTAAGATGAACTTCTTAATTATTTTTTTGAAACTATACTTCGGGAGGATTTTATATTCTAGGGGTAATTTATTATACAACCTAATACCATCAAACTTTATGCATTTTTGGCTAACAGATTTATTCACTCTTTTATAAGTGTAACTTATATTTATTTTAGTTCTTGTTTCATAAGCGTGGCTGGTTGGAACATTGTTTCTGGAGTGAACAAATTTCAGAGCAGCAAAAATGTATAAACCTCTAACATTCAAAAGATCATTTTCAATGTAAACAAATCTGCAACTTGACCTACATGGGATACGAAAAATAGTCCTGATAATATAATTTTGCGTGGTTTGTAGTATTTTTGAAGTACTAGTGTATGCGACTCCCCATATACTTTCCCGTAAGTTAGTAGAGACCGCACATACGAGTTATATATTGAGAGAAGACTCTTTCTGCTTGAAATATTCCTTAGAGTATTTCTACTTAACGTTTTTAAATATCGCTACTAATGCCTGCATGTACATTCTATTGCTCAAGTTCCGCTTACGTAAAAGCTGCAGCTAGGATTAGGTAAGCCCGAGATACACGTGACAACACTGCCATTTATTCAAGAAGTACCATCTTTATTCATTTAACATGCTACTTGAGGTTGACATGTATCAGGCGTGTCAGGTAGAATGTATATAGCATGATCTCAGTCGCGCAACACAATAAGTCTGATACACAGTTCACTAGATGACAGTATGAAAGAGAAAGTACACCAATCAAAGACAGACAAAGCAAATGAAAATAAAGAGAGGCACACTGGAGGAGCAAATTTCTAGTGACAAGTGACGTTTAACAACATGTGGTTGTTACTTGGAGAGAGATGGAAGTCGTGTTGCCAGACGGAGCGTTTTTTTTTTTTTTGATAAAGTTATTATGCACAACTTGTAGCAGATGATTAAGCAAACTTACTCTGTTTTAGATTATCCTGTGGATATTTCTCGTTCATTTCCAAATGGTTTCCAAAATTGTCATGATTGGTAGATTTCATAATAAATAGCATATAGCAAACCATATTGTTTTTCGAAGTATTCTCCACGAAGATAAATACACATCTGCATGCGCTCGAACCAATTTTCGAAGCACATATTCCACTCGTTTGCTGGCAGATCCAAAACGGCATTTTTGAAAACGTTAACTGCTTCTTCTGGTGACTGGAACATTTGACCACGCAGTCTGTTTTTAATTTTCGGGAAAGTAGAGAAATCGTTAGGACTGTGTGCGACCTTGCATTGTCTTGTTGGAGGATGATTCTTCTTTCGGGGTTCATTCTTCGAAGCTCAGTGATGACTTTTGGCAAACAAATGGTGGTATACCAATCCGCAGTAACAGGCCTTTGCTTATTAAGAGGAATTGTTGCAATATCGAAACACTTCGAGAACGGATGACTTTTGTTGGCTTGTCTTCACCTTGGAACACCCAAACAGCCGACTGGCGTTTATTTTCTGGTTCATAACAGTAAATCCACGATTCACCACTAACAGTGCTGTACACATCTTTTGAGTTTTTTGACACCAATTAACCCTGGCTGCTTTCAACAGGTGGGGTATCCAACGAGAAACTAATTTTCTTACTCCTAATTTTTCGTGTAAAATTTTTTGAACTGAGGTCTTTGAGATCTTTAAGGACGCCTCAATCTCGCGATATGTCACATGTCTATCTTCAATGATAAGTTTGCGCACAGCATCGACGTTTTCCTGGGTGACTGCCGTTTTTGGTGCATCCACCCTGGGATCGTCGCTAAGACTCACCTGTCCGCGCTTGAGTTCTCCATACCAACGGGAAATTGTCGACTGATGTCGCGCTTCGTTGCCGAAAACAGACAGTAACTCAGCAAGGCATTTTTGTTGCGATAATTGTCTCTGAAAGTTGTAATAAATTACGGCGCGAAAATGTCCTCGGTTGAGTTCCATTTTTCGAATTTGCCGTACTTTCTGGAAAATTTAGTATGAAGCTTATTAGACGTATGAAAGCTACATTAATGAAAAATAGAACATTAGGGTTTCAATACGATGTTGCCAGATTTCATTACACCATAGGTTCTTTTTCTTATTATAAAAAATTCTTAATATGTGAGAAATATACAAGACTTTGCAGCTATTACCTATACGATTTTACACTTTGTATAATTAAATCTACTGCCCTGCATAACCTCAAATACACTAGCGAATCAAACGGGTGGAAATTCTATAGTAAAAAGGAAACTGTTACGCCTGGAGGTGACTATTTTTGTGGAGTTTCTTATATTGGTTCAATATAGCAATGGCCTGTAAGATAATAATAATAATATTTATTCACTCAATGTACAAAGATAACAAACAATATGAGTAAATAAATATGAAATCAAAACAGGCCCAATAGAAGGCATTGCTTGTACCAATAATTTTAAGTTGCGCCTGTAGAATGCAAATGACAAAAAAGGACAAAAATTAGCTACAGTAGATTATGTATTTAGTTGATGTTCGTATTTACGAGTTTATGAATTTCAGTCCTAGATATAGAATGTAGCCACTTTTTTAAATTTCTTTTGAAACAATTTCCGAAACGTAAATCTTTTAAGTCTTTAGGTATAATTTCATAAAATTTAGGCGCTAAATAGAGATATGATCGCTGCATTATAGATTAATGCAGTTGAGGAACTACTGTGCCACGAATTTTGTACCTGGTATAATGATTATGTTTCATTTTTTGGTCGGTGTTTACAAATGTATGGTAGTGAGTGATACTGTGTAAGAAATAAAGCTGTCTTATATCATACATTCGAACATCTGCGTATAATTTTTCAGTGGGATAAAGTTTCGGTTTTTTAAATATTATTTTTAGAATACTTTTTTGAAAAACATCTAAATTATAGATATGTGAGGAACATGCAGCTCCCCATGCTAATATACCATATGTGAGATGAGGCTCAATCAGTGCATGGTATAATGTTCGAAGATATTTTTCTGTCAATATATTCCCAAGGTATTTAATTTTGTAGGATACAAATCTAACTTTCTTTAAAATATAATTGACGTGGATGTCCCATCGTAAGTGAGGATCCAAGACCACTTCAAGGTATTTTATGTTGGACACTCTATTAATTTGCATTTTTTTGATCATTAATATTGAAGGAGAAATTTGTGTAATTTGGCAGATGTCTAGCATAAGATCCAAATGGTAAAAAATGTGTTTTAGAGTAGTTAATGATTAATTTTCTACTGTTAAACCGCCGAATAATTTTGATAAAATCATTTTCAATTACATTTTTCAGATCAGACTAGTCAGTGCCTTCATATAATATTGCAGTATCATCTGCAAAACTAGTTATTTTGCCAACACAATTAATTTGGAAAATATCATTTAAATATATATTGAATAACAGCGGACCTAAGACAGTTCCTTGGGACACCACACCACACCACACACTTAATATACATTTCTTTACTAAATGATCCTGATATCTGCACAGATTGTGGGCGATTTGACAAATAACTTTCGATCAGTGAGTACGCGTTTCCTCTGAAACCAATTCTCTCCAATGCTTCTAATAATAATTTGTGATTAACTGTGTCGAAAGCTTTCTTTAAATCAACAAAAATGCAGATTGAAGGGATTCTGTTATCAATATTTTGATGTATTTGATTTACAATTTTAGTTATTGCGTCCGATGTAGCCTTCCCTTCTGTAAATCCATATTGATTTTCACTTAAAATTTTGAATTTTGTGAGGTATCGAATCATTCTAGTAGATAAAACTTCTTCAAAAACCTTTGCTACACTGGATATTATTGATATTGGTCTATAGTTGTTAACATCTGTTTTTGTTCCTGATTTATGTATCGGTATTATATTACCTTTTTTTAAAATTGTGGGATATATGCCAGATTCAAAGCATTTGTTGATTAGGTAAGTGAGTGGTTCTGTTATGTCCTCGGCTATAAGATAGAAGGCAACATTCTTCAAATGTAATTATTATCAAGGTGTTTGTAGTTTGGTAACAGTTTTAAACAACGTTCCTATTTTAACTATTTTTCCTATGCTCAAATTCACATTTTGCGATAAATCGTGCAAATGTTGTGCATTAAAATGAGAATTATTCACATACAACGTCTTTCCACAATTTTTAAAATGCACAAATTGAAAACAGATACTTCATCTCTGAATGTATTAGTTACCTAAATTTACAAAAAAAAATATAGGTAACCTCAAAAATATTGGCAAGCTTTCTTAATATCGTTGTCATACCGTACAATCTAAACCTAGTGCCTATTCTGAGAAAGAAAATGTGACACAATTGTAGCCAAAATAGAGATTTACCCAGCTGTGTTACTCCATTTGGGTCATTAAAAGTATAATAGTGTTTAAATATTTTCTGGCAGTTTTGCGGTACAGCGTGGACGCCTCCTTGGCAGACTCCAAGTCATCTATCGGTGAGGCGCCAAACCGAGGGAGGTCCTCTCATAGGTGGTTCAATTTTTATATAAAATGTAATTCAATATCAAAGGCGGATTCCGGATTTCGTCTAGGGGGAGATGCAAACGATATTTGAGGCTGGTCATTTTTCAACCTTAGTGGAACTTCTAGAATTTATCCTATTGCTCCTTAAATACATTGTGTTCTATCTGGTCAACACCAGCTTGAAAAAAAAGCATGGAAATTGCTCATAAATCCTCAGAAAGCCAATATTTTATTATATGAGAACAAAATAAGTAGGTGGCATTTATAATTAACTAGTGTAATAACATTCAAACATATAAAACTTAATTGCTGTATTAACTGACAAAAATAAATAAAACATTCTGGGGAACCCCGAGACATATACCAGTCCATTCCACACAAAACAATGTCTTTGATTGCGGAAACGAACATGAGACCAAAAAATTCACATTATCGTATGGACGCTAGACAAGACAAAGGATGTCTGTAGACCATCTATAGATCGTGTCTTGAGTCCGTCTCCAGACTGCCTATAGACAAATTGCGCAACGGGATCTACTAGTATGTAATAAGCTTGAGGATTAAGAGTCTTAACTGCACATTAAACAAATCAAGTAAGTGGTGCAAATACTGACACAATCAAGCACTTCCATCATATCAGCAGTATGAGGCATGTATTCCTCCATTCCGACGTGGATAATTTCGGTTATCGAAGAACAGACAGCCGACGCATCCGCGTCAGTGAAACAGACATTTCTCCAAGGAAAGGTAGAGAAGAAGTCTCTGAGCCCCTCCCAGTCGGCAGGTCCGACTTCAAAACGTCATAAAGTCTTGAAAACTAGATTACGTCCTTTCCAGACTCGGTTATTTAATACCGTACATAGTAAGGGAATGTAGACTGGCAGATGATATTTTACTTACTTATTGAAACTTTATTCTTATTACGCCTAAATTATTACAAGCTCTTGTAATGACACTTGATGACACCCGACTGATCTAACCACGTTTCTTGCAAGGCCGTCCATTGCGGCCGCTAAGACAATTATTTTTTTTATAATATTGCCTACTTATGTAAAATCATCGTTTATAGTAAAGCCTCAAATCAAATACTTCATATATTTTCTTATTTTTCCAATTCCTGTTATTATCTGCGCCGGGTGGGGAGGGGGGCGTGACATTATTGTTTTAGTTCAAACGGGGCCCTGGAGATTCTTTATCAATGGGAAACACCAACTCCCGCTGCTAACAAAAAACTCCGGTTAACAATTTTTTCAAGCTGTCAACAGATCTAAGCATTGCCTTATCGGCATCCGGCAACAATGCAAAGAACAGACAAAAAGTGGAACAGTCGCGTTGTCGCAATCGTAACGACTTTTTGATTACAAAGTTTATCTCGACAGCACCGATTGGACGCCTCGACGAGTGAGAATTTCTTTTCGGCCTTTATCAGCGTCTGTTTATCAAACTTTTTTTGTTTGGCTGCGAGAAAAAGAGGCCTTTTCGGGAGCGTGAAAAGCCCCCCGAGGAACGTGTTTTGTACAAGAAGATTGAGATGAGTTTCTTCAGCTAATGGGCCTGTTTGCATCCGCGCTGATTCGCGGCGAAATAGGTCAGAGATTCGGTTTAATTTGGGGGGAAACATTATGCGCGAAAACAAGTCAGGAGGTTTTAACATTGCCAAACATTTCGGGGATGGTTTTGAGTACCTTTATCTAGAATGAGATTCATCAGGATCATAAGCTATATCCATCAACTATTTCATTCAAATGTTGTGGATCTAGAGAAGAATTTCCCATGTAAAAAGTCTTTCGCAGTTACTTAACATGAAAGCCAATTCCTAGAATAAAGTTACCGAATTAAACAAAATACCCTATACCCAACACTACCGATTTAGACAATATACCCCCGGTATTTTTGACAACATACTCGATATATCCCCCAAACAGAGAACAGAAAACAAAAACACTGATAACCTAAGATAGTCTTTGCGCCCTAAATGAGTCATTTCGCCTTAAAAAGGTATATCCATACTCCCTCCTTGTCAGACAATGTATTTAAAAATCCTATTTTAATGTTGTTATTGTTAGTTATCTGCTTATAGTTTGGACAATAAACATTATTACTCTCCTCTATTTGGACACAGACAGCTTCATTTATTGCTCAATGGATATTGTAACGGAAAAACCATTTTACTTCTTAAACTCTAATTGATTACTGCTACACTAATTATAAAAATGGCTGGCCTCCATATCTACATTATATTTATTTTAAATCTATAAATTCCAGAAGCATGCTCCCGCCCACTCTTGATCGACATTCAGCATTGAAAGTCGTTAACATACTGAGATTGAGTTCTTGATGTGTCTCGCTGATTCTTAAACCTCGACCGTACCTTAAAGATGTCCGCAAGCACCCGCGCCCGGTCGCGTAACTCTGGTTGCCTAGCGTCGACGTTGCGTGAGCGTTCATACCGCCAGAGATTCAGTTTAATTTGGGGGGAAAAATTATACGCGAAAACAAGGCAGGAGGTTTTAACATTGCAAAGCACTTGACCATTATGTCGTATTATTCCGTCGGATTGCTTGCTTAACCAACGAATTTGAGTTCTTCAGAAAGAACCAAGGATACATGTTTGTTTAAATTGCATTATTTTTAGCTCATTAATCTAACATTGCCTACCCAAGTGATAAGCCAAAACATCGTCGAACATTTCTTTTTAATTATGTAAGCTAAAAAAAACCAAGGCAAATTTTTATTAACGACATGGTACATGAGAAATTCCAGCTTATTTGTGGTTTTGGAAGGAGAACGGTTTGAAAAATTTTCTTCATCAAACAGCAGCAATCTAAATAGTGGGACACTTTGCTTGCATTTTATTCTTTCTTCCACTTTCTAGTTATTGAGAGATTTTTTACTGAAAGCAAATAGATAGTTAACCAGAACATGGGAATTACTGTTATTATATTATCGTTACATTATCCAATAAAAAAGATGTGCCTATAAGTAATTTAATTATTAATTTTTGCATACGTATTTTTTTCAAGGCTACTGAGCTAGGATCTCATGGACATAAAATAAGAACTTAAAAGTACTATTTAAAACAAAAAAGTGAAGACATTTCCTAAGAACTTTTAGAACCAAAATGAAGGCATATAATGGGTAATTTTTTTGCTAGTATCTTTTTGGCAACACTGTTTTTGACAGATGACGAGTGAATCGTGTCTTGTGTCATTGTCAAGCTTGTTCAGTTTGGTCTATAATTTAACCGTGAATCGACTTACGAACGAACAACGCTTGCAAATTATTGAATTTTACTATCAAAATTCATGCTTCCAATTTATGGGCAATTTGGTCGGCCCACTGAGGGAGCTATTCGGAAGCTTGTGACTAAATTTCGATTCCAGTTTACATTATTGGACATTAAACCACGAACACGCAGACGTAGAGTGAGGACTGAAGAAAATATTGCGGCTGTATCCGCCAGTGTTAGTGATGACCGTGAAATGTCGATTCGCCGCCGTTCGCAGCAATTGGGCCTCTGTTACTCCACTACGTGGAAAATTTTGCGACAGGATTTGCGTTTAAAACCTTATAAGATTCAGCTGGTGCAAGAATTGAAGCCACACGACCTCCCACAACGTTTCCAATTTGGTGAATGGGCGCTGGCAAAGCTGGAGGAAGATCCACATTTTTATCGAAAAATTGTGTTCATGCGACGAAGCTCATTTCTGGTTGAATGGGTACGTTAACAAGCAAAATTGCCGCATCTGGAGTGAAGACCACCCAGAAGCATTGCAAGAGCTACCAATGCATCCCGAAAAAATCACTGTTTGGTGTGGATTATGGGCCGGTGGCATCATCGGGCCGTACTTCTTCAAAGACGACAATGGCCGGAACGTAACTGTGAATGGCGAGCGCTACCGTGCGATGATAACAAACTTTTTTTTGCCCAGAATTGAAGAGCTGGACTTGGCTGACATGTGGTTTCAACAAAACGGTGCCACATGCCACACCGCACACGAAACAATGGCCCTATTGAGAGGCGAGTTCGGTGAACAGTTTATCTCACGTTTGGGGCCCGTCAATTGGCCGCCTAGATCGTGTGATTTAACGCCGTTGGACTATTTCTTGTGGGGCCATGTTAAGGCTAATGTCTACAGGGATAAACCAGCAACGATTGATGCACTGGAAGCCAATTTCGAAGCATTTATTCGTGAGATACCGGCCGATATGTTGGAGAGAGTGTGCCAAAATTGGACCTTGCGCATGGGCCATCTAAAGCGGAGCCGCGGCCAACATTCACATGAAATAATCTTTAAACATTAAAGTATATCGACCGTTCTATCGACTCAAATAAAGATTTAGTCGTTTTTTCAAATTTTTTGTGTTTTTTTTGAAAATCAAATCCTATACCTCTTAAAAAATCACCCGTTATAATAAGAAAAAGTTTCAGTTGGACCTTTTCAGTATCCATCAAGAAATTGTTTTGTCTCCGATAGTTTTCATTTTTCAATGCTGCTGTTAGGTATACAATTCTACTAACTAATTTTAGATTCGGACTGGGTTCTCAAAGAAGCAATAAATGAACTAAAAGTAATTAAAATTGACTTACAACTGACCAGGCAAAAACCTAACGTTGAGCTATATGCCCCATTGTAAAGCCTATGACTGTAATAAACTTGTACGAGTTCAATTGAAACACACCTTTGGTCAGGTTAGCAATGGAAAAAATTCTAATCGCTTGACTGACGTTTTGCAATGTTTAAGTGTTGCGACATAAAAATGGCATTTGTTGTTAACAATCCGTCCAAATATAATCATTCATTTTTTGTGGGCTGAAGGTTTGAAACCATTGCAAGTGAATGCAAGCGGTGCATGGAAACCCATGTTTTAAGTATCCAATTGTCAAAGAGCGGTGTAAAAAATTTAAAAGTGGGAGAGAGGAGACAAATGATAAGCCGCGACCAAGCCCATTGAGTCAACAGAGAGGAATGTGAAAGGTGTGGAAGGCAAGCTTAGAGAAAATCCTCGAATTTCAATCAGAGCAATTTCAGAAAATGTTGGTGTGAGTATAGGATCTTGTCCAAGGTTGAAACCTGCTGCAGGCAAGGTCATGTTAACATTTTTTTGAACCTTGCTCATAGAGCTTAAATAACCTAGAGTCCATATCAACGCAGACCTGTATAATGAAACTTTGAACAATCTCTATCAAGCTATAAGACGAAAACATCCAGGGAAGCTCTCACGTGGTCATTTTTCTGCACGTCAATGCTCGGCCTCATGTTGCTAGAGTAGTGAAAAAAATCTACAATGAAATAAATGAAGGATATTCGACCAACCACCCTACAGTCCCGATTATCGCCTTGTGAGTTTCACATCTTTGGGCCACTGAAAAAGAGGTTAAATGGTAAGCATTTTCAGTCGGATGAAGAAGTAATAAATGCCGAAAAAGAATTGTTCAAGCAGCAGTTAAAAGTATCCTTTAAGCAGCTTTTTATTTGGGCCAAAATTAACACTTATCGATTGAAATAGAAATACATTTATTAAGTTAGATCTAAATGTTAATAATATGCTAAAGATGTGTGGCTTCAACTAACTCCTACTCTGTGCGCCCTTTATGAAGACGATTTCCAGTGGCGTCCGTTAGGGGCCGGTACGGCCGCCGGTATTCCATGGAAACTAATGGCGCCATTTATTTTGTGCTCCATAAGCATCTGAAGACTTGACAACTCTACGTTCTAGATCGCATCCTTCAACGTAATGAAATCCTTCATGCAATCAATATAGAATAATCTGTCTGTTAGCCGATGGAAGTCTCCCCCAAACAAGAACAAAAATATCTCAGATGAGGCGTCAAAAGTTGAACAATGACCTTCCATTTTCACACCCTTGTTGTCTGATAAACGGCTGTGCGTTGGCCTAATAGACCCTAATTAGGTAATTAAGACACAAAGAGTTGTGCGCATCACTGCCTCACAGTAGAGATTATTTCCGAACCATTACCTCCTGTGGTTGTTCTTTGAACAAGGACAAATCACCTTAGTATTTGGCAGATCTCAAACGTTGTTTGGAAAAGTAGCCAAGAAAATTCATTCATATTTATACTTTGCTTCCTACAAGCGCATAGAGTTGTTATCTAGTAAAAAGTATTTGTACTTTTTGAAATTTGAGTATCTTTACCTAGAACGAGATTCGTCAGGATCGTAAGCTTATCCAACAGGTATTTCTTTGAACTGTTGCAGATCTAGAGAAGAATGTCACATGTGAACAGTGTTCTGCTGTTGCTCTCCTCTATTTGGACACAGACAGTATCATTTATTGCTCAATGGATATTGTAGCGGAAAAAACATTTTACTTCTTAAACTCTAATTTATTACTGCTACACTAATTATAACAATAAGACTGGCTGGCCTCCATATCTACATTATATTTATTTTAAATCTATAAATTCCAGAAGCATGCTCCCGCCCCCTCTCGATCGTCATTCATCATCGAAAGTCTAGTTAACATACTGAGATTGACTTCTTGATGGGTCTCGCTGATTCTTAAACCTCGGCCGAACCTTGAGGATGCCCGCAAGCACCCACGCCCGGTCGCGCAACTCTGGTGGCCTAGCGTCGACGTTGCTAGGCGTGAATACCGCCACCCAGTATCTCAGCTATACGAGGGTATTACACTATGTTACGGTGAAAGACGATAGTTGGGCAATAATGTGAATACCAACGACAGGCGAGCAATATTGCTAATATCATCATTCAACGTTTGTCTCGGACATTGACGATAATGAGCAGGGCAGGCTGGGTAATGTTGATATGAGGACAAATAGGTGAAACATTTCAACGGTAGTAAGAGCGACAAAAAAGCTAAACAAACAACCAAGTCAAAACAGAAGCAATCTGGGAGTAAATATCAAAGTGTTTGCTTCTGCACTTGATCATCAGGGCTGCTATACAGGGTGTCCCAGAAGTCGACGTCAAGCCAAAACCGGGTGATACGCAAAGTCATAACAGCTATCAGAAAAATGTAAAAAAAAAAATTGTGTATGTGTTTTGAAAATTATAGGTCTTTGAAAAAGATATAGAAATTTCACACCCTACGGCAGTCTGTCAACTCCTGTTACTACAAATATTAACTTTTTTTGGATTTTATTTTTACAATGTAACGTTCAATGATACATCTTCAAACTGGTGTCTCAATCTTACTGCTAACTTTTCTCGTTCAGGAAAAATTGCCACTTATTTTCCAATCAAGTATTCCAAAGTAAAACTTTGCTCAACTTTAACTGGCTGTACTGGAAAAAAATGTACTACGAGATTTTGGCAAGTAAGCTTAAAAGTTGGCGCATTTAATAACGATTCCAAAATGGGATAACACTTAGAAGATTACTCGTTAACTAATGCACAATTTTTATTTGAAAAACAACTGATGAAAATTTTTCAAAATTTCCTAATTAAACAGCGATTATGAAAATGCACAAGGACCCTCAAGGATAACTGTTTGCACAACAGTGGGCGTCAAAATGCTGCTGATGATTTACCTTTACAGCAAATACTCAAACTGTTTTCCTTCAGCCGCAATACACGCTCGACATCTTAAAAAAGATCGGGTTATTAAACGAGCGAATCCACGGTTATTAACAAACTCAGCTGCTTCCAATAGTCTTTGCCGTAGCTCAGCTATATTTTGAATCGGCTTGAAATACACTTTTTCTTCTACAGTTCTCCAGTAAAAAAATCTAAAGGATTCAAATCAGGTGATCGAGCTGGCCACGGTATTGTACCAGACCACCTTATCCATCTGCCTGGAAAGTTTTGATCGAGATACTCTCTCACTGAGAGTGCATAGTGCGCCGGGCAGCCATCATGCTGAAACCACATGTCCCTGTAAATACTCAGTGGCACGTCCACCAATAAATTCTGTACATGATTTCTCAAAAAATCCAAATAAACTTCAGCAGTCAAAGTCTCTGGGAACTCAAACGGACCGATTATTTTACTATTTAAAATTCCTGTCCAATGGTTTATCTTGAAGTGATATTGAGATTTATCTTCTCTCATCAAATGTGGGTTGCTACGTGCCACTCGTGTAAGTTATGCAGGTTCAGGTACCCATCTTTCTTAAATGTGGTCTCATCCGACCATAAAATTTTTTCAAAGAACTGTGGATCTTTCCTGTGTCTTTCTAACATTGTGCGACAAAAAGCAACTCGGGGCTCATAATCGCGGGGCAGGAGAGGTTGAACACGCTGTATGTGGTATGGATGAAGCACATCACTTACTTGCTATTGCACACTTTGATACCGATCAGTACGCCTTCGTTTACTGCGCATCTTTACATGTTCGTGCTTGTTGATTTCGTACTGTTACTAATTTTGGATTCGTGAACTGGACTTTTGATCGCTTGTGATTTGGATTTGGACTGTTTAATTGCTCTTCAAAACAACATTTGCTTTCCTTAGACTATCTTTGATAGTGTGATTGTGCAGTGTCCATCTACACCGTACAAGAATATGCTAACATGCACCTCATTTATGGGGAATGCAGATGCAACGCTGGTGCTGCAGCGAGACTTTACTGTGAGAGGTACCCGAATGCAGCTCGTTATCCAGATCATCGAGTGTTCACAAATGTGCATCGCTTACTGTTCTCAGAGGGCCAAATACCAAACCAATCACATGGTGAGGGAAGATCTTTCCTTCCTTACGAAGACGTGGTGCTAGGAGCTGTCGAAGAAGACCCGAGTACTTCAGTGCGTGCAATAGAACTAAAAACAGGTGTGCCCAAAAGTACAGCCCATAGAATCTTGCAAAAAAACGTGCTCCATCCATACCACGTACAGCGTGTTCAAGCTCTTCTGCCCCGGGATTATGAGGCCCGAGTTGCTTTTTGTCGCACAATGTTAGAAAGACACAGGGAAGATCCACGGTTCTTTGAAAAAATTTTATGGTCAGATGAGACCACATTTAAGAAAGATGGGTACATGAACCTGCATAACTTACACGAGTGGCACGTAGCAAACCCACATTTGATGAGAGAAGATAAATCTCAATATCGTTTCAAGATAAACCATTGGACAGGAATTTTAAATGGTAAAATGGTCGGTCCGTTTGAGTTCCTAGAAACTTTGACTGCTGAGGTTCATTTAGGTTTTTTGCAAAATCATTTAGAAAATTTATTGGAGGACGTGCCACTGAGTATTTACAGGGACATGTGGTTTCAGCATGATGGCTGCCCAGCGCACTATGCACTCTCAGTGAGAGAGTATCTCGATCAAAACTTTCCAGGCAGATGGATAGGGCGGTCTGGTACAATACCGTGGCCAGCCCGGTCACCAGATTTGAATCCGTTAGATTTTTTTTACTGGGGAACTGTAAAAGAAAAAGTGCCGATTCAAAATGTAGCTAAGCTACGACAAAGACTATTGGAAGCAGCTGAGTTTGTTAATAACCGTGGATTCGCTCGTTTAATAACCCGATCTTTTTTAAGAAGATGTCGAGCGTGTATTGCGGCTGAAGGAAAACAGTTTGAGCATTTGCTGTAAAGGTAAATCATCATCAGCAGCTTTTTGACGCCCACTGTTGTGCAAACAGTTATCCTTAAGGGTCCTTGTGCATTTTCATAATCTCTGTTTAATTAGGAAATTTTGAAAAATTTTCATCAGTTTTTCTTCAAATAAAAATTGTGCGTAAGTTAACGAATAATCTTCTAAGTGTTATACCATTTTGGAATCGTTATTAAATGCGCCAACTTTTAAGGTTACTTGCCAAACTCTCGTAGTACATTTTTTTCCAGTACAGCCAGTTAAAGTTGAGCAGAGTTTTACTTTGGAATACTTGGTTGGGAAATAAGTGGCAATTTTTCCTGAACGAGAACGGTTGGCGGTAAGGTTGAGACACCAGTTTGAAGATGCATTATTCATCATTACATTGTAAAAATAAAATCCAAAAAAGGTAATATTTGTAGTAACAGGAGTTGACAGACTGCCGTGGGGTGTGAAATTTCTATATTTTTTTCAAAGACCTATAATTTTCAAAACACATGCATAAAATTTTTTTAAATATCTTTCTGATAGCTGTTATGACTTTGCCTATCACCCGGTTTCGGCTTGACGTCGACTTCTGGGACACCCTGTATAACGCAGTGCTTCAAGGCAATTAGTTGTTGTTGATCTTAGTTTCTACTATGACATTGCCAGTGCGTTTATAAGCAATACAAAAACGCAGCTACGTATTGGGTATATTATTGCACTATATCATTGGCCGCTGTTTGACGAGCATTCAATATCATTTCCCAACCAATGCTGTAAACGTGCTTAGATTATCTTATCTTACTTGTCTCTTATCAACGTCGCGCAACTTGGCTGGGCATTAACGTCATTGGCCGTTAACAATGCTATTGCCCGGTTTATTGTCATTGTCCATTGCAACAAGTACACTATACAGGATACTTTGCTATTATTTGTATCCTATTGCCATGCAGCAGAAAACCAAAATCGTTTGAAGCGGAGTGCATTATCTTAACATTACAAAATGACAATGTTGCAGATTTTGCTACAAAATTTGTGGATCCAAGTAGTTTTAGCAAAACTGCTTCAATCCAAATACGCATGGCGGAGGACTTCTGAAATGCTTTTCACCAATAAAAAAAGTGTTTAAAGTAGCAGACTTGAGCTATATGTTTCTATTAGAAGCGTAAAAGGCAAAAGGAGTGGAAGTGCCTGAGCAACTTAGTAATATAGTTTGAAATAGGTAGACAGTATTTGTCCAAATTGCTGAAGGTATAAAAATCTAAAAATGCGTTTGAATTGAAGAGCTGCCTATTAATTATTTGTAGTGAAATATGTATTTCAGTTTCCGATGTCCGTTCACCCTTTCTATATGAAGGATATGGCGCGTTTGCTGTTTTTGCTTTATACATGTCTCTACTGAGATGATGTGAGCTGAAAGGAACCTAGCGACTGCTGAAAATTGAGATAATAGTTACAAATTTAAGCTACACCTATCGAAATTCCATTAAACGAGTTGAAATCAGCTGCCACCGTATTTACCGGACCTAGCAGGCTACTTAGCAGGTTATTGCCAAGCAAGTTGGTTGGTTATCAACGATTGATGAAAAGGATGAAATAAACTCAGCAATTCTAAGCATTAAAATATTATAACTCACCTTACTGGCAATATGCCCTATCGATCTGCATTTACGTTTTCATGACTGATCCATAAGTAATGATCATGTAACATGGGAAGCTAGTATTCCCTTTAATGTGCCGGTAATTATACAAAGCAAAACATCGACATCACCTAACAATACGGTGGTATACTTTTTATTGAATTTGAATTATATTTAGTAGCGAACATATCCCGGTATGAAATGGTTGCTGCAACTAAATACTTTATTGATGTTATGATTGATGTTATTGTCGCCTTTATTCAACAAGTGTGTTCCAGCCAAATTACTGAATGGTTAATGATGCACAAAAGCTGTAAACTTTACAGTTGTATATTTTTAAAGTTAGACATTTCTTAAAGGGTAACATAAGATCTGGCAGGACTGCGCTGTTGCTTGCCGTATTTATGGTTTTTCAAACAGAAGGTAGCAGTACTTATTATACTAAGTGAAATATAAATCTGAACACCCAGTTTAAATGGTTTTATTTTAATAAAAGTTGGTGAATGTATTTATCTTACTGTAAATAACAAGTGAAAAAATTTTCAGCCTTATCAGATGGACGTTCCGGTTTTTATACTGCTTTTTTTTAATTCACTAACGCTCTAAAAATGAATATTTCAGCCGCTGTAAAGAATCAACGTTGGCGGATTTTGGTTCTTGACATCCTTTACGATCGGTTACGATGCCTGGAGTACGGATACCTGTACGATTTCGTCAACTTAGTGAGTTTGATAGGGGCCGTATAGTGGGACTTCGGGAAGCTGGACTTTCTTTTCGGGCAATTGCAGTTAGAGTGCAAAGAAGTGTAGACACTGTGGTTAGGTGTTGTCAGGCATGGCTTCGAGAAGGCCGTATGCAAAGAGCAAGGGGCACTGAACGCCGCCGTAGAACAACAGACCGTGAAGATCGCTGCCTAAGATTATTGGCCTTAAGTGACCGTTTCTCCACTACCAGGTCCATTGCGAATGAATAGTTTGCAGAACACGGAAGACCTATTGGCATGCGAAGTGTTTACCGACGAATGAGAAGTTTTGGCTTGTTTTCATACCGGCCACACTGGGTCCTCCCTTTAACTCGAGAACACCGACGTAATCGCCTTGTGTGGTGCAGACAACGGTCACTCTGGGATCAGGAATGGGACAGTATTGTCTTTAGTGACGAGTCTCGATTTTGTTTAGGCATGCACGATGGTCGTGCCAGGGTTAGAAGGCGACGTGGTGAAAGGAGGAATCCACAGTTTTTGGTTGAAAGACATGTTCATCACACTGTTGGAGATATGGTTTGGGGTGCTAGAGCTTATGCTTCCAGGTCACCTTTAATCTTCATCAGAGGTAACATGAACGCGCAGCGTTATATCCACGAAGTTCTAGAACCCCATCTTTTACCCTATCTTGACACCCTGGCAGATCCAACCTTCCAACAAGATAATGCCCGACCACATGTTGCAAGAGTCACAATAGACTTCTTCCAACATAATAATGTCACATTGTTACCATGGCCACCAAGATCTCCCGACTTATCCCCAATTGAGCACGTGTGGGATATGATGGGTAGGAGATTGCTCAATTTGCAACGTCCTCCTCAGACTCTAGAAGCACTTCGAGAGGAGTTGGTGGTTGCCTGGAATGAGATACCACAGGAGGACATTGACCACCTGATCAGAAGCATGCCTGGGCGCGTTGCAGAATGCGTAGCACATCAGGGTTCATCCACACATTATTAAAGGTCAAAGGGCTTTAAAGCAGTGCAATCGTTTATCATTTACTTATTATGCTTCATTAAGTACTTATACAAAATTTTATTAAAATAAAACCATTTAAACTGGGTGTTCGGATTTATATGTCACTTAGTATATTTAAAAGCAGATTTTCGATGGTGAGCATCTTAAATACGCTTAAAAAAAACGACAGACCTATTCTAATTATCTATAAGGCAAAAATGGGTGTAGCATTGCCAAAGCCTTTTTTACACGGTTGGTATAAGAAACTCAGTCTCTAGCAAGAGAATGAAATCAATATGAGGTCGTTTGATTTATCCAAGGTCTGTTACGATTTTTAGGATGAGCGCATCCTCAACAGCGAGCATGTAAGCAACTTGTGAGAAATGAAAAACCAGCACCATCTGCCAAACAACTTTCAGGATTGACTGTTGCAGAATTCAATCCTACCCACTGCCCTGTTCCTTTATACTTTCAAGCTGCTTAATGCCCCATCTGACGGCGTTCAAGTGGAACAAACCGTACCGATTGGGTATCTTCCGTTGCTTTCTAGTTGCACCACGCTGCCTCATGGGCACTTACCACGGTACCACCGAGCGAGGACAGTAACCTGTATACGATTTTTCGGATAAGCGCATCCGAAACAGCGAGTAATACACAACAACTTGAGAGAAAGGAAAAATGGGCACCCGCGATATTTGAACCCGCATCTCCTCCATTCCGTCGAGATGAGTCTACAGCACCAGCTGTCAACTAACTTTTAGGAACAACTGCTAAAGTCTCCATCCTCTGCTCCTTTTTTGTAGCCAAAATGTTCCAGATAGCGTTAGAAATCTACATTTCAGTAAGTAGATAGTATAACTTAAATAAATAATAGTTTAAAAAAGGTAAAAAAACGCTTTTATAGCTTACCGAACTAAAAATTAGAAAATAATTTTCAATTGCAAAGAGATTATATTACAAGATATGTGGGACACTTTCGCTCAACGAGTCCTAAGCGAAACGGCTGACAATACTGTTGAAAAGAAGGTATACTGTGACCCCTCAAAGCCCTGAATCAACTCTAACATATCAAGGATGCTTCGTCACAAGAGATCTTTGTGGCAACGGTTTAGGAGGAGTGGCCATTCACAAGATTACGTGTCTCATCGATCCTTTTCTAACCTCCTATCTAGAACGTTACATAACGCCAAACATGCTTATGCACGAAAACTCGTTACCTCCAAAAATAAGAAGAAGCTGTTTCGGTATCTAAGAACAAACCTGAATTCCAAAGTTTCATCACCTCAGATCCGCGACGCTGACGGTCATCTCCACATGGATGCCACCGAATCTGCCAACTTACTGGCAGAGTCCTTTAGTGATCACTTCGTCGATGAGCCTAATGGAGACCTTCTACCGACCACTATCTACCATAGGTGTTCCAACAGCCTTTGCAAAGTTGAGTTTCTGCCTGAAGATGTATTAATGCACCTGCGAAATCTGAAGACCTCTGCCTCCCCTGGTAATGATGGGATGACGGCTGCTGTACTTAAAAACTGCGCTTCAGCACTGGCCCTACCTTTAAGCTTGATATTCGCATCGTCTTTTAGATCTCATACCCTACCCTCATGCTGGCTTAGTGCCTCTGTTACCCCTGTATTCAGAAAGGGCGACAAATCATCCGCTAAAAATTATCGACCAATAAGTCTCGTTCCTATCGCCGCCAAAATAGCTGAAAGAATCATATTAGATAAGCTCCTGTCATTTGCTTTCGAAAATGACCTTATCCCTAAGAATCAGCATGGATTTCTCCCTGGTCAATCAATAATGACCAACCTTCTCCACTCTCTCAACGATTGGACTCAGTATCTGGACACAAACACTCCTGTTGATATAATCTACTTAGATTTTTCTAGGGCTTTCGATCGCGTACCACATAGAAGGTTTCTGTTTAAGTTGGAATGTATGGGAATAAGTGGCGAGTTGCTACTGTGGATTAAGGCTTTTCTCACCGGGAGGACTTTCTCTGTGCGCGTCAGTGATAGCCAGTCTCACCTTCATCATGTAGCAAGTAGAGTTCCTCAAGGCTCTGTCTTGGGGCCAGTGCTGTTCCTTCTGTATACAAGTGACCTGCTCGCATTAATTTCCTCCACATGTTCAGCTTATGCCGACGACACCAAGATTTACAATACTGTCGTAAATTCTGCAATGCTTCAACGAGATCTTGATATTGTTTGTCAATGGTCAGTCAGTTGGCTTTTACCCTTAAATCTAACTAAGTGTTGTGTCCTTCACCTCGGGAAGACAAATCCGCGATTTACGTACAAGATCTCTGACCACAACATCGAAGCAGTTTCCAGCCACACTGATCTGGGCGTTGTAGTCAACGATCGTCTTTCCTGGTCAGAGAATATTCACCACGTTACATCAGAAGCCAAGAAACTTCTATACATGCTGGAGAGGTCTTTCAAAGGATCCGATGTCAACACTTGCGCCTACATTTACAAGGCATTCGTGAGGCCAATTCTTGAATTCGCTGGCCCGGTATGGGACACTGCTTCTGCGCGATAGAAATCTCGTCGAATCAGTACAGCGTCAGGCTACTCGTATCCCTTTTGGAGCACGAAGACCAAGCTATGAAGATCGCCTTGAATTATTCAACCTGACCTCATTCTCTGAGCGAAGACTTCGTGGCGATCTTATAGTTACGTTCAGGATACTTCATGGTTTGATGGGCACCAACCTCATGCATCTATACCGTCTGTCGCGCAGCAATCTACGCGGACACAGCTTCAAACTGCATAAGGAGCCATTCAAAACAACAGTCCGACAGTGGTTTCTTCCCAACCGCATATTCAACACCTGGAATAGTTTACCTGAAAGTGTGGTTGGTGCTACTTCAGTTAATAGCTTCAAAGTGCAGTATGATAGCTGGAGGAGTGTACAAACTTTATAGCTATGAACTGTCTTTTTTTATTTTTTTCTATTTGATGTATTTGTGTTACGTGTCCGTACACTATGTTTACTGCATGAGCTTATAGTACTGTGTACTCTGCTCATCTCAATTATCATAATAATAATAATAATAATAATAATGATAATCAATCATAATTGATTTTTTAGTTTTTGTTTTAAACTGTTATTTGTTTATCATTTTTTAGTTCGATTTATCAATTAATTTTTTGTGGATATGTGGTATTGAAATGTCTTACGAATCATTTCGTAATCTAATCATTTCATTTAAAGCTTCACTGTTGCATGGTTGTTAACTGTTAACTTAGAGCAGTCAAGCTCTTCAATCCGAATACCGTCTAAAGATCTTACATGACCAAGAGCTACATAAGCTTTTTAATTCATATTCGTTATTTCTATATTAACCAATAAGACTTTATAACAAAGTATTTGATCGTATTAAACTCCTTCGTTATCGACTGTAAAATAGATTGAAATTTATGTTCTGATCATTTTGTTGTGAATAAGAATCACGGTTATCTTATAATATAGTATATGAATATTATAAACAGTAATTCGCGTGTATTAGACTCATTAGTACCTACGCATTTATAAGTAATAAACAAGGTGAGAATGCACTAGTTTGAAAAAGTATCTGCCTACGTTGTACTGTGCCGAGTGCCGTACCAACAAAGACTACTTCCCTGCAGAGGATCTATGAAGGAATTTATTAATCCTGGCGGACCTTATACGGATAAAATTTGCAATTCTTGTCCAGTTGACGTTCCTCGGTTTTCACCAACACTCTCACGCACAGTTCCGACACGGACATTTGAACGGTTTGTTCTTGAACGACCGGTGTGTTTAGCGACTCCAACTGATCCAGTCTCCCTGAATTTTTCAATTAGGCTTTTCATAGCTCCGGCGATATTTTGTATAGAACTTTCAAACTGCTGACGCTAAACTTTTATCATTTTTAAAATACTGTTCAACAACGAAAATACGTTGTTGTATCGTATATCATCAATTTTTACTGATCCTAACCTCTCAGCTGTCAAACTGTTCTTTCATCAATTTACTGCAAGATGGCGGCAACTTTAAAACTTAATCACGGAACACCTTTATATTACTGTATGTGTATTCTATGTAAACTTCTGTTCTCCCACCAATAACTAGTTGATCTGTTGTTGGTGTAAATGAATAAATTAGGTAAATGATAATTTTTCCTCAGTCTCCTCCTTCAGTCCGTAAATAAGAAACTTCTAGCCAAAGGACGAACGGACACATTACGCGCACAGGCACGTATGCATAAAAGAGCACCCGTCCTTATTAACACCAGAAAGCGAAGGGCCGTAGGGGTTGGCATGGCGTCTCGTAAGGACAATGGCCATTGTGTCACGACCAGCGCCTTCGCGAGAATTAATTAAGGCCCCTCTCACACTTGACGACTCCCAAATTATCAACCCTGGCGTTGCTTGGCGACGTAAAGGCAGGTTCGTTAGGCGCCGTTATGCGTCTCGTTATGGGCCTAGAATGACGGGGAGTTAAGGAAACTGTGTCTAGGACCGAGAACACGTCTTGAATATCATCACGTCTCTTATTTTTGGGTCATACGTGCATTTCCGCTTCAAAATAATGTGCTTACTAGGAATCTCTTTTTTTCTGCAGTGGAACCGACGTTTTCCTTTTGCAGCTTGATTAGTTCACTCGCCTCAAAAGACACTCTTTACTGCCCACGCCACCGGCGAGTAAGCATTGTAATCGCAGAAAGTTTTTAAAATGAGATAACATGATATCTGGATCTCCAGGTACATCACCTCGAAGACGAATAATCCAGGATATTTTGCGTGACCATTGAGAATATACAGGGTGGTCAATATATAACTGATTTCAATGTCGCGCCATTTTTGGTACACGCATTTCAGTAAGTGGCGGCGTAGTAGTTGTTTAAAGCACATGTGTCCAATTCGTCATGGAGCGCTACACGATCTCACAGCGCGTCCGTATTGTTAAAACGTTTTAATTAAATAATGGAGTACATTGTTGCAACGATTTGGAAACAGATTATGGTCAAAATAATGTGCCCACAGGTGAAGTTAAAGACTTGCCAAGGATGTATTTAAACTGTTCGTACTAAGGGTGCCTAGAAGACGAGTCTTGGATGCCAACAACGATTTCGCTAAGGGTAATGAAGTATAATAATTGTCTGTTATTAGTGTTCTTCCTTCTCCCAAGTAGTCATGAACAAGGTCCATTACAACTGTTCCTGTCAGTTCTTTTCCTTTACCTGTATCCAGTGTAGACCGGTAGGAATCGGTAGGTACGAGTATAGCCTTTTGGATCGCACAATCTGAATAGTTTTATACCATATCGATGTCGTTTACTACATACTGCTGGAAAATTAGTCGTCCACGAAAGGGCAACATAGTCTCATCTACAGCTAATGTTTCTCCTAGAATTGCCTCGATGGTACATTTGGTTTGAATTTTTTTGATAATATCTTCCACTTAATAGAGTCGGTTGTCTTTCTCTGCGCCATCATTATTCTCAAAATGAAGTACTTTCTTAGCAGAAGATGGAAACGATTTCTGCTCATCACTGATGGAACAAACGTATTATTGTACAGCTTATTTTCAGTCCGGAATTCTAGGATACTTGACTATGCCCATATATACTAAGTGACATATAAATCCGAACACCCAGTTTAAATGGTTTTATTTTAATAAAATTTTGTATAAGTACTTAATGAAGCATAATAAGTAAATGATAAAAATTTCAAAATGATTGTAATAATGTGTGGATGCACCCTGTTGTGCTACGCATTCTCCAACGCGCCTAGGTATGCTTCTGATCAGGTGGTCAATGTCCTCCTGTGGTATCTCATTCCAGGCAACCACCAACTCCTCTCGAAGTGCTTCTAGATTCTGAGGAGGACGCTGCAAATTGAGCAATCTCCTACCCATCATATCCCACACGTGCTCAATTGGGGATAAGTCGGGAGATCTTGGTGGCCAAGGTAACAATGTGACATCATTATGTTGAAAGAAGTCTATTGTGACTCTTGCAACATGTGGTCGGGCATTATCTTGTTGGAAAGTTGGATCTGCCAGGGTGTCAAGATAGGGTAAAAGATGGGGTTCTAGAACTTCGTGACCTGGAACCATAAGCTATAGCACCCCAAACCATAACTCCAACAGTGGGATGAACATGTCATTCAACAAAAAACTGTGGATTCCTCCTTTCACCACGTCGCCTTCTAACCCTGGCACGACCATCGTGCATGCCTAAACAAAATCGAGACTCGTCACTAAAGACAATACTGTTCCATTCCTGATCCCAGAGTGACCGTTGTCTGCACCACTCAAGGCGATTACGTCGGTGTTGTCGAGTTAAAGGGAGGACCCAGTGTGGCCGGTATGAAAACAAGCCAAAACTTCTCATTCGTCGGTAAACACTTCGCATGCCAATAGCTCTTCCGTGTTCTGCAAGCCATTCATTTGCAATGGACCTGGTAGTGGAGAAACGTTCCCTTAAGGCCAATAATCTTAGACGGCGATCTTCACGGTCTGTTGTTCTACGGCGGCGTCCTGTGCCCCTTACTCTTTGCGTACGGCCTTCTCGAAGCCATGCCTGACAACACCTAACCAGAGTGTCTACACTTCGTTGCACTCTAGCTGCAATTGCCCGAAAAGAAAGTCCAGCTTCCCGAAGTCCCACTAGACGGCCCCTATCAAACTCACTAAGTTGACGAAATCGTACAGGTCTCCACTCTAGGCATCGTAACCGATCGTATAGGATGTCAAGAACCAAAATCCGCCAACGGCTGAAATATTCATTTTTAAAGCGTTAGTGAATTAAAAAAAAAGCAGTATAAAAACCGGAATGTCCAACTGATAAGGCTGAAAATTTTTTCACTTGTTATTTACAGTAAGATGAATACATTCATCAACTTTTATTAAAATAAAGCCATTTAAACTGGGTGTTCGGATTTATATGTCACTTAGTATATTTTATTTCGTTTCACAAATATTCAAGATACAAACCAGTCAGTTACATATCGGCCACCCTGTAGCATAGCAGGTCGGCATGCAATCATAAGACGCTCCAGGGAGCCCTTATTGGGTGCTGGTAATATATGTGGGCATTCTATACAGGCACTTTAGTACAATGTCCGGTGAATTGTCGCATAATTCTCAGAGATAAACTTACGACACTACACCGAGATGGCGTCGTATAAAGGATTTAGATGGATATAGATTTTAAGGGATATACAGGGTGATTTATCCAAACACGCCAGATATTTCAGATCACATAGGTCAGGAAATTGTTAATGGATTCTGATAAAATTTTGCACAATTGCGAAGATCCATAGGAGTAACGAAAATCTTGCGGTTAAAAAATCTAGGTGAGGAAACGGTGTTTCAAACCTTCTTGTATTTTATCATCAAATGTCGAACATTGTTTTGTTATACTAAACAAAAACCAGCTTTTGATCAAACATTCCTATTTACCCAAATATCTTATTTCTATCAGTTTATGTAGCACAAAGCTTAAAATTTGAAACGTTGACATCTTAAGTTCATTAGCAATTTACAAAATACTGTTTAGAATTGATCTAGATAAGTTTTCAGAACTCAAGTATATAGATGCATATGTACATACATAAAATGCAATAACACAAGACAATGAATGAAAAGTCACTTTAAAGACGCAAAAATTCATATATTGTCGTTTGTCTCCTCTTTTCCTTTAAGACGGTGTCTTGAAATCGTTTTTATAATTAACTCCAAAAACCCTTAATTTTTGACAAAACTTTTGAACAGCTTGGTCATAAGTTGAGATAGCTTATGTTGGTAATGAATCTTCGGAAAGTTCATATACTTCAACTGGATTTTCAAGATCTTCCCAGAATCCTGGATCTTCAACATAAAAACTTTCATCTAGATTCAAAAAATCATAACTGTTTTCAATAATTTCAATAAATTCTTATCTTTGAGGATATCTGAAAGTACATCAAGTGGTAAGCCATCTTCTGGGTCCGGTGTATCAGCCTCATTTAGCTGATCTTCACTTTGCATATTCTTATGCTTAAATTCTGCTTTGCGGAAGCAATTTTGCACTGTTTCTTTGGTCACTTGGTCCAAAGCGATTTTGCGCCAAACAAACTGCACCCAAAGTCCTAATTTTCTTTATTAACTCAAAAGCTGTAGCAGCAGCTTCAATGCTTACTAGCAGCTATTCGAGAATCAGATTTCGGTCATAAGTTTTGAAACTATTTATAATAACTTGGAGAAGTAATTGACAAGCTGTTGTACACTTAGGGGGCAAACATAAGATTTTTATATTATTTAAGTGAATGTCTGTTGAATTAGATCCCGCATTGTCTAAAAATAACAAAATATTTTTTATTCAGCTATTTTCCAATGTAGATTTTGCAGCCGCTCCGTCACCATTAGGAGCCATTTGCACAATGAACGTGTCGTCCACTGTGTCTTTTACGCATAGAGGTGAGACTAATACTAAATGGAAATTTAATCGAAAGCGTCTACCCGAAGAATAAGAACGGCAAATCCCCGACCAACACGGGGAAGTCCCTAAATCACGCCAGGCAGATATGCATCACATACGCTGGCTTTATTTTTATTTTGTTTTTTGTCCGGTTAGGAGAACATTTTCTCGTGTCCGCAACCGTTCAACAGATCGTCCGTCTAGGAGAATGCAAATTATAACAACAACCAAAACAAACGTAAATTGGGTACAAAAAAGGGTGCTACTCCATAAACTGGTGATTGGGGACAACGTCCCAGAATATGGAAAGCAAATGAAGGACACCCACTGTATGAAAGTCGGTTGGGACCATGAAAAACTGTTCGTTTAAAGGAGGTGTCCGTATAAGGAAAATTTCACTGTGTACCTATGGCAGGTCCATATTATTAATCAGATCAGACATAGCATAATAGTAAAAGCATAACGTTATTTCACTGATCCATTAGATGCAACATTTACAACCCCCTACTCCCCGAATCTCCATTTTCGATCTTTTTTTTCTTCTGAAAATGACTGCGAGCCTCTGGAACGTCAAAAAACTAATCTTAAGCGACTTACATTTTATCGCCGCCTGGATGCATTTTCGAAGTTTTTCCTCATAATACGAACCTTGGAAACTTGTTTCAAAATTTTATCACAATCCTAGCGATACTCAGGGAGGCCAAGGATTAGTCAACAGCCAGAATGACATGGTTTTTATTGATGTACCTGGTGTCCGGCTATGAATCGACCCCCCTCTCTAGCTTTGTTCATGACCTCCCAGAAGAAAAAGTTGTGGATTAGATGGCACGGACTTCAAGTTTTTTACTGAAGTAATGATAAAATAAGTTTCACAATCCATATTGTATATATATATATGGAATCGAAAAAAAAAACGGATGACCATTCCCACTGAAAGTATGCAGGGTTCTCTATATAAAAAAATAAAAGTTTTAAACTTTAATAGATAACGTTTTCTGCTAGAAAGTCATACAAAGAAGTTAGTTGGGAGTCAGTTTATAGCCGGATACCCTGTACATGAGATAGCCCAAAAGTACCCGGCCTGACCTAGAGATGGCAATAGTTGTTTGAAAAATATCATTGTATTAGGAAGTATGCAACCTATAAAGCATATGTGTAAAGTTTGAAGACGCCACGTTGTTTAGTATTTGTTTGGCAGCCATCAATACTGAACGTTTTCAGTGAATTTGTGAAAATGGAGAAAATTGGTCATCGTTATATGGTACAATACTTTTATTTCTAAGGCCTCAACCCAACCAATATAAAACCTGAACTGGATTCTTCTGAGCTGCCAGGAGGAGCATCGCAGTGATCGTCCAAATGAGATGACGACTCCAGAAATAGTGAAGAAAATTCACAAAGCGGTACTGAACGATCGTCGACTGAAAGTACACGAGCTGGCAGACATAATAGACATTTCAAAAGGTGCGGTTCATCGCATATTATCTGAAAATTTGGACATGAAAAAGCTGTGTGCAAGATGGGTAGCGCGATTGCGCACAATCGAGCAAAAACAGTGTCGTGAAGATGTTTCAATTGAGTTTCATAACCAAGGATGAAACATGGGTCCATCACCTCACACTCGAGACAAAAGAACAATCAAAACAATGGACTCAAAAGAGACAACCGACTCCAAAGAAGGCGAAGACCGTTTCATCTGCAGGCAAGGCTATGGCGTCGGTTTTTTGGGATGCGCGTGGGATAATTCTCATTGACTATCTTGAAAAAGCTAAAAATATCAACGGCGAGTATTATGCGATCTTGTTGCAACGTTTGAGCGATGAAATCAAGCAAAAACGGCCGCATTTGGTTAAGACAGTGTTGTTCCATCAAGACACGCACCAGCTCACCAATCCGTTATTGCAATGGCCAAAATTAACGAATTGAAGTTTGAATTGGTACTTCATGCACCCTATTCACCAGATTTAGCCCCCTCGGAATATTTTCCGTTTCCAAACTTGAAAAAATGGCTCAGTGGTCAAATATTTTCCAACAATGAAGAAATCATGTCGGCGGTTAATGGCTATATTGAGGAGCAAGACAGTTCTTATTATAAAAAGGGTATCGAACTTATTGAACATCGCTGGGAAAAGTGTATAGAGCTCATAGGAGATTATGTTGGAAAATAAATACATTTTTTGTTTTCTCCGTTGTATCGGGTACTTCTGGGACCACCCTCGTATATAAAAGACACGATATCTCATTTTCGAGATTTGCGATTACAATACTCTCCGCCATTTCATATGGAAAGTAATTGTAATTAAACAGCAGTATACCTATTAGTGGAACAAAAAAAGCTTTTCCGGTACCGGGAATCGAACCCGAGCCTCCTGGGTGAGAGCCAGGTATCCTAGCCACTAGACCATACCGGAGTTGGGAATGTAAATCTGATTTGTATTATGCAAGTTAGCGCTATCTAAAAATACGCATACTGCTGTAATTACGGTCGTGTTGTTGAGATCGCATTAATCGCGAAAGCATCGCTGAATCTTGAATATAAAAACGGCGTCAAGTAGGTTGACTCTGAATTTCATACACAACGCTATCATCAAATCATGAACGATTATGTTCAGAGCATAAGTTAGTCTCTCTCAACATGTTTGACAAAGATCAAGCCAGTCAAACATGCCCATACAATTATTATTCCATATATTTTGCCCTGCTCCACCGACAGTGCATCCAACATCTGGAAAGTTGCTGCCGCAGCTTGCTGTTCGCCACAGTCAGCCAACGCTTCAGCTGCAAGGTGGTGCTACATCATACAGAATTTGTTTTATTATACTATTATTTCCTGGACCTATCTGTGTTCTCCTGTAGCTTACTCAGCAGTCAACGCAACCATATCGGAAAGCCCTTAAGCAAAGCAGACATAAAGTAGTTAACGAGAGTGCTTGGCATATCGGTGTTCAACTGATTATTTGTTGAAAAAGGAACGCTAACAGCACTTGACCACCATGAATAAACCTTGCGAGATGCGGTGTTGTCAATCTGATCACGCAATGTTGCGATTCTGAACTTTCAGTTTCGCTTTAAATCTGCGAAGACTGACCTGGGAGCGATTCTAAACCGATGTGACACAATTTGCGATGTAGGAATTTGTACGCCAACCAAACATACTAAAGCTTCCCAACTAGCAAAGTAGTTCTATAAGCTTTTCGTAAAAGAACCGTTCAGCTATAAAAGCTCTCTATTGGTGTTGCCTACCAAAACGCTGGCTTAATGTTGTGTGGAATGCAAATTTGTTTTCTGCAACATATTTGCTCTACAATGAGAAGTTTGAAATATTCTTATGGCATAGTTATACAACACCTTATAGGACAAATTTTTAACTGCTGCATAGACGTTCATACAACGATTTTGTACGACAAATTTGCACGTTAGTCACAAAGGTTGTTTTGTGGTATCCATGATAACGTTTATAAAACTTTACCCAACAAATTGCTCCCAACCGAAGCATTTATACAACTGTTGTTCAGTAACTGTTAAATGCTGTACATATGCAACAATATTACAACTTTTATAGTACAAAATTGCTGTGCTCGGCATACATTTGTTGCTAAATATGTTGGTATACAACTTCACCATAACCTAACTTTCTGCTGTCATATTTTTGTTAAAATGCCATGACCAATGTTTTAAGACAAACAACGAATGCATATTGGTTCAAAAGGTTTTATCAACTGTTCAAGCAGAAGATATAGATCTGGTAAAAATTCTAGGTAAATCATCCGACTCTGTCGGTATTTCATTCCAGACATTTGTCAAATTGTTCTTTAACACCTGCAAGCAACACCAACATATCCTAATAAACTAAAGACAACATGGACGATGCCATGATTATACACAACCACCCGCCATATTGGGCAAACATTTATTCCTCTATTTAATATTAAATAATTATGTCGCAGTTCGAAATTACAGATTTAAAGTGATAAACATTAGTGTAATTGTGTCTAAATATAGGATTTGTGGAAGATTTGACGCACATAAGTTCAGTGTTCCATTTTAAAAATCTAGACATACTTTTGATCATTATTAAAATATGAATCAAACACGAAGCCCGTAGAAATTACGCAACTGCTTTGCACGATAATCAAAATAAAATTTGCTGCGCAATTAATTCAATAGCCCTGTATCACAATGTAGACGTTTATTATCATATACCTATATATGAAATTCACAATGTAATAATACATAATGATATGTAAGTAAACAAGATGACTGTAATGTGTTAGTTATATATTTTTCACTTCGTCTATACAATACATAAGAAACAGTTTGGTTGCAATAAAGTAGAATCACGTAACAGAATAGTTGTATAGTTGTTGACAAAAACTGAATCTTGCACTGACGCAAATTAATGTCCTATAGCGGCTGCAAGAGGCTTACACTTTTGTTGTATAACTGTTATCTGCAGCCCTTATACCACCTCTTAAATGACTTAAGTGTCCTATTAGGTGTGCCCATTCCGCTTGTATAGCTGTTCTAGGAGGGTTTTGACAATGTTCTTACAGTATATAATGCTGTGTAAGGAATACTGTATAATCATTCTTGCAACTCTAATAGGAGTGATAATTGTTAGTTGGGTGCCATGATTGGAAATGAAGGCAGAGTATTTTCATTGTTATAACGTCAGAAAACATGTTAACTTTTTATCGTTGCGTTCCCGTGCATATTTGCTAGAGCGATTTTGGGACGTCACTCTCGGGGTACCTACAACTCTCAATCCAAAAGCGGCTCTGGTTCCGCGAAGCCCTGCCTCCTTGGACTATTGACCCAGTGCCCCGTAAGAACGTCCTCCAACTAAAAATTTTAATCACTCTATAGAGTGTCGTCTTGTCGTTAGCAGCAGGCCAGAGACTAGAGACCACGTGCTCGCCATTTACCTTAAACCGAAGGTGGTTATATTTTGGTAGATGATTAGATAGTGATGAAAATGGTAAAAAATGAGTTTTAGTAAAGTTAATTGTTGATTTTCGGTTATTAAACCACTGAATAATTTTGCAAAAGTCATTTTGGATAATATCTTTTAAGTCGTTCCAATCCTTACCTTTATAGAGTATAGCAGTATCGTCTGCAAAACTGACTATTTTACCAGTACTGTTAATTTTGAATATATCGTTTAAATAAATATTGAATAACAGAGGACCCAAAATTGTACCTTGTGGAACACCACATTTAACAAACATTTCTTTACTATACGAGCTTAATAATTTTACTGATTGCGGTCTATTTGATAAATAATTTTCCATTAAAGTATACATCTTTCCACGAAAACCTATTCTTTCTAAGATTTCCAAAAGTATATTGTGGTTAACTGTGTCAAACGCTTTTTGTAAGTCCACAAATACGCATATCGATGGTACTTTTCCATCTATATTTTGGGTTATTTCATCTACTATACTTAATACCCCATCTGTTGTAGATTTGCCCGCTATAAAACCATATTGATTTGAATTTAGAATTTTGAATTTATTAAGAAAATTAATCATTTTATTAAGGAGTGATTTCTCAAAAACTTTAGCTAAACTTGATATAAGTGAAATAGGTCGATAGTTAGTGACGTCCGTATTATCATTAGATTTATAGATAGGTATGATGATTGCTGTCTTGAAAGCTGATGGAAATACTCCAGATTGGAAGGATTTGTTAATGATATAAGCAAGTGGTTCTGTTATTTGTTTGGCCAGTATCTTTAGATGTTCAGCTCTAATTTCGTCAACTCCAGGGCTTTTTTTATTTTTTAGAGTCATAATGGCATTGAAAACATCCTGATAGTCTACTTCAGTTAATACAAATGAATTATTCAGTCTTGTTTCATGCAGATGAATATCAGCATTTTGTTTGATATTATTTGCTAAGTTTCCTCGTATATTCGTGAAAAATTCTATGAACTCATCACATATTTGCTGAATATTGTCTGTTTTCTGTCCTGTTTTTGTTTTTATTTCATTAATATTGTTTTTTGAATAGGATGACTTATTGAGTATATCATTGACAGTGGACCATAGGTGTCTAGAGTCATGTGAATTATTATTCAATTGTTTTATATAGTAATTTTTTTTTGTTTTTCTCAAAAGTTCTATGAATTTGTTTTTATACTGATTATAATGATCTATATTTTCTTTCGTGGGTAAATATTTCATGATTTTATACAGTCTTTCTTTTTCGTTTGCAGATTTTATTAGTCCTTTGGTCATCCAATCATTTCTGCTTTTTTCCTTGTGACTTATTTTAACCTTATTAGTACTAACTTCAATTACTTTTTGAATTTTGTGTATTAATAAATTTGTAGCTTCGTCTAAAGAATTTGTTAAAAAAATTTCGTCCCACGATTCCGTTTGTGCGTTAAATATTAATTTTGAGTTTTCAGTGAAATATTTGTATTCAAGGTTTCTTTCATTTTTTGCCCTTGGGCAGTCCTGGTTTTTATTTTGTGAAGATATCAATAATACAGTGGAATAATGATCTGTAATATCGGTTTCATAGATAATAGGCATGTAAGAAAAAATATTGGAAATATCCTTTATAAAGCAGTGATCAATGCAGGTTTTACTGGTGGGTCGTGTTACTTTATTTATGTATGATAAAAAACCATTACTTGATAAAATGTTTAAATATTCTTTCACCATAGAATTTTCCTCTAAAATGTTTATATTGATGTCGCCTATAAATATTTGATTACGAAGGTGATTGTTTTCATTGTTTTTTAATAGTTCATCTATGTCTCTTATAAATGTATGAGGATCTGAAGATGGTGGTCGGTAAACACAAGTAATTTTGACTCTACGATTTTCAATTTGCACTGTTAGATTGATACCTTTTAGTTCATTGTTGATTGTAAATATGGTATGGTTATAAGGCAGATTGTTTCGTACATACACCATCACTCCATCGTTTTGATTATGGTAAGAATCTGTTCTTATATTCCTATAAGCTTAAGGGCCGTATCGTTAGTCGCTCGTACAATTACGACGTCTCTATGGCTTCCTCGATTTTCATAGTCTTCCTCTCCTTCAGAAAAGCTGGGACACTTCTAGATTTCTACACTTCCGTGTCAGCGTCAGCGCTCTCCTGTGGAATCGGTGGACCAGCCTACCTCTGTATAAAATCCTTCTTAGAAAACCGATCGCAGTATTCGACAATATCTCATAACTGCTCAGGAAAACGAATACAAGTCAATTGTAGTGCGATAAATATGGATGTTGGCATTCCACAAGGATCTGTGTTGGGGCCTGTTCTGTTTGCATTATATGGAAATACTCTTGAGCAGTCCTTCCCCAGAGCACACTTTACTTTATACGCGGACGACACATCGATTATTTCATCACATAAAGATTACGTTATCCAAATTAACGACTGTAACACCTTGTTACATAGCAACAATAGCTGGTTCGTGGAGAACCAGCTGCATCTAAACTGTGAAAAAGCAACAGCAATCAGATTTCACAATGCCTAAAAATCAATACCTCCCCTGCAGCTTACACTGGATAGTTCAGCTCCGCCCATCAGTGAGAGCGCAACATTTTTGGGACTGCACCTGGATGAGTGCCTCAATCGAGTCGCGAATGCGATATGCATTGTGTTTCTGGGGTTCCCCGGTGAATGCTTCAAAGTTATTTCGAAGTCAAAAGAGAATAATAAGGTGCATAGCAGGTGTTGACAGTATATACAGTTGCAGAGACTTGTTCCCGAAATTAAAAATTATAACCCTGCCTCCGTTGTTTCTTTATGAATTGGCAATATATACGTATGTAAACAGAGATAATTTCACCTTGAATAGTAATATACATACATTTAATACTCGTAAGCAGCACGACATTCGTCTACCCTTTGCTGGATGTAAGCTGGGTAGTAGATCTCCCTCTATTTTAGGACCAAAGATACTCAATAAGCTGCCTGAGTATATTAAGACAATAAGCTCCTTAAAAAAATTTTAAGCTGAGTTAAGAAGATATTTATTGATAAGACTTGTTACGCCATCAGTGACTTTGTGGATATTTATATGTTTTTTTTTGTTTTGTTTGTTATCCACTTATTGTTTGTTCTTTTATATGTTTTTATATTGTATTTCTGTTAATTTATTAATTTTAACTGCCGGAAAGCTAATCTATTTTATCTGCTGTTGTTAGCCTATGGTGTCCATTTTAAAATATTTAATTTAGGCTATTGTTTGTTGTTGCTTGTCATTTTACTGTTTGTTTTTTTATGTATATATACTAAGTGACATATAAATCCGAACACAAATGGTTTTATTTTAATAAAAGATGGTGAATGTATTTATCTTACTATAAATAACAAGTGAAAAAATTTTCAGCCTTATCAGTTGGACATTCCGGTTTTTATACTGTTTTTTTTAATTCACTAACGCTCTAAAAATGAATATTTCAGCCGCAGTAAAGAATCAACGTTGGCGGATTTTGGTTCTTGACATCCTTTACGATCGGTTACGATGCCTAGAGTATGGAGACCTGTACGATTTCGTCAACTTAGTGAGTTTGATAGGGGCCGTATAGTGGGACTTCGAGAAGCTGGATTTTCTTTTCGGGCAATTGCAGTTAGAGTGCAAAGAAGTGTAGACAGTGTGGTTAGGTGTTGTCAGGCATGGCTTCGAGAAGGCCGTACGCAAAGAGCAAGGGGCACTGGACGCCGCCGTAGAACGACAGACCGTGAATTACGCCGCCTAAGATTATTGGCCTTAAGGGACCGTTTCTCCACTACCAGGTCCATTGCAAATGAATGGTTTGTAGAACACGGAAGACCTATTGGCATGCGAAGTGTTTACCGACGAATGAGAAGTTTTAGCTTGTTTTCATACCGGCCACACTGGGTCCTCCCTTTAACTCGAGAACACCGACGTAATCGCCTTGAGTGGTGCAGACAACGGTCATTCTGGGATCAGGAATCGAACAGTATTGTCTTTAGTGACGAGTCTCGATTTTGTTTAGGAATGCACGATGGTCGTGCCAGGGTTAGAAGGCGACGTGGTGAAAGGAGGAATCCGCAGTTTTTTGTTGAAAGACATGTTCATCACACTGTTGCAGTTATGGTTTGGGGTGCTATAGCTTATGGTTCCAGGTCACCTTTAATCTTCATCAGAGGTAACATGAACGCGCAGCGTTATATCCACGAAGTTCTAGAACCCCATCTTTTACCCTATCTTAACACCCTGGTAGATCCAACTTTCCAACAAGATAATGCTCGACCACATGTTGCAAGAGTCACAATAGACTTCTTTCAACATAATGATATCACATTGTTACCATTGCCACCAACATCTCCCGACTTATTCCCAATTGAGCACGTGTGGGATATGATGGGTAGGAGATTGCTCAATTTGCAACGTCCTCCTCAGACTCTAGAAGCACTTCGAGAGGAGTTGGTGGTTGCCTGGAATGAGATACCACAGGAGGACATTGACCACCTGATCAGAAGCATGCCTAGGCGCGTTGGAGAATGCGTAGCACATCAGGGTGCATCCACACATTATTAAAGGTCAAAGGGCTTTAAAGCAGTGCAATCATTTTGAAATTTTTATCATTTACTTATTATGCTTCATTAAGTACTTATACAAAATTTTATTAAAATAAAACCATTTAAACTGGGTGTTCGGATTTATATGTCACTTAGTATACATACAGTAAATTATTTGTTGACGAACCCTATACATGTTTTATACATGTCTAATGGGTAATAAATATTATTATTATTATTACTATTATTATTATTATTATTATTATTACTATTATTATTATTATTGTCAGGGTATATTTTCTTACTGAATTATAGAAAATTTCAAGCTATATAACGGATGACATAAATCGGAAGCATCAACAATTTGATGCAAATAGATATTTGTGATATAACCTCAAAATAGGGTGTTGACATGAAAGAGCAGAAAACTATGAAAATCAAGAAGGCCATAAGGGCGTCCTACAATTGTAGGAACGACTGACGATACGGCCCTTACTTCCATTTAACTACAAAGAATCGGAACATGGGTCAACACGTAAACAAGCAGGCTATAAACAAACAAAAATTAAAATATTCCTCGGAATAATGAGAGTTTTCCATAAATATTTTTCTTACGTGTCTCGCAAATTATCACGGCAATAATAGCCTCGTTTGACAGCACTATTGAAATCAAAAGCCAATTCCATGGAAGCGTAAGTCAAGCCGCTCTTGGGTGACCCAAATTCCGAATTTTATGGCAACGCCGCTATATCCACATCTACCCTGGATTTATATGGCACCTTTCCGTTGCCTGTGGTGAGAGCTGCAGTTCCGCAGCAGTAGTAACTCATAAAATATATCAGTTCTAGGAATTGGAACGTGGAAATGTGGCAAATTTCAGCGATTAATTCCTGCTCTGGATAAATTAACGGTGAACTATTCGCAGACTATTATCAAGGCTTAGGTTCATCTCACACGTAGCAACTTGTTGGAGGATCGGAATGGTACGAGGGTTGTCTCAAGCATAAGATTCCATTTCGCGAAATCTGGCAACACAGTCGTGTTTGTCTCTCTATCAGTCCCTAACGTCAAAGCAAAATAGCTGTTCGTGTTGTTCTCGATTTTATGGACGTTTATTCGATTTTACTTCAATTAACATGAGTATCTCATTGATAAGTCTATGTTCAATTCTGGATGATGCTGTTCTCACGTATAGCTGACCAATATTTTTCTTAATCTCGAGTTTCGGAATCTTCTTGTTGAAAAAACTGTCAGTAAAAGCACTATTCATATACGCTTACTCATTTTGGGCGGATCAGCGACTCAGCACCTTCGCGTCAAACATCTCACGTCAAATTTCATTAAGCCCTTTGGGCTGTGACCCATGAAATAGATACTACAAAGCTATTTAGTGAGATAAAAAGTATCCTTTTTGCTACTCCAGACTTTAGTATATCTCTGTACAAAATTTCATCTTAGATCCGTTTAGTAATTTTGGTGAGATTGATTAACATCTACACGTTCTCATTTATGAGTAGGATTTGGAAGTGAAGTAGCAATTGAATATGAAGTTTCATTTGACTAAATTCATTTTTACTAGAATGTTTTGATATGTTTGTCACTTGCATGCTTCCGGTAGTACCACAATCTGGCATCACAATCCCACGTACAATCGAAAAAATCTTTCACATTAAACCAAGCATCTTTCTCGAATAGCGTTGCTCTTGGTTAGCTTGACAATGAACCCCAAAGACATGGATATAAAACGGTAAAGATGTGAAGTATAAACTTGACCTCTTCTAGAGTTGAACCTGCTTACGTACAAGTCATACGTTTTTAATGACTCCTCACAAATGCGTCCATCCGCTCCTATTTTATGAAGACGTTATTGCAAAAATTATGAATTTCAGCTCGTCCCCAACTGCGCCGTTAGCACAGTCTGTGCGCTGTATCGTAAAGTGAAGCATATTATAATAAAGACACACGAAACAGCCGTAAATTTGGAGGTAACACTAAGCGCGAACAAGAGGACGTCGCTAAAACAGAGACGTACTCGGAGTTCGAGAAGACTATGCCTCAGGATGCAGAAGCATCTTCGCTTGTAATTTTTTGTGGAGTAATTTGCAAGAGAAAGCAGCGATTGGCCCATACAGGACAATAAGCATGTTTTTCGTACTATAGTCTGATTGAAGGCAGCGGCAAATTTGAAAGAAAGCCGCGTCTACCGTTTGTCGGTATGGACGGTAGACCGACAGTAAATATTTTAGGCTAGGTTTTCACGGGGCAAGAAGACAGCGTGGCACAATCAACGACCTTTGCCTGAGGGACATTTCATACCTGTACTCAATCCATCACGATGGGCTTGTCTATGACTTGTCATATTTAAATCTTGCCAAAACTTGGAAACAGTATGCCCTTCATTCAGCCACGTGTCATCAAGTAGTAAATTTGCTGTCTCCCGATTACGCGAATACTACGTATGGTTTTCAGGTATCCCTTACGCCACATAACGATGTCATCTTTCTCTATTAATGCACTGTTCCTTTTTCGTTTCGAATATCTAATTCGACGAGATATATTGAGAAGGCTTTCGTCACCATCCAAGTCACTTTGGAGCATTTTTAATGCGGGGATTTCATTTTTCAAATAAAAAGAGTGCACTTTCCGACGAATTACGTTTTTCACATCATCATCTAGGACAACCTTCTTACGTCCTTGTCTTTTTATCGGATTTACCTCCTGTTTTTTTTGCTTTCAGGATTCTATGAATAGTCCTGACTGGTACCTTGGTCATATAGCTCTACAATCTCTCACTGTTTCGTCCATTTTTTTATCAGGAAATCGCGATCGAAGTGCATAGTAAACATTTTTCACGATGTTCCTTTCACCAGGACATAAAACATACCGTTGGTTCGTACTACAGTGCATTTCGTTTCATTTTTGAAATAGTAGATATGTGCAAGGCCTGCACCAACCAAGCTTTCGTATCCGCGATCTTGAACACTTTAACAGTATGTGCTCCGCACCTGACTACACTAGCTAGTACCTAGAATGCAATACAATTGCGGCGTATCTTTTGAGTGCAGGGCGACACTGACTACGACGTGTCAAGCCTATGCTCACTTTCTGCTTTATTCGGATTTTTCAGACCGAGGCGGAATCCGCTGCAAAATTTTTGATAGACGTCTATAATATACTGAAAAGTCAAGCTCATCTTTCCGATATTCTAAATAGGTCATTGGCATCGTAGTTACCCGATTTTTATGAGTATATAAAAATTCTGAATTTGGAGAAGTGAATCAGATTTTCACATATGACATCCATATTCAAAAATTTTTTGCTACCGGACCTACTTGGTGTATATACATCTTCGGAAAAACCATTATTATACATTATGATGAGGAAGAGAGATGGAAATATAGGTGCGTGAAAGACACTCGATTGTAGGATCCTATCTGGCAGCGTCGGAGTGTGACGGACAACGGGGTAAAGTAGAAGAGTGATAAAAGAGAGACGGCAGAACGGGCGCTGGCGCCTGCCGCTTAGACGGATGCGCTCAACAAATGCGATTTGTTTCTCCCATTCGCAGAGTTGCCGATACCAATATGTCATATTTCTAAGAAATCTAAGTCTACCCAAATTTCGGGAAAAATAGCTGCGGATTCCACATAAGAGTATTCCAAAAATGAAAAAAGTTCAAACTATTAAAATTGTATAAATGTTTCATGGTTCAAATCATATTTTTCATGTTTGTATATTGTTGTATAAATGATTTTGTAATCCCTATTCTTGTTGCCAGTAGAGATACAACAGTATTGAGAGAAATCATGGACCGCTAGATAGGGCTACAACTACCATATGACTATCAAATAGTAGTGATAAACAGGGTTTGTTTATAGCACAGTTGCCTGGTGTGGCGAATTTGCGCCATAAGGGCGATTTGACAACTTTGAAGGACAACTATTACGGGTACTATGGTGCCCGGTATTCGGGAATCTGGCAATACCTGATGATTCCTAATGTTTATTACGCCAGATTGTTTGCTGACTTGCGCAGTAAAACATGACAATCAACGTGACTGAGCACCTGGTAACCCTGGTTTAAGATGTTATATTTAAAGAGCTTGGGGCAGTTGGGTATCTAGGTCACATTTTTTAATGTATTTCGAGAAATCCGTAATGTTGAGTAAATACTAGATCACGTTTCTTGCTTAGTTTGCTGAAAATTCTACAATAGACGTACATTTTGAGAAACAGAGATTTGGTGACGACAAAATCGTAAAAATATAACGCATTTTCGTAAAATAATTTCTTTGTTGAAAAGACTGTGGCTTGGTGACCCATTGAACGAGTATAGTGTCCCGCTCCGCTTTGAATATTCGAAACACTATACTCCAGCAGCATTCAGCTTCAATGTTATCTTTATGAAGTTCTAACGTCTAGGCCCTGCTGATTAAAAGCTTGAATGAATCAACACTTAACTCTAAATTCCCCACAATTCGGGAAGCTCTACTCAAATTGGCAACACAGCGTATCTGCCTATTATTCTCATTCGCGATACAGGTTACCGTTACAGATTACGATTCTTGCACTGTACCTGTACCTATAATGTGATTTAACCTTTTAAAACGTTTTGTAATTGTAGTGTCCTTATTTATTTTATAATTATAAGTATTTTTAGGGCATATTTGCTCAAACGCATATATGACCCTCAAATTGATATTGACAAGTCTTATATCATGTAACATGATCTAATAGGACAATAAACTATCTATCTATCTATGTAGGTCTGCGGTCTGCTGCAAATTTCAGTATGCGTTGAGTCGACAGAAGAAGTAGAGCAGATGCGCGCATTACGCACCAGTTCGATTGGACGTCCTGTGAACCGATTTCGGTGATTTCGAGATTTCACGAAATCACTCTACTTATTTTTATGAATGGATGATTGGTTTTGTAGCAATAAAGGTTGCGTCTCATAACAAAAAATAGAAGATACCCACTCTAACAAAAAATAGTACACTCTTAAAAATGTGTAACGAAAATAAAAAGATATTCTAACAAAAAAATAAGTTCTCAAAAATAAAACGCAATAATGAACACAAATGTTTCAAATGGTCCTTCACAGCTGGGGCTCAAAAACGTCTCCTTCATTCAATGAACAGTATGTCAGGCGGTTATAAAACTCCTGACGAACTCTCAAGAGGGTAGAAGGCTGTATTTGCCCGAGCGCTTCAACGATTTTCACCTGTAGGTTATGCAAATTGTCTGCTCTCTCATTGAAAGTGTAAACAGTACTTTTCACATAACCCCACAAGAAAAAATCATTGTGCGCTAGATCGGGTGATCTAGGAGGCCATTTTATTGTTCCGTTATCGCCAATAATCAGGTGGCCGAACACACTTTCAAGGTAAGTGTGTACGATCGCCGCATTATGCGCCGGGCATCCATCTTGTTGGAACCAAATATTGGCGAGATCAATGCCAAGCTGCCTAATTGCAGGAACAATCTGCGTTTGTAGTAACGCCAAATATTTTGCAGCCGTAAGAGTTCCATCAATAAAGAACGGTCCGATAATGTTATTAACTAGAATTCCTGCCCACACATTCAGTTTCTGTGGATACTGCGTGCGGACGGGAATACTGAGGTGTTTATTTTCCCGAGACCAATACCGAACGACTGAAGGATTGTGATGGCCGTGGAGAGGGAATGTGGATTCATCAGTAAACAAAATGTTACCAATAAAACTTCCATCCCTGTTCGCCTTCTCCATGACCATTTCACAAAACTGCATTCGACGGTATTTGTCTAAAGGAAATATTTCTTGAACCGTTCCAACCTTGAAGCTATGACAGCCGTTGCGATGCAAAATATTTCTTGTTGTTCTGGATGTGAGATCGGCTATTGGTACCATTTCAGCAATTTTTCTGCTTGAGCATGGCTCAGATACTTCTGCAGCGGCACAAACAGCAGTTTCGATCTCCTCCCTTTTCTCGCTAATTTTTGGTTTCCAACCTTCAGGGTGCATGCAGCTATGGCACTTATGTAAGCAGCCCACCCTCTTGAATTTTTCGTAGGTATTTATAACCGTTGCGTGAGACGGAATTGGCCGATCTGGGAAACGTACCGCAAATAATTCAACAACCGCGCGTGCTGAATTATTCTGGATGTACCATTCTATCATTTGAAACTTTTCTTCTTGCGAGTACATTTTTAAGATATTTTGGATTAAATAAAGACGCACCTTTCCTACACAAAACCCAACCGCAGAGTGAGTCATGAATCCCTTATCGCACTTGACGACGGCACGCGCGTTAACGGTAGGAAATATGTACGAATAGCGATGAAAGTAGACGAGCCGATGCGCTGTTGCCAAGAAATGATTTCCCATGTATAACAATGGTTTTTCATAAGGTGTATATTCAATTACTGTAGGTTGAATTAAATCACTCACGTGTAAAATACGTATTTTCAGCAACTTGGTTCGTAAAAATTCAGTTCTGGGAATCTATAGATTTTATTTCCGGAAACACAATTTACGAATAGCGGTGGAGCTTCAAACCTGATCAAAAACATAGTAGCCGCAGCTAACATATTTCCAATCACGAAGCATAATAAACTGTTATCAAGGAATATATGAATATAATTCGATTTGGCAACATCGTATCCTTCATTTGCTTTGACTGCTCCATGTCGCCAAATCCAATGTTTTTCAATCAAGTTAAGAGAAATCCCTCGTAGCGCGGATATTTATGATAAAAGCCAGAAGACAGACTTGTTGAAAATTGAGCTTTTCCCAGGGGATGGAAATATTTGCATCTACTGGGTATCGTAAAGCCTAGCCAATGATACGTAGATTGCAAAGCATGACTTCTGGCAACTGATCTTGTTACCGTAGGATTTGACTTTGGCTAGTTGAGATTGAAGATTTTGCTTACCTATATATCCTATTTTAAATAGAAGGTCAGAAGAAAACTGTTCAACATTTGAATGTTCATGCAAAATTCAATATGTAGACTTTCAGAGGATTTCTTCTACGAGCGCGTGACAACATTGCTTTCAGTTCTATACTGCCTTCCAATTTGGAACCTAACTATAATTCAAATTAAAAAAAGGACACGCAGAGTATCACTCCAGTCAGCCATACTGCTAATGCTGGTTGTGCCGTTGTGTCATATGGGCAATAACGTAAGTCTTAAAAGTTTTAGTACAAAATATTTATAGGAAGAACGAAAAGAAACTTACCAACCCATAAACATGTCTCATCAACAGATTATATGCTGTAAAAAGATATTTTTTGAGTAGAAGGGCTTTTAGAACTACGAGCCCCTTCCCACTTCAGTTGGCCCAACTATTGAAATCTTAGTTTTTTTTTCTATCAAACACAAATAATAAAATGTAGCCGGGTTTTATAGGTTTAAAATATTAACAATGAATATTTTGATAATATATAGTAGAAAACACCAACTTTATCACTCCCTAATCAAATTTGCAGCATAAAAATGACACATGTTGCAATTACAGCATATCAACCTATTTTCATTTCAATGCAAAATAAGTCTATAACGCATAGGTGGCTGTGAAAAATAAAAGCCATGACAATTGTTTTTATTGATCACAGCTGTCAGAATACGTTTAAAATAGTTTTGGGCAGTTAAAGTTTTCTAAATGAGTAGAGGAAAGGTTATTAGTGAGAAAATTCGGTTACTGATAATTAAATTTTTTAATTCTGAGAAATTAAACTCAGAAATTGCAACTTTGTTAGACTTATCATGGTACAGTGTGAGAAATATTGTTAGAAGGTATAACGTAACTGGTTCAGTTAATATTAAGCCTCCATATGTGAAAAAAAGTAATATCACAAATGTCGACCGAAGAGCATTAAGAAGAATAATCGTGAAAAACAGACGTGCCAATTATTTACAATTAAGTACTCTGTGGAGTGAAGCTGTTGGAAGGAGAATTTCGAGGTCCACAGCTCATAGAGGCCCACAAACTGGGATTTAGCACCTGCAAGGTAAGTTTTCTTTTAAGAAAAGTAAAGTAAAAACCCTAAAGTTGCACAACTTGTTTATAGGCCAAAGAAAAGCCACTATTAACTCCACTGCAAAAGAAAAATCGGCTCAGATGGGCTAAAGAGCATAGACGATGGACACCTCAACAATGGTGTGCAATACAATGGAGTGAAAAGGCCCGATTCGAAGTTTGTGTTGGTGACAGTCGCAGTAGAGTTATTCGCAAAAAAAATGATTAGTTTATAAAGGCATATGTTCACTGATTAGTAAAAGATTCGATGCGAATTTCATACAGGATAAGCATACGGTACCCCAAAAATCATTGTCTAAATTCAGTACGCAATAATTATATTGATCGATTTCCGGTAACCGACCGGAGCTTCGCACCACCTTCTATAATCGCTCCCCCGAGCTATTAATTTTTCCGATTACCGCTGAAGCGTGGCTAAAACTCCCCAAAACTGCTAACAACCTCTCCATCTGTGACTCCGCCGTCTCACAGCTTTGCTCATAATCAACAAACTTCTGACGTTTACTTGACGAGATACGCTTTAACTAAAACGCACTCTAATTGCAATCAAATTAGCTGCGACCCTATGTTCATTAGAAGCACCGCAACGGATATCAAGTAGTCTGGGTGCGTCATCTTTGACAGTACGGGGGCTACGTGACAAGTTCATCGTAATTGGACCAGAGTTAGATGTCACCGCGGTAACGGGAAAATATATTTGGTGTGCGATGGTACTTGAAGAATAATACGTATTGCAAACGAAGTTCGAAAAATATAGCAAAATACTCTACAAAATGATATAACAATTTATTCACAGTACTTATACAAGTTTAAGTGAATGCATTGAGAAATGAATAGTGTCGTTGAGCCTGGTTTGAACAAGATGATAGTATTGATATGTGATCTCAATTTTTTATACAGGGTGGCGCATCGAAAACGAAACAGACGCATTTACTGGAAGCTCAGTTTTTTTTTGGAAAAACGCTCAGACCCGTCGATTTTGTTTTCGAGGGGGACACAAGTTTGGCAAAAAATCACGTTAACACGTGCAGCCCCCTGGGCGGGGGTGACACCAACCCTGAAATCTTAAATGGAGAGGGGGGTCGAGTGATACCTCATTTTAAAGGTCTTTCAATTCCCGTTATAATGATGTAAAATACATGAGCTTCAGTTCAGTAGTTTGAAGATTTATTGATTTAAAGCTTAAAGTAGACTTTAATATACTAAGTGACATATAAATCCGAACACCCAGTTTAAATGGTTTTATTTTAATAAAATTTTGTATAAGTACTTAATGAAGCATAATAAGTAAATGATAAAAATTTCAAAATGATGTCACTGCTTTAAAGCCCTTTGACCTTTAATAATGTGTGGATGCACCCTAATGTGCTACGCGTTCTCCAACGCGCCTAGGCATGCTTCTAATCAGGTGGTCAATGTCCTCCTGTGGTATCTCATTCCAGGCAACCACCAACTCCTCTCGAAGTGCTTCTAGAGTCTCAGGAGGACGTTGCAAATTGAGCAATCTCCTACCCATCATATCCCACACGTGCTCAATTGGGGATAAGTCGGGAGATCTTGGTGGCCATGGTAACAATGTGACATCATTATGTTGAAAGAAGTCTATTGTGACTCTTGCAACATGTGGTCGGGCATTATCTTGTTGGAAAGTTGGATCTGCCAGGGTGGATATAACGCTGCGCGTTCATGTTACCTCTGATGAAGATTAAAGGTGACCTGGAACCATAAGCTATAGCACCCCAAACCATAACTCCAACAGTGTGATGAAGATGTCTTTCAACAAAAAACAGTGAATTCCTCCTTTCACCACGTCGCCTTCTAACCCTGGCACGACCATCGTGCATGCCTAAACAAAATCGAGACTCTTCACTAAAGACAATACTGTTCCATTCCTTATCCCAAAGTGACCGTTGTCTGCACCACTCAAGGCGATTACGTCGGTGTTCTCGAGTTAAAGGGAGGACCCAGTATGGCCGGTATGAAGACAAGCCAAAACTTCTCATTCGTCGGTAAATACTTCGCATGCCAATAGGTCTTCCGTGTTCTGCAAACCATTCATTTGCAATGGACCTGGTAGTGGAGAAACGGTCCCTTAAGGCCAATAATCTTAGGCGGCGATCTTCACGGTCTGTTGTTCTACGGCGGCGTCCAGTGCCCCTTGCTCATTGCGCGCGGCCTTCTCGAAGCCATGCCTGACAACACCTAACCACAGTGTCTACACTTCTTTGCACTCTAACTGCAATTGCCCGAAAAGAAAGTCCAGCTTCCCGAAGTCCCACTATACGGCCCCTATCAAACTCACTAAGTTGACGAAATCGTACAGGTCTCCGTACTCTAGGCATCGTAACCGATCGTAAAGGATGTCAAGAACCAAAATTCGCCAACGTTGATTCTTTACTGCGGCTGAAATATACATTTTTAGAGCGTTAGTGAATTACAAAAAAGCAGTATAAAAATCGGAATGTCCAACTGATAAGGCTGAAAATTTTTGCACTTGTTATTTACAGTAAGATAAATACATTCACCAACTTTTATTAAAATAAAACCATTTAAACTGGGTGTTCGGATTTATATTTCACTTAGTATATTAGTTTTATTTAAGCTTTAAATCAATAAATCTTCAAAACTATTGAACTGAAGTACATTAATTTTATATGATTATAAAGGGAACTGAAAGTCCTTTAAAATAAGGTATCACACGACCCCCTTTCCATTTAAGATTTTGGGGATGGTGTCACCCCCGCTTAGGGGGCTGCACGTGCTAACGTGATTTTTTGCCAAAATTTTGTCCCCCTCGAAAACAAAATCGACGGGTCTGAGCGTTATTAAAAAAAACTGAGCCGCCGGAAAATGCGTCTGTTTCGTTTTGCGATGCGCCACCCTGTATATATTTTAACGTGAACCGTCGTCTTAATAACCAGTTAAGTGAGAAAAAGTTTCAGTCTTAACGCAAAGTGTACTCTTATTACTTTATTCTCTAGCGTTCGATGAACTCTGTCATCATTATCAGGAGCTACAAAACATTTGAAAAATATCAGCTACATGTGGATAATTGATCCAAAATTATGCAGTAATTTAAGATCAATTAATCCTGATTTATTAAGTAATTTAAAATCAATTATGGGTATATCGATATAGGCGATGTTTAACAACATTTCGTAGATTCTTCAATATACGCGGAAGAGTGATAAGAGGGGCTTACTGTCTTTCAACAATAACAAAGGCCTTGTGAAATCAATATACACCGACTTTTAATAACTAATTGGCATATTCTAACAGTAACAGGTTAAAAAAAGGATAAGTACCTTTTTGTCACTAGACCCCCGTCGTTCCAGTCTACCTCGATTACAGATCATAGGTTAAACATTATTTCGACTGCACCCGAGCAATGGTAAGAGATGAATATACTAAGTGTCATATAAATCCGAACACCCAGTTTAAATGGTTTTATTTTAATAAAGTTTTGTATAAGTACTTAATGAAGCATAATAAGTAAATGATAAAAATTTCAAAATGATTGCACTGCTTTAAAGCCCTTTGATCTTTAATAATGTGTGGATGCACCCTGATGTGCTGCGCATTCTCCAACGCGCCTAGGCATACTTCTGATCAGGTGGTCAATGTCCTCCTGTGGTATCTCATTCCAGGCAACCACCAACTCCTCTCGAAGTGCTTCTAGAGTCTGAGGAGGACGTTGCAAATTGTGCAATCTCCTACCCATCATATCCCACACGTGCTCAATTGGGGATAAGTCGGGAGATCTTGGTGGCTATGGTAACAATGTGACATTATTATGCTGAAAGAAGTCTATTGTGACTCTTGCAACATGTGGTCGGGCATTATCTTGTTGGAAAGTTGGATCTGCCAGGGTGTCAAGATAGGGAAAAAGATGGGGTTCTAGAACTTCGTGGATATAACGCTGTGCGTTCATGTTACCTCTGATGAAGATTCAAGGTGACCTAGAACCATAAGCTATAGCACCCCAAACCATAACTCCAACAGTGTGATGAACATGTCTTTCAACAAAAAACTGTGGATTCCTCCTTTCACCACGTCGCCTTCTAACCCTGGGACGACCATCGTGCATGCCTAAACAAAATCTAGACTCGTCACTAAAGACATTACTGTTCCATTCCTGATCCCAGAGTGACCGTTGTCTGCACCACTCAAGGCGATTACGTCGGTGTTCTCGAGTTAAAGGGAGGACCCAGTGTGGCCGGTATGAAAACAAGCCAAAACTTCTCATTCGTCGGTAAACACTTCGCATGCCAATAGGTCTTCCGTGTTCTGCAAACCATTCATTTGCAATGGACCTGGTAGTGGAGAAACGGTCCCTTAAGGCCAATAATCTTAGGCGACGATCTTCACGGTCTATTGTTCTACGGCGGCGTCCAGTGCCCCTTGCTCTTTGCGTACGGCCTTCTCGAAGCCATGCCTGACAACACCTAACCAATCCTTGCAATCTAACTGCAATTGCCCGAAAAGAAAGTCCAGCTTCCCGAAGTCCCACTATACGGCTCCTATCAAACTCACTAAGTTGACGAAATCGTACAGGTCTCCGTACTCTAGGCATCGTAACCGATCGTAAAGGATGTCAAGAACCAAAATCCGCCAACGTTGATTCTTTACTGCGGCTGAAATATTCATTTTTAGAGCGTTAGTGAATTAAAAAAAGCAGTATAAAAACCGGAACTGATAAGGCTGAACATTTTTTCGCTTATTATTTACAGTAAGATAAATACATTCACCAACTTTTATTAAAATAAAACCATTTAAACTGGGTGTTCGGATTTATATGTCACTTAGTATAATTCTCGATATATATGATTTGCTAGTCGACTAAACCGACTAATCTTCCGGATACACAGAGCGACGAGCACGAGGACGGTTCACTTTCCATCGCGATATCAAGCAAACAATCGGAATAAAAGGAGGTCGACATTACCCGTATTTACCTATGGGATTTGCTTAAGGACACAAAGCGAGCTCCACTATGCTTGCCTTCCAGATACATGCATAAACCGTGTGTATTGTGTGTTTTGTGCGGCCCCTAAGAGACCTCTATGTTGAATGCACCGCCGCTTGTTTCGGTCCAGTTTACGTCCTCCGCTGGAAGCCGGAATATGAGAAATTGTATTGCAAATAACCAACGTCATATGAAATACGGAGGTAGGCAACGAATAACTCTTAGGGTACGGTTATAGTGGATGCGTATTCTGACGAACTATCGTTCTGACGAAAAAGTCAGAACTCGCTCGAGCAAATCAACAAATACAAAAGCAATGATTGTGGCTATACTGTATGCGAATCGATCGTCAGATTACACACGAATACGTCAGATCAAGCTGGTCGTTCAAACAGTTTTGATTTTTTGTTGCGAATTGTTGCGATTTGTTTAATATTTTATTTTTACAAATATGGATGTCGAAAAACTTTATGTTTTGGGTTATGGGATATGCAGCAAAAAAACTACCATAACAGGGATATTTTCCCATCATTTCCCACACGTGCTCAATTGGGGATAAGTCGGGAAATCGTGGTGGCCATGGTAACAATGTGACAACATTATGTTGAAAGAAGTCTATTGTGACTCTTGCAACATGTGGTCGCGCATTATCTTGTTGGAAAGTTGGATCTGCCACTGTGTCAAGATAGGGTAAAAGATGGGGTTCTCGAACTTCGTGGATATAACGCTGCGCGTTCATGTTACCTCTGATGAGGATTAAAGGTGACCTGGAACCATAAGCTATAGCACCCCAAACCATAACTCCAACAGTGTGATGAACATGTCTTTCAACAAAAAACTGTGGATTCCTCCTTTCACCACATCGCCTTCTAACCCTGGCACGACCATCGTGAATGCCTAAATAAAATCCAGACTCGTCACTAAAGACTGTTCCATTCCTGATCCCAGAGTGACCGGTGTCTGCACCACTCAAGGCGATTACGTCGGGGTTCTCGAGTTAAAGGGAGGACCCAGTGTGGTCGGTATGAAAACAAGCCGAAGCTTCTCATTCGTCGGTAAACACTTCGCATGCCAATAGGTCTTCCGTGTTCTGCAAACCATTCATTTGCAATGGACCTGGTAGTGGAGAAACGGTCCCTTAAGGCCAATAATCTTAGGCGGCGATCTTCACGGTCTGTTGTTCTACGGCGGCGTCCAGTGCCCCTTGCTCTTTGCGCACGGCCTTCTCGAAGCCATGCCCGACAACACCTAACCACAGTGTATACCCTTCTTTGCACTCTAACTGCAATTGCCCGAAAAGAAAGTTTAGCTTCCCGAAGTCCCACTATACGGCCCCTATCAAACTCACTAAGTTGACGAAATCGTACAGGTCTCCGTACTCTAGGCATCGTAACCGATCGTAAAGGATGTCAAGAACCAAAATCCGCCAACGTTGATTCTTTACTGCGGCTGAAATATTTATTTTTAGAGAGTTAGTGAATTAAAAAAAAGCAGTAGAAAAACCGGAATGTCCAACTGATAAGGCTGAACATTTTTTCACTTGTTATTTACAGTAAGATAAATACATTCACCAACTTTTATTAAAATAAAACCATTTAAACTGGGTGTTCGGATTTATATGTCACTTAGTATAGTAATTCCGGGTAATATGAAATAGTACGGGTAATATGGAATAGCTTCTTATTTTTATGTAGGTAGCGACATCTGTATTTCAATACCTAAGCCAGCCTCTTTTACACCCTAAATACACAATAGCGTCGACAGGTTTCGCTGGTTGCCGTTCTCTAGTTTATAAACCGCAAATGAGCATTATTTGTGGTTACAAAGTTGTGCACGATAGTCATTAGCATTTTTGTAAAGGTGTTATTTATTTACAAATCTTGCTTATTTTGACAGGTGAGTCTGTTCAAATGTTAAGTTACTATTTTAGAGGGCTGTTACCATATTTTTTTCTTAAAACATATTTGCAGAGTGTATTTTTTTCCTCAGTTGCTGTTTCGGGTAATATGGAATATTCCATATTATACTGCTTCTAGGTATCCCATATTACACGATGTTTTTGTTTTGAGATTTAACGATATTTGCGAAGAGACAAAAAGCCTAATTATCAGCAAAAATTGGGTCGTTTTGCGTATGAAACAAGTTTTTTTTTGCAGAAACTATGTCGGCAGGAAAAAGAAAGCAATGGCAGTCTGATGAGCAGTCTGATGATATGCGCAAAGCAATTGAAGATGTTAGAAGTAACAGGTTGGGCTATTTATTTGCAAAACGTTATAACGTTCCACGAGCAATACTTCATCGCTTGTGCAATAAAGAAGGTTCTCCTGATACTGTTTCCAGTACTACATTAGGCCGAAAAACAGCTTTGCCACCGGAATTGGAAACAGAACTAGTGAAGTATTTGTTGATCATGGATCAAATGTATTATGGATTAACCAGAAAAGATTTGCGATCCATGGCTTTTCAGCTGGCTCGACGCAACAGCCTTCCACATCCATTTTCATTTTTACGGGAATCAGCTGGAAAAGACTGGTTGTATGGTTTTATGAAAAGGCACAAAGCTTCTTTGAGCATTCGAAAACCAACTGGTACTTCTCTAAATAGAGCTCTCGGTTTTAATAAGGAAGACGTCAATGAGTTTTTTAACCTGCTTGAGAAACTTATGACAGAAAAAGACTTTCATTGTGACAGGTTTTACAATGTTGATGAGACGGGGTTATGTATTGTACAATCCAAATGTCCCGAAGTTGTCTCAAAAAGAGGCAAACTGACAAGTAGGTGTACTAACGTCGGCCGAGCGAGGCTCCTTAGTGACTGCAGTTTTATGTATGAATGCAGCAGGAGGGTTCGTGCCACCCATGATTATTTTCCCTCGCAAAAATTCAAGTGAGCAGCTTAAGAAAGGAGCTCCTCCGGGCACCTCGGGATGGATTCAGACTGAGATCTTCACTAAATGGTTTGACCATTTTTTGGAAAGGACAAACCCCACCAAAGACAGTCCAGTACTCCTTATTTTAGATGGGCATCACACTCACACTCGAAATATTGACGTAGTCATAAAAGCCCGAGAAAATTTTGTAACAATATTATGTTTGCCTCCTCATACATCGCATAAAATGCAGCCTCTGGATAAAACATTCATGGGTGCCCTGAAAACATTCTACAATGAGGAAGTAAGGCTATTTATGCGGGCACATAATAGAGCCGTAACACATTTTGATATGGGCGAGTTATTTGGAAGAGCCTATACAAAAGTCCAGACTGCGGAGAGGTCAATAAAGGGATTCAGTACAACTGGCATTTACCCCTTTCGACGAGACGTATTCTCCGATGAAGACTTCTTAGCCGAACAGCAAAGACATCATGTGCCCCATCCTGTCACAGCAGATTTTCCAGAAAATAATGAACCAGCGCTATGTCATTCACCAAACATTCTCCCCAAGGATATCGCACCAATACTACAACTGAAAAAAAAAATAGGCTCGAGAGGAAGAAAACCTGGTCGTGCACGGGTAGTAACCTCAACTCCGAATAAAGAGGAGTTAGAGGAATGTATTAATCGTTCACGTGAGAAAGTTACTAAGAGACTAATCAATGAAGCAGGACCAAGTTCTTTTAAACAATCTGCGAAGAAAAAGAGAAAAGCACGTTCACCATCAACATCACCTTCATCATTAACATCTTCTTCAGAACTCGTTCCCGCAAACTCCTCTGATGAAGATGATCTCCCCCTGTCATCTTATATTAGTCCCAAGCAATGTGCTGATTACACGACGGAATGTATTTTTTGCCAAGAGATGTTCACGATGAGTAAAAGCAGAGAGGTATGGGTGAAATGTGTCATTTGTAACGGATGGGCTCATGAAGCTTGCACAAGTTGTGAAGGTGATATCTACATTTGCGGTTTTTGTAAATAAAATTAAGGCCTATCTAATTTGTTTTATATTTGTTAAATTACCTAACGTGAAGAATTAAACTTGTTTTTCGTATGATTTACCCTATTCCATATTACCCCACATACCTATTCCATATTATACTTCTCTTTTGTTTGACAGATAAAAATAACTAATTGGAAAGTATTTTTCTCTACACAAAAATGAGGTTTGCTTCAGTTGATCTGGTGGTAAGCAATTGTTAGGTAACATCGTATAAGTGTTTCAACAAATTTTCAGAAGAAAAGGTGTATTATTTTTTCAGTTATTGAGAGAAATGAGAATGGTATTCCATATTACCCGAAACTACTCTATATATTATTAGAAACTTTTTAGGGAAATCACATCTGCAACTACAAAATTGTTGGTTGTAAGCATAAGATATGCCACACGTTCTTCCTGTAAAACTTTGCAATTACATGATACCTGTTTTTTTTTAAACACAAATAAGAAATCTGAAAACCCAATAAAATAAGACGTTACCACCAAAGGCAATTTTTTAAATTGCGAATGAGTTATAAAAATCCTCTGAGGTAGGTTGAGTACCTTTCTTGAATTGAGGTTTCATACCATATTTTAAATGCATCCTTCACATCCATTGTATCTATGCTGCAAAGACTAATCATGCAATAAGTATTACAAGATTGCTTATTTTTTTAATACAGCACTGTCATGACGGAAGCAGGGTTCAAATAGGTCAACCGCCTCATCAATCTTAATTAAAATATAATTGGTTTATCAAAGCAACACAAAAGAGAATCTTAAATGCTTGAACATGGGGACAATGATTCAGAATGTAAAAAGATTTATAAGAATTAAGAAGTTAATGAACAGCACGGAGTATACGCACATGTGTCGTTGATTATTGACCTTGGAAGCCTGCCTAGCCATAAGCTGTAGATTTATTTTTGTATGTGTTATACAGGGTGTTCCCTAATTGAATGTCAATATTTCACGAGGCGATTTTTGGGTCCGCTTCAAGGAGAAAACTTGATATGGGCATATGTCCTAAACGAATTAAGTGGTGAGATTCAGGGCAGTAAAGTACGAATAAAAAGTACGTAAACTGAAGTATATTTTTGAAACCTTTCACTCACGCGTAGATTTGATCTCTTTATTTTTTTAGTCCGTGAACGATTTTCCCCTGCAGCGAAAACCGTCCATTGGATTGAAAAAACCAATTTGCTTAAATATAATAGGGAATTACAAAAATAACTTTTATTTCACGATGAATCAGTGGCATACCATCACTCTCCGTCAAAGCAAACTAATGGAATTTCATGTATGTCAAGTTTCATTAAAGTATCTGAAGCGGTATTACAGATATTAATAATAAAACATTTGTCTTTAAAATGTTCAGCATCATGTCTCTCAAAGGGTAAAGCATCCCACAAACCGGCGCGAAATATTCGCTTTGGCTGCGAAAATTTCGCGGCGATGAATTCGCGATCAGATTAAAACGCGGCGGTTTACGGACAGGCTCAGACTTGTGCGAAGCGAATGCGATTGTTCCAGCGTTTTTATCGCGGCGTATTTCAGTTCGCCTTTGACCGCGTTTTTGACGCCGTTCTTCAAAAATTCGCAATGGCAAAAACGGAATTATTGACAGAAATAGTGAATAAGTATCCTTGTTTGTATGATTTGTCGAACGATGAATACAGGAATGTGAGAAAGAAAGACAAGATTTGGATGGAAATAGGAAAAGAATTAAATACAAATGGCATGTACCTAATATTTTTTATTAACTTGTTAAATAATTTACAGTCTACACAAATGTGAAAACGAACATTCTATATATTGGGCATAGGCATATCAGAATTAGAATAATTTACGAATTTGGCACGAGTAGAAAATGCTAGCCTTGCTGCCCGCCGAGGATCATTTGCTATATCAGTAAAAGCTCCAAGCACGGATTCTGGGGGATCTAAGAATCGAAAATATTTGTCATCGCCACTTTTACTTCGTAAAAAATTGTGTAAAACACTGCCGTACGTATAATTAGAATAGTAGTATCTACTTTAGTTTCTAATGGCCTGTAAAATATTCGCCATTTTTGAGACAAAATACCAAACGCATTTTCCACGACCCTTCTAGCTCGACAAAGTCTTACATTGTATTTCTCTTTTCTGACGTCTGTTAAAGTCTGCTTATCAGGAAATGGTCTCATAAGGTATGGTTTTAAAGCAAATGCTTCATCACCAATTAAGACGTACGAGCAGATTTCATTTTGCCCAGGGAGAAATCTAGGTGCAGGGACCCTCATTAAATTTTGTTCAAATCGTATTCCCATGTTTGAGGTTTCGAAAATACCCCCATCACTATTTTTTCCGAAACCACCAATATCAACACATATAAATTTATAGTCCGGGCCAACAATGGCCATAAGTACTATTGAATATTTATGTAAATAGCACCAGTAATTGGAGCCACTGTTGTTAGGTCTCTTGATTGTTACATGTTTACCGTCCACGCTGCCAATGCAATTGGGAAATCCCCATCTATTTTCAAATTCTTCAGCACATTTTTTCCATATATTCTCTGTTGGTTCTGGTAAATATATATATGTTCCATATGTCTGCATATCGCTTCACAGACTTCGGTTACGATTGCACTCACTGTTGTAAAGCCAACTCGAAAGCTATGCCCAATGGTATAGAAGGTGTCACCAGTGGCAAGGAATCTATAAAAAAAATCGATTTTAGGTGATGAAGTAAAAAAAAGGTGGAAGAATATCAGAGACACATTTGCAAAATATATAAAATCTACCAAACCAAAAACCGGCCAAGCAGTGGGCAACATAAAGAAATGGCAGTGGGCTGACTACATGGAATTTTTCCGTCCTTTTTTGGCATTTGCCAAATCGTCGTCTAATGTGAAAGATATTGACGTCATACATTATGAGACTGCCAAATTTAACTCAAATATATAACAGGAAAGGGCTGGAAATGTAGAAACCGAAAATTTGGAAGACCGCGGCCATGGAGAAGATGAAAATGCTGATGTAGATGCAGAAGATGCACAGAACGCCTCGGCAACACAGACAGCACCACCTTCTTCATTGAACACTACAGCAGTGACTACTCCAGGGCACACCTTTCCGCAGACTGCAACTACACCAAAATATAAAACGAGCAGAAAACGCTATGAACCACCATCTTCGTCTGTACAACAGCTCATTAATTATTTTGAAGGTAAAAAACCTAAAAAAGAGAACAAGGCCAATGATTCACTTTTCTTGGCACATGCACAGACTGTGAAAACACTTCCCTTAAAGCGTCAAGCCCGAATAAAACTAAAAATAGCCGAATTAATAGCGCACGAAGAATTTGAACATATTGAAGAAATGTCTTCAGCGTCTACCCAGAATTCTGCAAGTATGTATGATAGTAGTATGTCGTCCTTCCCAAGCGGCACTGGGTTTACTCCAATAATATACCCAACAGAGGAGGCAAATTCTGCCTCGAATTATTTAGCAACATTTAATCCTAGTGGCAACATGTAGTCCAATTATTACAATAAAATATTTATTTCACGATCCCTGAAGTTTTCGTATTCGATAAGCCTACTAATTTTAATACATATAATTTTTTTACCTGAGTGTAATAGCAAGTCGTTCTTCTGGCGAAATAGCTTCACGATAATTTGTGTCAGATTTTCGTATTTCATCTTTCACCAAGTTCAATATTTCATCGAAATACTCTGGAGTCATTCTAAAATATACGTAAAAGCGCTGTTCATCCAGCCGAAGTTGTGGTATCAAGGTATGGTATTCCCCAAATTTATTTCGTTCCAAGTTAATATCATGTACCCACTTCCTTCGTTTCCTAAACAAATTTGAAAATATTTGTTTTATGTACTTCGTTAAACTTAATACATACCCAACTATCAAATGGCGTTAAATAAACATAACTTACCATGCATTTTGTTCTTCTTCTAAAGCAAAAAATAGAAGTGCCTCCTCTTCTTCTGAAGACGAGCTTATTGCAAAAGGCAAAAATAAAATGTACGCATCCTGTCGAAACCTTCACGTTCACGGAGCGAATAAGACGCTTTGGTATGAATAAACAGGCGAAACAGATTGCGAATTTCGCTCTGAATTTCGTTGCGAATACTTCGCCGCGATTATTTCGCGCCGGTTTGTGGGATGCTTAATACATTGAAGGACATGCGTTCTTAAGAAATTTTTTTTAACATGGACGATATAAATAGTGTTTTTTATATATCCCTTTTCTTTTGAGCTAGAATTCGCTAGCTAGTTGATTCAAACCCCACTTCAGTTGGCCCACTTCAAGATCTGTACAAAAATATGCCTTTATAAACTAAACATGACGAAAGTATTTACTTCTAAAACAATTTATTTTCTCAAAAACATTTTAGATACACTCTAGTCGTAAAAAATACATATTTGAAATCACTTAGTTATGGTTTGGGCGCCACAAAGTTTCAAGCACTAGGAGCAAAAATAACAAGTAACCAACGTTGGGTCTCTGGCGCTAAAGGAGATACAAGCTCACAAGGTACGCAAACATTTATCGAACAACAGATATAAAAAAAATTTAAAGAAGTTCTTGAGGACAAGCAAAAGAAAAGTTATTTTGTACTACCTCTCCAGCTAAATGAATTATAGTTAAAACTAGAATACAAAAAAACACCTAGGCAGGTGCTTGGCTATCACAGGTTGGCAACCGATGGCAGGAAGTCCCAGATGGAACTCAAACCCGAAGGTGGAACCAGAAGGTTCTCAGAAATGGGGAACTGCTCGTCACAGACGTGAGTCCTACTTAAATTTGCCTCGGAGTATCACTGCAGACAGTTTCCCTCATCTAGATGGCTCAGTGTAGCTGTGACAACGGCTAAGTCCCCGAAAGGTAGAGAAAAAAGGGATCCGACGACAAATTTCACCAAAGAGGCCGATTTCTATCAAAATCTCCACCACCCGATAAATCCGCAGCATTGGGTGTGAAATTATTTCACGACTGCGGGCTGTGGGCCATTTAACTCCTACACGACATCACCAGAAATAGCCCCAAGACACATTCAGCTCTCATATTTGGCGTCGGCAGAAATTATAAAAAAAGACGAGATGGAGAGTACGATTTTCTACCATAAAATTATTAGACCACCATTACTACTCTAAATAAGAAAAACGTTGTAATAATTTACTTTATAAAGACAATTAATTTTTAGTCGATGATAAGAAGAAACTGTAACAAACTAGTGAAAAGGGTGGTGATGTGACCCAGCGGAATTTCTCTTCCACCAGAAGACCAGCGTCTTCTCAGAAGTCCTGGCCCATTCCCGAATAAGTACACTGATCAACAGCCAAAACATATTCTAAATAAAATCAACAAAATATTACTATTTTTAATGTGCTAAAATCGGAATGAAACTTATTTTTCAATATTGGTTCAAGTTTTAAAGATACGGTAATTATATGTGTTCCTGCTGTGACAGTGTTAATATACTGTAATTCACAAGAATGCACGTGCTACATTTTTATATTCGGCAAGGAAAGATGATGTATAAATCGGCATGATTGTGTTACGTTATACATACGTGTAGCCATTTTTTCCTCAGTTGGCTGACAGCGTTCATGCAAGATGTCTCGAAAGTGTGTAAACAATCCAGATCAGTTTTGTTACGTGTGTGGTGATGTGACTTTTGCGTCTCAGAGACGGTCTATTACTCCACTAATAACAAAGGCATATCAGCTTTATTTCGGTTGTAAACTAGGTGATCAAGACAAACAGTGGGCACCCCACATCTGCTGTAATACATGTGCTTCAAGTCTGAGGAGATGGTTAAATGGCAAAAAACGGTCTATGCGCTTTGCTGTCCCAATGGTTTGGAGAGAGCCTACAAATCATATTAATGATTGTTACTTTTGCATGGTACCTTGTGTTAGACAAGCCACAGGTATGTCCAAGAATAAAAAATCGGTTATTAACTACCCAAACATACCATCTGCGATGAGACCTGTGCCTCACAGTGACCAAAATCCTATTCCAAAACCCCCAGAATCCTACACTTGCGAATCAGAAAACGAATCAGATCATGGCGATCGAGTGATTCGTCAGGAAGAAGATATGCCATCAACGTCAAGAGATCCTGATTTTATACCGAGCACGTCATGCCACCAACCGCACAAAATAACACAGTCAGAATTAAATGATCTTGTAAGAGATTTAGAACTTCCAAAATGTAAGGCAGAGTTACTTGGATCAAGACTGCGGGAGTGGAACTTGTTAGAAGACGATGTTTCGGTATTTGTTTTTCGTAAACGCCACAAAGACTTAGAACCATTTATCAATATGGAGAATAACTTGGTTTTCTGCAGTAACATTAACGGCTTACTGGCGGCTTTAAATATAAACTATAACCCAGAAGAATGGAGATTGTTTATAGACAGTTCAACATTGAGTTTAAAGGCAGTGTTATTGCATATTGGAAATATTTTACCATCTCTTCCTGTAGGGTATGCAGTTCACATGAAAGAATCATATGACAGTATGAAGTACCTATTGACATGCATAAAATACGATGAGCACCAATGGCATATTTGTGGCGATTTGAAAGTTGTTGCACTTTTACTTGGGCTGCAGCTAGGCTAGACAAAGTTTTGCTGTTTTTTGTGTGAATGGGACAGTCGGGCAAAGGCACTTCATTACACCAGACAAAACTGGCCTGTTCGTCAATTCCTAGAGCCAGGTCAAAAAAATGTACAGCATATGCCATTAGTAGATTCGAAAGAAATTTTATTACCACCACTGCATATCAAGTTGGGCCTAATGAAAAACTTTGTCAAGGCATTAGATAGAGATGGGTCAGCTTTTCAATACCTGCGTCAGAAACTTCCAAGACTAAGTGAGGCAAAGGTTAAAGAAGGTATTTTTGTTGGGCCACAGATTCGAAATATTTTGAAAGATACACAGTTTGAAAACACTTTAACAGGTATTGAAAAAACTGCTTGGAATGATTTCCGTCTGGTGGTCACTAATTTCTTGGGAAATAGAAAAGCTGACAACTATAAAACCCTTGTCAAAAATATGCTGTCATCGTATCAAAAGATGGGCTGTAATATATCTCTTAAGATACATTTCCTACACTCACACCTGGACTTTTTTCCTGACAATTGCGGAGCCCTAAGTGATGAGCACGGCGAACGTGTTCATCAGGATATTTCAACAATGGAATAAAGGTACCAGGGAAAGTGGAATCCTTCCATGCTTGCAGACTACTGTTGGACTCTTGGTAGAGATGCTCCAGAAACGATCCATAAAAGATCAGCAAAAAGACAGCGCATATAGTGATTCTTATAAGTATATGAATCTTGTTACTTTTTTAATATATCCTTAAAAATAAAAAGTTTTTTATTTAAACCGCAACTAATTTTTTTATTTCATTGTCATTTTTGGATTCAGTACCCCAAAATTAACAAAGAAGTGCACTTTTCCCACAAGATACAATTAAAAAACTAAAATTTGTTGTCCAGTGTTACCAAACCAAAACACGGCAAAGAAACGATAATCATATCTATGTAAATTGAATTAACTACGATCAGGTAGTGTATAAAGCTTAAAAATAATAAAGGACAGCTATTGAACTGGCGGAAACTGACGATTACGCTCATCGTGGAAACATAACAATTACCGATCAGTTCACAGCGGCGATTCTTTCCAATAAAACCTCGGATACAGTTCGGTCGGCAGTATCGAACAAGCAATTTGCATCGATGCAGTTGGTATCGCTCAGTATCTCGTTCTGATACTATGGTATTACCTTTTCGCAGCAGAGGCGTTTCAACAGGTTTCAACCAGATGGCTAGTCATAACCTTTAACAGTTTTTCAGCTTATTTGTCTATGCTACTGGCTTGTATCTCAAGATTTCGTTTTAGTAAAAAACCTTACATCAGCTCGCTGTACTCCGTCTCTGATTATACGGGAGTTCTGTATGTTGGGACTGTCCTACGGGGCAGCAGGTACATGTGAGGTACAGGATGGGCCAAAAGAAGCTGACCTACTTTAAACTTTAATAACTTTTTTATTTATCAATATTTTTTAATTTCGTTTATACAAAAATAAAATATATTTATTGGAGTTTTTTTTTCGCGTTTCACACACAACATTCCTTTTCAAGACATTGTCCGTAACTGCCTCAAGTGTTTCCCGATTTATGGCTCGAATTTCCATTATGAAATTGTCGATAACTTGTCTTAAGGTTCGAGGTTCATTGAGGTAAACCCTTTCTTTCAAATATCCCCATAGATATGAATCTGGCGCGGTTAAATCAGGGGAACGTGGGGGATATTCAGTTGCCGATCTTTTTGAAGTCCGACGTTCTCCAAAGAAGCCTCTTAGCAATGCCATTGTGGCTCCAGCTGTATGAGATGTGGCTCCGTCCTGTTGGAACCACATATCAGGTCTATTTTCAAGCGCTGGAATCAAAAAATTATCAAGCATAGCTTTCGCGAGTAACAGTCACCGCAGTTCCATCGTCATTTTGAAAGAAATAAGGCCCAATAATACCCGGGGTGGTAACACCACACCAAACTGTACATTTAATGGGGTGTAATTTTCTCTCGTGTACAGCCCTTGGATTTTGCCTTCCCCAAATTCATGCATTTTGCGTATCTACAAAACCATTCAGATGAAAATTATACGATTTAAAAAAATTTCTTCCTCTCTAACCAATTGCTGAAAACGAATGGCATAATTTAGTCGTTGTGCATAATCTTGTGGTCGTAAGTGCTGAACCATTTGAATTTTGTAAGGAAACATCCGCAAATGTTTCAAAATTCTTCTGAGGGATGTCGGGGAAGGTCCGATACAGAACCCTGGGTTTGAAAACGCCGAATAATGCTGCGGATAGCCCCATTGGATGGGGCGTTTCGAACATTAAAAAATCTTCGATAGTCTCTCTTGGTATTTACAATCGAAAAATTATGTTCATAGTAAAATTGTACGACTTTGGTTCTCTGGATCAGATTAAGTCTCTCCATTCTAAAATATCCAGAGCTCTACTTTGTAAATCTGAAAAAAAATCAAATATGTTAACTTGGGAAAAACTTATGAATTTTTAAAATCAGTCAGGAACTTTTGGCCCACCCTGTATATAACAAGGCTAATATGTGATGAAATAGTGGCGAAACACTGAAAATAAACTTCATGATGATACATGATGCTTATGAATAATAATAACTGTCTTTATTGGCTTAACAAAAAGGCGGAGTTCACATTGTCTTCTCAGGTGGGAGTTCTCTCAGCCGCACGAACTCCCGAGGCATGTTGTTATATTCCTTAGCTATTTAGTAGCTGAAGCTCCTTTCATATCTTATAGGTAGGAGGAGTGGATCTTATATTAATATTCTGAGCTTCTTATCGATTTTTTTTAAACAGGTAAGCAGGAAACTTTTGTGTAACAATTTTATGATATAAGGTAAACACAGAAATTTTGATTCTGTTTTTCACATTGGTCCATTTAGGGTCTAATTTGTTTCTCCAAAATGTGATATATACTAAGTGACATATAAATCCGAACACCCAGTTTAAATGGTTTTATTTTAATAAAAGTTGGTGAATGTATTTATCTTACTGTAAATAACAAGTGAAAAAATTTTCAGCCTTATCAGTTAGACATTCCGGTTTTTATACTGCTTTTTTTTAATTCACTAACGCTCTAAAAATGAATATTTCAGTCGCAGTAAAGAATCAACGTTGGCGGATTTTCGTTCTTGACATCCTTTACGATCGGTTACGATGCCTAGAGTACGGAGACCTGTACGATTTCGTCAACTTAGTGGGTTTGATAGGGGCCGTATAGTGGGACTTCGGGAAGGTGGACTTTCTTTTCGGGCAATTGCAGTTAGAGTGCAAAGAAGTGTAGACACTGTGGTTAGGTGTTGTCAGGCATGGCTTCGAGAAGGCCGTACGCAAAGAGCAAGGGGCACTGGACGCCGCCGTAGAACAACAGACCGTGAAGATCGCCGCCTAAGGTTATTGGCCTTAAGGGACCGTTTCTCCACTACCAGGTCCATTGCAAATGAATGGTTTGCAGAACACGGAAGACCTATTGGCATGCGAAGTGTTTACCGACGAATGAGAAGTTTTGGCTTGTTTTCATACCGGCCACACTGGATCCTCCTTTTAACTCGAGAACACCGACGTAATCGCCTTGAGTGGTGCAGACAACGGTCACTGTGGAATCAGGAATGGAACAGTGACGAGTCTCAATTTTGTTTAGGCATGCACGATGGTCGTGCCAGGGTTAGAAGGCGACGTGGTAAAAGGAGGAATCCACAGTTTTTTGTTGAAAGACATGTTCATCACACTGTTGGAGTTATGGTTTGGGGTGCTATAGCTTATGGTTCCAGGTCACCTTTAATCCTCATCAGAGGTAACATGAACGCGCAGCGTTATATCCACGAAGTTCTAGAACCCCATCTTTTACCCTATCTTGACACCCTGGCAGATCCAACTTTCCAACAAGATAATGCCCGACCACATGTTGCAAGAGTCACAATAGACTTCTTTCAACATAATGATGTCACATTGTTACCATGGCCACCAAGATCTCCCGACTTATCCCCAATTGAGCACGTGTGGTATATGATGAGTAAGAGATTGCTCAATTTGCAATGTCCTCCTCAGACTCTAGAAGCACTTCGAGAGGAGTTGGTGGTTGCCTGGAGTGAGATACCACAGGAGGACATTGACCACCTGATCAGAAGCATGCCTAGGCGCGTTGGAGAATGCGTAGCACATCAGGGTGCATCCACACATTATTAAAGGTCAAAGGGCTTTAAAGCAGTGCAATCATTTTGGAATTTTTATCATTTACTTATTATGCTTCATTAAGTACTTATACAAAATTTTATTAAAATAAAAACATTTAAACTGAGTGTTCGGATTTATATGTCACTTCGCATGCCAATAGGTCTTCCGTGTTCTGCAAACCATTCATTTGCAATGGACCAGGCCAATAATCTTAGGCGGCGGTCTTCACGGTCTGTTGTTCTACCGCGGCGTCCAGTGCCCCTTGCTCTTTGCGTACGGCCTTCTCGAAGCCATGCCTGGCAACACCTAACCACAGTGTCTACACTTCTTTGCACTCTAACTTCAATTGCCCGAAAAGAAAGTCCAGCTTCCCGAAGTCCCACTATACGGCCCCTATCAAACTCACTAAGTTGACGAAATCGTACAGGTTATATATACAGGTTAATTAAAAAAAAGCAGTATAAAAACCGGAATGTCCAACTGATAAGGCTGACAATTTTTTCACTTCTTATTTACAGTAAGATAAATACATTCACCAACTTTTATTAAAATAAAACCATTTAAACTGGGTGTTCGGATTTATATGTCACTTAGTATATAAAATTTTCAAAGTACTAGCATATCTTGTAAACACCTGCGTGGAAAGATTAATATTCCTGATTTAATTAAAAAAGGACAATAATAAAACCTATATTTAATCTGGAGATAAACAGAAACCTGGTAATTGTCGGCCAATTTCGACGCTTTTCAAAAATATTCGAAAACTTGTTACAAAACGATATTCCAGTTTATTGGCCAAAGCATTCGATAGCATTTCACATCAAAAATTATTAAAAACCTTGGCTGCATTAGAATTTCGTGGAGCCACCTATGAACTCATGAAAAGTTATTTGGAAGGCAGGAAGCAATGCATGTATATTAACAGTACACTAAGTGAAAAATTGGCTGTTAGAAGCGATGTTCCACAAGGAACCGTATTAGGACCAATGCTGTTTAATTTATATATTAATGACCTTTTTAAACTATAAAGCTGTGGAGAAATTGTTGGTTTCGCAGACAATGCTGCAACTGTTTACTCAAACAATGATAGGGCTCATTGAAAAACATTGTTGAAAGGATTTTAACAGTAAATTTCGACAAAACGTTTTATTACATTTCCTTGCGACAACAGATCTTTCCCAAATTTTAGTCATTTCCAAATTGAAATGTTGAATAGCTACAAAAACATACAGTCAGTTGATAATTTCAAGTATTCATAGATAACCATCGAAGATGGAAGATACACGTTGAAAATTTAATAACGAAATTAGTATACTTTATTGCAAAAATCAACCATTTCAGCAGTTTTTTGAGCGAAAAATATCTGCACATGATATTGAGAATTGTTCTGATCATTTTCAGAACAATACTTCTTTGTTTTATTTTGAATATGTGGAGTTGGGGCTTACAAGAAGTGGAGGAGGGCATATCCCATTTTTGAAACATCACAGGAGGATTTGCTTTTAAAACTTGAATGAAAGAGTTGTGTTTCCGATACGCGTCTCCTTCTGGTATGTGGGCTCACCGCCCGGCGCACAGTGTGTTCCTTTATAGGGATCAGGGACAAAATTCGATATCTTAAAAACTAGTGGTCCTACTTGAATTCTGTAAACACAGGGCGATTACTTATTTAAGTAGCTTTCTAAAGTATGACAAAAATTATTTAAAATAATCAGAAGGGGTGGGGGATCAGGCGGGATGCGTTTCGCATAAATCGTATTTTTTTTGTAAAAGTAAAAATATTAAGTTTATGATCTCGAATAAATTGGGATAAGGTAGGATATTATTATAGCATTCTTAAGAGAGACAAAAAAGTAACGCTTTCATTTTTCAAAATCTTTACCGAATGATTTAAAAGATAATGTAGCCAACTTGTGGCGGGCGCAATATGATTTATTAAATTTGTCTATCTATTTGAAAAAATAATAAGAATAATTCAAATAAAAAATAAATCTGTATAATTTGAAATTGATATTTAGGTTTTTATTTAAAAAAATATATTTAACAAAATAACAATTACTTAGTAGGTAATTTATGAAATAATAATATAAACTATATAAAAAAAATAACACCAAATATACCCATTCTAATCGGAATAGGATTTCGTGTCATTGGTTATTGTACCTAAGTCAATACCTAAATCATCATTTTCTTGCTGTTTTAAATAGTTCTGAACTGCCTCGTTGCATTTCTTATATTTCTTTGAGCGCACCTTTCTTTTCGAATATATAAAACGATCAGAAGTAAGTAAAAGAACACGCATGAGATCCTTATTCGTATCTGTTCTTGAACATTTTCTGGTGTGAGATAATCGATGTTTCCTAACCTCTTTATGGCGAGCCTCAAGCGCATCCTCCGACAGTTCTCCAATGGCCAATCAAAATGCATCAATTATCTCACACCCATGAACAAGGACCTTATGTACCGTGTTTGGCATCTTGTACCACTTATAAAGGTGGATATACAAATTTCTTGCTTCTTCCAGCAATGACGCAAGCTTTTCCATATCAATAGCGCAACCACTAGCTAACACTCCTAAGATGATCGCAAATTTCTCGATTAATTCCCTGTCAACCCCTGTGATATCTGAACTTGTTTGTGGATTGTGGAAAAAAATTCTGGCCGTATTGCCATCATTTGAGGAGCCATACCCGGGTTTTGATTTGTTAACTATGAGAGACAGCTTGGTTCTGAACTCTGCTTGGATTCGTTTTTTGTTTGCTTCGACTATAGCTTTGTTTTCAGGCCCACGAACCTGCCAAGATTTAATTGGCAGGCGGTATCCAATATGGAGTAAGCATTCAAAAAAACGAATCCAGCAGTGTAAAGTTGACAAACCAAACCGGGTCTACGTTAGGAGGACGGTTAATCCCTGCTAACGTGCTCATGTCCTAGGGTGTGGCTCCGCAAATGATGCACTTCATAGTTGAATTTGTCTCTGATAGAACGTTTCCAACGCTGCCGTCCAACATTGTTAACATCATATCAACTTCAATTATATAAAAGTGCGCTTCTTCTAGGAATCAAATTTTCAATTTTTGTTATTATTTCCTTTTCCGTATTCCGCACTAAATCAGCATTTTCCTTTTTAAATAAAAACTTGATCGGCCTACAATATAAAGTAGATGAAGGGCTCTCATTTTTCCACAATACCTTATTCGTTTCCATATCAATCAATCTGAGTGGAGTCATTGTTACAAGAAACAGAAATTCGTCGGTGTTTTCTAAATTAGAAAATTTCTGCTTATATTGGCTATGCCCAGAACTGCCATCAAATCCCCACTTGCATATCACTTTAATCCGGCAAATCTCTTTCTTCAAAATTTATTATTTCAAGGATACTTTCAGCTGTTTTCTGTAGAAGTTCTTGCAAATCAGCTTCTGCAGGAATTTCAGTAATAATAAATTGTGAAGGAAGGATAGCATTTTTTGTTTTCTGTAATTCTTTATAACTAGGAAGGCAGTTCTGGGCCTTACCATTAATAACAGACCTAAGTAGCAAATACTTTCTTACGGATATATCCAAATCTACCATAAGGGCTAAAGCTTCAGCTGTACTAAAACTAAAAATTTGTGGCGAGACCTCACTGTGATTGCTTCCAGAAACGACATTTACAGCAAAATAAGTTCATTTGCAGATCTGTCTGTGGTTAGTTCGGCTATACGTACTTCGTTTTGTTTTCTTCGATGCCTTTTCAAATGGCACCCGTGGCCGTCCAACTGAGCGACAAGGAGGTTCTTGTTCCTCATCCGAAGATGTGTTTTCTTCAGAATCATTATTTATTCTATATACAATCTTGTCTAACCAATATACCTGATTTTGTAAAAGTCGATTCCGAGATTGTCCTACTTTCTGTCATTTATTTGCCATTTTCAACCCAAACAACTGGCTGCATTTCATAATATTACTTTTAAGATGTTTGGAAGGTTCATCTGTTATATCAATAAGAGATAATATCTTTTCATAAACCTCCGGTTTTCTATTTCCTCTCGGTGCTTCTATCCACACATCAATCAAATCTCTATTTCTGACAATAGCACATTTCCTAAAAAAAATTATGTCTCCCTTAGACGTGGCATGACGTGATTGAAACTTTTTATCAAAACTTACTATGGACAGATAAACAATAAATAAAAAAATTTTTAGGGTGATGGGAGGTGATTTTTGTAAAACTCTAAACAAAGTCAAAAGTTTAAAAAAAATTAAAAAAATCGGTAATAGTCACTTTAACTTAAAAAATTATATAATTATAATTATTTTTAAATAAATCTATACATCAATATAATGTACTTACCAGCCATATTGGAAAAGTTAAAATATTTAAATATTTCGATACAAAATTTATATCTTTCTCGAGCAATAAAACAGAGATTTTTTGCCTCCTTGACAGGTCTCGACATGTCTAACTTTAAAGTTGCTAAAATAGGTAAATCGCAGCCAACTTGATTAAAGTACTATACTTACGTGTTGCAGTGACTATTTATCTATCCAATAGTATAATAAAAGCAACAGAATTCTAATGTCAAAAATTATGTTTTTGAGTAATTTTGTCCATTGGGCGCCACACTGTGCGGCGTTTCGGTCTGGTTAACTGTTCTGCTCGTACTGCACCGGTTCCGTTATTTTGGGCAAACCTTCCGAACTTTACATTTTCTAATTTTAGCAGCTGGTCTGGTTTCAGAATCGATCACTGTAAACGCAACTGCCAAAGATTAAAAGAAATACCGGTCTTGCATCTATACGTTCTGATATCATGGATCACGAATGCTGAACATGCTCCTCTATCGACGTTAGCAAAATGGTTTCTTCAAGTTTGTGGTATCATTATTTGGAACAATTTGGAGATGGCCCATAGGGATACATACAGAATATATTGCAAAAGTGGCATGTGGTATTGAAGCATATATTATTGCCACACCATATTTTGCTATACTGAAGCTAATTGTATTAATTGAAATGCAATGCCAGTTTCGCTTTCAGCTGCATAAACAATGCGTCAACAGGCATTTCTGTGCAAAATTCGATCAATAAACCATGAGATTTCATAGTGGGCCATTCATAATGAATTGAAATGTGGTTACAATAATTAGCATAACCATAGTGATTTCTAATTATAGAGTGCGTTCTCCTGTACATCGCATATCCCACAGTCAATTTGGACAGCTTACGAATTCATGATGCAAGAATTGTACTTTCACTGAATATATCAGAACAGGCTCATCATCGGTTGTCATTTATTTTAGGAATAATCAGGATTTAAAATCAAAATCCAAATCTTGATAGTTTTTATTAGTTTTTTATATACTCGTAGATGAGCACGATATGTGAGTACAGAAATTCCCTACATGCCTATTTGGGTAAAATACGTCATGAAGTTTATCTTTCACAGTATTCTATCTTTCAGTCTCCTTTTTGTAGATCTTTCGCTAACAAAGCATTTCTTGCTTATGCTTTGCATTTTAGCGGGATGACATTTCCGTCCTTTCTGCCTAAATTTTTTGCAGCGCCTTTCTTCTGATATCTTTCCATGTTTATTGCTCCAGGTTCTATCTTCATTCTCATGAACCTCGCGCCATAATTTTTTGTCCTCCATTCATGTTTCCTAGTAACCTGCCTAATTCTGTTGACAAAACCTAGCTTTTCTGTTCCTATTTTATCTGCTACAGTTTGTCATTGACAACATTCCTCCACTATACATATAATACAATGATCTGGGCAGTACTTATATCGTACTCGCATTGCTATCCTTCTCATTTTAATCATATCGTTAACGCCTTGCGCCACTTTGATATCACTTGTAGTGATTGATTTCCAGTGTTCAAATTTTCTAAAGTATTTCATGATAATGTATATTGGGAGATTGGGAAAGGAGCAAAAATATATCTAAGTATAAAGTAGTTCAAAGAATAATTCAAAAAGTTCATATAAACATGGTACCTAAAGTCTCTCCTTAACCGGATATAGAATTTGTGAACGTGGTACTGACACCAAAGCTAATACATACAACAATTTTTATAGCTAAAACTACGGAAGAAAATAGAAGAACAAAAAAATTATATCTTTCCTATAATTTATTTTTTTCCTTTTTACATTGATCACATAACTGGTGGCTCAAGCTGTTGGTTGGATAATAATTCAACGACAGAGGAGTGATATTTAGACGTGAACACTATGAAGAATTGTCCAAGGAGTGGTTGCAGAATTTTATAAAAGAGTGAAGAATTCCCTTTCTTTGACATCGTTACCGGATTCGGCTTCGATAAGAGGTGGACTGTGCCGCCATGTGTTGCTAAATATTATGATAGTGATTCAACGTAGTCAAGTGTGTGCAGTTATCCTGTATATACAAGGTGTATGTTAAACATTCGAACACACCGACTACGGCAACAACGCACTCTTTGAAAATAGGTTTAAAGGGAAGTGTCAGAATACTGGAGGAGAAATGTATCGATGACGACAAATACGATCTAGACCATAATAATAAATATAACGGAGTTTATCGCCAATTAGATTTAGAGACAAAAAAACTACGAAAAATTAACAAGACAAGAAAAAGAAAACCAATAAAAGAAAGGTGCTAAATTGAATAAAATACATAAATATAAATAGTGCTGTGAATTCAGATGAAGGACAAAAAAAATGTCGCAACAGTTGCATATGTTATTGAAGCTCAAGCACATGGCCTTGTCGGAGATTTGGGCGTTGGTATTTGCGCGGGTGCCAAAAAAAGGATTTGATTCTAGTACATGTACTAGGAGCTAGAAATTGGAGCTGCGACAGTAAGTCTGAAGATACTACTTCACCATGCAAGAGTTTATACAGGGAAATCACGGAGTTGTGTTTTCTTCTTTCTCTCAAAGGGGCAATTTGTAAACTTTCCGAGAAGATTTGATTGTTCGACCCATGTTGCGGATAAACTGAATCAGTTTTGTGGACCAATATACCTGAGAAATTTCTTTTAGGCATGTTCAACTTGATTAATGCTTTCGTATACTCCAACCACCACGAAGGCCTAAAGCCTAAACACCTATGGGGTACAGTGGGGCTCTAGGGGAGAGGTGGGAACGCCACCTGGCCTCTAGTGCACACATTTTGGCCCTTCAAGATTTCTTAAATTGGTTATATGTACTTCAAGGGTAAACGGATTACAATGAAGCTTTTATTTCATTTGGTCTTTCCGTATAGTCAATGGTGTAATTTGCTCGAAATAAAGTGTATGCGGGTGTTTTTTGCGAATAAAGTAAGATAAGCATAAGAATTTTATTAATGTACTGTGATACCGACTCACTCATTTAAAAAATCCCCAACTGACCAATGTCTCAGATTTAGAACCTTCCATTGTTAATCAACGCTACAAGCGGATATTGGCAGTCATGACAAAGCAATTGGTGAAACTTAAGGTGGCTACAGACACAAGTGCAAGCTTGTCCAGCATGCTTGTTCAATGTTTTTGTACCAGCACGCTTGAATGTCTGTAGATAAATATGGTGCAAACCTTGTCATTGTACAAGCAGCTTGAGGATTGAATTGATTTTAATTATGCATGCTTGAATTAGGCGCGTTAATAGGTTTTACTTTTCATCAACCATTCTTTACACCACACAGCACGCTTTTTTATTCGGTATTTTTTTTTTTTTAACAGGAACAAAACCGGCCAAAGCAAGCGCATCGTCGTCCTACCTCAACATATTTTATTAAACTACCTACCTATGTATATTTTTATCAAGCAAGCTTTTACATGTGGTGCCAAAGACAAATTGTGCATACTTGTACCAAAAGATTGAATAAGCATGCTGGACAAGCTTGCAGTAGTGTTTGTAGCCACCTTTATGATTTCTTATCTGATAACATTTCAGGGCGGCAGCTAAAGCGATAAACTGAATCAGTCTTACAAGTCATATACTTGAGAAACTTATTTTATATATAATTTGGAATGTACCTGTATGTAGCCGAAGTAAAATGTCCTTACAGCAGCCAAATCTTCAATAAGCCTTCAGTTTCCAGCAATAAAGCCTAGAGCTCTATTTATATTATTGAGAATTTGAAAAATGAGATAATCAGAACTCATCCTACTGCCAAATGTCACAAGCCATTCCATCCATCATTATACGTTTCCTCAAACGTTATGGGAATAAATAACTACTTGCTGCTCCCAGAACACTCTCGCATCGCATTTAGAAGTATTCAGTTACAGTTTACTCAACAAGCACCAATCTCCCAAATTTGACACTTTTCACTGAAGAATACAATCACTGTCGATGTTCTACAATTGATTTTGGGACTTATATCATTAATGAAAAGCAAAAGGCACAATGGTCCCAAATTCGAACCTTGTGGTACTCCCGACGATGCAGTACGCCGCAGAAGCTCGAATGACCTCAAAAGGCATTTGGAAGAAACGTTTGTACATTCCGTTTTTGACATCAGATTGGCGTAAAATTTGGAATTATACTTTAGACTGCATTTTCATACATCAGATCAAGTGATCATAAGTAGTAATCCAACATGATCTGCTGCAGTGCCTGACAGGCAAACGAACACTCAAAGAAACTTGACAATCACGCATTCTTTCAAGAAGAATGTTTTAACGGAAGTCTCGGAGAAGCAAAAATGCACTTTGTCTTTAATCTCAATCGTATGCCATAATGTGATTACATATGACTCCCTTTTATCCTTTGCTCATCGCATTAAAGTTCCACTAATATCTCATGTTTCCACGTTCCTTATTAAAACAAGTTTTCTCTACCACTGCCTCATTTTCAGCAAGTCTATCAGTACCGTCCAGCAGTGTATAAACTTCCTAATTCAACTAAACTGATGTTTTCAGTCAGAATTAAAATTCATTTCGAGATAATAGAGTCCTTTTTCTAGTCGCGCTATTCTTCGTCCGGCATTGGGCCACACAAATTTCTCATTAAGATCTCCCCACCAGATACCCGCTAAATGAGGAAACTTTTGATGAAAATTGTTCACAGGCCCTTCTTATGGGATCCATAGACGTGGATCAGCCTCAGTTTGGAGATGCAGTGGGGACTCACTCTACAGGATGTCCTCTAAGTTGGGATTTTCCTATACACGGCGTATTGACCTTGGAGGAATGAGCAGTTTTTTCTAAAAACTTATACACCAAAAGATTACCGACATGTTAGGGTCCGTAAAATAAATCAAACCCGAAGAAAACCTAATACGGCCCTGCAGCTTGATCGAACCTAACGTGAATACAATGTGTACGATGCGGACCAGTACTCAATCCAGCCGCTGGTCGCGTTTGTGAACAAAAACTTAACAAATCGGTTCTAAAAAAGAAAACAAAAACACGCTCGCATATCGGGGTTGTCTATATTATTTTAATTCACAGTGATTGTCTTTCAAATGTTACCGAGGCTTCGCGAGTGAATGTACATCGTTTTTCAAGATCCTCCGTGATTTCGTTTTTTTCTGCTTTGTGCCAAATGGAATGTAGAACGTGTGCGAATCTAACAATCAGCTGCATTCATTCGCTAAGGTCAGTCCACTCTAAAAGCCTACACTGGTGCTTGGCTACGTCAAATATATCCAGATAACTTTGAACAAAACTTACAAATGACAGAGCTGTACTTGAAGTTTCCTTTGGATGAACGGCTAGTAGTTTTTCAATAATTTTTTTGTCTTTTTCTCCGCTCACCACACATTACCTTTGATATTACAGATTGTTTGTGAAAGAGGATGTCTGAGCTGAAAGGACACTCTGTATATGGTGAGAGTCTTTTAATTTTGTTAAATATTTCATGGGTTGAAAAGGAAATGTTTGTTTTTCGCCTCTCTGTTTTTAGTTTCAAGTCTCAAGTTTTTAAAACTTGTCGGATAAGTTGTGAAACACCCTGTAGACTTTCCTTTGAAACACCCTGTAAGAACGTGAATGTCTTTCTAGTCTGTCTGAACCACAATAGGACGAGACGTGATACGTGACAGAAGAGACGTTCCTAAGAACTTTTAGATTCAAAATTAAAGTAGAGAATACTCAGAAAGTTAAAGTTTGCTTTGGATCTTTCCAGTATCCATCATTTTCCAATGTTGTTATGTAGATTCGGACGGATAACCCAAAATAACAAAAAGTTGACTAAACTAAACTAAACAATTGTCTAGAACCATATGAGTGTATCGAAAATGCGAATTGTATGTCAAATGTACTTAAAAATAAATAAATAGAAAAAGGAAAGTCCTAACTTTCACGATACACTGTATTATTCCTACCTAGTGTGCTTATCCATTGTTGCTTGACACCACACTTCAATCAGCTCGAAGCACGTCCATGGCGAGGCCATCTTCGGGGCCACAAGATTTAATTAGCCAAACTTTTTCTGTTTTTAGCTCCGTAGATTTATACGGAAACAAAATAAATTGGAACACGGTAATTCAATCTTCTTTTATTTAAATTTGGAGGTGGGAGGGGAGAGCAACATGTCGTTCCCCAAAAAACTTCCCACATTTCTTTGTAGAACTTTGGCAACTTGAGGCAGATTTCGGATGTTCGCGGGGATTTGGACTTTTTATAACTCGAATTGCGTTCTGGGCTTTCTTTTAGATTCCGTCTTGTATAGGAACGCGTAACGAGTCTTACGCAAAGAGCAAGTATTTTTTTGTAAGTTTTAAGTTCGATTTGTTCTAGAGGAACGTAGTCGGTTCCTCCTATACAATAAAAGAAATCAGAGAATGATGACTGTATGTCTTTTGAACAGAATTCGGAAATCGATGCAAATGGCGGTGGAACTCTACTCCATAATCTGATTGTCTTTATGCATCCAGAACTGGCAGATTACGACCGCTCCTTTATCCATCGTGTTTGTGGAATAAACTACCTGAGGAGGCTTTTCTCAGTTCTACTGTTCAAATATCGGATTAACAAGGTGTCTCCAAGCTACGCGGTACCCTGGTGTTTGGGCTTCTGCCTGCATGACTTCTGCAGTGTAAAAATTATATTACTTACAAACAACTGTATAATTTGGTCTCCTTTGGCAGGACCCTCTCTACCTCTTTCCCATTTAAAACCTGACTATTTGAGGAACTGGATGAATGAAAAGCATCTACAAAAACTGTAGGTCGCTTGAGACCCCAGTTACAGAAGATTCGATAGAACCCATTTCGCTCATTGGTTTTTGGCTGTGTCCGTGTCGGTCTGCCTATCCATTAGACTCCTTTTTATCACGTCATCTTAGAGGTGTCTCTACATTGATGAAATGAGAAAAGTCGGTTACGTAACACCCAAAAGTCAAAGATCCTCTAAAATCATAGTTTCTGTATCCTTTGTATTCCTTCTAAAGTGTGCAACCTGGGAAAATCTTAAAAATTAACCATAATTATTTTCCGATTAATGATTACTTTAGGGCATAGTGAAATATTTTCCAAATATCTTTTAAGGGCTTGAAGTTTGGATAATGTACTCTCCACCCTTCTTAAGCTCTGTCTCTACCTAAAAACGTGAAATTTTGAGAAACATTGGAAACAGCCTGCTCAGGAGCATCGTTAACTGATTCAATGGCAAGCAGCTCAATTTGAATAGCGAAAAAACGTCAATATCGAGGTTTCCCAATCCTTAAAGATCGTTAGCACCGTTATTTAAACTTTAAATAACCGTACCAATGAGCTTTACTTTGCTGATTATATTAGCTTACGAACGTATTATAAGTAGCAGCCTAAATTCACTGTGTTGCCTGCGCTATGCGTTCTGCTTTTGGGCTCCCCAGCTGATGCTCAAAAAGTACTTTTGAGGCAAATGAGGTATGGTGGGAGTTGACGGTACACGTAGCTGTAAAGAGCTATTTAATTAAAGATTTTTACATTGCCTGGCAATTTCCTTACGGCTCGGCAAACTACACTTTTCTCAACAAAGAGATCCTTAATCTAAATAAAGACGTACATGGTATCAACACAAAACAGCAGCTAAATAAATTAACAGATGATCTCAAAAAGGTAGACAGCTTAAGCACCTTTTTAGGTTGAAAGGCTATTTTGTTAATAAGGCTCTGTGTTCTGTCGATGATTTAAGATGGATAAATACAAATGCTTCTTTTTTAATCTTGTCAATTTTCAAACCTGTTAATGTAACTGTTGTTTTTTGGAATGATTGACGCATCCTATACAGGGTGTTTCAGTTCGTTGTTGCATAACTCTAAGATTCGATAGAACCTTTAAAATTAATGCATAAAGTCTATATCAACATGTGTCGAAAAATGCGTGGCTTCCGAAATACAGGGTGTTTAAATTTACTTTCGAAAATAGTTTTTTTTGAATATTTCGAACAATATTTGATGTATGTTATAACAGTGAAAATTGGTATACAAGGGTTCTTTGGTACGGCAAAACGAACCATGGGCATAGTTCTACTGTAGCCGCTAGAGGGCGCTCTCTACTGTACCTGTAGTGTATTAAAATGACCGAAAGTTTAGTGCAATTTTTTGCTTTCTGAATAAAAAAGCTCTCTTATGAATTTTCGTTATAGTTAGCCGTTTTGGAGATATTTCGATTTTTAAGGTTTGATGCATTTTTAATTATTTATGATAAAATAACGTTAAAAAGTCAGTATCTCGATAATTTTTAGAAATAGGCTGTGCCTGCAAATATTTTTGAAATTGAAAGCAGAATAAGGTTAAACGTCAATTAGTTGACAGTTAGTTTTGTTGTCTGTTGAAACCTGAAACATTTTTTTGCAATTGGGTATGCACGAAATTTAGCTTCTTTTACCTGTTTTTTTTTGCAAGTTATATAAAAATGACATTTTTATTCTCCAATCAAGAGTTAACGGATATTAATTTTGTGTATGGCTTTGTAAATGGAAACGCAGCAGAAGCAGCCAGAGAATACGCACGAAGATTTCCAAACAGACGACATCCAACTCGCTCAGTATTTGCAAGAGTGAATCGCCAAATAATTGAAAATGGTTTTGGAAATCTCCAAAGGGATCAAAACATAAATGTTCGTCAGCGCAGATTTACCCGTATGATTCGGCGTGAGTTTGATAGAGATCCGACCACAAGTGTTAGGAGAGTTTCTGGTGCCTTGAGAATATCAGCAAGCTATGTTCACCCTGTTCTTAGAAATGGCCATAGACGTCCTTATCATTTGCAACCTGTGCAAGGACTACAGCCAAGGGACGGAGCACGAAGAATCACATTTTGTCAGTGGATTCTTGATAGAACTGATAATAATAGGGAGTTTTTATGTAACGTTTTATGGACCGATGAGTCATGCTTCACTAGACGTGGAGTGGTAAGTTTTCATAATCAACATATTTGGTCGCATGAAAATCCGCATGCAGTTCGGGAAAGAAATTTTCAGCATGAATTTAGTGTGAACGTGTGGATTGGTATCTACCGTAATCGACTATTTGGACCCTACCTTTTGCCTGCAAGGTTAAATGCTGCGACCTTCTTGGAATTTTCAAAGGTTGAACATGCAAATATGTGGGATGATGTTATGTTAGATTTAAGAAGATTGGCCTGGTTCCAGCTTGATGGTTGTCCAGCTCTTTATTCGAGAATAGCTAGAAACTGGCTGGACGAAAACTTTCCGGAAAGATGGATCGGCCGTGGAGGTCCAGTCGCCTGGCCTCCACGATCCCCTGACCTAAATCCATTAGATTTCTTTGTGTGGGAATTTCTAAAAGAAAAAGTGTACCAGACTCCCGTAAGCACAAGATATATGCTAATAGACAGAATCAGGAATGCATGTGATGAAATAAGGCCTTATTTAAATAATGCTATACCACGTTCGATCATTCGTAGATGTGAATTGTGGATTGAACAATTGGGTTTACATTTCGAGCAACTTTAGATTTTGTATGTTTGTCCTAACTATCGAATAGCATTTTAGTTGTAAATAATTAATTCAATTTGTTAAAAATGATATTGGAAAATTAAACAAATTAATATTCAGTCTTCTTTGTGTTTATTTGGAGTTAGGAATTATTGCTGTGTTTAAAAACACAATCTAAACGATCATCTTAATTACTTGTAATGCCCAAATCGAAAACGTAAAAAAATATTATTTTCCCATAAATAATTAAAAATGCATCGAACCTTAAAAATCGAAATATCTCAAAAACGCCTAACTATAACGAAAATTCACAAGAAAGCTTTTTTATGTTGAAAAGTGCGAAGAATAATTTTTTTGGTTAAAAAGCAAAAAATTGCACTAAGAAAAAATTTTCGGTCATTTTAATACACTGCAGGTACAGTGGAGAGCGCCCTCTAGCGACTACAGTAAAACTATGGACGGATCGTTTTCTCGTACCAAAAAACCCTTGTATACCAATTTTCACTGTTATACATCAAATATTGTTCGAAATATTTAAAAAAACTATTTTAGAAAGTAAATTTAAAAACCCTGTATTTCGGAAGCCACGCATTTTTCGACACATGTTTATATAGACTTTATGCATTAGTTCTAAAAGTTTTATCGAATCTTAAAGTTATGCAACAATAAACTGAAACACCCTATATATCATTTTTAATGTCGAATAGACAATAAAGTAAATGGAATGTACGCACTAAGGATGTGTTAATTAATTTTTCTTAATTCTAGGTCGGCTTCTAAAGCAAGTATGTCATTTAGGAGCTATACGGTAACCTAACACACTCCCACAGGTCTCTTTTTATAAAAAAAAAACAGTAACTCATTCGTAGTGCGTCGAATGCAAAAATGTCTCCTCTCGAGTCTCACGCTTGAATAAACAATGTCTAGCAAGCCATCACCATAATTTTGCAATTATAGAACCAAATTTACCGCACACATATACTCTAAATCAACTAGATATGAATACTTAATTCCTTTGATGTAAAATTTGTGCGCCAAACCCCTTGTAGCTGAAACGAAATACAAGCTGATTTACATACATAATAACAGACATATTAATACTATCTGAACATCATTTACATTAGTAATACAAAATGTGCGCGTCCTATTTTAACTGTACATTACCATAAACGCAATTAGCTTGTATTTATATCAAGTAGTTGAATGATTCAGTATGTTTAACGTATCTTCAATACGTTTATATTTGCCGTTCGCTGGTATCAGAATGTTTCGCCTTAGACTGAATTCAAATTTTTGTGAATCAGTTCCTTGTAAGCGTAGAGCAGGTATTTCTTGCCTTTAACAAACAAACAAAAAAAACGGAAATTTAATAGCATAAATGAACTCTATATATAAACTTTTAGCAACGTCTAATTAGCCCGGTAAGAGAACGCAACATTTTTTTAAAACTCTCTGCAGCTTTAGTCTGTACCAAAATAAGTGACAGCCGTTAGCTGTTAAATCCGGTATTATATTATATATTTTTCCACCAGGTTATTTTTTTGGAGCAGCTATCATACATTCATGTTCAAGTTCAGCTATTTCTTCACATCTTTTGTAATTTATATTTATTATGGAGCTTATTACATCGTTCAAAAAACAATTTGGTCAATTAAATGGCTCAGAAATAGAACATAGTTATGAACATATCGTATTGTCCTTGGGCATAATCTTGACCTCGACTTGGAAGGTTATTTCAAGGTCAAATTGATTTTGATTAAATGCGTTTCTATACCTTTGATCCCGGAAAGAGGGGAAAATCTAAGTTTGAATATGTCCTTGACCATGACCTTGACTTCTGAGGTTTTTTATGGATTCTCATCTGAGCAAATCGCTTCAGGGTCAGGGTCAAGGTCATATCTAAGTTTCGATCTCCAGCGTCCAGCATGTAAGATTCCGCTTTAACCTTGAAACGACTTGCAAGGTTAAATTCAAGGTCCTATCAAAATTTCAAATTGTTCTTTCTTTTGATATTCAGGGTAAAAAGTATGGAGTTCTAATTAAGAAAATTGATTTGATATTGCAATGACCTTAGGGATCATTGCCAATATCGTACAGGCAACTCCTAAAGCTCATTTATAACCACAATATTTTCTTAATACCTTTTTTGTATGTACAGGGTCTCAAAAAGCTCAAGCACCCCCCCTCCCCCGGAAAATGCTGAGTGGAGAAAAAATAACCAAGACAAGAGTTGACGGATCTTACTTGAGCAGTCTAATGGTGACCTTGGCATTGGTCTTGACGCTGACCTTGAATGTAATTTCAAGGTCAAATGTATTTTCTTAACGACAACCCTATGCCTTTGACCGGTGAAATAGAAAGAGGGAAAAACTTCAAGTTTCAATATGTCTGACCATAACGTTGATCTTGACTTGGAAGATCATTTCAAGTTAAAATTAATTTTGATTAAATGTGTCTATACTTTTGACCTTGGAAATCAAAAGAGGGGAAAAGTTGTCCACAATGACCTTGACCTCTTTCGTTTTCTATAGTCTAAGGAATGAGTTATCATTTGAGGAAATAGCTTGTTCCTTGAATGACCTACAAGGTCAAGCTTAAGCTCTTATCTGAATTTAAAATGTTTCCCTGTTTCGATTTACAGAGTCCAACGTGTAAGGTTCAATTTAAATCCGATGTGACCTTGAAACGGCCTTCAAGCTCAAGTTTAAGGTAATACTCAAACGTAATTTTTTTCTTTAGATGCCCAGGGTCAAAAGTATCGAGTTCTGATTAAGAAAATTAATTTGGCCTTGAAATGACTGAATGATCCCGGAAATCTGAAGAGGGGAAAATCTAAGTTTGAATATGTGCTTGACCATGACCTTGACTTCTGAGGTTTTTTATGGACCAGGATTCTCATCTGAGGAAATCGCTTCAGGGTCAGGGTCAAGGTCATATCTAAGTTTCGATTACCAGCGACCAGCATGTAAGATTCCATTTAAGTTCGCTTTAACTCTGAAACGACTTGCAAGGCCCTATCAAAATTTCAAATTGTTCTTTCTATTGATATTCAGGGTAAAAATTATGGAGTTCTAATTAAGAAAATTAACTTAACCTTGAAATGACCTTGGAGGTCATTGTCAATATCGTACAGGCAACTCCGAAAGCTCATTTATAACTACAATATTTTCTTAATAACTTTTAAAAGTTTGCGTCCCTCGCCCCCCGCCCCCGAACAGAAAATGCTGAGTGGAGGAAAAATAACCAAGACAAGAGTTGAGGGATTTTACTTGACCGATCTAATGGTGATCTTGGCAATGGTCGTGACGCTGACCTTAGATGTCATTTCAAGGTCAAATATACTTTCTTAACTACTATACTTGTGACCCCTGAAATAGAAAGGGGGAAAAACTTCAAGTTTCAATATGTCTGTCCATAACGTTGATCTTGACTTGGAAGATCATTTCAAGGTAAAATTGATTTTGATTAAATGTTTCTCTATACTTTTGACCTTGAAAATCTAAAGAGGGGAACAGTTTTGATATCTCCTTGACCATGACCTTGACCTCTTCCGTTTTCTAGGGTCTAAGGAATGAGTTATCATTTGAGGAAATAGCTTGGACCTTGAATGACCTACAAGGTCGAGCTTAAGCTCTTATCTGAATTTAGAATGTTCCCCTGTTTCGATTTCCAGAGCGAAACGTATAAGGTTCGATTTAAATTCGATTTGACCTTGAAACGGCCTTCAAGCTCAAGTTTAAGGTAATACTCAAACGCAATTTTTTTCTTTAGATGTCCAGGGTCAAAAGTATCGAGTTCTGTTTAAGAAAATTAATTTGACCTTGAAATGACTGAATGTCAATGTCAAGGTCACCATTGCACTGCCTAAATCAGAAAATGTTTGTCGTAATTATTTTATTATTCGGTTAGTGTCTTTTGAGATGGGGGGTCAGCAAGTGTTCGAGCTCGCTATATAATATTTAAGCGAACGTGACAAAATGATTCAAATGATTTTCAGTTCCTGCCGACGTCAGCATCCACAACTTTGTCATGATAAAGAACAATATTCAAATAACCAAAATCCAAATTTTCATCCATTAGAATCCATAGAATTTTTGTTTATCGAAAGTGTTCATTTACTGGTCTAAACGTACACATGGCACCATGAATAGCGCTTCAATAGGCCGTTGACAAACTGATTATCGGCCATTGTTTGCGCCACAGTAAAAACCAAATCGGACGCAAATTCCTGCATTGATCACCGCATGTGGACGGAATCGCAGCTGCAGCGGCAGTGTTTACCTTATCCCGAGCGACCGGATGTGCCGGAACAACGGCCGGAGCCCGGAGCTTGGAACCCGGAGCCTGCATTGCCCACAATCGACGTGATGTCATGTTTGTGCTGGTAATGATAAGTTTATCGGGAATCATGCCCGCCGAAGAGCACTGCGTTCACTATCGTGTTTGTTTTGTCAGGTACATACTGGACAGTAATTCGGTAATTCGCTAATACTGACGGGGACGTCGGCCAACATGCTCCTCTGGCTGCTACTGCAGCTGATTTGTTTGCTGAAGGCTTCAGCCGGCGCTACTAGCCGGATACAAACTCGTACCTGTGTAGACAACTTTGATGGATGGTCTGTTGATGGAGAGAATTGAAGAAATTGAATAGCTCTGGAGATATCCTGTGTACAGGCTGGGAAATCGTATAACGCACCATGCGAGATAGAAATGCAGCCAAATTACGACGACCGCACAAGCCGCTTGGCGGCGTCTGTGACAGTGATAGTGGATCGCCTTCTAGATCGACGCGAAGCGACCTCCAATATTCTAGATGCCGCTTTGTGGCTCGCAAGACCTTTCTCGAAGCAGCGATGGGGACTATATATAACTCGGCGTCCGGGGAAGCAGAGCAGATCGGAGTGGAGTGTAGTGCAGTCAATGGCGACATAAGAATTAGTCAGACATACAGAGTGGTGTATATAAATGTTCCATCAAGTTAAATAAATTAGTGCCTTTCTTTTCGTGGAATTCAGTGTTTTACTCCTCACCCAGAAGAATCCAGAAAAAAACGCTAGGGTAGTGGCAGATTTTGAGGTTCGTTTGGAGGCCCTAAGGCAAGCCAATCATTTACTTAATCGTTCCACGGTTGCTTTGGACACTAAAGGATCGGGGTGGGCGATAACAAAATTCATTGGGTTTTTTAAATAGAACCGCGAAACGCGAGGTGCAACGCTGGAGGTGGGTAGCGTTCGATTGCATGATTTAGGCATGTTCAGCGTCCATGGGTCAATTCATCATACATGGATTGCGGCGTATTCATCAGCGCCCAGCACTGATTTAATAGAGCGATGGTTAGGGAGGCTTCAAGAAACTGGTTTGAAATTGCCAACAAGACGTCAAGGTCGCCCGCGGACTGTACGAATGGATGATCAAAGAATAAAGAAAGTTAGTGAGTCTGCTCGAGTCGATCATAAAAAATTAGAGCATTTGATGGTGTTCTAATATATTCGTCATTCATCACAAATAAGCCCAAGTACGCGGTACGTGATTTATGCCTCCAATTGTATATTCCACTCATCATTCAGTCCTTTTATGCTATATTCTTGGTCACTTCCTTGTGGTTGCCTGGGGGACAAGAGACGACACGTCGTGATGATATTCTAATTATGCCGTCTTGAAGAGGAGAAAAAGTGGCATTGTTACAGGCAATTTATTTCTGAATCCCGTCTCAGATAAGTTCAGGAAAATATAAAAGTGATTTTGCGATAAATCTGGTATGCCAGACGACTGATTATCTGATAATTTCAAGGCCATCTTAGGAAATTATGTTTTTTTTTTTGGAATAACTAAGATTTTTTCAATATCAATGTATGACGTATCATACATTTTTGGAATCAGAAGAATAACAAAGATAAAAACTCTATTCATCGGTGCAAAAACCCAGTTTGGCGTCCATAAGAAATAATAAAGCTGGAGGACAAGAGACAAAACTATATATTCAAACTCTAATTAGGCCATCTAGTAGAGGAGAGACAAGGCAATGTTAGTGGAAATTGATTTTGAAATTCCACGACAAATAAAGTCTGGAAAAAGTAGAACTGTTTTGGGAAAATTCGTTTTTTCGCTCACTTCACAGAATTTCAAAACTTTGAAAGCATCAATTTGTTAACTATCGAAATACACAACCTTGGGACTTTGTATCTGTTTCAGTTTCCGAGATTACATGGCTCGAATTTGAAATACACTGTCCCTAGTCTTGTAATCTGGCTTAGTTTTAAAGCATGTTCTTCACTGATATAGTATGTGCAGGAACTACCTCTCTGCAAAATTGAATTTTCATAGGTTAGTGTTCTAGATAAAAGTGATAAGGCATAGCATCTATATATTCAACTCCCTCTCACACCCGTCTTGAGCATATGATTTCTGAAACACTTTGTTGATAATACTTTTTCTAAAGGTAATATTGAAGACAAGACACACTCTTACGCTTAGGCTGGAATAATTTGAAATATTCTAAATTCTCCATAAGACTAGAGTAGTTTGAATTCCCATTTTACCCCCGTAGAGGTGGAATCTAAAAAGTCCCTGTGTAAGTGTACACTATATCGAACAACGGAGCATATGAAACCAAAATCAGTATACCTAGCTTTAAAAAGTAATAGTTTCCCCATAGTAAACAGTCATACGAAAAGTATTATTAATATTCTTCCAGACAGGCTGCTGGAAAGAGGGACTTCGGTCGTTAAAAGAGTTTTATAGACCGATAAATGAACTAAAAATTTTCTAGATCACGAGGGGGTCCTCGTCTATAACATATTGCGCTATTAAATTTCTAACTATTTAATTTTTCTCAGCTTACCTCTCCCGGAATCTCGTTGGTAATCGAAAGCAGGAAAAGTGAAAGCCCACAAAGCATATACAAGATTCGTGAAGTTTTGCCTCCCCCATGAAACCTGGTATATTTTATACTCATATTAGGAAGCACAAAAAGTCCCAGCAACTTTTTGAATTACGGCTTTTGCACGTTTTCCAGTTTTTCCCGCTTTTCTGACGCTGAAAGGAAGTAGTTTTATGCGAACGCTTAACACGGCAGAGCCAGCAAGCCTCAACTGCTCCTGCTAGGTGTTTTAGGAATTATATATAACAGTGGCGGAGGAAATGCTTATCTGAATACAGGCTGTTTTCAAAGCAACGGGCAAGCGTCCAGGAGGTGAAACCTCCGGTTGTTCTAAGACTATGTTGCCCTTGAACAAAAAACCAGGCAGTTTCCTTATAGAAATTTCGCAATTTTCGGTCTCACCCTTCCTTTACCCCCCAAGTAGCGGTTATTAACAGATATACGACGATAACACGTCTTAAAATAACATTATTCGAGAAGAAGTAATTCATACTGTTGCTAGGATTTCTCCCACACCGGCCAATAGTGGTCATTGATAGTCATCTTGAAGGTGGAGGAGTGTGTATTGTGTAAGAAATCATGCTAGTCTGCAGCTTCCCATGCTAATGTACCGTATGTCAGATGAGACTCAATCAGTGTATGGAATAATGTACGAAAATATTTTTCTGTCAGTTATTTAATTTTCTACGATACAAATCTAACTTGACATGAACCTAAAAATGTCCGCAATTTGCGTTTCAGGAATTAAAAGTAGTTGTTTCCCGTTGAACATTTGTTTGATCTTCAAATTACCTTGAGTGTCAAGGTAATGGACACACCTGCTCTTTCTATATCCAATGTCAGAAAGGGGGTATTCATTTAAGGAAACTCGTTCAACCTTACGACTTCACAACGTTATGAAACATATTTCTAGAGGTATTTTCTCCTTTTCCTACTGTCTGGACGCCCTCCAATATCCATGAAGGTTATACTTAAGGCTATCGGCAAAGACGTAGGTACTTTAGCGATTTAGCTATCAGACGTGTTTACCTCAGCTTTATAATAATAATAATAATAATCGTCTTTATTGACCAAAACATGGTACATTACATGGGGCGAGATTAAGCACCTGCTATTCCACCATCTAGCCCCGTACAAAAGTGAAAAAAAAACAAGTTATACAATAACACCTCATTTCGCGCCAAACAAGATAACGAATCACGAAGCATCTTGAAAAACGATCTGTATGTACTCGCGAAGCCTCGGTAGCATTTCGAAAACACTCACCGTAATTTTAAATAGCATAGACAACTCCGATATTGCTGTATGAGTGCCGTTTTTGTTTTTTTTTTTTTAGAACCGGTGTTTAAAGGTTCTGGTGTATATGTTACTAGTAAAAGCCGCTCATTTCTCAAAAATCTATTTGCCGTGTAAAGGAAAGTCCCAACTTTGAGGAGGGTGGCTAGATAGTTTTAGATATGCCACGTCAAAGCCTTGATAATTGGTCTCTGCTAACAAACAATCAAGCCGGTCGTCGGTTGTCCTATGTTTTGCCGTTGCCCGCATTGTTTGCTGAGACGCGTCTCGGCGAACAAAAGAACGTCACTGATGTACTGTACACAAGGATGACTTTCGCGGCCAACACATATGCACATCTCGCACATGCATGTATGCAAGTGTCTTTCATAGAGCAGTCTTTGTAGAACCTGTATCGTGCGCATCTTTGGTAATTTCCATATTGCGTTTGAAATTAATATTGTGCTACTGTCGTTCAAAAAACGTAGTATCGATTGCATACCACTATTCCAAAATTTACAAAAAAAATTTAAAGTATTTTGAAGAATAGAATAGATCAGTATATAATAATAATAATGATACGTCTTTATTGGGTAAGGTTTAGCATAAGCTATTCTACTACTTAACCCGTAAATTATCCGTCTAACAAATAAACAATAAAAACAAAGTGACAAAACCTGCATTTTGCCTCGTTGTTGGGCCATAACATTTTTGCTATTAGTCTTATCTTTTTTCGTAATGCCCAATTTTGTAGGCGCCATATATACCTACAAATCTTATTTTAAAAGTTTTTTCGTACCTATCAAAACAACAACTGAATCCAAAAAAGCTCGATTTTCTCATTCTTTGATGTCGAATAAAAAGTTTTCTTACAAACGTTTTTGTACCCATTTTATATGTCCATGTTTTAAATACCCCCTTGAACAATTTGCACCAATAAAACCAGATTTTGTGTCACTGACTCGTCGAAAACGTTTTTTGTAATACTTTTTGAAATTCTAGAAACTTTAAGCTTAGTAACACAGGGTAAAGCGTTGTACGTAATAGTAGCATTACAAGTAAAACATTTAGTAAAGAATGAAGTTCTGTGAGGAGGCTTTGTTATTGTATCAAGTATAAATATTTGGTGAACCACGAAATTTTAACTAATCTTTCAAAAGTGGTGGAATTGAAGTAAGTAAATAAAATTTAAAAATGGGAATACCAGCCGTTCCAAAACGGGGAAGTAAGGTGGTCATACGTAGGATCTACATAAACATGCCCTAAAACCCCCACTTTTATTGCTTAGTTCCTTATGGGATTTTCAATGTTGCGTTTTTTATTGGCGACTGACCCAGTTTCCCGAAATTTAGCTACAAGTTCTAGAACATATTTTTGATGCACGTTACTGTTTCCATGTCGCTCATTAAATATTTCTGCTGTTCTATTAGCACACTGATTATTTCCGAAAAATATTTCGATAATTTCAACTCTTCCTGCTGTGGAATATACCATGGGTAATTTATGTAATAAAGCGTTACAAGTTATTTTATCAACAAAGTTTGATCAAATCAATCGCAAACTATGTACTAAATTCCTATTTAAAATAAATACGAGGTATCTCCTTATCTTTCTTCAAGAAATAACTGTTTTGCCACAAAAAAATGGTCCAATAGCTATTTTCAACAACAAAATGATGGGCGTAGTGAAGAAAAGCATTTACTTATTAAGTAAATTCTTTTAGTCAAATTTCTTATGAAAGTAGTACAAACTGATCTGATGTACCTATTAAAGTGTACTTTAAGCTTTAAATCGATAAATGTTCGAAACTACTGAACTGAAGCTCATGTATTTTACATCATTATAAAGGGAATTGAAATACCTTTAAAACAAGATATCACTCCCCCCTTTCCATTTAAGATTTTAGGGTTGGTGTCACCCCCGCCCATTGGACTGCAGATGTTAACGTGATGTTTTGCCAAAGTTGTGTCCCCCTCGAAAACAAAATCGACGGGTCTAAGCGTTTTTCCAAAAAAAAAAACTGAGCTGCCAGTAATTTCGTCTGTTTCGTTTTCGATACGCCACCCTGTATATGCGATCACGGCTAATGTACTTCAGTACTGGCACTACGGATAAGCATGATATTTACAACCTCTCTCAGATCCTATACGCTACTCTCGTTTTTTTTTTTATATCCAAGCAGCCGAGAAGGCAGAAGCCTAAATGCCAGGACACCGCGCCTGCTATAAGGATCCCAAAGAAATATTGCTATTCCGGTTTCTGAGCTGCCTAAGCTTAGTAGAACTGGGAACATCCATTTCCTTGAATCTCTCACAGGTGAACAAACCTTGCAGAAAGTGAAATAGTTTTCTCTGCAAGCTAGAAAGGTTTTTAATTTCCCACCGTCCTGTCCACGTAAATCCGAGCGAAATTTGCAACCTGAGCTCCTCCACCTTGAAACACAGCTCGTAGCATATATTTCACGCTCTGTTTGAAAGTTTTTCTCATCTCAGAGATGCTCTTACAGTCTAGTTGGTTCTATGCTTTTGGCGACGCTGCTACTTTTCAATTTCAGTGAGAAGAGAAGGTCAGGCCTCAGTTATTATTATTACAAAATAAAAATGCGCAAAGTACAATACTATAAGCTCGTGGACAAAGGGAAACATAGTCTACGGATAAGTAACGTAAATAAAATCAAAATAAAATGTTCATATCTATAAAGTTTGTTCGCTGTTCCGCTTATCATAACATAATTTGAATTCTGCTGAATCTGCTAAACCGTTCCAAGTGTCAAATATCCTCCTTTTGCAGCTTTCAGATGCGATCGCTAAGATTGCTGTTCAACGTTGGTATAGGGGCTTCAGGTTGGCGACAATCAAGCCATGAAATATTCTTATGAGATCGTCTCTAATACTTCGATCGAAAAATGTGGTCAAGTGAAGTAACTCGAGGCGACCTTCATAGTCTACTAGCTCAAAATAGGATCCAAGTTGCCCGAAGCTGTACTGCTTCAAGGAGCTTTCCGTCGCACACCAGCACATTTCCACATTCAGGGCTAGCATATGCAGAAATTACCCTTACAAGGCGTACGTGATAAAATTAGATTCCTTCAAGTACCTATGCAGCAAGTATAGCAGCTTCTTCGTTTTGGCTGTAACGTGTAGATATACTCTGACCAGGGTTAGCGATAGTTTATTACAACGCCTAGATCGGTATGACTGGTAACCGCTTCGCCCATGCGACCAGAGATCTCGTATGCAAGCCACGTATTGGTTCTCTCGAGATGTAAGACACAACATTTCGATAGGTCCAAGTGTCTGAACATTGGCGAACAATATACAACAATATAGCTGAAGCAGAACAGAGTTTGTAAAAGTGTTGTAAATATTTGTGTCATCGGCATAAACAGAGCATGAGGAGGGTATCAAGGTCACTCTGGTACAAAAGAAGAAGCACGGGTCCCAAAACTGAGCCTTGAGGACCTCATTTGCCTCTCCATGAAGGCAAGACTGGCTATCACTGATGCACACAGAAAACGTTCTTCCTGTGAGGAAGGCGTTGATCCACTGCAACAACTCACCTCCAATTCCTAGACGCTCCATTCTGAAAAGGAGGCGAGACGCGATCGAAAGCCCTAGAGTTTAGATACATCATGTCAACTGGAGACTTCGTATCTAGATACTGTCCAATCGTTGAGGCCGTGGAGAAAATTGGTGAAAATCGGTCGTCCAGGGATAAATCCGTACTGACTGTTCATTTCCGAAAGCAAATGCTAAGGGTTCATCTAGTATGATATGTTAAGATATTTAGGAGCGAGACTTATTGACGATGGTTTTGGGAAGCAAACGCATTTAAACAACAAAAATAAACACTACACATAGACTTTTTTATTTGGGCCCGAGTGCACATAGATATGAAAGCACGATTAAGAAATTGGAAATCAGCATTGCTCGGAGTCGCAAAATTGATCACGTTACCCGCACTGATGGTCAGAAGTTCTTCTACTCTTTGATAATAAAGATTTCTCTACAAACTTGATTGTCTTTGATGTTTCACAGATTTGAGAAAAGTACCTATCTGAGTTGTATTAATGCATTTATTTACTCTACCTCTATACAAAGATAGACTCACATCCATGCAACGTGTAACGAAGGTTACCTCTTGTTCCTTTTTTATATAAAAGAGTCATGCCTAGTATTGACTCATTACGAATATTTGATCATTGCCACTATCGTAACATGATATTGCAATGCTGGAAAGCTCTGTCAAGTAACTTTACAACGTAAAATGCATCGATAACGGTAATTGTATTTGCTCTTATAATTTATAAAAACTGCTTACATACCAAGAAAGATCATTGTATCGTTTCTTACCATGATTCTATAGTGAAAAGCAATTGCTAACATTGTACCTATCTATTTTCTTGTTTTTTTTCTCTTTTTTCTTTACACATTTGAAATATTTTATTCTCTAACGGGCAGCTTTTCCAGTACTGTGAAATACCATATTAAGGGCCGATTTCACCATTAATATTTGGACCAATGGGAAAATACCTTATCGAAATGCAACTTGACAGAAGCTGTCAAAGGTCTCTGAATATTAGTGATTTCTATTGAAATATTGAATAAAATCGTGAAAATTCGACTGTATTATAAACAAGACGACTTTTTGATTCCAACATGATGCTTTTGTACAGAAAAAACCGGACAACTTTCATGTATTTTGATATTTGTTATAGGTTTACATTTAACAATCCGTTATCCCCCTCAGCGAATGGGAATGCGGCAAATAACAGGTCAATTTACTAGCTGTTAAATTTGGCAGCAGATTTGGACGTTTGTTTATGCATGGCACTCTCGAATTTACCAACTTCAATATACTGAAAGTTATGATTACATACCTGTTGAATAGTGTGGATTTGTCTGTATTTTGCAAGAAAATAGAATATAAAACACATTCCATCCAATTCCTCATCTTCCTTTACGTCATAATAGTAATCATTTATTAATTTATGGGTTAATGAATTTCTTCAAAGCAATAAAAACATTATGTCCTCTCCATCCTAAAACACAGATAACATGTGTAAGACGTGTCAGTCCCTACATCTCCCTGATGCATAATGCAATTACTATGGAAATAGACAAAAAATTATGAAAAATGTTTCACAGATAATGGCTTTCAAGTCCAAAAATCAAAAAAGCTAGTAATGTTTATTGTTTGTCTATTTTTCTTTTTTTGACTGGCGGGGATCTCTATCTGACACTCGCAAGGTTGCCAAGTCTAACGACGATCACGTCCCGTGGTGGAGGCTGCGAAATGAATCTTTTACATTTGCTGGTTATGGATTTTTTCGTGAAAATTTACTAGCTATCATGATTATAAGTATCTTTGGTATATTGTTCGATCCGGAATGGGAAAGATCTCCTATTTATGGAAATATTTTTGGTATCATCTAACCGATGCAATCAGTACACAAACACTGTGACATATGATTTATAGCATAACCGGCTGCCCTATCAATACAAATTTAACATAGAGGTCGCCTAGCCGTGGGGATGCAGTGGTTGGGATGAATATCACGGCAGCAACTGATGATTTGGGCATGTCTCTCGCTAACTTCACAAATTTGAAGATTTTGTACAATTTCTTTGAAAATGATGAAAGATATGTCTGATTTGGCAATGTCGCAGCCAAATGGCAGTCACTCTTTCTGACACAGTCCAGATCGAAAGGTGACGATACTCGTGAAATGTATTGATACTTCTAAATATAGGATCCTATCGAACATCCCTACTGTCAAGATGTATAACCCAAGGTACCGACGTCATGGAAATAATTTTAAATCTTCATTTGCATTTTTTCAAGTGTTGTGCAATGATTTTGGGAAAAATGTCACGAATAGTCTTATAAAGCATAGTGTAGTATATTTTAACAGTTGGCGGAACTTACTCCACTGGGACCAGGAGGGTGAAACGGGATATTAATGCACAATCTGGCAACCCTGTCGCACCCTCACAAAATGGCCGATGACAACCACACAAGTCACCGTGTTGTCATTGAATAGCATGGAATTAAACCTTCAGAGTATATATTTTGTGACTGGTACCAAGAGTTGACAGATCCCACACATGTGTCACTCCTTGAAATGCAATAATCAGCAGTGCTCAAATAATGTCTAATATAAATATAACCTAGAATGTGTACTCGTGAAAAAAGAAAAATATGGCAAATTTGTAGTTTTTTTTGCAGGTTTTATAGGTTTGCTGGTAGCTTTAAGGCATATATTTGGGAATTTCTTAATCGCTGTGAATATAGTGTGGATGTTTGTTCAGTTCCTGAACAACGAAAAATATTCAACTTTATGGATGTATGGATATCAAAAAACCTGAATGTTTCAATGACAAGTTGTCATCTCATACTTTGACAGTATTTTGTTTTCAACATTTCATAGCTATTGGTTGCTAAAATTTGTTGATTTGAACTTGAAGCTCATTCGCTGTATCTGACGGTCTGTTACCCTATAGGTGGAGAATAACGGACTTGTTGGTGAAGTTGGCCCTAAATGTTAAAAAGATCGCCTGAAGTTGATAAAAAAAATAAAATAGCTCTCCTGAAAAGCTCATATTTGTCACCTAACATCGTTATTAGATGCATTTGCAGTATATGTAAAACGTAAATGATGAATTGGTACAGGACAAAAGAGTCTGAATATGTCTTCAGATACCAATTCGTCATTAATTTAAGCATTCGCAAATGAATCGAATAACCAGTCGCTCAGACGGACGTAAGCTTTCAAATTCGCAAAAGTCGCACGGACTTCCTATAAGGGTATCGCGTGGTTGTAGAAAATTATTTATGCGCCTTACTGATCAATGTACTCGCAACAATTACAACGGAGCCCGGTCGGCAAATCCATAAATTACGCTTCTCCTGCAATATTTATCAATTTGTTCGGCAGACGACGACGTTTCCTCGTAGACTGGGTGGCCAGGCTATTTATAAGTCGCCACTTAAAGGCATACGTTTGCCGTTTGCCGTTTGCGGGCAACAAAACAACCGAGCTTCGAGGCGTTTACAAAGCGAAGTTAGATTTAGAGGCGACAAATGCCGCATATTATTCGATCGAGTGGTTTCTCCTTTTTGATGTAACACAGAAGCGCCGCATAAGAACGTTTGGGACTCATATTTTGATACACTGAGCGAACGTTCTGGAAGGTTTTAAGCAGATAAGGTTCGTAAAAAGTTTTTAGAGCACACAAGGTGTCCTCGAGTAATATGATAAACCCTAGTATTAATAGAGACCACAAAAAGTATAATAATAATAATAATAAATGTCTTTATTAGCAGCACAACAATAGAGCGAAGTTACACCCAACCCTATTGAGTGCTTAAATGTGTATACGCAATTCAAAGTCACATACATGCAACCTAAAAATAAATACATCGATCTGGCTTTCAAATATGTGAGCTAATGATAAAGGGAAAAAATACAATCAATTGATAAATCCGCGCTATAGGGAAACAGTCAAGAACCAATACTGAACGGATGACAAACGAAAAACATAAAGATAATAACAAGTAATTATGATACATCTAACAGCTGATTTTTAATCAGGTTCCTGAATGTTACTACACCTTTGCTTCTCCAGGCAGGATCGGGTGGGTTGTATAACCTCACAGCATTGAAAGTGAAACATTTTTGAAACAATGTGGTGTAGTGTAAAGGCATGATCGTATTATTATTATGTCTTAGACCTCTAAGATTAATGATTCGTCTAGTTACCAATTTACTATGGAGGTATAGTCAACGCCAAACAAAGTGGCGTGCACGTCATCACGATAAAAATTCCCCGACCTAATGCCTAGGTTTCTATCACAAACAATTGCTCTATTGCAGTTTCATATTAATGTGATATATAAATTGTAAAATGGTCATTACTCTCTTATTATGGTTAATAGTCATATAAACATTGTTATTAAAATATCACATAAGTTGCTTTCTGATAAATTTAGACGCATTATGCGAAATAAAATGTTTTGCAAACGCTCCAATCACTTATCGACATGTAAACGCACTAAACCGATTTCGCAGCGTTGACACATTGTCACCTTGAAACTTATTTAAACTGGGAACTGACATTTGTATTAATTTTGACACTGAATCAATTTGTGGCATTTCAAATCTTTATAAATCCTTTGGCCCCGCATACTGTAAATCAACAACTGTTTGTTTCAAAACAAAATTATTCATTTTACGAGTGGATAAAGGCAATTTTGGTATATAAAGATGCCCAAACAGTTAAATAGTCGGTGTAAGGAACTCGTGGCCTCGTTAATGCACTACTTTGAGCAAGAAAGGGACAACAACGGGCCTTTGTTGCCTTTAAATGCTGTTCAAGAGGTAGGTTACTAATAATTATATGTAATGTATATTAATAATAGTGAAATTTTATTTCATTTTTTGTAGCGTGTTGCTGCTGCTTTAAAAATTAGTTTAAGGACAGTTAGTCGTATTTCCGAGGGTGTGAAAAGTGATGCAAATTTAGAATCGCCCAAGAAAAAGTGGAGTTATATTAAACGTGTAACCAACACAGCGACATTGGATACAAGTGCCATTCGAGAAGTGATCTATAATATGTAGGATCACAAAAGTAAGATCTTATTATAATAACTTATCAGAAATTTGCATTAATTTGTTAACTAAATTATAATGTCATATTACACATGGTTTCAGAAGAACAAGTTACGATACAAACTTTATGGTCTCGATTAAGAGATAGGGCATTATTTGATGGTAGTGCCACGTCTTTAAGGCGGTTGCTTAGAGATCTTGGATTTAAGTGGCTTAAGGACAATCCGCGACGAGGGCTCATGGAACTATCAAGTATAGCTTTGAAAAGGGTGGAATTTCTAAGGCAATACAATCAAGCCAAGGTTGAGGCCTTATACCAGTTTGTCTTCCTCGATGAAACTTGGATATTTCAAAATGGGACCATAGGTCGCTCTTGGCAAAATGGAAACCAAAAAAGCGTGAAAGCTATTAAAACAGATGGTAAAAGGTATGTACTTTTACACAATTTGCACTATAAAATTTAAAACTAATATATTTTAGATACATTATATTACATGCTGGAAATGAAAATGGGTTTATTGAGGGTAGTGAAGCGATACTTTCTTCGAAAACAAAATTGAGCGATTACCATGGAGAGATGAACCAGGACAATTTTTTGAAATGGTTTCAACATCAGTTATTAGAAAAATTGGAGAGTCCATCTATGATTATACTGGATAACGCCCCTTATCACAGCATGATATTGAACAAAGTGCCCAACAATGCATGGACAAAAAAAAATATCCAAGACTGGTTGACAAATCAAAACATACCATTTTTAAACACAATGTTTAAAACAGAGCTATTGAGTATTGTTGCTCGGTACATAATGCCTCTTAATTATATATATTTTGGTCGACAGTTTATATTTCTTTTGTTTATTCCTATTCTTAAAATAACTGCTTTTTTAGAAACAAACCACCTAAAATATACGTGATTGATGAATTGGCGGAACAACATGGGCACAAAGTTCTTCGTCTGCCTCCTTACCATTGTATATTTAACATTATTGAGTTAATTTGGGGCATAGCAAAAGGTTACTATAACAGACATATTGGTAGAGATGGTAACAGTGAAAAAGACTGTTTGGATATGTGGAACGAGGCTCTACAAACGGTTACCCCAGACATGTGGAAAAATAGTGTTCGACATACTGAGCAAGAAATTTTTAAATGGTATGAAAGAGAACGAATTTTTGATCGACCAGACATCGAACCTTTAATAATCAACTTTGAGAGTGATGAAGATTCAGATTCAGACAGCGCTGAAGAAAGAAACTCCGACTAACTTTATTGTACAGAAAAAGCTTACACCAGTAGCTTACCTAATTTTAGAATGCATTTTTCTGTATGAATTCTGTAAAATAAATACCATGCATAAAATTTGGAGGACCCCATTTGGATTTTTATTCAGTACCTTTAAGCTATCAATTAAATATGGTAGTTTCATAGTGTCATCTGATCAATAATTGTCATACTTAATGATTATGCAAGTACAGATCTATAATTTTATTATACTATTATTTTTGTTCTCATTTGAGGTTAATATTGCTTATAAACCTAGATATGTAAATAATAAATTTTATTATTTTACAAAAAGTTTGGCAACAATGTAAATTTTTCAACACACCCACCTTGATGACGTGCACGCCACTTTGTTTGGCGTTGACTATAGATGGGCTTTTTAATACGCAATATCTTGTGCACAAATACCTTAGACTATATTCAAATTGTTGATCCCTTCTCAGCCATTTCAACTCCTTGATCTTAGGGGAGGCGTGACTATATTTTCGAAGACAATACACAAATCTACAGCAGCTGTTTTGCATTCTTTGCATCCTACATCGATTCATCGACTCAAGACAAGGATAATATGAGGTTAAAGCGTGGATGAGGCTGGACATTATCAAACTTTGAACTAGCTTCTTACACGTTTTAAAGTTCAAAATGAATCTGTGAGCATATAGCAGTCTTAATTTGATGTAGGTGGACTTCGACAGATGACACACTTGTTTGTCAAATCTTAAACTAGAGTCGACTTACAAAATTAAACTTTATTTGATATGACGTTTCTGATACAAAAAAAATAGACGCTATAACTTTTTCTTCCAGAAGGACATATAAAAAAGTTAAGTTGAAAAATTAGTACAGGACAAGCGTCATCAGTGTTGCCAGGTGTAGTCGATCTTTTCAGTAGACAAAAACCTACTGTAGATTAAAAATTGAAGTGATTGTGCTTCACGTGAAAATGGCAAAGTCAAGTGCTGAATTTTTATGTTTCGTTGAAATATATCGGAAATGTATCATTTAACATTTTGAAAGATTTTTCGGTAGAATTTCGCATTGAAATCGGTAGTTGGGTAGAAAAAGATTGAAATCGGCAGATATACCGAAGAATAGGTAAACCAGGTAACACTGAGCAGCATCACCGTATTAATAAAATTTACGGTCTTTGTTGATTTTCATAGACAAAGAAATCACGACATCAAAAATACCAGTGGCAAAGTCTAGCTAATAGCTATTCTACTTAACCACTGGTGGGCAGCGCCCAAATAAGTACACAAACTAGAATTAAACCAAAGAATCGATGAAGTAGACAGGCAAAAATATATATTGTAAATGAAGTTTTCCAAATAGAGTTGAGCAACGCAGGCATTCGTAAAGAAACATACATGTTGTTATTATGCTTTTTACTTTTTACTACCATATATACAACAACAGGAGCAGTAAATTTTATCTAGAGACCTAACCACTTTTAATATCCAACTATAACAAAAAAACCAATTCAAAAGGCACTATCATCGATTAAGAGCTATACCATTTTTAGCAATATGGCAAATTAACTCAATTTTGTTTATGATCTTATTCAAAAATTGTCCCTTTTGACGAATCTGCATGCTGCCTGTCCCAAAGCGCTAAAAATGTTTTTCAAACAAATTTCAAAAATTGATTTTTAAAGCGCTTTTAGGTTGTTTGGGATATTCTGAATAAGAGAGGTGATGTAAAACTTACAGAAGGGATAGGATATTTTAAAGGGCGCGAAGTGTGCCATTTTAGACCCCGAAAAACTATTTGAAAAAAGAAACGAAAATTTTAATTTTGGCAAAAATATCAAAACGTTTCAGAATGTTCCTCTTGGCTATGGATGTTGTGATTGTCCGTAGGTGGTAGACGGTCTCTGACTGTCGAACGCGGAGGTACCACCCGGCGGATCTCGTAGGCGGAGCCAGAATGTGTGCATGTTGCATGCACACGTGAGAGTCCGTGTGGCGTCCCCCCCTTTCCCATGTATCCCCCTATAGCCCCACGGTACCCAATGGGTGCTTAGGCCTTCGGCCTTCATGGTGGTTGGAGTATAAAAAAAAAAAGAAGATGACACCAAGGTTTTTTGCTTGTTCCACAATAGGAATGAGCTCGTTGTTGATGCTCAATGCAATTCTGTCCCTTACTCTATTATGCATTTTTTTTTTTTATACTCCAACTACTGCTGTAATACTCATACTTTAAAGCCTTTTTAAGGGAGGTCAAGCTAATGTTAAATAAATCTATATTACAGAAATTATTATGATTTTTTTGAGCGCTGACCAAAGGGGAATTAAGACCAAGATTGGTTCTACGGAACGGAATTCTAAACAGATGATAGGTTCTAAACGTTCTATCAGGAGTGTTAAAGTTCAAGTTTGCCGAAAGATCCGGACAGTCAGTGAGCCCATTCAACAATTTATGGACACAGCAAATGTCAGAAATCGTTCTTCTATCTTTTAAGGAAATCATATTGAACTGTTTCATAATTTGCGTATAATGATGATCTGTAACAGGTTGGTACGTTTTATGTGCTAACATCTTGAATTCTTTCTATCCTGACTATATGTACATTGTAAGACGGATTCCATATTACTGATGCAAACATCAGTTTGTTGTGTATATAAGCGTAGTACAATGAAAGAAGCGTTTTTGGGTTCGTAAATTCTCTGCATGTCCTGTTTATGAACCCTAGTGTTCTATTTGCATCATTTACGATGTGCTCTACGTGGGTGATGAATGAGAGTTTCTCATCAATGTATACCCCTAGGTCTTTTACTACATGAAGCTTTTCCAGTTCTGCCGTCCCTATCTTATATCTGAAATCTATAGTGTTCGCTATGTTTCTAGTAAGCCTCATGTAACGACATTTTGTTAAATTCAGGAAGATACTGTTTTCAGTGCAATACTTTTGCAGAGATTCCAAATCGCTTTGAAGTTTTACACCGTCATTTACATTTCTAACAATAGTAAATATCTTTAGATCATCAGCATATAACAAATATTTACTGAAATGAAAAACAGAAGTAAGGTTGTTCATGTATATGTTAAATAACAATGGTCCTAAGTGACTACCTTGTGGTACGCCTGAAGTTACTAAGAATGTCTCCGAACGATACCCATTGATAGTCACCACTTGTTTACGATTACTTATATACGATGCTAGCCACTGCCATAATGGACCATCTACACCCACCTCAGCAAGTCTCTCCATCAAGATAGAATGATCAATCCTGTCGAAAGCCTTACTGAAGTCGGTATAAATAACATCCACCTGCAGTTTCTCATCTATTGCGTGAGAGGCATATTCTATAAAACTCATCAAATTCGTCTCTACAGATCTTTTAGGGAAAAATCCATGCTGGTGTTCCGTAATGATATGTTTTGTAATGTTTAAGATAGCATCATAAATCAGCTTTTCAAAAATTTTTGAGAAAATACAAAGTTTAGCGATAGGTCGATAATTTTCCACAAGATGTCTATCGCCTCCTTTATGAATAGGCAATATTTCACCTTCTTTCCATCTCGTTGGAAAGACTCTTTGAGTTAATGATAGTTTGAAAATTAGGTAAAGTGGTAAACATAAGCTAGCGGAACAGTTTTTTATAAATACAGGAGGTATGCCGTCAGGGCTTACTGATTTTTTAATTTCTAAGGACACTATTTGTTGATATATTTTTTCAATGGATATTAAGGTAACATCAATAGGACTAGCATCCTTGTTTAAATAAAAATGTTTAGATTTAACATATACACTTGCAAAGAAATCAGCAAAGGCATTACACACCCCACTTCCGGTTTTAACTTCATAGTTTGAATGATTTATAGAACTAGGTATAGAGACATGACATTTTTTCTTACTTGAAGCGTATTTCCAAAAGTATCGGCTGTCGTTCAATATATTGTTTTCCATCATCGTTATGTATTCATCCAGGTTTTCCTTAATTAAGATTTTTGATTTGGCTCACAGAATATCTGATATGAGTATAGATCATTAAAACGTTTGTATAGTCTATGATACTTATTTTTTCTCTTAACTGTTTGTATTGTTTCAAGTTTAAAGTATATTGGGTATTTTCCTCGAATTTTATATATTGGTGTAAATTTGTGAATAGTTTCATTGAGTATGTTATAGAATATGGCTACATATGGCTTGATGGCAAGATCACAATTTATCTTATATGACACTTCATCTAGATGAGACGAGTCAAAATAAAAAGAAAGCTGCGGATCATCCGCGTAAGTTTGTGCAGCACAATGCTCAATACATGAATGTAAATCAAAAGTATATATCAAATACAGTAAAGGACCCAAGACAGAGCCCTGAGGGACACCTGAAGAAACGGCAACAGAAGATGAGACACCTCTAACTGTCTTCACCTTTTGTTTACGATTAGTTAAGTAATTTTCAAAAAATTTAAGCGGAGTGTCAGAAAGTCCAATATACTTTAAGTAACTCAACAAAATTTTACGGTTAATAGTGTCGAACGCCTTAGAGAAGTCGACCATAACTAAAATTGTATCAATATGTTTATCCATATTATTTAAGATATTGTCTGTCAAATGGAGAAGTGAAGAAGTTGTAGGTACTGTGTCCAGCACGAAATCCAAACTGATGGACAGGAAGTAAATTGTTCATCTCTAAATATCCAATTGGAGATAAACAGCTTTTTCTAATATCTTTGAAAATAAACACAGTATGCTGACGGGTCGTAAATGATCAAGAGTTATACTTTGGCTAGAGGAAGAATTATTGCTTCTTTCCAGTCATTAGGAAAGCTCCCAGTTTCCAAACATATATTAACAATATGAGTTAGATACTGAAGTACTGAAACAAAGACCAAACATGTCCACACCAATACCATCACAGACTTTACAGAGACAGAAATATCTAGGATCTCCTGAACACTTACAGGTCTGAGTACAGATAATGCTAAATTAGCATCGAATAAATTCTGTTGATAAAATTCAACTGTAGCATCAATTAAACGGGAATGGGTATGGTATTTTGAAAATATAATATAAAGTGGTCATTAACTTCGTTTGGTTCTAATAAATTTTCTCAGTATGTTTCTGATGACAAACGTTTATCATCCTAAGTTGATCCCCAGGTTTTCTTCGAATTTAATTGATCAAAGCGTGACAGATAGGTCTATTAAATATGTTCCCATACAGGAACGACGTCAAGTAGGTGAACTCCGAGGCTTCTACGCAACGCTATCAGTAAACGATATGCTCAACACAAGTTACCTCCTTTCAGAAAGAGTTAAACATAGATAAGTATATCGGATGAATCATATGGATGAGGTCCGTCAAATGGAGTCATGCAATTACTTCCCATTTGACAAGAAGTGGCAACGTTGCGATGATTAAATCACTAACGCAGCGGCAGCCGCTCTGTTCAACATCTCTCAACCATATCAGTTGACAAAGACTTTCTGCACAATCCCGCAACACCGGATTTAAGTCCGCTGTCAAGCAAACAGCTTTCCATTATCTGTGATTTGGGTTTTTTTGGAAGAGAAGCAATTATGAGGGATGTTTGTGCTTGTTCTGTCCGACCCATTTGGCAACGCTGTGCTTTGACACACCCGCTATATGAACACTTTTCTTCTAATAGTCTGAGAGACGACCGCATTAATCTGCAGGAACCTTTCCTATAAAACTTAATTTTTATGAATAATAAATAATAGTTGAATAGATTGAACTTTGCCAGGCAATAACCAAACGCTTCTTACTCAAAAAATGTTGCTCATATAATAATAATAATATTTATTTACGCTTAAATACAGGGCACATGAAACGAGTAAATAAATATAATATATCCATAGGAGGACAATGCCTGTGCGTGGATCATATGTACATTGAATTCCAAAAGATAAAAAAAGAATAGAGAGAAAAAAATTATTGGTAAGAATGGTGCAGCATTTATTGTGTAATATTTGAGATTATAATATTAATGTGATTTCTCCCAATAGTGTTAATACATTTTTTTATTTTTTTTTGAAACCTAATGTATTGCGTAATTGTTTTAAATTATTTGGTAAATGTTCGTACAATTTTGGAGCTAAATACAGATGACATCGTTTTATTAAAGATTTATTTGGTTTAGGAACATTTTTTGCGCGTAATTTTATCTGGTGTTATGGCTACGTTTAATTATGTCGCGTTCACTGATAATTTTGTGATAATGAGTGTTGTTATGTAAGAAGTGAAGTTGTTTAGTATCATATACTTGTGCATCGTTATACAAGTCATCAGTTGGGTATAATTTTGATTTGCCAAACATTGATTTTAAAATTGTTCTTTGAAGCACATTTAAATCGTTAATGCAGCACCCCATATTACTATACCATATGTTATGTGCGATTCGACTAAAGCTTGATATATTATTCCTAGATAATATTCAGTTAGTATACCGGTTAGGAATTCTATTTTATATGCTATGAATCTAATTTTCTTTAGTATGTAAGAAATATGTACATCACATCTCAAGTGGGGATCTAGATAAATTCCTAAATATTTTGCATCATTAGCTCTATTGATTTCTAGATTTTTATCATTTACCTTAAAGCGAAGCTGGTTATATTTTGGTAGATGATTAGATAGTGATGAAGGTGGTAAAAATTAGTTTTAGTGAAGTTAGTTGTTAATTTTCGGTTATTAAACCATTGAATAATTTTCGATAACATCTTTTAAGTCGTTCCAATCCTTACCTTTATAGAGTATAGCAGTGTGGTCCGCAAAACTGACTATTTTACCAGTACTATTGATTTTGAATATATCGTTTAAATAAATATTGAATAACAGAGGACCCAAAATTGTAAATTTAACAAACATTTCTTTACTATATGAGTTTAATAATTTTACTGATTACGGTCTACTTGATAAATAATTTTCCATTGAAGTAAACATCTTTCCACGAAAAGCTATTCCTTCTAGGACTTCCAAAAGTATATTGTGCTTAACTTTGTCAAACGCTTTTTGTAAATCCACAAATACGGATATCGATGGTACTTTTCTATCGATATTTTGGGTAATTTCATCTACTATACTTAATACCCCATCTGTTGTAGAATTGCCAGCTATAAAACCATATTAATTTGAATTTCAAATTTTGAATTTGCTAAGAAAATAAAACATTTTATTAAGGAGTAATTTCTCAAAAACTTTACCTAAACTGGATATAAGTGTAATAGGCCGACAGCTAGTGACGTATTATCATTATCTTTATAGATTGGTATGATGATTGCTGTCTTGAAAGCTGGTAAAAATACTCCAGATTGAAAGGATTTGTTAATGATATAAGCAAGTGGTTCTGTTATTTGTTTGGCCAGTATCTTTAGATGTTCAGCTCTAATTTCGTCAACTCCAGGGCTTTTTTATTCTTTCACATGATGACGTTCCGTTATTACTAGTAACTATTTCTTTATGTTTCAGGTAAGTGAAATCATGTTTTCACTCCAATAACAAAGTAGGTAAGTGTTAGAGACGCTCGATCTTATTTTATCAGAAGCCGTACCATATGCATTCAGATACTACACTCCTGTAGCAAGTATAACCTGTAAACAATTCAGATGCTTCCAGCATTCTCAACCCTATTCGTTTTCATTTCTTGCCATACTGTCAGTTGATCGGTAGCGGCGATGTTCAAGCCCCGCCGGTGCTTTCAAAAGTATGAACTTTTGGGCCATTTACAAAGTTTAAGCCGCAATTGCGAGAAACTCAGTGCCTGATGGTATCTTTTGACAGGGTATTTGGTACATGAACCAACAAAATTTTTTGGGTGATTGGGGATGCTATTTGATGGAAACTGCAATGCTCTAAGGGCTACTTTTACCGAAATATGATCGTTTTTTGTATTTTTTTCTGTATTACCTACAATTGCGAATAGATATCATTATAACTTTTCTGATTCTAGATATAATGTTACAAGGTAAACGTGAGTCTGTTCTGCAATGCATACTCAATTAGACCAGATAAACAGTTTGTTCAAGTCTTCTCAAACAAATGACTTATGATTTTTCAAATGTATACAAGCACGTCGAGTGTATAAATAATTTCAAATCCGAAATTCGATTATAAAAAGACTGTACCTTTTTTGAGACCTGGTTTTACTTGCAAAACAGCTGTGAAATTGCCTTTCCTACGATGTACTTATTTTGTCATTATCTCCAGAAACAAAAAAGTTATAACGATATTTATGCGCAATTGTAGGTAATTCAGCAAAAAAAAAAGAGCGGTAACCGTAGCCCTTAAAGCATTGCGTTTTCCACCAAAAATTATCAAATAGCGTCCCCTATCACGTACCAAACACCCATATTGTTCAGGCTTCCTGCAGAACCATGAAGAGACTATTCGTAGACAAATAAGCAGCTACAAAGCTCACAATATTACTTAGGTGCCAATAGCCATGCGGATAGTCTGTTAATGATGGCTAAATCTATTTCACGGAACTTGGACTGATCCGGCTAGTCAGACAGCGCTGGCATCTGGGAAACGCCGAGAGACTCAAAGTGACTTGAAATGGTCACAGTTGCGTATTTAAGTAACTAACACGATGTCGCTAAGAAAGTTTTGAAACTCATAGTACTTTCGGAGAGAGAATGGAAAAAATAGAATTTTCTCAGAGTCGTTGTATTTTTTCCTGCTTTTATTTGCAGTGGGTTTTAACATTGCCACTTCTTATCCTCTATAACACGTGATAAATTAGAATTTCAGTATGGTCCTCGAGCATCAACTTTATTTTTTTTATCGGCGCCATATTGAGTTTTTGCGTAGATGAATTGAATTTTAGTTCTGATTATAAAACTATATAATATGTGGATATTGCTAAGTCTTAGTTAGGTCAAGAAAATAGAATTCCCTAGGTAGGCCTTCGATTTATCAGATAGTCATTCGCTCCGTATACCGGATTTATTGATAAACCGTTGTTTAATTCCTCGTTATATTTAAAATGGGATTTTAAGATAAATTGCATATTACCATTCCCTCTCTTTCTCCTCGACAAGAGGGCGTAATCAAATTCTCAATTCGACGTTTCTGCTCGCGATGTCCATCCCCAAATTTATTTCTTATAGACACCCTATTTGACATTTTGTGCAATCGTCATGAATATAATACATTTATTTATGTCACGATAGATTTCACATATAAATACAGTTTTAGTAATATTTGAATGTACAATGAAGAAACCTCGGATTGAACATTTCAAATCGCCATCTTGTAGAAGAAAAAGTGACAGTGCAATTTATTTCGAAATAGTATCTCAAATAAAGTCAGGAAAAAAGAAAAATGATTTTGTGATCAATCTGATATACGAAACAAATGACTTTCTCATAATTTCAAGGCATACCTAGAAAATTTTTATTTCTTGAAATAAGTAAGATTTGGATATGTCAGTGTATGACATGTTATACATTTTCGGAATCTGAATTAAAAATTCTATTCATCTGTGTAAAAACGGCGTCCATAAGAAGAAATAAAGTTGATGCTAGCGGACAACAGACATATTGAAATTCTGATTCTGCTATCTTGTAGAGGCTAAAAAGTGGAAATGTCAATGTGTAAATGATTTTTAGATTCCACTACGAATAATGCCAGAGGAAAAATATGATTTTAAGAAAATTTGTTTTTTTCCGTCTCTCTGCAAAAGCACTTTGATTTTCGCAACTCTCTAAGCGAAATTTTGTTACTTACCTTAATATGTCACTTTTCCCTCATTTAAACAACCACGTATCTCTTAACGAGATCTCAATGGTAAGTGTCGAATTTGTATTCAGTCATGATACCGTCTCAATCTAGATTTCATAACTACACCTTTATGATATAGAAGTATAGTATTTCGTACTGAAACTTCTGTTTGGTATAAATTAATCTTATTTGAAATCAAGCATTGCAAGCATGCTACCTCGCACTAACGGATAAGACGATTTCCTCTATCCCCTACCCACTTTACGTTCTTTGCTTTCCCATTACAGTTACCATCCGTATTATCCTCGAATTACTCGTTAATTTTTCACAATTTCCCCGGGAAACTCCATAACCGCTGGCAGCATTCGACATGGAAGTACAATTACGCTTTTCTCAGTGGGAAAAGAGTAAAAACAAAGTCGGAGCTATACCAATAAGTGTATGGTGACAGCACTAATGCAGCTTGAAATGAATTCGCTGTTTTAAAATTACACCGCAACAAAGCTTTTCAGGGATAGACTAGAGAACATGTCAATTGGGCTTGTTATCGGGATACCAGCACTGCGATAAAACTATTTAGCGGACACAGTTTTAAGAATTGGAAAACTCAGTGACATAAGGAGTGTTATACCAAGAAAAAATAGTTTCTTCAACTTGAGTCTTATATCAAGAATGGAACCATAACATCCTCATGAAACTTAATTGACAGATAATAAGAAAAAAGTGAATAAAGTGTTGGGCGGCCTTGCAGCTGAATATAAGTATACAGAGTGTCCGCAAAGTTGGGGTTTTCCTTACCCTTGAAATAACAAAGGTAATGTGGAGTGAAACGAGGACGACCAAGTAAAAAAAAATAAAGGAAAAAGTACTCACTCTCCAGTTGACGAGAAGGGCTAAGTACGTCTCTGCCCGAAATCATACCGCTCCAACAGAAAATGAAATCAGCTCATGCGCTACCGAGCAGACGCCGGCGGTGGTGCAGACCAAACAAATAAGACGGCGTTGCCGCGTTTCCAGTTTTTAGGTAAACGTACTTTATAGGTATTGTTCGAAGTTATCGCCGTTTGATTCAAAAACACAGGTGCGTGCACGGCGTAGCCAAGCATCGGTGCATGCTTTGAGAATGGAGTCCCTCCCCCGAATGAAAGCAGCAGCTTGTTCAATTCTGAGACGAAGTTCGTCAACCGTATGCACTTCAGTTTTGTACACTAAGCGTTTCATTTCTCCCCAAAGAAAAAAATCACATGGTGTTAAGTCTGGAGATCGCGGAGGCCACGCTACGGGTCCATTACGTCCGATCCACCTATTCGGAAGTAATTCATCCAAAAACTCACGCACTTCGCGTCTAAAATGGGGCGGTGCACCATCGTGCAGAAACCACATTGATTGTCTTACACTTAATGGCACATCTTCTAACAAGGAAGGCAAAATGTTGCGTAAAAAGTCTAGGTATTGCCTCCCGTCCAATCGATTTTTGAGTATAAATGGTCCAATGAGCATACCGTTCACCATGCCAGACCAAACATTCACCGAAAATGTTTGTTGAAAATGTGCCCGACGGACAGCGTGCGGATTTTCTACTGACCAATTATGAGTGTTGCGAAAGTTATTCACCCCATTGCGCGTGAACGTAGATTCGTCTGTCACCAATATGCACTTCAAAAAGTCCGGATTATTGTCATGTTGATGCAACAACCACTCACAAAACCGCACTCTTGCTGGAAAATCGTCAGGTTGAAGGGCTTGTACACGTTGGACGTGAAACGGATACAGCCTCTCTTCACGCAGCGTTTGCCACACTTCAGTTTTTGATACTTGCACTTCCCTAGCCACGTCTCTAGTGCTTGTTGAGGGATTCTCGTCGACGCGATTCAGTAATTCTTCCTCAACTTGCACCATTCGTGGGTGTTTAGGCCTCCCACTGTGCCCACCTCGAAATTCCTCCAAATGGCCCATATCCCTGACTCTCTGGACCAGGTACATAAATCTGCGGGGCCTTGGATGATGTCGTCTAGGGAAACGATCTGCATACACTCGCGACGCCTCTGTAGCATTTTGAAGATATTCGCCATAAACTAACAACATATCAACGAGTTCATTATTGGTGTATGAGTGTGCCATTATTATTTTTTTTTTTGAAACGCGATCGATTATACGGGTTCGTTACCTCTACACACGTGACCGTAACCGTCGGTTGTAGGTTGCATACTGACCTGACACACTGACCCCGACCCAGTTCTGTCGTCGGGTTGAGCTAGTGTCCTAGTACTAGTCGGGGATATCGCGGCGGGTCGCGGCTACAGGACGGTATTCAGATATTTTTGATATTGCAGAGCCATTTATCTCGGTTCCCTTAAGACATTGGTGTATATGGTACTAAGAAAAATTGCTTATGTTTTCAAGATCTACACGTCGTGTAAAGGAAAACCCCAACTTTGCGGACACCCTGTATACCTCAAGGCATCAAAAAATTGAGATGATCGATGTCTGATTATGACACCTCATTCCAAGCAACTCGAACTGAGTATAAATATCGTGAGTAAACACTTATGTCGTGGAATCTACAAATTCAACTAAAAAAATCATCATTCCATATTATAATGAAAGTCATTCTGGTACCGAAGAGTATACTGGTATGGTAATTGCAGAACTGCATATTTGATAACGAAAGGAGATCCTTTTTTGAACAACAGATAAGCATCGAAAAGATCTAGGCAACCTTTACAGTCCCCAATTTACTTCCTCAGATATATAAGACAGTCTGTGACTCATAAGTAAATACTTACGTTAAATGGAACCAAAGTACTGAATGCAGGACCAATCTTGAAGCGATAGAGTTTGAACCACATTATAGAAAATATCTGTTCACAACTTGGTGGAAACGTTGATGATGTCTTTTACCCATTCGGTTCTTTTTAGCGCCAAAATAAAAAGAAAGTCCAGAAAAAAATGTTTGGAGAGATAAAACTTTAAGGGATTTCCCTATGAAATTTTCTTTGGCCTAAATGTTAGGTTAGGAACAAGATTTCGAGATGCGGTTTTTACGAGGTTGTTCAGATAGCATTTAGCTACCTTTTTATAAAAAAAGTCATAGCAATGTGTAAGAAATTCAACCATTTCTGCCGGAGTGTCGATAGAAGCCCTCTAGCGACCACACCTGAAACTAGTAAAACTTCAAGTAATAAAACGTTTGTAGCCCAAGACTAGCTCTTTTCAACCAGTCCAAAATTGTTAAAATCGGCTCAGCTGGTTAAAAGATACAGGATGTCTTTTTACGGAATGGTTTGAATACCCTCTACCACTACATTTTTAGTGATACAGCAGAAGTTTTCAAACAAAAGAAATCACATTTCTAATTTAAAGATGAGGTATCATCATAACATCACTTTTCAGATCCAAGATTGCAGCTACGCCCCCAAGCGGCCATCTCAGAAACTTGAAAATATATTTTCTCTTGGCCGTTTTAGTGAGAAGTTTTTTGGCCGCAAGCCTCTACGATGGATAGGTCGTTCCCAGATGCAGTACCTCGCTTTCTTAATTGGCCACCCTGTACATAATAATAATAATATTTATTACCCATTAGACATGTAAAAAACATGTATAGGGTTCTTTAACAAACAATTGACAGTATGCATATACATAAAAAAAACAAACAGTAAAATGACAAGCAACAACAAACAATAGCTTAAATTAGATATTTTGAATTAGTAAAAACCTGGTCAATGGTTGTGACAGAAGTCTTACCACGTCTAGTAGGCCATCCTACCTCTGGCTGCAATCCAAATTCAGATAGGACATTCATTAAACTCTTGCTGTCAGCATTATGATTATACAAGTCTACAAAGAACGATATTAATGTTTGGTTTGTAAATAAAATTTACAACCCTATTTAAATACTTTTGGAATATTTTTGTGTCCACTGAGGGAGACCTGTAGCATAAAATAAGGATGCTTTGCAGTCAACGATCAGAGTACCTTACTGCGCAAAAGTCGATGTGTTTTTTAATCGAAAATTGAGAAATATCATAAGATTTTGCCATAACATGTTGTTCACAGTATGCAGCTACACCACCGCCCTTGTACTGTGTTCTGCAGAAAGAACTGACCAACTGAAAATTATTTATTATTATTATTATTGTTATTATTATGATAATTGAGATGAGCAGAGTACACAGTACTATAAGCTCATGCAGTAAATATAGTGTACGGACACGTAACACAAATACATCAAACAGAAAAAAATAAAAAAATACAGTTCATAGCTATAAAGATTGTACACTCCTCCAGCTATCATACTGCACTTTGAAGCTATTAACTGAAGTAGCACCAACCACACTTTCAGGTAAACTATTCCAGGTGTTGAGTATGCGGTTGGGAAGAAACCACTGTCGGACTGTTGTTTTAAATGACTCCTTATGCAGTTTGAAGCTGTGTCCGCGTAGATTGCTGCGCGACAGATGGTATAGATGCATGAGGTTGGTGCCCATCAAACCATGAAGTATCCTGAACGTAACTATAAGATCGCCACGAAGTCTTCGCTCAGAGAATGTGGTCAGTTTGAATAATTCAAGGCGATCTTCATAGCTTGGTCTTCGTGCTCCAAAAGGGATACGAGTAGCCCGACGCTGTACTGATTCGACGAGATTTCTATCGCGCAGAAGCACAGTGTCCCATACCGGGCCAGCGAATTCAAGAATTGGCCTCACGAATGCCTTGTAAATGTAGGCGCAAGTGTTGACATCGAATCCTTTGAAAGACCTCTCCAGCATATATAGAAGTTTCTTGGCTTTTGATGTAACGTGGTGAATATGCTCTGACCAGGAAAGACGATCGATGACTACAACGCCCAGATCAGTGTGGCTCGAAACTGCTTCGATGTTGTGGTCAGAGATCTTGTATGTAAATCGCGGATTTGTCTTCCCGAGGTGAAGGACACAACACTTAGTTAGATTTAAGGGTAAAAGCCAACTGACTGACCATTGACAAACAATATCAAGATCTCGTTGAAGCATAGCAGAATTTACGACAGTATTGTAAATCTTGGTGTCGTCGGCATAAGCTGAACATGTGGAGGAAATCAATGCGGGCAGGTCACTTGTATACAGAAGGAACAGCACTGGCCCCAAGACAGAGCCTTGAGGAACTCCACTTGCTACATGATGAAGGTGAGACTGGCTATCACTGACGCGCACAGAGAAAGTCCTCCCGGTGAGAAAAGCCTTAATCCACAGTAACAACTTGCCTCTTATTCCCATACATTCCAACTTAAACAGAAGCCTTCTATGTGGTACGCGATCGAAAGCCCTAGAAAAATCTAAGTAGATTATATCAACAGGAGTCTTTGTGTCCAGATACTGAGTCCAATCGTTGAGAGAGTGGAGAAGGTTGGTCATTATTGATCGACCAGGGAGAAATCCATGCCGATTCTTAGGGATAAGGTCATTTTCGAAAGCAAATGACTGGAGCTTATCTAATATGATTCTTTCAGCTATTTTGGCGGCGATAGGAACGAGACTTATTGGTCGATAATTTTTAGCGGAGGATTTGTCGCCCTTTTTGAATACAAAGGGTAACAGAAGCACTAAGCCAGCATGAGGGTAGGGTATGAGATCTAAAAGACGATGTGAATATCAAGCTTAATGGTAGGGCCAGTGCTGAAGCGCAGTTTTTAAGTACAGCAGCCGTCATCCCATCTTTACCAGGGGAGGAAGAGGTCTTCAGATTTCGCAGGTGCATTAATACATCTTCAGGCAGGAACTCAACTTCGCAAAGGCTGTTGGGACACCTATGGCAGGTAGTGGTCGGTAGAAAGTCTCCATTAGGCTCATCGACGAAGTCATCACTAAAGGACTCTGCCAGTAAGTTGGCAGATTCGGTGGCATCCATGTGGAGATGACCGTCAGCGTCGCGGATCTGAGGTGATGAAACTTTGGAATTCAGGTTTGTTCTTAGATACCGAAACAGCTTCTTCTTATTTTTGGAGGTAACGAGTTTTCGTTCATAAGCATGTTTGGCATTATCTAACGTTCTAGATAGGGGATTAGAAAAGGACCGATGAGACACGAAATCTTGTGAATGGCCACTCCTCCTAAACCGTTGCCACAAAGATCTCTTGTGACGAAGCATCCTCGATATGTTAGAGTTGATCCAGGGCTTTGAGGGGTCACAGTATACCTTTTTTTCAACAGTATTGTCAGCCGTTTCGCTTAGGACTCGTTGAGCGAAAGTGTCCCACATATCTTGGGTGCTACGGTTGTTAAGCAAAGCAGGCCAGTTGACTTCAGACAGGGCTTGGTTAAGAGCATCGTGGTTTACAATTTTGATGGTCTTAAACTTATCGGTTGTAGAACGACTATTTATATTGAACTGGAGAGAAGATAAAAGTGAACAATGGTCAGACTTGCCAAAAGGTGGCAAATAATCTAAATTAGAAACAAAGTCTGCGTCGTTAACGAATATCAAATCCAGAGCCCTAGGCGTCTGTCCTTCCCTGAATCTCGTTGGACAATCAACAAGTTGAGATATGCTAGAGTTGCGTAGCAAGTCGATGTAAGCAGCAGAAGAAGAATTGCATTCAGGAATGGTTGACATAGGCCAGCTAATGTCACGTAGATTGAAGTCACCAGCTATAAAAAGGTTGGTGTTTTTATTTAAGAGATCTAAAATGAGACTGCACAGGTGTGTGTCTCCCAAACAATATCAATATTTTCAATCGATTCAACTGTAGGCCACGCTTCAGTTAAACAAAGGAATTTCACCCCGTCATAGTCTGATAACATAACGTGTAGCTCATCAGCTTTATCAAGATTTAGACACTGAACATTTAAAAGTACTAAACTAGGCTGGAAAGTTAAGTTGACATCGTCAGGATTATCCTTTATACCCCGCCGCTGGCCGCCGTCCTCAATATAGTTCCTCCAAAGGCCGGCAAACTACATTAACTCCAGCATTTGCAGCGGCAGCGCACTCTTAACGATACAATTTTCCTCCAAGCCTCCAACGGAGGAGGAAGGAGAAAAGTGCAAAAACCCAAGTTAGCAGCTAAATCTCAATGATGCCTAGCGCCGTTCGCGTTAAGCGGCCTTTATCATACAGCCACATCTCCAAGACTAATTGGCGATATGTCTGGGGATCACTTTAAATCCGGACGATGCACCAGCTCTGACCCATGGGAGTTTGAAAAACTCCAGCCGGGTATATATCGGATATAGCATTGCCTTCCAGACGGATGATGGTTTCTGGACGCGGCGCTTGTGAAAAAATAAACTTCGACGTTGGCCACTGTCTTTATGGTCAGTAGGTATTACGTATCTTGAAAAGTGACTTTTTGTCTGTTCTTTGTGGCAGAACGCAGGTCTTTCTAGCAGATATCAACTTAGCACTAACTGTTAAACACTTGTTATGAACTAGTTTTGTAGCTGTACACGTTGCTTAAACATCATGAAGCTTCAGCTGCCAATCTTTGGCTCTGATGTGGTGTAGCATCTGCTTCAGAGATGGCATTATTAGAGGTCTAAGCCGTATACTACAGCTAGAAGGAAACGGCAATGCAATTCAATTGGTTTTGTCTCAAATACACTCACTTGAGGTGTATGCAAAACTAGAAATTCGTTGTCGCTTTTTCTTATACATTCTGGAAATTATATATTTCAAAAATGAGAGAGATGAGAAAGTAAAATCCCTGGTTGATGAAGTAATTTATGTGGAATCTTATATTTAGATATTAGGATTTGCTGGGATTGCGCACACGAGAGAGGGAGAACGCATTCGGGGCAAAAGAGATGGCACGTACAATACGTGCGATCCCCAATAATGGAATACGTATTATGTGAAGCCTGCTTTTTTTAATCGAAATTGTCGGCATGTGTCAAATCTTTAAATATCTTTTTGTGAGCCCAATATTCTAAACTTGGTAACTTCATTAACGTTACAAGACTAAGTTCTATCATTGTCAACGCTAGATCACCAATTCCACGAGCACCCGATGTTAAGCTATATATTGCCTGTAGTATTTCATGTGGCTCTACAGCTCTTAGAGAAAATTTGTTTAATTGGTTCAGTTTTGTGCATTATAAAATTGAGTTTGAGAGTATATAATATACAATTAACGAATCTATATCATCAGAATATCTTAAAATACAATTGTACGTCCACCAAGAAGCATTTAAGAATGTATATCTAAAAAAACAGGTTTTATATACTACTTTTTCGATATTTTCAAAATTGCATGGTACATTAGTTTTACAGGAACAGTTTTATGTTCCCATACCTGTTCGCTACCGAAAAAAGGTTGAAAATCGGATTTATGTGATTATTTATATAAATGAGATAAGCATAGAAATGAGTAAACCAAAACAATGTATTCCATAAAATAAGTATTGCTCGCTTTGTAGCTATACTAAGTGACATATAAATCCGAACACCCAGTTTAGATGGTTTTATTTTAATAAAATTTTATATAAGTAATTAATGAAGCATAATAAGTAAATGATAAAAATTTCAAAATGATTGCACTGCTTTAAAGCCCTTTGACCATTAATTATGTGTGGATGCACCCTGATGTGCTACGCATCCTCCAACGCGCCTAGGCATGCTTCTGATCAGGTGGTCAATGTCCTCCTGTGGTATCTCATTCCAAGCTACCACCAACTCCTCTCGAAATGCTTCTAGAGTCTGAGGAGGACGTTGCAAATTGAGCAATCTCCTACCCATCATATCCCACACGTGCTCAATTGGGGATAATTCGGGAGATCTTGGTGGCCATGGTAACAATGTGACATCATTATGTTGAAAGAAGTCTATTGTGATTCTTGCAACATGTGGTCGGACATTATCTTGTTGGAAAGTTGGATCTGCCAGGGTGTCAAGATAGGGTAAAAGATGGGGTTCTAGAACTTCGTGGATATAACGCTGCGCATTCACGTTACCTCTGATGAAGATTATAGGTGACCTGGAACCATAAGCTATAGCACCCCAAACCATAACTCCAACAGTGTGATGAACATGTCTTTCAATAAAAAACTGTGGATTCCTCCTTTCACCACGTCGCCTTCTAACCCTGGCACGACCATCGTGCATGCCTAAACAAAATCGAGACTCGTCACTAAAGACAATACTGTTCCATTCCTGATCCCAGAATGACCGTTGTCTGCACCACTCAAGGCGATTACGTCGGTGTTCTCGAGTTAAAGGGAGGACCCAGTGTGGCCGGTATGAAAACAAGCCAAAACTTCTCATTCGTCGGTAAACACTTCGCATGCCAATAGGTCTTCCGTGTTCTGCAAACCATTCATTTGCAATGGACCTGGTAGTGGAGAAACGGTCCCTTAAGGCCAATAATCTTAGGCGGCGATCTTCACGGTCTGTTGTTCTACGGCGGCGTCCAGTGCCCCTTGCTCTTTGAGTACGGCCTTCTCGAAGCCATGCCTGACAACACCTAACCACAGTGTCTACACTTCTTTGCACTCAAACTGCAATTGCCCGAAAAGAAAGTCCAGCTTCCCGAAGTCCCACTATTTTAAAGATTTATGATGTTTCACGTAGGATCAAATCCTGAAAGTTCGGAATCTGAGCTACTACTCAAACTTCGCTATCTTCGTCTAGGTTTATTATTATTTGATCCACAACTAAGTCGAGTGCTGGTTCTATTTCCATATACTGCTTCTCAAAACCTTTGGCATGCTCACATCGCTTTGTATGTTCTTCTGTGGGATAAGACGAGAAAAAGTCATCGCAAAGTTTGACGACACTCTTGAGATTCAAATCTACATTTCTCTCAGCCACATACTATTTCAAAGATGTCCATACTAACTCAATTGGGTTCAAGTCGGGATGATATGGTGGCAATCTCAAAACAGAATGACATTTCTCAGCCATTATTCTGTCTATTTGATAAGTTATACTCGTATATGCCGGCTTATGCATTTCGATAATGCTACACAAATCTATTTCTTATTGGATTTAAATTTCAGATATGCATTTTCAACGAAACCATTTTCACTATCAGCATGCACATTAATAAATCTTTGTCCTTTTGAAACTGGCCTGTGAATGCCCTCTTTGGTACTATCGCTCCAACTCTTTTCATACGTATGTTATGTATGGATGAATGTTTCGTCCATATAAATTATAGGCAGATTGTTTTCTCTATATTCTGTCAAGCTGACCATAAAATTTCTCCTGGGATGCTGAATCTCTCTCCATAAGAAATCTTCTATTAGTTCTTGCCTTCCTCCAACGAACTCCCATCACTTTCCTTAAAGTTTCATGTGATCCAGTGTAATTGTGTTCTTGAACAAATTTCCTGCGTATGGCCGCAAAGTTGAAAACCCCTTTTCCGTTATGTAAAAATTCATTATAGATTGACGAAGCAATATTTACGTGGTCATGGATGCGCGCTCCTGAAGTTTCTTCAAATCTGTACGAGATTTATTTCCTTCTGGATGTAACGTCACTTCTCAAGGTACATGATACCCGTCTACTATCCGGTACTATAATACGTGAAAAACAGTTTGTTTGCAGTAAAATAAATAAGAGAATTGGTGTATGGTCGACAATAACTGAACTCCTGACGTAAAGGTTATTCAGCAGCTGCAAGAGTCTCAACAAGTTTGTTATACAGGTATAACTGTTAGCTGCACCCCCTCCCCAAACTCCACACCCAAATATCTGAATATACCTCATCTATTTTTTGTAATCTCTTCTGTTGTTACTGATATACTAGAAGACTAAAACGATCGATAACTTTACACACATTTTCTACCAGCATCCAATCTTCAGGATAATCACCAAGAAAGGAATTTCGCGTCGTATGGGACGATAACTCACGTGCGCGAAAAGCAAGACCAAGACGGTCGTCGCTTAGTTGAAAAAATGTTCGGGACATTTATTTTCCTCAAAGAAAATAGGCGGGATAATTTCGCAAAGTATCTTTGGAACTTCCACCCTATTATTTTCCTGTTATCACCAAAGGCCATCTTCGACGGAGCTTTCCAGAGAAATAAAGCCGAATCGATAAGGCACTCAAGATAAAAATGTCCACACAGCAAAAATGGCTAGGTAAGGCCTACGTTGGTTTTCTTCGATGACGTATACTCTTTAATGTAACGTCTGTACATTGTACTCTATTAAATACTTAGTAACTATACAGGGTGTAAACGTTATTATCGAAATGGGTAATAGGGGGTGGGGGTCAAAACAAGTCAAAAAGTTCATATGACCCATGATCCAAAAGTCAGTAGATGTCTAAACGGCTTTATAGTTCACGCTTTTAAATTGGGAAATTAACAAATAGATGGTATTAAATTTTTCTAAGTTAAGCCAAAATTTGTAATCAGTAAGTATGTTTCATTAAATTGAATATTTAAAACACACATGATAACAGCACGTCGATCTTTCATCACTCTTATCGAACCGGCAATCGATCGCAAACGGTAACAGTGGCTAGTATGTTGTTTTGTTTTGTAAGTCCTTGTGTTTACTTACAATGTTCTCGAATCAAGAGTTTGCCGACATGTTGTTAGCTTACGGTGAAGCTCGTCAGAATTGAAATGTTGCAGCTCAAATTTATAGCGACAGATTTCGTCAACGGGTACACCCAGGCAGAGGGACATTTGTGCAAGGGTACCAAAGACTTCCAGATAATAATAATAATAATAATAATAATAATAGCATTATTGTCCAACAGTTTCCCATTTATAGGACAATTTATAAACATAATACAAAAGCAAAAAAAAGCGAAAAAAAGCGGAAAGAAATAAGCCTTAGCTGCCTTTAGCAGGTAATTAACATTTGTCGTAAATATATCACAGTAACATCCAATTCTGTTTAAGTTAGAGCACATTACATATAACGGTGACTTGAGAAAAATGTTTGTCCTAGCTCTAGGAATCCCGAATATTTTATGATTGCGAGATGCAAACGTTGGAGTACGAAAATTGATCTGTTCCAGGATCATGGGGCAATCAGTTAAATTGTTGATCATTTTGTAGCCAAATATTATTGAGTCACAGTACCTACGTTTTTTCAAAGTCAACATGTCTAAGCGACTACATAGTTTCCTCATTACAGAACAAACTTCATAAACCTGCAATTCCTTACTATGAAACCATAAGCCGCCAATGCTTCTGATGCTTTTTTATGTATGACTAAAAGTTAACTTTTGATCATAGACTATACCTAAATCACGTACATCAGAGCATCTTTCTAGCACAGACCCAACAATAGAGTACGGATATTCGCAAACAATAATTTTCCTGGTATAGCTAACTATTTTACACTTCCTCACATTAAGCTCCAACTTGCTTTCTACACGCCAAGACAGTACAAAATTTAATTGGTGTTGTAGCTTGATACAATCATCAGGAGTATTTATCTGCGAAAAAATGTTTAGGTCGTCAGCAAAGCATAGGCGTTCACATTCAACTGAGTCACAGGGGTCATTAATAAATATCAAAAACGGTAATGGTCCCAGGTTGGACCCCTGGGGAACCCCAGAAGGTGCCAAGTAGGTCTCAGATTGGAAGCCATTATAGTTAACAAATTGTCTACGATCATCAACTCCCTAGCATCATCTGTGAAACCAAGTGCACCTAACTTATTTAATAAAGTTTTGTGGTTAATTTAATCGACAGCCTTCAAAAAGTCGGTATAAATAACGTCAACTTGCTCATTACTATCAATGGCTTCCGAGAGGTACTGCGTTATTATAAATAGATTTGTGGTTGTTGAGCGATTAGCGACAAATCCGTGTTGATGCAATGACAGCTGACGCTGGGCGGCAGTGTAAATGCGACTGTACAAGACTATTTCAAAGATTTTCGAGACCATGCATAATATAGAGATTGCCCTGTAATTCTCAATATTTGACTTATCCCCACACTTAAACACTGGACAGACCTTAGCGATCTTACAAATATCTGGAAATCTTTTTGTTATATGAAAAATATTAAAAATCCTAGTTAGAACACCAACAAACACTTCCACACAATCTTTGACTATAAAGGAAGGGATGCCATCTAGACCAGATGCCATCTTATTCTTTAGTGATTTAATGGCCTTCCTGACTTCATTTTCCTCAATTGGATGAAAATGGACAAATAAATTACTATGATTTAGTGAGGCAGCCCCATATTGCGAGTGACATAGACGCTGCTGAAAAACTCGCTGAATGCGTTTACTATATCCTGAGGCTGATCTATAGAATTATTTTGAAATTCCATTATCCCTGGGATTCGTGATGTGTTGTTTTTGAAGTGAACGTATGACCAAAAAGCATTGGGGTTAATTGTTAAAGAATTCTGGATATCCTCAATATATTGATCATACTCTGATTTAATCTGGTTTTTTATTAAGCGGCGCAAACGTTTGAATTCCTGTAGATCATCAACAAAAGCAGACCTGTTGATTTTTTTCCTAAATTTAGCTTTAAGTTTAATGTTCTTAATAATAGCTGAATGAAACCAAGGCGGGTATCGGTGACTGTAATTCTTATACAGAGGTATGTGCCTGTAAAAAATTTGGAAAATGTTGCCACAAAATACATCAACAATATAATTAACATCAGAAGAGCAGAATAAAACATCCCAGTCAAATTGAATTAGCTCTTGATACAGGTTGACAAAGTCAGCCATTCTGTAGTTATAAGTTATTTTACTATGATTGAATGTAAACTTAGGCTCTTTAATGAATATGGTAGTCAAATCAACAGCTAGTGCCGGGTGGTGACTATCTTCTGGCACTAGAGGTAGTTCATCACGCTTAACAGTACAGGGTAATTTAGAAATTACCAGGTCTAGCGACCGACCAAGTTGATTTAAGACATTTATTTTTTTTATTTATTTTTATTTTTTATTTATTTATTTATTTGTTAGCAGCAGATTCAACATGTATACAGTTTTTTACATCATATTAAATATATAGACTTTACAATTATTGTATAATATTTAAATCCAGCTATCTATTCTTAAAATTACCCACTATTGCTAATAGTTTTAGATGCACAATTGTATTCAAAATACTGTGTGTGCACCCCATTCACATTGTTGAGTGTAACTTTTTCATTGAGGTTCTTAATTATAGTTTACAAAGAGAAAAAGAAATATAAAAATAGATCAAACAAATTCAAAGTTATTATGTTTTATCTTAAATTTTAGGAACTTAATACCTTTAATGCTACAGGTTTTTATATTACATAATTAATGGCGTATTGACTATCAATAATCCATCTTGTTAATTCCTTTTTAACAGTAGAATATCTCAATCTCTTAATGCTATTTGGCACATCATTATAAACTTTTGGACCTATACAGTAAACGTGACTCTGGCAAGCTGTGTGTCTAGGGTTTTGCAATTTTACTTTTGCATGAGCAGCACTTCTTGTATTTTGGCCATGCTGTAAGTATTCTCATAATCTTATAAGTGATTTTAAATAGAGCTGCTCTAGGTTCAGTATTTTACTGTCTCTGAAAACAAGTTCAGATGAATATCGTTTCTGTTTGAAAAGCATAATTTTTATGATCCATTTCTGAGCTACCTGTGACTTGGATAACGTTGCTAAACTTGTATTTCCCCAAACTACGAAACCATAATTAATTACAGATTATGTTAAAGCAAAATAAACTGTTTTAAGAGTTCTGAAGTCTAATATTTCCCTTAATTCATGAAATTTGTGAATAAGTTTTCTAATCTTTGTTGTAACATACTCAACATGATCTTTCCAAGTAAGAAGTTCATCTATAATTATTCCTAAATATTTCAAGCTCGATTTCTTATTTATATATTTGCTACATGCACAGTTGCACATTGAGGTGCAAAGTCACAATATGAGTCATGAATCTTAATGCAGTTTAGATTAGGCAAAGTACGCGAGGAAAGGGAAAAAGTGATAAAATTGGTTTTCTCAATATTTAGAGAGAGCAAACTAAAATCTAGCCAATTTTTAATTGTGTGCAATGCTCTTTCAGCTTTTAATTTGACGGAATCCCAATCTTCACCACTTACTAAAATACTCGTATCATCTGCAAAGCAATAGATAGTTATGTTTGCATCATTTAATTGTTCCATTATATCATTTATGTATATTATAAACAGCAAAGTTGAGAGAACCGTACCTTGTGGCACCCCGCATTCTACCTTCAAAATATTACTTTCCTGACCCGAGGCATTTGTGATTTGTTCACGTCCAGAAAGATAGGACTTTATGAGTTTATTTGGAATGCCCCTTATTCCCAGATTATCCAAACGACCTAGTAAAATTGGATGTGCCACTGTGTCGAATGCCTTTTTTAGATCTAAAAATATACCCATCACCTTTTTTCCTTGGTCTAGCCCTTTCAGAATACTCTCAGTGACCCTGACAAGTGCAACTTCAGTGTTAGAATTCTCTCTGAAACCAAACTGATTTAAGTTGAGTAATTTATGCTTTTCCAAAAACTGCATTAATTTTCTTTTCAGACATTTCTCAATAATTTTACTTACTGTACTAGTTAATGCAATGGGTCTATAGTTGTTCATGTCTTTTTTATCTCCTTGTTTGTGAAGAGGTATCACTTTGGTTTTTTTTAATATTTGTGGAAAAATACCAGTACCAAAAACTAGGTTTATTATGTGTTTCAGTGGAATACTAAGTTTTTCTTTATATTTCTTGATTATATTTGATGAAATATTATCCTCCCCGCCTTTTACCCCATTCTTTAAACAGTTTATCTCCCTAATTACATCATCGTTCGTCACAGGACACAAGAAAAGTGATTCATTACCTCTTTTTTCCCGCACTTCATTCCTCCAAGTACATCTAGTAATTTCACTTGCTAATTTCTTACCAATGTTACAAAAATAATTGTTAAATTCATCTGCAACTTCTTTTTTATCAGTTATTTCTGAATTAGTTTTGGTAGTGATACATTTTATTTCTGGTTTACTCTCTTGGTCGTTGGTGGCCTCTCTAAGCACATTCCACAATTTTCTGGGGTTATCCAAATTTTTTAGTGTTAAATATTTGTAATAATTATACTTCACTTTCTTGATAAGTTTACTTAAAAATTTCCTGTATTCCTGATACCTGTTTAAAACTACGAAATTGCTGGGATTTAGTGCACATTCCCTTTTAAGGAGGTTTCTGTTTCGAATAGATATTAGGAGCCCACCAGTGACCCAAGGTTTTAATTTCTTTTTTTTATTGGGTATAGGCCTAGTTATAGTGGCTTTCAAAATGATGTCTTTTAGTCTATTAATGAAAGCCTCTGTGCAAAGCTCTACATTATTTTCTTGTAGAACATCACCCCACAACTCTCCGTTTAGTTTTTGTGTGATATTTTCATAATCTATTTTTGTAAAAGTATTAATTTCATTTGTATTGCCCTCACCTAATCTATCTAGCTGAATATTAAGGAGAATGGGGTGATGATCTGTAAGGTCGCTCTTCAAAATCACAGCTCTAACCTTTTCAAAAACATTACTCTTACATTTAATAAAAAAGTGATCCAAACAAGTCCCACTGTTATCAGTAATTCTTGTTGATTTATTAATTGCACTCATTAACCCATTGCCTTGCAATAAAGTCAAATAGTTATTTGTTGTATCTGTTTCCCTATGTAAGAGATCAATATTAATGTCCCCAGCAAATACATAAACCTTGTTCCGACATTATTTGACTGCTTATAATTAAAAATGTCCAAAAAATGATGGATATTGCGTGTCTTAGGGTCTAGAAGATTGCCGTTTACAAGTTGAGGTACATTAAATCTCCTAGAAACAGGGAATTGCAGTCGTGCAAATAATCCAGTTGCTCAACAGCATCAAAGACGATCCAAATTCATCAACAGCAATTTTATCAGGAATGTAAACAACAGCCACAAAAAATATCTTATATGCCGCATGGCGTCTCACTATTAAAAGATCAATTGATGGAAATTGTGCATCAAATACAGCAACATCTATAACCTCAGATTTAATGCATTCCTTAACAGCTACAGAAGATATAGAGATACAGGAAGTGTTCAGCCCACTAATATTCGCACTCGTGAAAGACATTGTCAGTGGTTTTTGCACAAAAAATTGAAAATCCGGATTTCTTTAAAAACATTCTAACGACGGACGAATGAACTTTTACGCGAGACGGAATATTAAATTTCCATAACATACGTGGGCCCAAGAATATCATCATACCATTCGTGAAGGTCATTTCCAACAACGCCAACGTTTTAAAATAAATATTTGGGCGCGTATTCTTGACGATTAGGTAATTGGCCCTTTCGAGTTACCCCCAAAGTTGTCAGGAGAAGGATACGTTAGCTTTCTAGCCAATAACCTACCAGAACTTTTGGAACACACATGAGACAACATGCCATTACAACGGAGACAGAATTTGTGGTTTCTTCATGACGGGGACCACCACACATTTTTAGAGGCGTCATACTGTAGTTGAATGAACATTATCCAAATCTCTGGATCGGTCGAAATGCACCTGATCCTCGAAAATGGCCAGCAAGATCTCCTGACCTCAATCCGATGGATTTCTGGTATTGGAGAGATCCTAAAGGGATAGTTTATGGGGCTGGTCCAATAGCAACTGAAGCACAACTTCGCGTAAAAATGTTTAATGCGGCTGAAGTAACAAATGGACAACTTCAAGGACCTAGAGTAAGAAGAAACTACAGTATATTCAGATAAGAGATAGACCGGATGTAAACAAAAGGTTCGGGTGATTTTCACGCTAACGCCGCCGTCTCGACGTAAAACAGGAGCCCTCATTGGTCAATTCGCAATTAAGTGCCTATGCCGAGCGGCAGAGCAGTCGTATCAAGGCAGGGTCACATTCAGGTTCAGACGTGTTACGTATGTCGTGTGCATCATTGCAATTTGATATTTCTTTGGACGTTTTCGTTTGTTATCTTATTAAGATGTTGAGTTTGTCGTTGTTATTGTTATACCTTGTTATTGATTGTTATTGTTATCAACTGCTTGCGCAAAATGCCCAGTAGTACAGATACTGCCGATGAAGTTGTAAACTCCTGTAGTCCACCTAGGAAACGCTCTAAAAAAAGACACCTGAGTGCAGAAATGAAAGAGGTCATTTTGAATATATATAAGATCGAGCGCGAGGAGAACGAGGCATCAACCATCAAAGAAATTGTTGTGAAGGTTTCTCATAAAGTTGGGGTGTGTCGCGCATCAGTATTTAATGTGTTAAGACAATACAAAAAAAATCACACCTTTTCTGAGCCAATGACCAGTAAACATCGCAAAAGTATTGTTAAATCATTGGATGAAGCTGATGAGCATGCGATTAGGAGGAAAGTGCATGAATTCTTCTTTAGGAATGAAATACCTACTATAGATAAAGTACTGCAGGAGGTAAATGGAGATACAACGTTGTCAAATTTCAAACAATCAACTTTCCATGCGTTACTGAAGCATTTAAATTTCAAATGGAAAAAACGGGGTCGTAATAGTTTACTACTGGATAGAGAAGAAATTGTGCTATGGAGGAGGGATTATTTAACAAAAATTGGGAACTATAGAAATCAAAACAGGAAGATTTATTACCTTGATGAAACGTGGGTAAACGCAGGACACACTACAAGTAAAGTATGGGTTGATGATTCTGTAACTTCATCCAGAAGGGCCTTTCTAGATGGAGTGTCCACCGGATAAAAAAATCCAGCAGGTAAATACGAGTAATAGACAACAATCGGATGTTTTTCAGACCTTGGGAACAAGGTTCTAAACATTAATTCCAGGGGGCAGATAAAACATATTACAAGTAACAAAACCTTTATAACTATCGATAAAATGCGTGGATGTTTTATTGTCATTTTCATTTGTTAGAACTTTTTGTATGTTTTTACGTGTTTTCGATATTTCAATAATTTTTTAATATAATCTTAAAATATGTCGAATGTTAAAAACTTAAAAAAAGTTACTAAGTTTTATATTGTGTACCGTTCCTAATATTTCTAATCATTTTAATTCATACTTTAAGCTTTATAAAGTTATAATTTGTTAATATTAATATTTGCGCGTATTTCAGGTTCCTGATCATTCATTTTTTAAAGGTTTATAACTTTAAATTAAATTGTGAAGCGCTGAGTAATCATACGACGTTCAATATTCTTTCTTTCAATATGACTAAGTAATCCCAATTATAGCAATCGGATACTCATGTCTCAATGTTTTTTCGCTGAATGTGATGAAAACATTTGAAAAAGGTTCGCTTATTGAAATAAATCTACACCAGTTAGTACTTCGATTTCCAGGTAAAGGGAAAAGGCTCATTATCTGCCATATTGGCAGTGAGGATGGATTTGTTGTTGACGGTCTGTGGTGCTTTGAGTCTAAGAAAACTGGAGATTACCAGGAGGAAATGAATGGCGAATCGTTTGAACAGTGGTTTTCAAAAATTTTACCGAACTTAGAGGAAAACGCAGTAATTGTGTTGGATAATGCGCCTTATCATTGTCGAAGAATGGAGAAGGTCCCAACAACGGCTTCAAGGAAAGTTGATGTTCAAAATTGGCTCCGCTCGAAAAATATCAACTTTGAAGAAGCAATGCTGAAAGTACAATTATTAAGAATTGTCAAGGATCACAAGGCGTAATATCAAAAATACGCCATTGACGAAATGGCAGCAAGTCAAAATAAAACTGTGCTCCGTTTACCTCCATACCATTGCGAGCTCAATCCCATTGAGTTCATATGGGCAGAGGTTAAAAATTATATAGCTAAGCACAATACAACTTTTAAAATTTGTGACCTCAAAGGACTTCAAAGAAGCACTAGAATTAATAACAGCGCAAAAATGGGAAAACTGTATTAAGCACGTGAAAGACAAAGTTCAAAAGAGAATGTGGGAACTGGACAATATTTTAGAGGAACAAGTCGAGCCATTCATTATTGACGTTGGTGCTTCAGGCAGTAGCGATGATGAAAGCTCATCAAGCTCATCTTTCCAATAAAAGATGTCGTTCATCAAATTCGGTAAGTTATAAGTAATTATAAAGCTACTGTATTTTTTAATTGATTATTGACATTTTTGAACCCATTTTGGCAAAACCTATTCAAGAATCTACTTTCTCACAATGTTCAACCATGCACATTTTTTACGTTTTGAACGTTTTAATTTGGTTACATATTTACCTAGAAATCAAAAAATATACTAATCAATATTCTAAAAGCAATTTTAAGAGATCTACGATTATTTTTAATTTAGGCTAATTTAAACGCCATTTTGAGATTATATTCGACTGTATTTCACCAAACATCAGACGGCATCCGAAGCTGGAAATCGAAGCGAAAATTTTGAAACCCTTATGTATATTTACATCATTATATATTTCTTACCCCACCCCCACATGATCCTATATCCATCACCAATCGTATACACATCGAATTGTGCTAATTTACTACAAAGTTACGCAAAGCAGCATCTACTATCTAAAATATGTACTGCGTGACTCTTAATACGTCCCTGCCCAATATTACAGCGTTCGATGATCACGTGGTCTTGTTTATGTCCGGTCTATCTCTTATCTGAATATACTGTAGGTTCGTCGTAATGAAGCTTGTCATTTAGATAATCACTATCCCTGTACATTATTTTATTTCCGATAAAGGTGATATTTGAAAGAACTTGGATTGACTCTGTTTACATATAAAAGCCCCTCAAGAAACTTTTTGGCTCCACAGGATTTTTATCAGTAACCGACTATTTCTAGCTCAACCTGTACGAAGTATCACCCGAGCGCCGTTGTAACATTAAAATAAAGAATTGCCAGTGGCATATGTGGCATATAACCGAAATCGTTATCTCAACATCCAGTAGACACTAACAGATTGGATCATTAGAATAAACGTGGCCAGAAATGAGGCCTAACGGTACGCCAGTTGATGCTCCATTGTTTATGTATGATATACATATACATAGGATATAATAGAACGTTTAGGTTGTGACAAGGCCTCATATCGGTACTTGGTATGTTTCAAGATTCCAATCGATTTCGAAACACAAATGCGTTTCTAGTGTTGATTGATTGGAAGGTGTACATCCCGTAACAGCAACACTGATATTCCATTACGGTAGATATGATACTTTGTAGGTGAAAGATAGTTTGCATAACTGAAGATACAATAGTAAATAATACATATCGTCGCCTTACACACATAGTGTTGTAACTAACAAAAATCCAACTGAGTTACGCTGCCACAAAACTTACTTTGAACTGCTGCATGTCCCCACAAAGTGACGTAACTGTATGAGCGAAAAAGATAAATGGTGTTTCTAACAAGATTTCATTTTTGGATCACACTAAACGACGTAACTTGACTTACGACAGCTTGTGAGAAATAATTATTATATCCATAATTCATTCAAGGTCATTCCGATGGACTGGTCAGACCTTCTGGATTTTAAAAGTTTATCAAAACTATCACGAACTTTGACAGCTCGTACCAGTAATGAAGGTAAAAACTTAAATTGAACTGATGTTATGGAATTAATGGTGGACAGAAAAGAAGCTATACAGCAGACGCTCGATAATGTAAACTAATTTAATCCAAGTGTGTTTCACATTATCGAAATGTTTACATTAGCGAACGTGATTTATATAATATTTGATTTATTAAAGGAAACGTATTATTAAAGGAAACGTTTAATACATACTATTTATAACAAAATAAACAAATATTCTAACAGCGATAAGTATTTTTTTAATTAGAAGAAAAATAATTAACAATTTTTGTCTGCGTAAATTTGCGCTTAGCATTGTCTTCCAATGCCTGCGCCCGTAATTTACGAAGAACTAAAATATCCGTGTATGAAACTTCTTTTCTTCCAGCCCAATCTAAAGCTTGGTTAGAAACTTGTATAACTTGCGCGTCAGTCACTACACTTCTGACTTCAATGGGATCGTTCTCATCATCCTCACTGTCCATATCCTCCTCCTCATCAGCATCATTCGTCTGCTTATCCATAAATTAATATCAGCAGGAGTACAAACAATGTTGGGATTCACTGTTTTCAATAAATCAACAACATCCAATGACACACTAATAACATTATCATAATTGGATCGCAAACGTTCTCTAATTACGCTTAAGGGGACATCGTCTTCTTCATCATCTTTATTATTGGTACAAAAGAGATTGTTCCAACATTTTTGAATAGTTTGCTGGTTCAGTTTATTCCAGGCCATATGTAAATCTAAAACAGCTTCTCGTAATGTTACTTTTTTTAAAGCCTCAGATAAGTTTTCAGGATCCTTTGATAAGACAGACGAAAGTAGAAACTTCCTATAGTATAGTTTGGTGAGTCTTATTATATTCTGGTCCATCGGTTGAATTAACGGTCTTACGTTGGGCGGCATGTACATGACGAAAATTGACCCATCCCTGCTCCTCAGTTGTTGCTCGGGAGGATGACTTGGTGTACTATCCAATAGTAACAACGCTTTTATTGGAAGCTTCTGTTGTTTTACGAAACATTTTACCTACAAATTGAAAACACATCTTCAAATTATGAATAGAGCATTTGTGATAATTGATTGTCATACCTGAGGGACAAAGCACCTGTGGTACCATTTCAGGATTATACCGCTAGTCATCCAAGCGGTTTCTGAACAGTCATAATCAACAGGGATATTAAAATTTTTAAATGAGCGCGGATTTTTTGCTTTCCCAACTACCAGTGGCTTTATTTTGTGTGAACCATTAGCATTAGTGCAGGCTAGAAACGTTATTCGTTGTTTCTCCGGCTTTCTTCCCGGGGCAGATTTTTCAAATGATGCAGCATAGGTTTTCTCTGGTAACATTTTCAAATAAAGGCCGCTTTCATCTGCGTTGTAAATTTGTTCCATTCTTAAATCTAGCTCGGTAGTTGTTTTCATCAATTTTTCTTTGAATGGTTGCAGTAATTGCGGTTGTGCTGATAATTTTTCACCAGATATAGACAGCTATCACTAGCTACGGAATTTTCAGTTTCTTTCAGTTTTTCATTTACCAGTCTCGCTCTCTGCTTAAGTACTTCGCCACTAACTGGGACATGATTTTCCCGTTGTTTTAAAAACCACTTATACATTGAATTTTCCATTTTAGGTGCTTTCGCATTTTTTAAAGTTTTTCTTTTTCCCTTACCTCCAAATGTATTGCACGTTCTTTGTAAAATTTGAGTTTTCATAAGCTTAATTTTACAGATTGTTGCTTTCGATACTCCATATTTTTTTGCTAACTGTGTCACTCCCGCACCTAGTGCAACTTCGTCTATGATTTTCACTTTCTCACTCAACTTTAAACACTTTCTTTTATAGGATGTGGATGCCATAGTCGTAAAATATATTAACGCATGCAATGTATTCACATAGGTTCAAAAATGAAATACATACGTACGTATAAACGTATCCTAAACGATCATACGACTGACCGAGTTTGTCGTATTTTATCGCAGAGGTGAATCCCCTACACTCTACATCATAAATCGGGGACTCCCCGACGCCCGACATAAATCAGGCTTCAGCATTTTACCGTCGCGCTGTTTCTGTGCGCCGAGAGTTGTTTACGTTATCGAGCGTACACATTGTTTACGTTATCGCGCGTTCCGTTTGATCCTATGGAACGAAGTTTGTGTTTACACTAGCGCAAGTTTTCATTATCCCTGGTTTACGTTATCGAGTGTCTGCTGTATTTCCTAATCATAGCCACTTTGACTCAAAATATGACTTTACAACGATTGAAGGGTAAAGTATAGGTAATATTAAGGTTGATAATTTAAATAATGCTCCCCGGAAGATGACGAAGAAGAAATTCGATGATCTTACATCGCTCTGTAAAGGGGGTATTCTTGTTACAAAACTTTTACTACAATCTGTCACATGAAACTTAGTTTGCGTTTGAAAAACTGCATTTTTTTTGTTTTAGTTACCGTGTATTATACTTTTTTCTGGTTTATTATTTTACTGTTTAAAGCAAATGAACAAAACAGCTTTTTTTGGTCTCAGCCAGTGTGTATTATAATTTAAAATTTGCTGGTTGATTCTCATACTGTTTGAAAAAATATATCATCTAATAATCTAGGAGTTTTTTATTGCCCGCTGTCCTATCTGTAGGAAATCGAAAGAAGAAAGTCACACAAACTGCCGTAATTGACACACACCTTTTTAAAAAATCTGGAAAGTTCAATACTTTTTCAACCACTTTCACACAAAGTTGGTTTATTTGAAAAGCATACTATTGATTTTATTAAAATGAAAAGGTCACCTCAAACAGTTTTTCGGTATTACTAAGAAACATTACACTCATTTTTGTGTTGTCGATCTACTGTAAAATCTCTAAAATGTCACTTACGAGACGATGTGTGGAAGGCGATGACATGTTTACACTGAGGAAAATCCTGATACAGTTTTCGATGGCAATCTAAAATTATGGTTTAGATGGGAACTATAAGTCACTTTTTAGTAGACAAGTTAAACGGAGATGGCTATCTTAATTTTCTAAAATCCGGCTTACCTACGAGCCCCTTCCCACTTCAGTTGGCCCACTTCAAGATTTGTATTTTTCATTACGGCTGAAATTCTTTGGGGCGTAGTGTTAACCAAGTTTTGGCAAAAATTTGGTGTAAAACAATCCCATATTTCTTGAAGCTTTTGTATCAGTTCGGTGATTGTACGAGCAGGATGTTGTCGTAGAACCTTTTTCATCTCGTGCCACAAAGTTTCAATAGGTGACAGATCTGGACTGCTAGAAACCCATTTCAAAAGTGGTACATTATTTTCTTCCATCCATTTTATAGCCCTTTTTGAGGTATGGCACGCTGCACCATCTTGCTGAAACACAAAACCTTGGCCGGATGTCAAACATTCTTCCATCACACATTCTTCTAAAATTGCCAAATATTTGTTTGTATCCACATTTCCATCAATAAAATGAAGTTTTCCTACTCCTTTTGATGACATGCTGCCCCATACCATAATGGATGCTGGAAATTTCACTTTTCTCTTCAGACAGTCAACATAGAATGCTTCATTTTTTTGCGAATAACTCTACTGCGACTGTCACCAACACGAACTTCGAATCAGGCCTCATCACTCCATTGTATTGCACACCATTGTTAAGGTGTCCATTGTCTATGTTCTTCAACCCATCTAAGCCGATTTTTCTTTTGCAGTAGAGTTAGTAGTGGCTTTTCTTTGGCCTATAAACAAGTTGTGCAACTTTAGGGTTTTTACTTCACTTTTTTTTTATAAGAAAACTTACCTTGCAAGTACTAAATCCCAGTTTGTGGGCCTCTATATGAGTTGTGGTCCTCGAAATTCTAATTCCAACAGCGTCACTCCATAGAGTACTTAATTGTAAATAATATAATAATTGGCACGCCTCTTTTTCCTCGACTATTCTTCTTATATATTCTTCTTCGTTATAGACTTATTTTGCATTGAAATGAAAATAGGTTGATATGCTGTAATTGCAACATGTGTTATTTTTATGCTGCAATTTTGATTAGGGAGTGATAAAGTTGGTGTTTTCTACTATATATTATCAAAGTATTCATTGTTAATATTTTAAACCTATATCACCCTGCTACATTTTTATTATTTGTGTTTGATAAGAAAAAAACTAATATTTCAATAGTTTGGCTAACTGAAGTGGGAAGGAGCTCATACATTATTAGATGAACTCTTATTGTAAGAACAGACATATTTTTATGCAGGATGAGGCTCCACCTCACCTTGCGCGTGCTTAAGAATTTTTTTATATGAGGAGCGTTAAAAACAAAGATATACGAGGTTTCATGGAACTCATTTTTAATTATAATAAAGCTGCAAAACAATTTTGCTATGATTTATGTAGCCATATGGGTAGTTCTCGTCCTTGTCAAGTTTTTAGCAAAACATATGTAGGCATACATAAATTTCATTCAAATGGGACTATCGGTCCTTGAGGTAAAAATAATAATAATAATAATTATTATTCTTGTTATTCACATTTCTTCAGTTCCCTATTAAAAGGTAAACAATAGTTATCAGTATAGGCACCGGGAATATACCTTAGTCCTATGGTGCGATATTCGTTTCCATAAGTGAGTACCATTCTGATAGTGTGTACTGTTTTTAGGATCACTATTTTCTATAGTAAACGCAGGTTATGCTTCCCAGGTATTTCTTCTAGTAACATTTACGTGTCCTTTGTTATCAAACCCGTTGCTCCTATGACAATGGGCACTACTTTGGTCTTCATTCCCCACTTCCGTTGGACATCTATCTCTGAATCCTTGTACTTAATCGGCTTCTTTTTCAATAAGGTTATAATCCGATGCGACATCTATGAGCACGCACTTTTATTCTATTTATCTTTAAATACATCTGGCTTATTTGCTGGTATGTGCCTATCTGTTTGCATGTCCCAGATGATTGTAGCTTGTATTGACTACGGGTTTCGGCTGATGAAGGTACCATTTATCATCAGTTGATAAAATTATTATTTACTATTATTATGATAATTAAAACTATACTCATTCTGGCACTTGACACCTTGTAAAGAAACGTGAATCTTAATTTCAATGCATTTTTTATAGACTTTACTGTTACATACCGAAGTTGGTGAAATGGTTAATAAAATGTTCAAAGCCTTTTCTGAACGGTACGACTATGGTCATCAATTTGTTTGACATTCATTGCTTATATTACCGTTTCCTGAACATCAATACATTACATCAATGAAGGAATTGGTACAACCAAATTTATTACTCAGAAACAAGCTAACAACCAAGTTTTACAAAAAATCCGAGTTTCAACATATCCTTAAATCCGACACCGTGTCTTGTACACACGTAAAAAACGGCTCTATTATTCACCCGGTGACACCATTTAACGTCAGTCACTGTTAAAACGGTCTATTCTTGAATTGTCAAGTGGTCCCCGTGATGCCTCACATTCCGGTTGAATTTCGTCCCGCCTATCTGTTTTAAAACTCTTTGGATTTCCTATAAATTTTCGTAGCGTTCCAAAAATATTCCTTTCACGCCTGTCGTTGATTGCCCAATAAAACAAAGTAGGCTGAGTAAAATATGTACTAGTTCAGGAAAATTTGGTGGTAGTAAATTTCCTTGCCTGCTGTTTTAATAACTTTTTGAGTGTGGCGCTGTGAAATTCCCCACCCCGTTTTTTGTTTTCATTTATTTCAGTTTAGATGCAACCTATTGTTTTAGTTTCTTTCAAAACTAGTTTTGATTTTCACCGTTTGTTGCAATTCAAAAATGTGCACGTTAAAAATAAAACCATTATTTGGGCATAGAGAAGAAAAAAACGCATATTTTCAACATGCATCTTAATTCAAGTAATTGGTGTAACATTCGGCAACGCGGCAGATTGCTTCATCAGCGTTGCTCGACAACGCGATGACGAGCTGCGCTATCCAGCTAACTCAAGACTTCAGACAAATTTGGTTCTCAGTGCATCTGCTGAAAGAACGATTGACGCCTGGAGTACCAGTGCTGTTTTGCCAGGGTTGCCACTTTGGAGATGTTTCCCCAAACTTGGGGATCTTAACTTGGGAAATTTTTAAGCATTGAACTGTAGGTTGGTTCTCAGTGTTTACTCTCCATATTTAAATGTTTGGGATTCGCGTTTTTTGAACCTGAACTACATCTAAAAAAAGGCTTGATAGATTTCAGACCATTCGTTTCCTCTCTTATCTCAAAGAGATGGAAATCATTTTGAAAGCAGCAAGGACATGTCGTTTTACTTCCCACGCGTACCAATGAGGAAGTATTGTGATCACAAAAAAATTGAAGGTGAGATATAAGAGACAGTTGTACATCTGTACATCTGCTAAGGACGAAAAAGCTTTGGTGGCGGAGAAGAAGGCCAAAAATGTTAAAAATGAGAACATCAAACTTATTTTTTTTTTAAGTTTCAGATATAACACTTTTCTCACATATACTGAAGAAGGTCACCGTTATGACCTTACGCTTACTACGTTAAAGAAGAATTTCGAATATATGTGGTTTAATTGACCAACCAAAAATGGAGATAATCAACATGAAGACCATAGCATACCTTTTAGATGTTACATTTTTATTGGCATTGATCTTAGCCCAAGTCATTAAAAAATGGGGCAACCGGGCTGCCGTAAGTCTCCTACCTAGTAATACAGTCCGCTACACGACCTTACAAGGTCAACATGGAACCAACAGGGGCTATGAAAGTGGAATCGAAAAGGCTACTAACAGTTCTGCCCATGATAAAACCTTGAATATCCAGCCCGACAAAATATAAGACCAGTAACAAGCTTATGTAAACAAAAACGGAAAAACGCGTTATCGGGTTATTGGAATCGACCAAAACATTCACTTTACATTATCGTGAAGCAACTGTTAGAATCTTTGAGTGCATTAGAATATAAATCGATGTAACTCAGTGTGAAGTCCAATTATCTGTAATGGTTCTGTTTCATTTTTGCTAGAACTTGTTTCCCAGGACTTGTGACCATTTAGAAAAAATTACGTCAAGAAAGTTGACTCTGTACTTTTCACGCCACGCTGTCCTCAGTTCGTAAAGGATTATGCTTAGCCCTTCCGAAAAAAAAAAACATGATCTTCGCGATGACCAATCCCGCGTTAATGACGATATTGACCTTCAGCATACCCACAGCAGTGCGGAGGCGATTGCCGACTGTAACATACGACCACCGCCGACCACGCTTGTCCATCGGGGGACCACGGTTTGGAGCAACATCAAAAAATTGAAAAATATACTAAGTGACATATAAATCCGAACACTCAGTTTAAATGGTTTTATTTTAATAAAATTTTGTATAAGTACTTAATGAAGCATAATAAGTAAATGATAAAAATTTCAAAATGATTGCACTGCTTTAAAGCCCTTTGACCTTTAATAATGTGTGGGTGCACCCTGATGTGCTACGCATTCTCCAACGCGCCTAGGCATGCTTCTGATCAGGTGGTCAATGTCCTCCTGTGGTATCTCATTCCAGGCAACCACCAACTCCTCTCGAAGTGCTTCTAGAGTCTGAGGAGGACGTTGCAAATTGAGCAATCTCCTACCCATCATATCCCACACGTGCTCAATTGGGGATAAGTCGAGAGATCTTGGTGGCCATGGTAACAATGTGACATCGTTATGTTGAAAGAAGTCTATTGTGACTTTTGCAACATGTGGTCGGGCATTATCTTGTTGGAAAGTTGGATCTGCCAGGGTGTCAAGATAGGGTAAAAGATGGGGTTCTAGAACTTCGTGGATATAAATCCAACAGTGTGATGAACATGTCTTTCAACAAAAAACTGTGGATTCCTCCTTTCACCACGTCGCCTTCTAACCCTGGCACGACCATCGTGCATGCCTAAACAAAATCGAGACTCGTCACTAAAGAGAATACTGTTCCATTCCTGATCCCAGAGTTACCGTTGTCTGCACCACTTAAGGCGATTACGTCGGTGTTCTCGAGTTAAAGGGAGGACCCAGTGTTCTACGGCGGCGTCCAGTGCCCCTTGCTCTTTGCGTACGGCCTTCTCGAAGCCATGCCTGACAACACCTAACCACAGTGTCGACACTTCTTTGCACTCTAACTGCAATTGCCCGAAAAGAAAGTCCAGCTTACGGCCCCTATCAAACTCACTAAGTTGACGAAATCGTACAGGTCTCCGTACTCTAGGCATCGTAGCCGATCGTAGAGGATGTCAAGAACCAAAATCCGCCAACGTTGATTCTTTAATGCGGCTGAAATATTCATTTTTAGAGCGTTAGTGAATTAAAAAAAAGCAGTATAAAAACCGGAATGTCCAAATGATAAGGCTGAAAATTTTTTCACTTGTTATTTACAGTAAGATAAATACATTCACCAACTTTTATTAAATAAAATAAAACCATTTAAACTGGGTGTTCGGATTTATATGTCACTTAGTATATCCTCTCCAACCCGCTGCAACTCCTAACCCATACGACAAATTTTCTGAAAATGATTTAGGTCATCTGAAATGTCAAAACACAAATTGAGCGATTTGTATTGCTTTTTCTCATTTATTATGATGTTTCTATACTTTGAAAGCCATTCTGAATATGACAGAAGTTATATGCCATTCTGCTTTTATAACCTAACCCAAAAATTAACGTTTGAAAAAACAGGCTCCCGAATGGCAAAACTGAAGTTTACTCAAGTACACCGTTTATGACACCACCCAAGTCATTAGCTGTGAAAGCTTTACATTGACGCTTTCGTCTCTTACCAGAATTCTATTTACAGATTCACTGTACGGTTATCCATGCAAAAGCACCGTCTTGACCGTACTATCTAAAGAGCGATTTAACTGCGGTTTCGACTAATCTAAATTGTAAGTTATTAGAAGGCAGTGATGGATCTATGGATTTGTGTTTTGACTAAAATTGAGATTTATTTCGTTTGTATTATTCGTTGAAAAATGCCAAGATGTTAACGTCCTATTTCTTCTATAATGAAATAAATAAAATGCGGTCTTTCGCCTAAAAATAAACAAATAGGCGGGCACTTGAAAGGCGGTTAAGAGCGACACTGCTGATTGAAATATGTTGGGTGACAGACGACATTAATACCGTCATTTGTAAATGTAGCTCCGGAATTGGGACCGTTATACATTCGGTTGTCCTTTTTTAATCATTCTGAGACTTATGTCTATTCACACGTCACAGTTGTTGGAGACACGAAATTTTTCAAAACAATGCAAAAGGATATAAATGATAGCAAAACTATTGAAGATAGATCTCGCAAATAACATAGAAAGTGATGTGTGAAAATTTACAAGCTATTCCAATTCATCATCGCCATAATATTGGGAAAGACAATAATACGGGACCGCCACTTCATTTCATCTGACATTTTTCATTATGAAATTATACAGACAATACACCACAATTGAATTATTGCTTTGACTGGAGAGTTGCAGCAATAAAAGGGAAGCGCACTCCTACCCGCTTGTTTTAAAAAACATCTAGGGTAAACTCTGAAGATTCTTCATAGACGTGTCGCGTTTTATTCCAAAGAGGCAGACAAAAAACTTTATCCCACAGTTAGAATTACCCGCGTTACCGTAGCGTCACTATGAGAATTTGTCACAGGTTTTTATAGATGGCGCTGTGGGTCCCTGTTTGCTTGTATATGCTCCATCTCTGAGACACTAATGTGTAGATTTAGATTATTATTAGTATTTGAATGCTGAGGGTGTACGCCTCGGCTTAGATATGAGAAATATAAAATTTGTCATCATCGGGATCCTTATTTACCTCAGGTACTTTTTCTCTAAATAAATCGCATTTTCCATTGTGTATGCCTAAACTGTTCAGGATTTGATCTAATTTTTAACCAATACTGTGAAAACAACTTATAAAAAAATATTTACTTTAGAGATTTTTCCTGTCTTAAAAGGTGTCTATAATTTTAGTCGCAACGCGTTTGAGTGCACCATTACTTAATATACAGCATTTTCGTGCCGCATCTTGTCTGAAATGATTATTCAACGTATAATTTTTTGAGTAATCTATTTCCCTCCATAGTGAACTATATTTTAACGCGTATGTATACAGGGGGCTTCAGTTTATTGTTGCATAACTTTGAGATTCGATAGAACTTTTAAAATTAGTGCATAAAGTCTATATAAACAATGCGTGGCTTCCGAAATACAGGGTTTTTAAATTTACTTTCTAAAATAGTTTTTTTTAAATATTTCTAACAATATTTGATGTATAACAGTGAAAATTGATATACAAGGGTTTTTTGGTACGACAAAGCGAACCATGGGCATAGTTTTACTGTAGCCGCTAGAGGGCGTTCTCTACTGTATCTGTAGTGTATTAAAATGACCGAAAATTTTTTTCTTAGTGCAATTTTTTGCTTTTTGAATAAAAAAACTGATTCTTCGCACTTTTCAACATAAAAAAGCTCTCTTGTGAATTTTCGTTATAGTTAGCCGTTTTTGAGATATTTCGATTTTTAAGGTTCGATGCATTTTTAATTATTTATGATAAAATAACGTTAAAAAGTCAGTATCTCGATAATATTTAGAAGTAGGCTGTGCCTGCAAATATTTTTGAAATTGAAAGCAGAATAAGGTTAAACGTCAATTAGTTGACAGTTAGTTTTGTTGTCTGTTGAAACCTGAAACGTTTTTTTGCAATTGTGAATGCACGAAATTTAGTTTCTTTTACCTGTTTTTTCTTTGTAAGTTTTATAAAAATGCCATTTTTTTTCTCCAATCAAGAGTTAGCGGATATTCATTTTGTGTATGGCTTTGTAAATAGAAACGCAGCAGAAGCAGCCAGAGTATACGCACGAAGATTTCCAAACAGACGACATCCAACTCGCTCAGTATTTGTAAGAGTACATCGCCAAATAATTGAAAATGGTTTTGGAAATCTCCAAAGGGATCAAAACATAAATGTTCGTCAGCGCAGATTTACCCGTATGATCCTGCGCGAGTTTGATAGAGATCCGACCACAAGTGTTAGGAGAGTTTCTGGTGCCTTGGGAATTTCAGCAAGCCATGTTCACCGTGTTCTTAGAAATGACCATAGACGTCCTTACCATTTGCAACCTGTGCAAGGACTACAGCCAGGGGACGGAGAACGAAGAATCACATTTTGTCAGTGGATTCTTGATAGAAGTGATAATAATAGGGAGTTTTTAAGTAACATTTTATGGACCTATGAGTCATGCTTCACTAGACGTGGAGTGGTAAATTTTCATAATCGACATATTTGGTCGCATGAAAATCCGCATGCAGTTCGGGAAAGAAATTTCCAGCATGAATTTAGTGTGAACGTGTGGATTGGTATCTACCGTAATCGACTATTGGGACCCTACCTTTTGCCTGCAAGGTTAAATGCTGCGACCTTGGAATTTTTGAAGGCTGAACATGAACATATGTGGGATGATGTTATGTCAGATTTAAGAAGATTGGCCTGGTGCCAGCTTGATGGTTGACCAGCTCATTATTCGAGAATAGTTAGAAACTGGCTGGACGAAAATTATCCAGAAAGATGGATCGGCCCCTGTCCCTGTCCCCTGGCCTCCACGATCCCCTGACCTAAATCCATTAGATTTCTTTGTGTGGGGATTTCTAAAAGAAAAAGTGTACCAGACTCCCGTAACCATAAGAGATATGCTAATAGACAGAATCAGGAATGCATGTGATGAAATAAGGCCTTATTTGAATAATGCTATACCACGTTCGACCATACGTGGACGTGAATTGTGTATTGAACAATTGGGTTTACATTTCAAGCAACTACTTTAGATTTTGTATGTTTGTCCTAACTATCCAATAGCATTTTAGTTGTAAATAATTAATTTAACTTGTTAAAAATAATATTGGAAAATTAAACAAATTAATATACTGTTTTTTTTGTGTTTATTTGGAGTTAGGAATTATTGAGGTGTTTAAAAACACAATCTAAACGATAATCTTAATTACTTGTAATGCCCAAATCGAAAATGTAAAAAAAAAATTATTTTCCCATAAATAATTAAAAATGCATCGAACCTTAAAAATCGAAATATCCCAAAAAATATCTCAAAAACGGCTAACTATAACGAAAACTCACAAGAGAGCTTTTTTATGTTGAAAAGTGCGAAGAATCAGTTTTTTTATTCAAAAAGCAAAAAATTGCACTAAGAAAAAATTTTCGGTTATTTTAATACACTACGGATACAGTAGAGAGCGCCCTCTAGCGGCTACAGTAAAGCTATGCCCATGGTTCGTTTTGTCGTACCAAAAAACCCTTGTATAACGCTGTTATACATCAAATGTTGTTCGAGATATTTAAAAAAAACTATTTTAGAAAGTAAATTTAAACACCCTGTATTTCGGAAGCCACGCATTTTTCGACCCATGTTTATATAGACTTTATGCATTAATTTTAAAAGTTCTATCGAATCTTAAAGTTATGCATCAATAAACTGAAACACCCTGTATAAATGTTTTCATAATGGCCTTTTTCTGAAATCCATTTTCAACTTCTAGTTGTAAAAATAGTGCATCGGGAAACTTTTTTTAGATCCTACCAAGGGACACCAAAATCCCCCCTTAAAAAATGTTTAAAGTGGAGCTACACATCATACACGTCGCTATAGCAGTGACGTGCGATGTGATATCATACTGTCTTCCATTTTAGTACCCGACTATAGAAAAATTTGTGCGACTAAGTACTATATTTTCGCCTGTATTTGACTTTAACGACACATGTCACGACATTTTCGGTTTTAGGGGACAATATCTACGCCTATGTTGATTCAGTGTACATCGCGCTGAGCTAGGGTCTTAACGAAATTCCACACTTAGAATAAAACCACCCCCTCTGGTTTCACTGCCAAATTCCATTACATCGACAAGCCCCCTCGCGCTGGGGATATTTTTAATTTATAGCCTATCTTGACTTCGTCTTGTATACGCTGCACCAATAACAACTTGAACTTTACTGCTGTTGAAGGGGAGAGCTCAAAGGGTACTAATAATAATTAGATAAATAAACCTGGAGACGTACGTCACGTACAGGAAGCTCCAGAATCAGATCCTATAAAAAAATCAATGCTTTGCGGGTATGTCTTTATTACCGTGAGTGGCACAGAACAAGCTAAAATCGACCTTCCTGTAGAAAAATTGTAATGACTTGTTTTACAACGGAACTACATTTTTGAGGGTACCTGAAAATGCCCCCATCGAGAGAAACTTTTTCATTAAACGTTAAATTTGGAAAAATTACTTTTTCGCAAACATTCAAAGAATAGTGAAATTTTGGTGTAGTTGGTCAGAGAAAGTTTCACGGCATGACAATACTTTACATGGGGAATTTGCTGTAAGGGTAAAAATCGTCGATGTACAACGGTAAATCTGAAATAACAACCCATACTTTAAGCCTTTGTAGTGACTGACGTTATAACAAAAATCATTCAAAAATGTTCAAAGGTTTTTACAAATTCAAGGCTGTAACTATTTTGGGCTTTGTAACAATCAAATGGCTTCACATCGGGCTCATTTCCTTGCTAAAGCCTTATCCCAATGTCGTATTAAAGGACAACCCAGACTTCCTTATACTAACCATGTAGTAAAGTCCGTTGAAAAAAGAACCTTTTGACCATTGGGAGCAAAAATAATACAAACAAGGCGTCTACAGTGAGCTTTGAACGATACCATCAATCATGAATTGTGCTCAAAGCTCAAATACTATGGTTCTACTGACCCCTCACTGTTTTTAATATGGAACTACTTCCTTAGACGCTCCCAGAAAATTCATATTGATGGTTCTTATTCGGCAAGCACAGTTATCCTGTCTGGGGTGCCACAAGGATCCATACTCGGGCCTTTGTTATACATAATATACACAGCAGAAATCCTAAGAAAGATACAAAACGTCAAGGTACAATCGTACGCTGACTATATTCAAGTTTACTTTAGCTTTTCCATGAAAGACAGAGCGGCAGCTGAACGAACTCTGAATGAAGAGCTCCAATCGACAAACACATTATGGGAGCAGCACAACCTAAAGCTCAACTCTAAGAAGACAAAGGTAATACTTTTTGGCAATAAAAATAGTATAAATATTTTAAAGGACACTCTTTCGTTGAAAATTACAAAAGTGCTTAGTTGTGTGATTCTTCTCGTAATTCAGGCTTAACTGCTGATCCAAGGCTTCGTTTCTCACTCCATATTTAAGCGCTTGTAAATAAAGCATTTAGTTCCCTCAAAATTATTTACAGCAGTCGACGTTTCTTAAGTAAAAAACTAAAAAAAAACTATTATAAATTATGTGAGACCTTGGTGCTTAGTAATTTCAGTTATTGTAGCTTTATTTGTGGGCCGTGCTTGACTAGTGCTGACATAATGAAAATACAACGGATTCAAAATAGCTGCTGTAGGCTGTAGGTATACGGAATTAGGAAGTATCCCATATCACACAAAATCAGAGAGTGTGAATGGCTTAACACGAAAAATAGGAGACTCCTTCACCTGTGTAATTTTACGCATAAACTGGTCAACACTCCAAATCCTCCATAATACAAAATATAAGATCAAAATTGAACTACACCGTTCCGCAATGTTGTATATTCAACTGTTTATTTATTTATCATTATGTGTGTATATGTGTATATGTATGTATATATATATATATATATATATATATAACTTGAGACGTGGTCATTGTCGTCTAGACCAGTTAGGTGAAAAATTAAAGCTTCCGCCTTTTGTTGGGTACTTCGACAAAATTTAAGCAAAGAGGACTATACTTTTTTAATTCTCTCTAGCTTTTAATGGACTTTGCCATCATCATCAGGAGCTGCAATTACAATGATAACAGTAGCAACAAAAGTGTAAAATGAATTTAAATTGAATCAACTTACAGTAGTATGTGAGGATGTTGCTAATTGTTGTTTTCGTATAGGATGAGGGAAACGTCCAGTAACATGGTGAGAGCTGGATACATGGTACAATGGTTAAAATTATATAAAATATGACAAGACAAGTTAAAGACAGATTAAAAATTATTTAGAAAACATTAGAGCATTACGTCGTGAAGCCACTTGATGATTGCACAAAATGGTGGTCATGGAATAATGAGTGAGATGAACCTTTGACAGAAGGCCGAAGGTTGTCAATGTCTGTGTTGAAAGATGGAACGAATTGTGGGCGTGTGCCAAAACGTTGCCAAATCACTTCAGATGATGTGATTTTCAGAATGTTATGTAAGAAATTGTTAAACCGACCAGAGGCAGTTGAATAAACTATATTTTAATTAATATATATATATATTATATGTACATATATGTATATACGTTATTTATATATATGTATATATGAAAGCAATATTGATATCAAAAGTGTGGTTAGATCTGTTTAACATAGAATGTGTTGTTCCTTTCTTTCTACGCCCTGTATATTTTTTAAAAGTTAAAAGCATAATCTGTACATGTATGTTTTGCTGCGAATGGCTGTGTTACTCTACGTTATCCATCATATGTATACTTTGTCGAAATTACTCTGACAGTGTTAGAATTGTGGGTGTCATCTGCATGTTTCACAAATTGTTAGAGTATAAATAATGAATACATAACAGCGTCACGAAAAATTCCTGATGCATTTACATCTCGAAATATCTAAACTATGTGAAGAGATTCAAAAGCGTATTGTCAAATATTAATGATCACCATAGTTACATCACAATAAATCAAAACTTAAAAGCAATCCATTCGCGTACATAAAAGAATCGCCGTATTAAAACTATATAAAATTGTACAGCAAATTAACAGTTAACGCACAGCAAATCAGCAGATATGAATCGATCAAAAATCAAGTTAAAACAATATTAGTAACAAATGCATTTTATAACGCGCGTATATGGGAGGTTCAAATTTGAATACATAAAGGTGAGCGTAAGCATTTATACGTATTGCTATTATTATATTTAATTTATTTATAGTGATACAGAAGGATTTTAGAATTTTGGACTTCTAGTTTCCAGTCATAGAAGAATTCCGTATGTGGAACTTGCACGACGGGGCTCCACCTCACTTTATAGAATAGTGGCGCGTTTTTCATGAAAACTACCCCTCGCTCGCCGGATTCGAATTCCTTAGATTATTTTCTCTGGGGATACCTTGAAGCATTGGTATACAAAACTTCTAATAAAATTGGATGTATGGGCATGTGTCTCTACCTTTGTAGTTGCATATGTGCATTCATTTCGGGCCTGATGAAGCCAACCAGCAGAAATACGTATCGCTCGGGTTACCTATCCTATTTTCTGCTCGAATCCACTTTCCTCCTTTTTGTGGATTTTGCCCATTATTTTCCTACTTGTTGTTATATATATATATACAGGTATATAAGTTACATTACTGCCACCGAAATACTTGTTTTTAAAAAAACTTTATTTTGATTAACGGTACCAAAGGACTTTTGTGTAACCTTGTCACGATGATGCGTAAAACAGGACGATTAGACAAGAAGTGACAAGATTTCCTCACATATGGATTTAGTACAATGCAGTAGAAATATAATATACTGATACAGAGGATGTTAAAATGTGACCTTCAAGGCGCGAGATAAGATTCCATAGCATAGCGACAATGCTAGCAAGAAATACAAGTACCAGGTAATCATTATAATATTATATAAAATACAGAGTGATGATGGCTATAACTTATATATATATACAGGGTGACTTTGAAGTCATTAATTTTCAGATAATGATTGTAGAAGGAAGATAAACCAAAATATGTGTGTAAAAATAAAAAAAAAATTAAAAAAATTTTACCTTGTTTTATAAAGTATCCTCCCGACAAGTATTTCAGTGCGGACCTGTATTTGATCGTGAGGTCTTGGAGCACCGGCATGCCGTCCATATGTGAGGTCTCAAGTCACCTGATTCACGAACCCGTTGTACTACATTAACAAAGGCACGAGGGGTTGGTTGCACTCGATTGGGAAACCGATCCGCATAAACATGTGCAATTTTTTATTTCGTTTGAGGCACGCAACAGACACCACTATTCACTCACGCGTTACCGACTGACACTGACTGTATACAACTGAATGAAATAATTGTAAAAACATCGTTCCAAATTCTTTCGCTTTTTTATTTCCGATGCGATGAACCGATAAGGCGGATTATATCCGTTGTCGCCAAACACGAGCACATAATATTATTATTATTGAGACAGGGCGGTACTCAAACCTTCAAAGGGACTTTGTTACTTTAATTTTATCAGAAAAATGGTAAAGGAAAAAAACATTTCTTTTGATCAGATCTACTCACTGTTAAAATAAATGACTCAACTCAACTCAACTACACTCCTATAACTTAAACTCTCAAGCTTTCGAAGATCTATGTCTTCATCTTCTGGAGCTATAGCTAAGTTATAAGTTATAAGAGTGTACTTTTGCAATACCGTGCCTTCTACCCAAAGAAATTAAAGGATATCTTCTCCTAATAGTTAAGGCAATTAACTATGAATACTATATATATGGGCTTAACTGGTACCCTCCCTTAATGTTGATTACTAACATCACGTTGATTTTTTTAAGGAAGACCCAAAGGTCCAAAAAAGTTTCTTTTTTCGTTAGTGTGTGTTATCCATCAGCTTTACAGCGGTGAGTACCGTAATTACAATTACCAAAAAAAAAACAACGGACTAACTCTTATTGTTAACAGGCAAAAATAGATGTAATGTACGATGTTAAACTATGTTTGTAGCATGACAAAAATTGCATCTTTCTCAAAACATTAGTAACAATTAGAAATTTGTAAGATGTTTTTTATCATAACTCTTGGATATCACCTCAGATTTGCCGATTTTTCCGCCAAAGCTATGTAACGATCGAGGAATTTTTTGTAATAAAAAACTTGTTACAGCAAATTGGCCGTGTAAGATCTCATTTTGAATGTATTTTCATCCCTCACAACTCTTTTGAACTGCTCACACCAATAAATAATTCGTAACTAATTAAAAGCGACTTTTCTAACTTAGACGTTTAATAACAAAATTTCCAAGCAAAGTCGTTTGTATAGCTGGTTTGAGCGCCTATTCGGGTGTAACTCAATTGCAAAACAGTCCGTAACAACCTTTTTTCTAAAATTCAGCATATCGTGGTCCACTGCGCCACCTGCCGGTACTTAGGACGACAGCAGGCGTTTACGATTTAACTGTAAGGTACAAAGAAAAAGCTGAAGCATCAATCACAGGCTTTGCAACGCGCCTCGGTGCAGTAGAAACAGTTGCCGATCGTGCGAGATTCTGAACGTCGCGTCAGCGTTGGCGTTGGCCGGAACCCGGAAGCAAGCCTGCCGTGACTTCGGGAGGCGGCGGCGACTTGTCGTGCACACGGTGACCGGGTCTTGACCTCTGCACCACGATATAATCGATGACTAACAGTCGGACATATACGGGGGTCAGGTGGAAAGCTCTTGAGCGACAAAGAAAGGCTGCGATTTTATTTCTTGCATAACCCGTTTCGATTTCCATACTGGGCCCAACGCTTGTCTTCTCGGAAGCGCTCCCCAGAAAAAGGTTTCTTCAAACTTGAGAGCAGATGGAGGTCTAAAAGTGACAAATCTAGATAATATGGGTGCTGGTTGAACAAAGTACGCGCCTTTGTCATCAAGGGCGTTGTCCTGATATAAAAAAATCTTTTTCGGCATTCAGTTGATCAAGGGGGTTGAAACAGTATTCGCCCGTAATCCTTCCATCCTTTCAAAGCTGAAACACATTGCACATGGCGTTTGCGGTAGATGCAGTTTCACCTTTTTGACCATCCTGTATAAACTATCCAAATAACTGGAAAAATAAGTGGATAAGGACAAAAATGTTGTCACTCGACATCAACAAAGCTTCTGGTCTGGACTTGATCCCTACCGAGATGTGCAGCGGATCTTGATCCAGTTCTTTCGCGTTTCTTCCAGGTATCTCACGAATCCGGTATTTTTTCAAAAAACTGGAAATTCGCTCATGGTCACCACATCGATCTAATATGGAACTTTTGGAGTTAGCATTCATTACTTCGATTACGCGATAGTAAAGAAATGCAATTGATAAAAAATGTAGAGGAACCAGTTAAACTCAAAAAAAGGCATGCCAAATACACACAGATAATAATACAAACAGTGAAGTGAGATAGGAGACGTTATGTGCTACTCAAACCACTGTTACGGAAGAAACTCAACTAGGATACACTTTCGCTCGAGTCCACAAAAAAACTCATCCTTTATGTGAAAAGCTTGCTTATTGGTATATGTTGTTGTTGAAGAGCAGGGAGTAGCAAATTTCCTCATAGAGGAATCCGGAAAATCCTTAACCCTTAAGTAGGCACTACGGTGTATAAAATACACACGATTCATTATTCGATAGTTTCTGCCTAACCCCCCCCCCCCCCCCTCGGCTTTAGGTAACCTTGTAGCCATCTAAGCGACGCGTTATACTTACTACTTACAGGTAACGACTAGTTATGTAAGTACAATTTCATAGATCTTGTTTTTCATGTATTAAAAAACAAAACCTATTTTTACTTTTTTTGCATTTTTAGGGATAATACTCATGTAAGAAATCCTAGAAAGCTAACAGAAAAAGAACTGGATACTTTTAGATCTGCTTTAGTTCAAAAGCAAGAAGAACACGATGTTAGGGCTCCGACGATGAAGGTGCTTCAGATGAAGGTGTTTCTATTAGTGAGCAGAATATAACAATGGTAGGATCTCTCGAGAAGAACAAGAGGGAAATTGCGGTTGAACTACTCGCCAATAGACATCGACCAGCTCCTTCTTCAATATTTCCGTATCAAAAAGACGTAACTCTTGTGTTCTTATGTCCGAAAAAGAGCTGTTAGTATTCACTATGCATGACGATGATGTGGTGGATGAACATAGTCAGAAACCTGATATTATTCTATTTTATAATTCCACCAAAGAGGGCATAGATACAGTAGACCAGCAAACAGCCAATTATACAGTTCATACAAGATGTACGAGCCCCTTCACACTTCAGTTGGCCCACTTCAAGATTTGTACCAAAATATGCCTTTATAAACTATTTACTTCTAAAATAATTTATTTCCTCACAAACATTTTGGATACACTCTAGTCGTAAAAAATACATATTTGAAATCACTCAGACCTATAACTAATAGAACATCTGAACAAATAAACAATGTGCGAATAAATGCGCCAAGTTAACAAAGCAACAATTGAAAGATTACCATTGGGTAACATCACCTTTATTTTTTATTACGGCTGAAATTCTTTGGGGCATAGTGTTTACCAAGTTTTGGTAAAAATTTGGTGTAAAACAATCCCATATTTCTTGAAGCTTTTGTCTCTGATTGTACGAGCAGGATGTTGTCGTAGAACCTTTTTCATCTCGTGCCACAAAGTTTCAATAGGTGACAGATCTGGGCTGCTAGAAACCCATTTCAAAGGTGGTACATTATTTTCTTCCATCCATTGTATAGCCTCTTTTGAGGTATGGCACGCTGCACCATCTTGCTAAAACACAAAATCTTTGCCGGATGTCAAACATTCTTCCATTACTGGTAAAAGCGACTCGTCTAAAATTGCCAAATGTTTGTTGGTATCCACATTTCCATCAGTAAAATGAAGTTTCCCTACTCCTTTTGATGACATACTGCCCCAGACCATAATGGATGCTAAAATTTCACTTTTCTCTTCAGACAGTCAACATGGAATGCTTCATTTTTTTGCGAATAACTCTACTGCGACTGACACCAACACAAACTTCGAATCGGGCCTCATCACTCCATGGTATTGCACACCATTGTTGAGGTGTCCATTGTCTATGTTCTTTAGCTCATCTAATCCGATTCTTCTTTTGCAGTGGAGTTAATAGAAGCTTTTCTTTGGCCTATAAACAAGTTGTGCAACTTTAGAGTTTTAACTTCACTTTTTTTTTATAAGAAAACTTACCTTGCAAGTGCTAAATCCCTTTTGTCGGTCTCTCTATGAGTTGTGGACCTCGAAATTCTACTTCCAACAGCGTCACTCCACAGAGCACTTAATTGTAAATAATTGGGACGCCTGTTTTTCATGATTACTCTTCTTAATGCTCTTCGGTCGGCATTTCTGATATTACTTTTTTTCACATATCGTGGCTTAATATTAACACAACCAGTTACGTTATATCTTCTAACAATATTTCTCACACTGTACCGCGATAAGTCTAACAAAGTTGCCATTTCTGAGTTTGATTTCCCAGAATTACAAAATTTAATTATCAGTAACCAAATTTTCTCACTAATAACCTTTCCTCTACCCATTTTTTAAACCTTAACTACCCAAAACTATTTTAAACGTATTCTGACAGCTGTGATTACTGAAAACAATTGTCATGGCTTTTATTTTTCACAGCCACCTATGCGTTATAAACTTATTTTGCATTGAAATGAAAATAGGTTGATATGCTGTAATTGCAACATGTGTCATTTTTATGCTGCAAATTTGATTAGGGAGTGATAAAGTTGGTGCCTTCTACTATATATTATCAAAATATTCATTGTTAATATTTTAAATCTTGCTACATTTTTATTATTTGTGTTTGATAAGAAAAAAACCTGGATTTGAATAGTTGGGCCAACTGAAGTTGGAAGGGGCTCGTACTAGATAGCCGTACGTAGTATACAAATTTTAGCCAGAACACAAAGTTTCTAGGAGATAGTTTCTGAAAACGTTAGCATTCTACCTGATGAAACCTCATTTGCAGATGAGAGCTAATATTATAAATTTGCCACGTGATGTCAAGCAGTACCTAAAAATATATAAACCCAATATAGAAGAAACTCGTGCCACCAAATCGCTAAGAGGAAGATGTTCTTTATGTGAAAGAAAAAGAATAGAGTCACGACAATTCAATGTGGCGTTTGCAAAAGCATGGCTTGTAAGGAACATGTTACAACACGTATGCGTCTTGCTTGTAAAGACAGTCAAAACGAGGAAGATGATGATTTATAAAAAGCGTTTTGGTTTCGCTTAGAGAATATATTATTTTCTGAAGTTTTTTGTTGGTTTCGAGCTGAAATTTTGCTATAACTTTTTTACAACAAAATATGTATTTAACTTGATGGAAATAGTCTTATTACACGTATTTCTAGTTTTTTTCTAAATTAATATCTTAGAATCCTTTCCGTGTACAAAATACACTGGAGCGATCAGTTATGTTCCATTTCAAGTAGCGCCTAACTAAGGGTTAAAGATGTACAAAGCACAGCTTATCAGACTCAAATTAAAAATTTCTTCATTACCTTTAAAATCACCAAATTTACCAAATAAGGAACCCGCAGAAGGCGTAGCGTTCTACACGGGAAGCTTTGTATGCAGTTCACAAGTCTAGTGACTTAAGCCAAAATTACAAAGATCTACAGCAGATAACATTCAATTCATACCTTTAAATGTTAAAAGCAACATTTGTAAAACACATGTTTCTGAACATATCACATTTCAGTAATAGCCGGTATTTCATAATATAACTTGTGCCTAAAATGATATGGCTTCTGAGTATCTTTTTGTTGTTTAGGAATTACAATGGATCTATTTCTTGCGTTGTAGCTGTGTTGTGCTTTTATTGGAGATGCTTTATTTTCATGTTGCAAAATTAGTTTTGCTGATTGCTGACATAAGTCCAATACATGGGATTCAGATTGAAACAATTCTGTTGGGAAAGTAACCTTTTTTTTAATTATTTTCGAAATCCATTTATGTGCCAATTTTACTTTTTTAATACATTTTTTTGCAGGGGCACCCCATACTACAATCCCGTACTGAATATGATTGGATACGTAGTAGATCAATATGAAGTATTCTTGAAAGATATTTGAATCTTGTCGGGACATACCCAATTTTGTTTTGTGACATTATCCATTTGCTTATCCTGCTTAACGTGACAACCGTGGCGTACCCCTAAATATTTTACCTATATTGGAGACGATCATAATTGTTAACTTTTGACTAGTAATTAATTTATCTGCATACGTGTATGTTTCTGAAGTCCGCTTGCAAGTAATGTGAAGGTCATGAAGTGAGTTTGATCAAAGCTGATTGTTAGTAATCTATTATTGAACTATTTAGTTAACTTTTGAATACATCCAGTGTAAATTGCAAATTTTTATTGTATATACTAGATAGCAATGGATCCAAAACAGTACCTTGGGGTACACCACAGGTGATGGGGAGAATAGTACTGAGAGAATCATTAATACGTACAACCTGTGTTCTTCCAGTTGAATAGAGAATATTGTTAAGGAGATACTGCTATCTGTCTACACGTTTCCTAAAAAAAATTGTTTTGCTGGAATGATGTTACGTTTATCTTCAAAATTATCCAGTTTCCTTTTTATAAGTGCTTCAAAAGCCATTGCGAAGCTAGAAACGATATCATGCATTTTGCCGGTTTCTTTACAGTTTTTCTTTTTCGAGGCTACGTCCATACCTCCCGAAGAACTTAACAAAGACAGATACCGTGACATCTCGAAAATCCAAATGAAGATCATCCGCTTGTTCCCTCCTAAAAGCATTGCTTTACAAATACAGGAAAAGTGTGCTGATCCCCATGAGATTCTAATCTGAGGTGTCAGCTGTCTGAATAATGGAAAAATAATGCAGATCCGCATTAGAAAAAGGATGTATCTAATCCCCCCAAAGTGTAGGTAAAAACCGACAACGTCAACACAAGAACTGTTTAAAATTAATTTGAAATATGGTAATAAGTCCGTCCGCCTTTCACGGCTCTCGAGGATCTCGACGCTTAAATATTACATCGGGAGCTTCCTGCGACAGAAATGTCGTTTGAATCCATTGTTTGTTTATTCATATTGGGGCGTCTGGAGCTTAAGTACGTGAACAGTCGAGACGCATAAACGTCATAGAAGCTAGATGGTAGTAGAAATTGCAATAGGCTTCTTGTTTCTATTTTCGATTGATTCTATGGTCTAAATGACCATAGAAAATTTATAGATTGTGGGTGACTGGTAGTGGCTGAAAAGAAGAAAGTAAAATATAGGAGACATTGGGCTCCCAGAGGAGCTCTGTAGATGCACGATGGAGTTGACGGTTCCTCCTTCCACAACATCAACGCGGTTTGGATCGGTTTGGGACCCAACGTTGCTTCTGTTGAAAATTAACGACTTCGTTTTCTGCAGGATCAATCCCATCCACAGCTTTGCCGATGACAGTGCTTTACGCGCAGCCGACAATGTGATCTCTGCTGATGAGCTAGAGGGAAGAGTTGTAATGACTTCCTCTCTCAAGAGAGGCCCTATAATACAGAACATACTGCATTACGTATTACTTTACATATTATATTACATATCACATTATATAATACATTACATATTATATTACATATTACATTACATATTACATTACATATTACATTACATATTACATTACATATTACATTACATATTACATTACATATTACATTACATATTACATATTCCATTACATATTACATTACATACTGCATTACATACTACATTACATATTACGTTACATATTACGTTACATATTACATTACATATTATATTACATATTACATTAAATATTACATAACATGCATTCACATGTACAGGGTGTCTCACGTAGAGCTGCAGGGATCGATTACTCAAAAGGTTGAGTTAGGGCACTCATGAAAATTTGGGGTTATAGTGTATCTAATGGAAGCAGGGCGAGTAAGATATTTTCATAGTGGCGACATTTTCGGTCATACCTGAGGTAGGTACCAACTTGCTTATTTTAGATGAAACACCCTGTATATTATTTAATTTTTACTTAATACGCGAGATTTTTAATACATTTCATGTGTATAATCTTGTACCGAAGTCTGACCGTTTTTGAGGTACCTCAAATTGTGCTTAAAAAATGATTTATGTTTTTTCCATATTTTCGCCTTAGCTATACAGACTGAAGCAGGTGTATTATAGTAGGGGGCCGACTTTAGTAGATTTGCTTCCGAATTTGAATAATAAATAGTACAGGGATTTCAGGAAATAATATAAGTATCAGATATTTAAGAAACCAGAAAAATCTTATTTTTAAACAGAAAGCAAATCCTCATCGTATCAGGCATTTAAAATGAGATTAATTTTGTGTACGGTTATCTACTTCATAAGTTCCTTAGGTATCGAGATAGCGCAACAGTTTGCCTGAGGAGGCTTTGCCCAGTTCTGATAATCTTAAGCAGTTTAAATAAGTCGGATGAATAAGGCTTCTTTAAGTTTCTTATAGCAGTCCCGGATTTCCTGTATTTAGGTCTCTGCCTACGCGTCCTACTTGTTCATTATAAAAAAAACACCAAGAAAAGCATGGCATTAACAACCGTCGATGAATATACGCTAGCAACATATATGAAAAATATCGAACTAAGCTGTCGAACGTGATTAGATTGTTGCAATGCTGGTTGCCTAAATTAGTCGAGTACGCTCTACTATAGTCGTAATTCGCTATACTGGTAATCAAGAAAGCAAACACTTTTTATTACTATTTTGCATTGTGTATCATCGAGAAATCTGGCCTCAAATACCCAAACCATTCAAAATTTTGCTGCTGAAGATCCACAAATTCATGTTAAAGTTTGTTCCGTACAGTGTTTCAATATAATTGATAGAATTAAGGATTACGAGCATTATCTCATTATTCGTAAAGAGAACTCCCCAGGTATCCAGATTTATACATTTTCAGTAACGCACTAATTTAGTTTTGAATCCCCTTGGCTGGAGCTGACCGATCTTAATGCTGCTTTTACTAAATAGATTTCAGCCCTTTGGTGATACCATCCTGTACGTACGTATGGAGAGCAATTGCCTTAGAATAATTGCATCGGAGATGGCTGTGGCGCCGACGGCATCGCTCCAATAACAATGGCGCATCCGTCTGGCGGCCAACAGACCATAGTGGGCCGTGAGTGGCACCGCGGTAGCACTAAAAGAATGCGGGATGCGTGTACGTACGCCGCTATAGGATTTTCCGATGGAAAGCGGCACTTAACGTGCATTTTTATGGGGCTATTTATGAGATGGACGAGGCGTTGAGCCAATATCAGGACTGTATTTAGGGGTATAATAGTCTTGAACGCGTGTTGGAGGTGTTACGTTTTCCTGTCTAGACGCATCGCCGTTTGAACATTTCAATATTTACCTTCGGCTCGTGACGACGTCTTAGTTGTAAATCTTCTAGACGAGTCTAGTGAGGATATTTTCCAAAATGTTACAGAAGATATTGTATAATTCTTAGAGACTAACAACATTTCAACAAGCGTGGATTTAAGCCGGGATTTTCAACCGAAACGAGTACAACCGATTTTGTCGAAAGCATCTACAAGCGATGTGAGACGTTATAAAAACCAATGCAGCTCCTATCGAGAAAAAAGTAGCCACAACACTGAACGCCAATCAATTTAATTCATTTTTCACCACCGTTGTCCACCATCTCATCACTAAGCTATATGGATAATTATAGCGGTAACAAACAAGTTTTCTTGTTGAATGAAGTTAGGGATGCAATTAATTCTATTAAAAACTATAAAAAGTGCCGTCGTAAATAAACTTATTATTAAAATTGTAAAATCGGTGTTAAATGTAATTAGTTACCCCCTTACCAAGCTTATCAGTATACAAAATACTTTACCAGTAGTTTTAAAAATATCCAGGGTAATTACAGTATATAAAAACGGGTCTGTTGACGAATGGCCACCTGAGCAATTATCTCGAAACCAACAATTTCCTAAATTCTCATCAATATGGCTTTAGAACAGGTTTATCAACCATAACTGCAATAAACACTTTTATTGACACTGTACATGATGGTTTTGAAAATGAGCCATATATGGGGGCAAATTTCTTTCATCTGAGCATAGCCTTCGACTGTGCACAACATGATATAGTTCTTTCAAGGCTACCTGATTACTCAATTGATCCTTCTGTTGTAATTCTCCTAAAATCCTATTAAGAACAAAGGCAACAGTTCGCCGACTACAATGGCTGTACATCAATCAGTCAGCACAGTTTTGCATGGCATGCCACAAGGATCTGTCCTTGGCCCCTTGCTATTCTTGTCCTATATAAACGACCTACCAAATTCTCTTTGTAATAGTATGAACAGTAAGCTCATTCTTCATGCTGACTGACCACTCTAGTCTCAACCCACGGTTCGTTTACAAACATCAACAGCAAGTAATCAGCCAGTATATCTAGCCTTCAGGATTGGTTTGACATTAAATTCAAACAAATCTCAATCCATAACAACCACATGACAAGAATAAATAGTATTGTTGGTGCCATCTGCCGGGAGACTTCATGGCCGATCAAGCTGCTTGGCGACATCTGTGAGGACCGTGTCAGTGACGCGCCTTCTAGATCTACGCGAAGTGACCTCGAAGAGTCTACACTGCCGCTTTGTGGCACGCCAGCCTTTTCTAGACCCACGATGCGGACTATATAACTCGACGGCCGGGAGATGGAAGCAGAGTACAGTAGAGTAGAGCGAAGTGGAGTATAGTTCAGTCAATGGCGCGACATAAGAATTAGTCAGACATAAATATTCGTGTACATAAATGTTCTATCTAGTCAAGGTAAATAGATTAGAGCATTTCTTTTTGTGGAATCCAGTGTTTTAATCCACACCCAAAAGAACCCAGAAAACGCTACAATATCATTCATGTTGACAAATCCTTAACAAGAATAATTGAGTTAATTTGCAACTAAAAGCCCGCAGTTTCACTAAACGACCTGTTAATCAGTTACCATGCACACTTGCATAGAAAAATGACATACGCCCTTCTGGCGTGGGGCCACTCTGCCCACATGTACAGAGTGTTTGCCCTACAGGGAAGACGTATCCGGAATATAGTAATTCTGAAACATAGAGATCACTGCAGATCCGAGTTTATCAAATTAATGATCATGACATTACCTGGTATAAATATATTAAGCTCCATCTTGCCTGTCAAGTCAAATCCTGACTTTTATACAGGCCACCATGAAACTCATTCTATAATACCCGACATAGAGACAACTTGTACTCAAAGCAACAAAGACTTGCTAAAACGAGAAATGGAGTTAACTACCATGGCATAGAATTCTATAATATTTTACCCAAGGTACCAAAACCTCCAGCATACAATGAATTCAGTAACGTGAAAAATTTGCTCTTGTCGACAGTCTTTTTCACCACTGACGAGCTCCTCAAGCGCAACCTCACAGATACTCAATAGTTATATACTAAGTGACATATAAATCCGAACACCCAGTTTAAATGGTTTTTTATTTTAATAAAAGTAGGTGAATGTATTTATCTTACTGTAAATAACAAGTAAAAAATTTTCAGCCTTATCAGTTGGACATTCCCGTTTTATACGGCTTTTTTAAATTCACTAATGCTTTAAAAATGAATATTTCAGCCGCAGTAAAGAATCAACGTTGGCGGATTTTGGTTCTTGACATCCTTTACGATCGGTTACGATGCCTAGAGTACGGAGACCTGTACGATTTCGTCAACTTAGTGAGTTTGATAGGGGCCGTATAGTGGGACTGCGGGAAGCTGGACTTTCTTTTCGGGCAATTGCAGTTAGAGTGCAAACAAGTGTAGACACTGTGGTTAGGTATTGTCAGGCATGGGTTCGAGAAGGCCGTACACAAAGAGCAGGCGGCACTGGACGCCGCCGTAGAACAACAGACCGTGAAGATCGCCGCCTAAGATTATTGGCCTTAAGGGACCGTTTCTCCACTACCAGGTCCATTGCAAATGAATGGTTTGCAGAACACGGAAGACCTATTAGCATTCGAAGTGTTTACCGACGAATGAGAAGTTTTGGCTTGTTTTCATACCGACCACACTGGGTCCTCCATTTAACTCGAGAACACCGACGTAATCGCCTTGAGTGGTGCAGACAACGGTCACTCTGGGATCAGGAATGGAACAGTATTGTCTTTAGTGACGAGTCTCGATTTTGTTTAGGCATGCACGATGGTCGTGCGAGGGTTAGAAGGCGACGTGGTGAAAGGAGGAATCCACACTGTTGGAGTTATGGGTTGGGGTGCTATAGCTTATGGTTCCAGGTCACCTTTAATCTTCATCAGAGGTAACATGAACGCGCAGCGTTATATCCACGAAGTTCTAGAACCCCATATTTTACCCTATCTTGACACCCTGGCAGATCCAACTTTCCAACAAGATAATGCCCGACCACATGTTGCAAGAGTCACAATAGACTTCTTTCAACATAATGATGTCACATTGTTACCATGGCCACCAAGATCTCCCGACTTATCCCCAATTGAGCACGTGTGGGATATGATGGGTAGGAGATTGCTCAATTTGCAACGTCCTCCTCAGACTCTAGAAGCACTTCGAGAGGAGTTGGTGGTTGCCTGGAATGAGATACCACAGGAGGACATTGACCACCTGATCAGAAGCATGCCTAGGCGCGTTGGAGAATGCGTAGCACATCAGGGTGCATCCACACATTATTAAAGGTCAAAGGGCTTTAAAGCAGTGCAATCATTTTGAAATTTCATTTACTTATTATGCTTCATTAAGTACTTATACAAAATTTTATTAAAATAAAACCATTTAAACTGGGTGTTCGGATTTATATGTCACTTAGTATATCAACAGGTTTGGAATTTATTCCGAGACTAGTTATATGAGGAGCAGTTCAATATCGCCTTGAATTGAAACACACTCATTTTCCATATATTCTGATATATTTATTTCTATTCATATTACATGTACACATAATAGTAATAGATTCATAAGCTTCTGATAGTTTTATAGATTATACTCGTAAATAATGGTGTTCAATTAATTGGAACAGATTTAGTATGCCTGGTACAAGTTACATCCGTTTTCAAATCATTCGTACGTATGTTATGGCAATAAATTGATAATGTGCTACCATACACTGCATTGTTCTATATCTAATGGTGTAGTATTTGATTTGTTGCAGTTTTGATCATTAGAATGAAAAATGGTAATTATTGTTGCAAAATGTTACACAAACTGCTTTGTGCAATATTTTGACACATTTTTTTACAAATCACCATTCACATGGTCTGTCAGCATGACAGATGGTACTGTAATGTAGCGGCGTAACGAATATTTGTGTATATACGCATTCGAGAGTATTTGCACGTGTCTTAATATTCGTATCCACGATCGCAAAATTCATATGAATAATTTGCAATCACGAATATCAGAAAAAAGGATCTCTTTTCTCTAGAGAGGATATTCAAGTAGCCATTCGTACTGGGTGTACTCACGTAGAGCAAGCCAGAAACACTATAAGTGTTATGATGAGAATCGATTAATTGTTATTAGTAAATAGGAATAAATTTGATAAGGCAAAGAAACTAATGCAAAATATTTATTAACGGTACAGCAAATCAACGTTTCTGCTCAATTCATTTGGAACACCTGATTTTGGAAATTATAAGACACCTTGCAAGAATTCTACATGGTTTCTTTGAATAGTTGTCGTTACTCGAGCAGATTTTTGGTTAACATCAAATGCCTGGTTGAATATAATATGGAAATTTCTGCTATTATAGCATTGTAACAATATCCATTAAGAAGACTTGGAAGTATTTGAGTTAATTTGATATTCATACTTTTTTTGGACATACTGAACTTCCTCTATTGGATTGCACTAAAACGAGAGCCTAACATTAGTACCAACTACGTAAAATTCCTTTTGCTAATATATTTAGATTCAAGATTAAGATAGATAAAGTTAGATTTCAGTTTTGTGTGGTAAGATAAAAGCTTGGATTGTACTATTCAGTATTCATCTAAAAGTTTTATTCCTATGTGTCTTTATTGATTCTTTAATTACGAAATTGATATACAGGGTGTTCGTTTAAAAACTGACAAAACGCCGGTGCACGTCAAAATACTTGTCAAGGGGGACAACTTTCTGACCAAAAACACTACTTCACCCACCTTTCACCTTCTGTCCTCCAGGAACATCGCCTGAAAAATTTTAATTGAAAAGGGTATCAAGTAATAGCTTGTTTGAAACGTCTTTTGAAGTTCTTTATTTTGACGTTAAATTTTTCAAACTGGATCGATTCGTTTTCAAATTAGAAAAATCTTTATTTATCTTAATGTGTGGTGAGATATCATGGCAGCTTTCGATGATGCGTCGACGAAGTTCATCCAAACTTTGAGGTTGGGGAGCAAACACAATAGATATCAAATGACCCATAGAAAAAAGTCTAATGGCGTCAGATCAGGAGACCTAGCAGGCCATTCTGTAGGCCCTCTTCGCCCTATTCATGTAATTGGAGACT